>OU015495.1:153186635-153876635 GCA_907164885.2 Dolomedes plantarius
ATATATATATATATATATATATATATCATTCCGTGTGTCTGGAAAGGTTAAGAACCACTGATTTATTCTATCTTCTTACCTGGTTGTGACCGTGGGACTCCAAAAATTTTATCGAAACGACTTAACATCGCTTCAAGCCCTATTGCTTGAAATTTTGTCTACTAACTTAATATACGACCCAAACCTTACTTAATATAATTACCTCATATTGGTATGATGACAGGCAAGATCAGCTTCTCTGCGTCAGTAGGACTAGTTCACTCTCTTCGTATTTAACTTCACCAGAACGAATTTTTCTCGACACGATTAAACCCCAATCCTCCACCTCCGCAGAAAGAGATCATTTAGAGTGTTTCTCTTGAAACGTCCTACATGATCTCGAACGTGAGTTCTTGAACTACACGGTTCTTCCCAGTTGGGGTAGAGAAGATTGAGGTTTAATTTATGTCGAATAAGAGCACGATCTGGCGATAATGAATCCTATAAACCTTTGAAGAAATCAGAGTCTAAAGACATTCCGAAAGTTCTATAATACAATACTGAAACAATGTGAACAAGTTCCGATGATGTAGATTCGATGGGCGCGTTTTTTTTAAAAATCTTTTTACCATGTTTTTATTTACTCGCTTTCTTGTTTGATTGTGTGTTTGTCTAGTACAAATCTTGCAATCGATTTTTAACTAACTTCCCGGCTAACTAGACATTTGAAACTTTTAGAATAGTTCAGAACACGATGACAGTGCATTCTTTTAATACTTTTAGCCGAAAACAATCCGCAAGGTGGCGCTTCGATCGAATTCAATGCTTTCACTTTTGCGTAACGGCGTTTGACGATTTTGAAAACAGAATACATGTGAATTTAGTTTGTTTACAAAAATATTGCGCAAAGAATTTTAAAAAATTATATAAATTAAAGTTTATAAAGTCTGTGGATAGTGGAAACGACTAAAAAATGATTAAAATTAAATAAAAGAAAGTGAAAAAGAATTAAGTGAAGGTTTGTGCAATTAAGAGATAATTGTCAAGTTTATATGATTAAACAGGAAATTTTAAAAACGTGGCATATAAAAAGTTCTTTTTATCTTGTAATTATTATTTTAAATAAGTCATCAATCATTTAGTCTCCTGTAAAAAATATATTATAGAAAAATAAAATATTTTAAAAACTGCTCGCACTTTATTTAAATGCGCCTACTTTCATAGGCATAAAACAAAATTCAAATATTTACGTTTAATAATCTGCAATTTGTAAAACGAGAGAAAACTCGTCATAGCTTCACACGGGGTCTAAAAAATCAGCGAGATTAGATGAGACGCATAACCTCTTATTGTTATGATAACTAGTTAGTTCAGCCCCAGTACATCGTTTTGACATGCTCGCAATTTGCAGTAGAGAACCTCCTATTTTTAAGTCGCATTTCTTCCAACGATTATCTTGATTATGTAAAGTACTAGGAATGAGTGCGCGTTACTAGCATATAGGTTTTATTTGAATTTTTCGCGAGTCATGAAGCTGATTTCTTTTTTTGTGTAGAATATTTTAATTTTTGAACTGTCATTAAGTGGGGAAAGAGCAGATGCATCTCTGTTTGGCGGGAAATGTTCTACGTCACGCCAGACATCTGCGATTTTTTTTTTTTTTTTTTTTTTTTAAATGATTATTATTGTATATCAGATGCACCACAGCCTCCAAAATTTAAGTTGTGGTCTTTTTTTTTCCCCTCCACCCTTTCCCGCTGCCAGCTGCAACAATTTTAGCGGAAAATCAGGTCTGTTAAGTCTAAATAAATAGCCTAGCCTAGACTGTTTCTTCGAGGATTAGGTACAGTTCAGTTCATCGCAACCACGAGGCGGGAAAAAAACTGTATCGGTTTTCATGGTGTGTATATAATAAATAATTGGTGATGCATGAATATCGGACCCGTCAGTTATTAGCATTTATGCAGGTGATCCCAGGACGGGCATGGAGGGGTGGCTATGTTGTAGTTAAAGTTAATCAGAGATAACAGAGCACTCTTAATCCTGTCGTATTATTGTAGGTAGATAAAAGAGGAGTTAAAAGCAGGATTAAAGGAATAAATAAGAAAAAATAAATAAAAAGTCGAAATGCTAAAGTTCACTCCAACAGCAATTTTTATTGCTTGAATTTAAATTTTTCGTTCAATATTAACTATAACTGTTCCTCTAATAATTAGAATGTATTACTAAAAGGAATAAAGTGTCTCTCAGTTAAAAGGAACGAAATACACCATAAAGGAAAAATAACTATCTCTTGATAGATTCATGTTGAAAGATGTAATCGATACATATTTTTTTCAGTTTTATGACTATATCTGTGAAAGTGTGTTTATTGCTTAGAAAAACTAGAAAAGGAAATTATCCTCCACAACGAATCTAACGTTTCGTGATTTTTTTTTTTTTTATTTTGTGACTGAAGCGTTAATTATTTAAAGCACTCTTCTAGACTTATGTTTGTGAAGTTAGCTTTCTGCAGTATTGCTTACAGGTGCAGAAACTTGAGTTTTTTGCTTGGATTTTGGTATTGATAACTGAAACCTGAAGTTCCGCTATTAAATAATACTTAATCCACTGATAATAATGATAAATGTGATAATTTTTCTGCATAATTTGAGGTGTATGGCCCAAAATTAGCAGTTTTTGCCTGAGAATCATAAACATTGTTAGGCAAAAATATTTGGTTGTACCATATCATGATGTTATTTACATCACTTATGCTAGAAAAAGGTTTCTACGTGATTACCAGAGTTCTGCAAACATATTTCCCATCATGATATAATATTCCTTTCTGAAATGTTATATTTTCTTAATGTTCTGTTTTAAGCGTCGTTTTTGCTTCAGAAATCTTCATTCAATATTCGGTAAATGAATTTTTCTTCATATAAATGCATAGCAAGTTCGTTTGTAGAGTAAAGTATGTCCTAAATATTTTTCTAGATTAGTACCAGGAGTAAAATTCCATATTTAAACGAATGGTGGAGTGGGGAAAACTTATTTCATCCTGTGTGAACCAATTAATTAATGTAAGAGTTTAAATTTCCTCCGCTCGTCTGGCTGGAATTGTTTGGTGTCGCCATCTGTGAGACTTTTCTCAAACTGAACTTTCTATTGCAATTCGTTATTCAAGAGTTTTAATACTGGTCCAAGGTTCTGTCGTGCTTGTGAAGCAAAAGATGAAAGTAGATCGTAGATAAATTTATTGTTAATAAACACTGAATTATTAAATATTTTATGAATTAAAAATCTGTTTGGTAATCGAAATTTTCAACGTTTATATCTTTATATAAAATTAATACATTTCAGTTGTTTTATTTTTCTGAGGGTTTTTGGTAAAAGATGGTATTCCTACATATATAATAAGCTTCAAATTAGTTCTTGTAAAATCGATTTCAAAGCTGAAATTAAATTAATTCTGCCTGAATAATATGCTTTTTAGAACTTGAGTTATAAGTGGATCTTTAAAAGCAAAATATCCCAAACGTACTAGTACCAAAAATTAATTGTCGTTGTTAATAAGCAAAAGGACCCGTAATTATGATGTATAGAGATGCATGCTTGTGCAGAACCTCTTTTTTTTTTGGCGGGGGGGGGGGGGGGGAAAGAATATACGTGTACGAGTGAAGACACCACATGATCTTTAGTAGAAAACATTATTTCGCGTATTTCGTGAAGCATTTGTGTGCTCTGTTTCTTAATCCTTTTATATCTGGATTATTTCGGTTTTTGTAATTTTTTTTTAATGTTAGAAATATAGATATGTATAGAAATGTTTATCTAGCAAAATAATACGCATCATTTTTATTTATTTTTATATCGAAATTTATTTAATGCATGTGATTCAAATGGTGAATGCAGTATATTATAAGAATGAACGCTCATATAACTCTCTGAGAGTATAAATTTGGATACAATTTAGTGATAGACTGCAACTGTTGTATCTAAATAGTAATCCTGTTATATTAAATTGTGATCCTTCTGTAGCATTAGACTATGTTTTAAAATTATAATCTATTTCTGTACCAACTGTGGTGGTAAAAAAGTTCTAAACCAATGAAGCAAAATTCTTTGTTTTACCATACTTATATTAATATTTTTACATTAAACGTATTACCAATTAATTCGGATGGATTGTTAATTAATATTCTAAAATTGTGTGATTTTAACATTGCAATGATATTTGTTTGTTACTGATGCATAATCTAGTATCTGCTTCTAACTAGATAATATAGCCCTCGTAACTACAATTATTTTTGTCATTGGAGTTATTTAGTAATAATATTGCGAATAGATGGCGCCTCTGCTTTCTGCAACCATGGCGACCACTGGTACATGGTCACTGAACTTGTAGGCTGCTACACGTGTTGGTTCTGGCGCAGAGCAGGGAAGACCATGCACAGGGGACCAGTCTCCTTTCCACTACGCTCATCGCACGTTTCTATTTCTTGAAAAACAAATTTTTTTCCCCCCACTCTGAATCCCTAGCTCACTAAGCCCCCCAAAAATGGCCGCGTTGGAATTGTGTTTGAGGATTCTGGCAACGGAGGCGTGACCAACATTTTTAAACACACTTTCCCCCCCTTTTTCTTCTCCCTCGCTCACATTTTATACTTTTTTTTTTTTTCCCTTCTAATCTTCTCTCTCTCTTTCCACCGCTTTCAAGTCGTGCATTGATCAGGGTAAGTGTTATTTTTTAGAAAGTGTGGGTGTTGAAGTTTTTTTTCTTCTTTTTCTTTCAAATACATTTTTATTCTGTTATTCGTTCTATTGCATTCCTCGTAACTTCTCTGGGGAAACCTTCCTCTGTGGTTTTTCTTTTCAGCATGAAAATCGGAATTATGAAAAGATCAGTAGTTAAAATTGTAGGTCCTAGATGAGATTTCGTAGAATGTTTTTGATTTTCTGTGAAAAATATATTTTTAAAAATTCTTTATTTAGTGTGCATTTAAGTAATTTCTTTGCTGTAGTGCTGTGCTCTCGCCTGTTTTATTTTCTTGGTTCACTTTCCTCATTTATGTATCATATCTGTGTGTTATTTTGCTGCAAGTTGAACGTAATATTTCCCGGTATTCAGGACAAATAATCCGTTTAAGGATGCTGTAATAATGTATTTTATTGTTTCTTTGTCACTGCTCGTCACTGTCCCGTTTCTTTTTCTTTGAACATTTTGAATAACTTGTCCTGGACGTTTGCATCTTATATATTGATATTTTTGTTTGTTGATACCGTTAACTAATAAATCTCTCGCTCTGCATATTTATCATCTGATGCACATTAATGAGGATAGCATGCTTTTATTTTTTTCTGTTTCAAGTATTAAATACGTTTAAATGTAGTTTTGAAAAATGCAGCCGAGGAATTTATTTATGAAACATAAATCAAAACCCCCTGCTGAAATGACATTTTCATTTAATGGATAATAACAAAGAAATCTTTCGATACGTGATGATCTTAATATTATATATAATATAGTATGAGCACAAATATAAACCACTAACTGAAAACCCGTACTTCGCTGCGGAGTACATTCAAATTAAATACAACGGTCAATGTATGCAATTAATGCCAAAAATATGTATAAATATATTTATAATAAATACAACGATCAATATATGCAATTGATGTAACAAATATATTTATAAAAAAAATCGTAACGGATATTTTTATAGACAAAATAATGTAGAAGAAAATATTCAAATTAAATCTAATGGAACATACTAAAGAATATAGTACTATTAATATAGTACAGTTTGAGGACCATTTCTTTTACTGTATTTTAATATTTTTTGGGGGGATAATTGACTATCGTCTGCCGCATTAGCAAGAAAAAAAATATTTTTTTGTCTATTTCGTTGTTATGCACGTGACCATAAATTAATTTAAAGTACCAGAAAAAGAAATCACGTGATCAGCATTTAATAAATTAAATTCTAAAAATTAATCTTTAAAAATTCACCAAAAATCAGAAAATGGAAGTAAAGATTCGAAAAAGATTTCATTTTAAAGGAATTTTTATGATATTTCTCGTGATATAAATTTTATAACCCTCAAATTATTATTCTAAATGCAAACTTAAAAAAAGTTACTTAGACAGCTTAAAAATTTAATTTAAAAAAAATCTAAGAAGAATTTTTCAAAAATCTTTCTGAGTGCACCCGCTACACTATGAGAAGAATCGCCATGCAAAATTTCAGCCCTTTAGGTCCAGCGGTTTGGTCTTTGCGTTGTATGTCAGTCGGTTACGGAACTATTTTATATACAAAGATAAATGTAGTCACTTTGAGTACCCATATCTGGATCTCATTTCTTACCTTTAAGGCTGAAAGATTTTCATTATTCCATTTCCATTCTTCCTTCTGTAATGTAATCGTGATTAACATATTTCGTATTTAAAAAAAATGCAATCTTTGCTTGCGGGCAGTTTTTGGAATGGCATAAATAATATTCATTGCACAATATTAGCAAAGAGGCCTCAGGGAAAGAAAATAAAACGTATGCATATATTACATTTTTAAAACTGTCATGAACAAAGTATTTTATGAAATATTTTCTTTTTCTAATGTTAACGTAATAATAGGGGCAATTGCTGTAATTAATGGTTCCGAGGTATTCAAAATTAAATCATGACTTTTCTGCAAATGCCCCAAACCGCATAAACTGCCGTATTGCATGTGTGGAGGTTTTGATATTTTTTTTCTAGGGAATTTCATAAGAATAAATTTTCAACAATTTTTTTAAAAAGTTAATTCAGTTTAAAAAAGTATCTGTATAGTCGATTAGACTTATATGCATTGAAAAAAGTACATTCCATACTTATAAACGTCGTTACACTGTAACGAGAAACGCGTGTGTTCCATGTTTATGTGTTTGTTTGCGTTAAGTTTTCATCAGCAACACGACGGTGTCCTAAATTAATAATTACTTATATGCCTGTGTAATACTAGTTTAAATTTCAGTATTTTGATAACAAATTAATTTGAAACACGAAACGCAAATTTTATACAGCGTATTTTCGGAATAAATTATTTATTTTTTTAATTTGGTAGTCGTTAATAGTTTTTAAAAGCCTTCCCACGTAATATTCGGGAGAGAGAAAAAAATTTTGTGGGAAATTCTCCATTAATCAAATTTATGGCATATCATTTATTCACCTTTAATTTACATGCCGTCAATCACTTGTCTTTTATATTAGCGGCTAATGTATGGATTACGACACTACAGCCTGTATCGCGATCATTGGATCTTAATTCATTGCTACTTGAACCATTACACTGCAAATTGAGATATATTAAAGTGCGTCTTTCCTACCTTTTCAGGAATTTTTCATTGGTCATAAACTAACTGTGTAGGCAGAGGAATAGATAAATTTATAATGGAATACGTGTTATTAAGAAAAAAATTGTTTTAAATACTCATTATATGTACTTGATATGCTTTTAAAAAATTGTTTTTAATGCGTTTGCTTATATCACGTAGAAATACAGTTAAGTGCACAGTAATTCATACACGTTCATATATATAACATATATTTTAATGCAATAATGAATGAAACCTGTACTCTTTATGTGTATTTTGTGTGTACAGATTTTACTGCATATTATAGGGAAGTTTTCTTTTTCATGGGCTTGTATTGATTAGTATATGTCATTAAAAGCAGAGTGTTATAAGATTTTTATTACACCTGCTCTCGCTATGTTTTATAATGACGTCATTTCATCAAATGAAAGGAAAATCTGTTGTCTCTTCTTATAACCTACTAGCTGAAAATCCGTACTTCGCTACGAAGTGCATTCAAATTAAATACAACGGTCAATGTATGTAATTAATGCCAAAAATATGTATAAATATATTTATAATAAATACATTTATCAATGTATGCAATTGATGTAAAAAAAGCGAAAAAATATATTTATAAAAAAAATCGTAACGGATAATCTTATAGACAAAATAATGTAGAAGAACATATTCAAATTAAATCTAATAGAACATACTAAATAATATAGAACAGTTAATATAGTACAGTTTGAGGAACATTTCTTTTACTGTATGTTAATATTTTTTTGGATAATGTCCAATCGTTTGCCGCATTAGCAAGAAAAAATTTTTTTCCGTCTATTTCGTTGTTATGCACGTGATGCAAAATTAAAAGAAAAGAGACCACGTTATCAGCATTTAATAAATTAAATTCTAAAAATTAATCTTTAAATATTCACCAAAAATCGGAAAATGGAGGTAAAGATTGGAAAAAGATTTCATTTTAAAGGAATTTTTATGATCTTTCTCGTGATATAAATTTTATAACCCTCGGATTATTATTTTAAATGCAAACTTTAAAGAATATTACAAAAAGAGCTTAAAAATTTAATTTAAAACAATCTAAGAAGAATTTTTCAAAAATCTCTCTTAGTGCACCCCTACACTATAAGAAGAATCGCCATGCAATATTTCAGCCCTTTATGTCTAGCGGTTTGGTCTGTGCGTTGTCTGTCAGTCAGTCAGTTACGGAACTGTTTTATAATAAAAACGTTGATATCAGAAATCAATGGTTCTGCCAACTGTTTTATCAAACATTTAAAAAAATGGATCCGCATTCGACAAAACCTCAGTTCTAAAGCTGTGAAGTCGAACTTCGTTTAGAAAACTCTCTTTGGTCCAAGGCACAACGAACTGTCGGGGTACCCTAAAAGAAAAAGTAAAAAAAAATTTCTCTTTTCACCATGTTAGCAAGCAGAAATGGTAGAGGAAATATGGTTAACCTAAATTATGTTGCGAAGAAGGATATAAAATTTAAAATTATTTATTTTTATATATTTTCTTTTAAAGTTTTAAAGGGACTGTTTTAAAATTTTCTGTGTGTTAATTGTGGTATTTTTATAACTGTAGGGAACTTAGAATAAAGTCCACATTTAAAAAAAAATCACGTAGCTCTATATATGTATGTAGACACTAGCTGAATACTCGTACTTCGCTACGGAATACATTCAAATTAAATACAACGATCAATGTATGCAATTGATGTAAAAATAAATAAATTTATAAAAAAGTCGTAACGGATATTTTTACAGACAAAATAATGTAGAAGAAAATATTCAAATTAAATCTAATAGAACACACTAAAGAATATAGTACAGTTTGAGGAACATATCTTTTACTGCATTTTAATATTTTTTGGGATAATTTCCAATCGTCTGCCACATTAGCAAGAAAAAAAAATATTTTTTTGTCTATATCGTTGTTATGCAAGTGACGCAAAATTAGTTTAAAGTATCACAAAAAGAAAAGGAACCACGTGATCAGCATTTAATAAATTAAATTCTAAAAATTAATCTTTTAAAAATTCTCCAAAAATCAGAAAATGGTTTGGTTTTTAGCGTTGTCTGTCTGTCAGTCAGTCACGGATGTGTTTTATATATATATAGATGAGACATTTTCCACACGATTTTAAAACTCATTAATTTTGTTAACAAATTACATTTTTTTATAACACCTAGATACTATTTTCTTTTTACATTTAAAAAAAAATAATAATTCCATTCGTGGTTAAGAGAAAAAAAATGTGATAATGATTTAATAGCTGTTGAGAAACGGGATGTCATGAATGAAGGGGGAAAAATGAGATAAATTAACGAGAGCAACTGAATGGTAGTCAGTAAAGATAGCTATTAGGACGACATACGAGAATTGTAATAATGGTGAAAGGAAAAAAACCCAAATATGTGCGTAAAAAATTAAATAAGCGTTATGCGGAAAACACTCTTGAAAGTTTGCACATAAAAATTCAAGATCGCAAATTGAAGAAACAAAAATTTTCAATTAGGAGGATTTTTGTTGCAATTTAAAAAAATGAGTAATTATTAATGCCCATTAAGAATAAATTAAAATGATTTAAGGACACAAAAAAAAAAATCATTGGTAGTTATTTAAAGTACCTTTTGGGAAAATACCTTTTAAGTGTGAAATCTTTCTAGCAGGGAAGGAAAAAAAATAAAGCGATGAAAATAGAAGAGCAATTCCTGGACTGAAAATATGAGGAGGGAAAAAACGGAAACACCAAAATAACTGCTTTATAAAAAAAATGAATAAATAAAAATAAAAAGTTAATGAAAAAATTAATAAAATTTAAATTGGGAAAAAAAATTATGAACCACCGCCTCTTGTTGTCAAAATGTCACGAACACAGCTTTCGATTTTTTTTTTCATTCTAGTTTTTATTTATTTGATTTCGGAAATAATGCCGTTTATTTTTTTGCATGTTATAGCTTGCTAAACAAATACTTAACTTCTAATTTAGAGGTACAGGAAATTGTTTTTCCTTAATTAGATCATTAAGTGTATGGTTTAACTCAAAATAAAAACAAATCCATGCTCGTGATACCTCTTATTGAAAGCTTATTTTCTATTAGAGAAGAAAACAAGTTTCTGAAAAGAAATACATAAACACACAAAAGTTAAATCAATGAGCCACGGGACACATTAACTTCATTATTAAGTTTAGGGAGAGGGCTGTTATGTGTGAAAATTATTTATATATACATTTTATATATATATAAATGACCGGGAGTAGTGTCGAATCCATAGATTTTGGGGTCGCTGTGCTGATTAGTGACACTCTCGATGCCCTTTAAGTGCAAGTTTTGCTCCCTTAGCATAGGGGGAGGGGGAAGAAGGGGTAAAAATAAAGTGTCTTAGAGTACCGTCGAATCCATAGTTTTCGGAGTCACTGAGATGAATATAGGAAACTAAAAATGTTGTTTATAATCAAGCTCTGAGTTAAATGATAGAATGAATTTGTAATTTTATTTTATCCTTTCTATACTGTACATATACTTTTAAATACCTGTAAATAAAATTACTTAGATTTTACTCTATAGGTAGAATACATTCCTTTTCCTGTGTAGTAAAAAACTGAGTTTAATAAATACCTGTGCAACGCCGAGTAAATAATTAATATATGTGTGTGTGTGAGCCAAGCGAAAATAACGGATCGTTTCTGTTTCATTATTTAATATACTGCTTTTTGGGTGTTGATTTGCCTATAATTTTATATTTTCAGGGTGTCAAACTCGCCTTACAGTTAATTGCTAGACTACTGCGTACATACGGTTATAAAGCGCGCAAATTTGATAAATGGCAAATAAATAAATAAATATATATATATATATATTTATAGGTGGTTATCAAAATAATGGAAACACCTATCAATATCAGAGGTGTTTATGAATGTGCTTAGTGTTCCTTAAAAAACAAGTCTGGCCACCGGTATTTTTTATATAATGTAGTGTAGGTATTATTCTACTGTCAGTTAGCACTAATGAAGCTAAGGGCATCGTGCTTTTGGGGGAAACAGCGTAAAATGTCAAACCACCTTGCGAAAAGGGAAAATTGCTTGAGCGCGTTTAAATTGGAGTATCTGTTACTGCAACCCCCAGGCTAATCGGTGTTTTTCAAGCTATGGTATTGAAAGTCATGATAGCATACAGAGTGCACGGAAAAACATACTTTGCCAAACAGAATAGTGGATGAAAGGGAGATCTGAGTGAAAGAGACGGACGAGGTATTGAAGCGGATTGTGACATGAAGAAAGAAAACTGCAACCAAGTTGACCGGAGAGCTCAATCTGCATCTGCCGGTATCAACCAACAGAGGTAGAAGGGAACTTCAAAAGCAAAGCAATTACGGAAAAGTTGCTATTCCCAAACCACTCGTAATAGATGCTAATACAAAATATCGTCCACAATGTTGCCACGAGCGCAAATCCTGGTCGAGTAATATGTCGAAAAACGGCATTTGGTCCGATGAATCATTGTTCACATTGTTCCTCTCAACAGGACGTGCGTATGTCTGGAGAACACCTACACAAGCGTAAGATTCTGGCTATCTCATCTCAACTGTCAATCATGGAGATAGATCTATCAGGGTTTGGGATGGCATCTCATGGTTTTCTTCACGCCCTATTGTAACCTTAAAAGGGAGATTGGATGGGAAGGACTATGTCGAAATTTTAGTTCACTAGTCCATCCTATGGTGCAAACATCGTTTCTTGCAGGAGATGGTGTTCTCCAGGATGATAATCCCATTATACATACAGCTAAATCTATCAAGTATTGGTTTGAAGAGCATGAAAAAGAAGTCAAATATCTTATCTTTCCCTGTACAATCCCCCCCCCCCCGACTATATATCATCCAGCCAATGTGATCTGTATAAGCGGATAGGGTAAGTATCGATATCCCTTACAGCATCTCTACAAGAACTCTCTCATGATTTTCCCCTGAAGAATGTTATAATATGTTCTTAACCACTATTCATGACTTGTATAATACAATTCCAAGGTGAATCAAGTGGTATTACATGACAAAGGTGATTCTGCGCCGTATTAATAAAGGTTTCCATGATGTTTCTTATTCATTGTTTCCATTATTTTTATAACTATATATATATATATATATATATATATATATATATATATATATATATATATATATATATATATATATATATATATATATATATATATATATATATATATATATAAAACCATGTCTTTTTTTTGGAAGGGGGTCAACCCACTTTTTTGTTGTATCGAACTATGAGGACTTTGTTCTCCTTTGTTAAACAAAATATCTTATTCCGGTTTACAACTAACTAATAATGTAAAGTAATCCTGCTTTGGAATTAATTCTTTGTTTCTGTGTTCACCGGCAATACTTATAAAAGCCTTTAAACGTGAACGAAACACGTCCGTAGCAACTGTACGAAGAAGTGATATATGTGTTCTAACTTTTCTAACAACATAAAGACTTTTTAACCATTAGTTAGGATTTCAGTAATACTTAATTGCCGTAGGGAAGCTTTCCACAAGCCTTAATATCTCAGTTTCCTTCCATTTTTAATAGCAGCCATTTTCGTTGCGCGATTATGCTAAAAAATGCGTTAATAATTGTGTTATGAATTGAATGGAATATATACAAAAAATGCAATGCATCGTGTTATAAATATCCCATAGAATCTTTCGTATCTGTATTTAATAATTTAAGACGGAAGTGCCTTAAATAAATCCACAATAATTAATAGCAGTAGTGACTAGTTTCTGGGCAACAAGCGTAACCCATCATTACATGTTCGGAGCTTAGATGGAGTTATCTCACGCGACAAATCAGAAATGCGAATAATAATCTTGATGCGAATAACTTCATGGGGGGGGGGGCGCATAATTTATGTTCTAGAAAGCAACTCTAGAGGGAGACAAAGCGATAATGAATCAAACAAATGAAAGAATTTGAGAAACAGGAGAAATACAGATGATGGAGAGCCGTAAATTATATTTTAAAGAGGAAATTAAGATATAATGTAAAGAAAATCATCATAAATTAAGTAATCAGACAAGCAGAATTACGGAAATCGGAAGAGAAGGTGTTTAAAGTCATAATGTTTTTCCTTGAATTCAGTGAGACTGGCAGGGAGTGAGACTGACGGATCAAGTTCGAGACGTTAGTAAGTACTGTAAAATTTTTCAGGAAATTTAAATCAGACGCAGAATTTGCATGAAAAATTATTTTAGCGCCAGGAAATTTTAATATGCACGAACTCACAACAATGTCTTCCGATCATTGTCCTACGGGTTTCTTGATACGTAATATATCTTTCATGTTCTTAAAAGCTTGATTCAATAGCACGTTTGTTTTGACAATATAATAAATTACAGTCGCCACAAGAAATTCTGTATGCATGCAATATATGAACAGGTATAGGCAGCAATGCTTAGTTACAATTTCAATAATACCAACTTTGAGCACACCTTTGACAGCAGTGCTTAATTTCTCAATATCCACCATCTTAATTAAACACCCACCTTCGATGTGTATGCAATGGCTAAATGTGTAAGATAAGATTTATTAGTTTCTTTTGAACGCTCGTATTATAATTTTAATCTTGGCCGTACCTTATGAGATCTTTTCAGATTAACGTGATTTGGCACTTGCAAATTATCATTCGATTCACGTTTCAGTAGGTTTAGTCGATGACTCAGACAATTCCAAAATAATTATCGAATATTTATGGTGCCTTTCCGCGGTCCTGTCAAACACCTCTGGCGGGTCCAGTCGTGGCCGAAATGTTGCTAATGGAACTTTTCCGCCGTTATCGAACATAACATGGAAAAGGGGGAGGGACGTTCTTTAAAATTCGTATTGCAAAGTTATGATAACGAAAAGTGTCGTTAATAATCACTTGTCAGTGTCCGGCATCGCCAGATTAATAGCTCTTTTGCACGTATGAGCTTTTACAGTTTCATTGGCTTTGCTTGACCAGTCGCTGTTACGGTCTGCTCTGTCTCCAATGAATGAGGAAGGGGAGAGGAATAGAGTGGTGATGCACCCACGGTTATAATTTTATCGCCATTAACAATGGTGTCTGTGCATCTCATAATCGGAAATGTCTGGATAAATACTATTGCATAGTATTTCTATCATCGATGATTAGATTAAATTCCAAGGGTTTGAGGAAATTAGTGCATATATAAGTTCAAAATTTCATTTACGGAACTTTTATATGTACATGAGGCGATTGTATAGAGATTTTTTAAAAGCATTGTCCGTAAAATTTTGTACAGATTTCTGAAATTTTTACTGTTGAATTAAAATAAGTATATGGGATGCAAGGCTTTAAACAGTGACAATGATGAGCTTTTGAATTATAATATTTTAGAGAAACAACAACAACAAAAAAAATATTTTTTTACTTAATGATTTAGGAAATAGTTTGGTTGCACAGGCTTTGTGCGTAGGATGTTTAATTTGAGATGTGTAGAAAAACATAACATTATGCCCTAATTCTTCACAACTAGATTTACTTTCAAAACTGATTATTTTTAAAGAGATTGTTTTCATCAAAATTCTTCTGTATCAAGCAGAGATGATATTCGCCTCAAAAATTTCTTGATTTCTCCGGGTATTTGAGTCAAAGTAAGTAAAGGTTGCAGATTAATAGACCAGAAATCAGCCCGAACTTCTTTAGCCTTTACTTTTGATTCCTATTGTGTAAAAATGTTCGTGTGTAGAGGATATCAACGAACGATTTTAACAGCCAAAAAATTTATGGGATTAGCTTTGCGCTTAAAATGCTGCTACAAACAAAATCAATTCCACGATTTATGTAAGCAATATGCACCATTTTTTTCCCTAGGTTTCTCCAGTAATTTTAATTTTTTTTACTGTTTCAAAATTACGTATATACAATAGGAAGTAATGATTAAAATTTATGGAGATTCTGTTGGAACAAATGTATTTCATACCAACTTTGTGAACTCATTTCTAGCTGTTATTACTATACATCTTACTGTCAATAGAAAGAGTAATTCTCGTTAGTTTGTTTATTACTATGCATCTTACTGTCAATAGAAGGAGTAATTCTCGTTGGTTTGTTTATTACTATGCATCTTACTGTCAACACAAGGAGTAATTCTCGTTGGTTTGTTTATTACTATGCATCTTATAGCGCATACAGATTGGTACAGAGTTCACTGCATCTGCCAGTGATTTATGTCTCTCTGTACTCTGTGCTATGCGTGGATCGCCTCCTCTGGCGGTCCATCAAAGAAAGAGAGTGGGGGGTCAGCGGGTCAAATGGTGTTGAGCGGGGTCGGGGGAGACACCACATCAAAGGCGGGAATGGGGGTGGTTCTAAATACCGTGTCTAATGTTACCGTGACTAATGTGATGACAGGAGTCGGGGAGAGATCTCTGTACCAATGTATATGCACCATTACTGTCAAACGAAAGAGTAATTCTCGTTGGTTTGTTTATTGCTATGCATCTTATTGTCATTCTCGTTGGTTTGTTTATTACTATGCATCTTACTGTCAATCAAAAGAGCAATTCTCGTTGGTTTGTTTATTACTATGCATCTTACTGTCAAACGAAAGAGTAATTCTCGTTGGTTTGTTTGTTTGCTGTTTCCGGAATATGATATTTTGAACTTCTGCCAAAATTTTCTCAGAAAAAGATTGATTGGGGGTCTATAGGTCGTTGTATATGTTTTGAAAATTGACAATTTCAGGATCTTTGCTCATATTCATAAAATGAAAAGGCAATAAAAGTCACAGTAAAGATAATTAATTAGTTTTACCACCAGATGTTTTTATTGCCGATGAGGGACTAACTCACTACCCCATTTCTCTTCTGAAACAAAAATGTTTGCGTGTGACAGGCCTTTTAGCGCTCTGCCGCTATTGTAAACCATTTTTCAGCGGCAAATGGTCGGCCGCAAAACATCATCGATTTCCTCTACCACCGACGTCTCATTTAGGTTCGCTGGCGAACGTTTGTCTTCTCTTTTTTTTAACTCTCTTTCACCGTATTGTTATTACAAGCCAGAATTAATGCCTATTTTTTAAAGCTAGATCCATCATAAGAACAATGAAACAAAATCGTTTGTTTTAAAATTGATATTTTAGTGTCATTGCGTGATCTTTTATCAGGCTTTGGAGCATTTGGGTGATTTTTGTCGGGTCTGGTGGAGACTTTTACAATGGATAATAGCATTTCGATAATGGAGTACGTAATCTTTCCAATTGTGTGTAAACAATTTAGAAAATAAAATCATGCGTTTTAAATACATATTAATTTTCTCCCTCTAAGCAATGGCATCAATTGATATGCTATGTTTTTCTTTCAATCGATTTTTTTGGAGTTTTTCTTCCTCCTGCCCCCTTTTCTTTTTTATCGATTGATTGTTACGTTGAAAGAAGGCTCACTTTCGGAAAATGAAGCAGATTGCTAGAAACGTGACGAAAAAAGCAAATAGCATATACTAAGAACCCATCTTAAAAAGGCATTGGGTTATACGAGAATGGGAAGGCTGCCTCTATCTCGTTTTTTTGCCATTTTGTTTCTTGTTTGGCTTCAACGTGCGTATTGCGTGACTGCATATGACGCGACACTATTATTAATTTTGAATTTTTTGTGCCTGCACGTTCAGTGACATATATTTAAATCAGTGGTATTGCTTTCATTTTGTCGTGGATAATGACAATTAAACCACATAATATATATGTAAAAAAATGAAATTGCCATGCTTTATCAAAGAGTAGAACAGTTCACGTTATCCTTGGCAGATGATTATGGCTGTTGTAAATTTAAAGTCCTTGAACAGGTTATGAAGCAAATTTCAACCGACCAGAATTAGTGCACAAAACAGTATGTTTTTATTTTAAGGATATAGCTGTATGTTTGTATTCTGTAAAATTTGTTCTTTGAGACCTTGTACATTTTTTTCACGAATAAAATTCCTAACGGAAAAAATTTTTAAATTCAGGTATTTTTTAACGATAGGGGGTGCACATGCATGCTTACATACATACACACAGCTCGTCTATCACAAATCGTAATTCAAAAATTATTTCGATAATCAACTTGACGAATAAATCGATTATGCTTTGATGGTATATCAAAAGTTCTTATCGATTGATTTGATCAGATCTTTGAAGAGAGATATCAATTAAATTGAACGTATTGACAAGATCTATTGAAAGTAATTATTCAGAAAGTTTTCTGCCAAATAATTGGTCGCTTTAATAACTCTAACAATTATTTAGATCTAATGTTAGTAATCACATTTTAATGTTTTAAAGGTAATATAATGAGATAAACTATCTGATTAATCACACGTATCTTAAATATGCGCTTGACGGTTAATTTCTCCACAATAGATAGTTATATTTAGCTAATAGATAGTTTGAAAGAAGATAGTTAAAATTAGCATTAATTATAACGATCTAGTAGAAATAGTTTATTCCTTTCTTTTTTTCTTTATCCCGGTTGATTGATTTTAGCTATTATTTGCCTGTTCTCGAAATATTTCAACCATCTGTTAAACTTCTCATAGTATGCTGTGTGATACTATAGTGTTGCGAGCTCCCTATTTTGCCGTATGTTAACTGCCGTGTTCTGCGCTGTACTAGGTATATGGATTGGTTTCGTTTCAGTTGCTTTTAACAGATGGGGTTGCTTTATTCTTTGTCCAGAGGTGGGGAGTGTTTGCCGTAAAGATCAAATAAATGTTTCAGAAACAGCGCTTTGAATAATGATAAAATCGAACGAAATAGTATCATTATATTAATACGACTGCTCTCTCTCTCTCTCTCTCTCTCTCTCTCTCTCTCTCTCTCTCTATATATATATATATATATATATATATATATATATATATATATATATATATATATATATATATATATATATATATATATATATATATATATATATATATATACATACACATATACACATACACCAGTACCAGTGAATAGATAGATGATTTATTTATTTTAGAACTCTTTGTATTGTATTTATTTTCCAACGTGACAGTTTGAAGATTAAGAAAAATTTGATTTTGTTGTGAAACATTTTTTTCCATAAAATGTCATAATTTGATAATATTCAGGATTCAGTAATCTTTCCAAACATGACAACTTACAATAAACATTTTTGTGTCTTGTCTTTGAAACAAAATGGCAGACAATGGTGCTGCATGAGGATGGGAGACGTTTAGTTACATCCAAGTTATTCGTGCTTTGATATGTTTCCCTTTCTGCTTTTGGAGCTTTGTATTTCGATTTCGGTATTGCATTATTTCCATCGATATATTGCAGACCATCGATTTAAGGAGCCCTTCTAAGACCCTTATTGTGGTTTTAGCTTCAAACATTTCCCATTGCCCAAAAGATAAACTGTGAACAATGTGGCAAAAATAACCTTTTAAAACATGTGTTTTTCCCTCTTTTTCTTTTTTTAAGAATATACGGGGAAAATAAGTGGAAAGAAAAACAGCATTTTTAACAAAGGAAGAAAAGGCTATAATTTAAGAATTTAGAATTATGTTACCATTTTGCAAATTGCATTTTATCACAATACTGTTTGAAACAACTATTTATTTTATTTTAGGAAAACTATCTTCCGTTTGAATGTACTGATTAACGAAATTCAAACTGGAAACATGTTGGCATACTTGCTCTTGAGGAAAACGATCGCTATCGCACTATGTATGGTCACAAATATAGCTCCAGACATTCGGTAGAGGGAAATAGATATTGCTTTAGCAGGCCCAGATTTCCGCATGGGCAAGTGGGGCACTTGCCCAGGGCCCCAAAAATTATGGGGCCCCCTCATTTAGTATTAAGTTGTACATAGTTTTGAGGAGTTGGTTTTTGGTTAATACAATAAAGGGGGGCAGTGGCGGATGCAGAAAAAAATCCTGGGTGGCACAGGGCACCCACTATAGTGAAAGCATGCTTACACCTATAAGCGTTTCTGGTTTATTTTTATTTATTTATTTATTTTTTTTTTTTTGGGGGGGGGGAGTTGTAATAACTCCAGACTGTGATCTATTTTGAATTTCAAAAGAAAATTTCATGAATTTATTTATTAACATTTTAAAAATTAAATTAACACGTATTATTATTAATAATAATAATTTTTTTCTTCAAATTTTTTTACTTGTTGGTCGAAAATTTTTTTGAATTTCCGGTCCCGATTTACGGGAGGCCTGGGTGATTGTCCCACATGTTCATGTGGAAATCTGGTCCTGAGGGGGGGGGGCGTGTCCCCCTCTGGATCTGTCCTTGAAGGGTGCCCCCAAAGTCTGCTTTGCCCAGAGCCCCATTGCGTCAAAGTCGGGCCATGTTGCTTATTGTTCCAACATCGAACCTGGCGAAGGTTCGATGTGTAACCCAAAACGAATTTAGGAAATAAATTAGGAATAAAGGAAATAAATTTAGAACATTAAGAGAGAAAGAGAGACTGTCATTAAATAAAAAAAAAATTAAATAATGTTCGCTTTTAAAAACACTTCATATACATACCAACAAATATATATTGCATTTTCATGCACACGTACTTACAAACGCACTCATACATTGGGAAATTTGTCAAACAGAGACTGTGTACCGGAGGTAAAAGGCACTCAATCACAATGATTGAATTTTATAGAACAGTTAAATTAAAACCCATTTAGTGCCCTTTACCTCGACACCACGATTGGACATGGTGCCTTTTCCAACTGGCTTAGTTGCTTCTATATATTCGTACAAGTTAGAGCTTTTCAACACTAAAAAGAACAAATTAATACACAAGAAAAATGTTAAACACTATACTTGTAAAAAATGGACTTTCTGCCCTTTACCTCTGGCACACAGATATATATCACCATATTTAGTTAAATTTCAACCGGTATATTTTACTTTTTAGGAATGTTATTTAACCCTTCAGCGGGCGCGCCAATTTTTGGAACACCAGCAGGCGCGCGCAGCACAAAGTGCAACGTCTCTTTCAACCTTTATTATTACTTTTGTAATAAACTTTTTTTTAAAATTAAAAATAATAATTCTGCGTTTTATGACAAGATACAAAATGTTTATAATATTGAGATATATTTATAATTAAAGGCCAAAGAATGTAGATACAATCACACTATTTCAAAACTGTCCAGTTTATTGGATCTAAGGACAACTTGCAAATGGATTCCTATTATGTACAAAAACCTAAAATTTAATGAGATTATCCATCTTCGTGACATGCAGGATACCGTGTAATAGCTGCACATTGGATCGATCGAGTACATCAACTCCTGCTTTTGTCGTATTGTAATCCAGTATAATCGTTGGTTTACCACGGTTAAATCACCACTACCAATGAATGGAAAGGAATACAAGGGTCAGAAAATCAGACCTGCATTAGAAAGGGTGTAGCTGTAAATAGATACTGCTTAGAACATTCAAACCTTACATGTAAAAACAAAGCATTCAAAATTACGAAAATGTTGCACTCTATACACGGGCGCGCCCGCTGAAGGGTTAAGTATGAATATGCAGTCTAATTAATATCAGTTGCTCAACCAGTCAGTGGTGATAGTAGCTCAGTTGAGCAGCAGAGTCCCGATGTGTGCTCGTCTACTCCGCGCAGCGAACTTACTTAAGCTGTTCAATTGTGTTATCTTTGAGTTTTCTCAGTTTTTTTTAAAACCAATGTTTAATAAATGCTCGTTTTTTCAGTGGGCGGCTTGCAGCGGAATGGCTCGGTGAAGGGCGTCGTGAAGAAGGTGTCCCCTCCGACGGTGCCGACCCTGAGCGTGAAGGCGGCACACTTCAAGCGCAGCCCCTGCATCTGCAACGGAGACGAGCAGCTCACACTCGACTTCGGCGACTCGGACAGCGACTACGGTGGTACCTACAACGGGAAGCCGCCCAGGTCACCCTCCAACGGTAAGTGTGGATACGAAAGAGTTGGAACGCTTGTTCTGTCGTGCAATTCACGATCAAATGCAAGGAGAGAAGGTATCCCCCCAGCCTGAGATTGGCTGAACTGCTTCAGGTCTTTGGCTTCAGTACCACAGCTCTGTTAGGCCGTCTGCACACGGAGCAACTCAAAAGAAACTGATAACGGACTCCAGTCACAAACCAGTCCGTGATGAGTCGTAACCTATGTAATTGAATGGACCAGTTGCGCCGTGTGCGTGGCTCCATTCAATTACATAGGTTACGACTCATCACGGACTGGTTTGTGACTGGAGTCAGTTATCAGTTTCTTTTGAGTTGGTCCGTGTGCAGACGACCTTAAGCTTTGGCTCGGTGCGCACGAGCGATCCGGTGTCGTTGCGGCACCGCAGTTGCGATCAAGCAGTACATAGAGTTGAACTAACCGACTCACACGGACGACGTACGTGCCGCAACGACACCGGATCGCTCGTGTGCACCGAGCCTTACTGCACACCAACGGCGACAGCAACGAAAGACGGACACATTTTGCCACCTGTCTCTGTTGCTGTCACAAAAGCCTTCAAACCGCAAGGAGACGGGAGAGAAGAGGCAATTTACTTGCACATGCGCACAATCTTCTCGCAAGTATATCGGTTTGTTCAGCGAGCGAAAGCCACAATCTTTCCATTCTGATTAGCTGTCGAGCATAGCGGCAGAGGGAAAGTTGAACTTTCTCCAAGACTTGAAACCGCAGAGACAAGAGACGGAGACGAAGCGGGGGAGTGAAATTTTGTTTGTAATACGCACGCGCAACAACGAACATACATGATTTTCGTCTCTGTCGTCGTTGGTGTGGAGTGAGCATTAGTTGAGTGTTTGTAGCCATCCGAAATCGCTTATAGCCACTTTTGTTACAGTCCGATTTGCCTTCGACTAGGGAAAAGTCGCCTTATAGATTTCCAAAATAAGTAAATGAAAAAACGTCAGCTATAGAATTAAAAATGATCTCCCGTATTGTGCGTGTTGTTCATCTCCCACCGAAGTCTCATTTCAGAAATCTGATATATTTCTCGACGGTTAACTTTAATTTGTACAGTCTCAAAATCGATAAAAAGCTTGAGATTTTTTCTTGGAACCCCGTAAAAAGACTTTAACCTTTTTTAAGTTTTTTTTTTAAATCGTGTATGACCTAAATTTAAGATTTTGTAAACAATGTTTTAACTTAAATTTACTCTCGTTTTTACTTATATATATATATATATATATATATATATATATATATATATATATATATATATATATATATATATATATATATATATATATACACAGAAATGGAGGTCGTTTTCTCCGTTTCTATAGCCGCCGCTATCTGAAAATGTCCCCAATAAAACTTAATTTATACTTCGTGTATCTATCTAGTAATTGAAATTTATTGCTTCAGTTTGTGGTCAATTTGCCTCACGCTGTGACTAACTGATGTTCCTCGAACGATCAATAAAGACATGCTTAATCTAAACATAAAGCGCTGCCGCTGCGTTTTTCGTTAGAGGACATTTATATAGTTCGGGTTAATTCAACGGCAATATGAAATTAGCACTATTATTCCGCATGTGGTGCAGGAACCAGAATTTTTGCCAATATATCCCTTGTAAGTTTGCAGTTATGCAGCATGTATGCTTCTCCTCGGGGATGCAAGCAGAGTGGATATAGGCCGAAGACAGCCAACACCCCCCCCCCCAAAAAAAAAAAAATAATAATAATAATAATAATAAATAAATAAAAAATAAAAATAAATAAATAAATAAAATAAATAATAAAAATAAAAAATAAATAAATTAATTAAAAATAAATTTAAAAAAATCTTTTGTAATGAAATCTGAAAGAAAACGAGCTTTTTTGTTTTCGTCCAAAATTGTACACCCTTCCCCTTCCAAAGTTTTAGTTCATACAGCATTACATAGTAGATAATTAGTTTCTTCGTTGCTCTGAATTTTCAGCAGGCCACAGTTTATGACAGAGCTGAAATTTCAGCTATTAATTACATCCCGTGCGTCTCACGGAACGTAATAAGTTGCAGATATTTGAAATCAGAATATTTATTGTCAATTGTGTATCTTGAAAAGTGAGAATTAAGACCTTCCATCCATGAAAACCTTTTTGATTTTGTGCACCAAAGTTTGAAGATCTAAATTCTCTTCTAGATTACATTGTAGTTTGTTTTTTTCAATTTAGAACCACTATTAGACAATATTTTCTTTGTAGTTTTCTGCAACCCATTTTGTAGTTTCCTTTTAGAATTTTGAGCATTCCACATCTCATTTTTTCTTAAATTCAACTTCTTGATTCATTTTCTACTCCCTACTCATCTTTTTCCCTCTCTCTCATTCTTTCCTGTCTAGGCTCTGCTCTGTTTGGTGAATAAACTGTACAGCCTGCACTGTCACCATTAAATGTTACTATTTGCAGCTGATTATGTATCTGCCACTCTCTTGTGTATTTTTCTTCCGGGTGTACGCGAGTTCATAACATGGTGAGAAATCAGTGTATGGCTTATACGTGGACAAACTAGAGATGTTACATTAGGATATATTTTTCCTTTACATATTAGGTGAGAATTCCACTCTGTTGTGGCAACACTGGTAAGCGGAAGCCAACAAAACAACAGCCATATTGTCTTCAGCGTTGGTAATTGCTTTGAAAAATTATTTTTAAATGGGGATAGATTTTTTTTCTTTTTCTAGATATACAAGCATTGAACTCAGTTACCCAGTCACAGATTCTGTTGTTTCTTATGAGTAATAGACTCGGGTGGTCCACTTACCCAATTTATTAGGGAAACTGGTTCCACCTGTATTTAAATATATATATATATATATATATAATCAATATCATAGCTTAAACAGATTCCCTTAAAACTTACTAAAATTAATTTTAATGTGTTAAAAGTATAGTATATAAAAAAGTTGAAAATCTATGGCCCAGTTACCCCAACTTACCTTTTATAGTTCGTAATTAAGAAAGCTTGCACCACTTCCTTTTTCGAATTTATACTGATTGAATATCCCCCCCACCCCCCTCTTGCGTTCCGAAGATTTTGTTTCTTGTTTCTCTTCTGTCTGTGTACATATATTATTGTTGTACTACTGTTTCTCAAGCCCGTTCTCAAGTTCTGTGTATTCCAGGTTATCAACTGTTATTTACCCCAAAGCATGATTCGAGATCTGCAGTACGTTATATGCTCAGCTTTACTGTTGCAGACGTTCATACAGGAAGATTAGCTATCTGAAATGAGACACGAGGGTCGTTTAATTAATTTCCACGCAACGTTATGTAACATGCATGGACGACGATACGGTTTCCAGTGTTTTGGGAGAGAAACCTGCATATTAAATTTCGAATAGTTATCTGAATGTATTTCGCGTTTTATAATTACAGTGACTTGCTATCTTGGGAAATTAAACGCTTAGTGGTTCATCGGGGGAAAAAAAGGATTGTTAAGTAGGAGAAACAATTTCATTTCATTTTAGATTATTGTATTAAATCTTTTTGAGTACATTTTGTCATTATTTTTTTTCTGGTACTACAAGTTTTCTCTCCTCAAGTTCTTGTGATCCGTACATTCTAATTGTTTAATATTATATTCTGAAAGAGAAAAATCTAAATCATTTTTCGTTCCAATATTCTGTACAACTGCACTTGTATCTTCAGTCTTCGTCCAAAGAAATTTTAACCTTAATTTTTCTTATTGAGGTAACTTTTATTGGGGTATAAAGAGTCCTAAAAAAGGCAGTAATATAGAGACTAGTTTTTGTCGATCAGTTAGAGTACAATTCAATTTTCCTCAAAATATAGTGAATGTCAAAAGATCTATCGTGATCCAGGTACTAACTCTTGTTGAATTGGATGAAAATCAGCCTTTGCGATGGACTTTTCTGCGACTATTTGTTTTAAGAACATTTCTGTTTAAGAAAATTTTATTTGTGCACATTTAGGTTCTTGGTGTATTTTGGTCTTCATATTAGTAAAATATGCAATTATCAGGTAGCTTCTCTCCCTCTCTTTGCTTGTGTGAGTGAGTGCTATATTGTGACATTGAGGTTGGGAAGGAATTACGCATTGCAAAACTTCTCATTAAATATTTTTAACGTTGTATCCAGCTTATATATGGTTATACTTGAAGTTAGACTGTTTGCACCCGCCCAGACGTTAGATGGACAATTTGTCCCCTGGTCGACGATTTCGACTTTCTTTCTTCCAAGTTCCGACTTGGCTCAGATTTTTCCCGTTACGCGTTTGCTGAAAACTTATCTCCCTCGCTGACGTCTAGAACCATTATTTTTCGAAAGGGGATTCAAATCATAAAAAAACAGCTTGCGGAGATCATCACTTCAAAGATGATACCTGGTCGTAAAAAATGCCCCCATTTCGATGCCAGAAGAGAAGCACCGTCCCCTAAACCAGCTGCCCGGGGGAGAAAATGGCATCCTACCCTGCCTACACCCAAGTGTTAAGATGAAACAAGGAATAGAGAGAGAGGGTGATAAAGTCCGTGCTTCCCCCTGACCCCAACTCTTTCCAACGTTTTAAATGGGGGGGGGGGGGGGTAGAATTTCAAAAAAAAAAATCTCCGTCTATTTGCTTAGTTATCAATGGAATTCCCGACAAAGTAAGCCTGATGACTATAGACTAAACTGGTTAATTGAGCATGTCTCTGAAAATTGATGTATTAGAAAGTTGAAAACTGTAGAGGAACGGTCCATTGGTAGCTTCAACAGCCGAAATGCTACCGATTTCGTTTATAGCATATGAATGCAGAGTAGGTTTGTTTTTTTCATTATTATTTATTTATTTTATTAAGATTCTGCCTCATGATTTAATTTCCTGTAATGATTTTTACGTCCCAAAAATTCACAATTTTTCAATTTTTCACAATGAAGTATTAATGTGATGAGGTAATGTGGAAAAATCTATCTATTGCAACTGGTGCATAGGTGGATACTATTAACTTTTAGTTATTAAACTCCTTATTCATTATGTATGTTTTCAAAATTCTCGCAAGCCCTTCACCAAGGACATAACGACTGTCATTTTGCCCCCAGCATTTCGATCTTAGGAACTTCAACTATGTATATAAATTAGGAAGTGGATCTCTTAAAATTGTTATTGCCTTCCAACATCTGCCCCGCAATTTCCGACAGTTTTCGGACTCGCCGGAATGGACGTTGATGGGCTCCGATTTCCTCCATAAAATTTTCCCTCAAAAGCGCGCTTTTCCTCTCGCTGCTCGTGCTGTGCCCATTCCATCTGCGTAAACGAGAGAAGGAATTCGGGAAATGCCGGCGTCATACAGCATATACTCCCTCGCGTGCCCGGACGCTTGCTTGCTTGCTTGTGTGGGGCCCCACTTCACCCGGCCACTTAAGGGTCCTTTGAAGATGTCCCTTTAAGAAGCGGCGGTTTTCGCTCTCGCCGAGTCTGCCTTATTTAGTTCTGGCAGTGATAAATTTGTCATACTTTTTTTTTTCCGCGAGTGCGTTTGGAGGCGTGTTCGCGCGCTTGAGAACTTAACAGCACTTACAGGAGAAGAGAAGCAAAAAGGGATATTTTCTGCGTATTAAAGTACTGAGTGACCTTCTTAGATGTTGTTTGTGGGGGAAAAGCTTGTAATATTTGGGTCGTGTGGCTGTGTCCGAATTAAGGGTTGGTAGAATTCAAATCGCCTGGTTTCGTTTGGTTTTTAGCATGGACTTCTTACTGCACGCGAGGCCACCTGTTTCTTCTTTACTTCTACAACCTTTGGGGCATATATGTCGATTGAACACACACACACACACACATATATATATATATATATATATATATATACATACATACACACACACACACACACACACACACACACACACATATACAGGGCCGCCTAGAGACTTTACGGGGCCTGGGGCAAACTTCTGTTGGGGGCCCCAAGAAATCTGATTAATCAAACTTTCTTTCTTTTTTTTTGGGGGGGGGGCTTTTTACAGGAGATTATTTTAAAGTACGGTACAAGTTTCAGAATTTTCTTTCGGAGGAAATCTAATAAATAAATTTTTAAACATTTTTTGGGGGCCCTTCCGGCAGTTGGGGGGCCTGGGGCAAAGTGGCCCAGTTGCCCCCCCTCTGGGCGGCCCTGCACATATACACAGTGGAATCCGGTTAATCGGACCAGTCGCTTATTCGGACCGAATCCTAAAGAGCCTAGACAAATCCTGTTGCATAAGCCTGAAGGTTCAGTCACACACATCTAGACAGTTCTACAGTACGCAGCCCCCCGACACCTGTTGACGCATTTGGGGGTCGATTAGTCACGGTCCTCCCCCCAAGGTCCGTCGAATCTCTTTGATGCTCTGTGCAAAAACCGACTGAGGAGAGGATCGCTGCAGAGAGCGCTGCCCATAAATCACTCGTTTCCCCCCTGTGTACTGTGCAGTGCAGATGTGTGTGACTGAAGCATTTGGGCATGTTCATGTAATCGGACCAGCCGGTTATTAGGACCAAAGTGATCGCTACCCGATGTGGTCTGATTAACCGGAATCGTGTGTGTGTGTGTGTGTGTGTGTGTGTGTGTGTGTGTGTGTGTGTGTGTGTGTGTGTGTGTGTGTGTGTGTGTGTGTGTGTGTGTGTGTGTGTGTGTGTGTGTGTGTGTGTGTGTGTGTGTGTGTGTGTGTGTGTGTGTGTGTGTGTGTGTGTGTGTGTGTGTGTGTGTGTGTGTGTGTGTGTGTGTGTGTGTGTGTGTGTGTGTGTGTGTGTGTGTGTGTGTGTGTGTGTGTGTGTGTGTGTGTGTGTGTGTGTGTGTGTGTGTGTGTGTGTGTGTGTGTGTGTGTGTGTGTGTGTGTGTGTGTGTGTGTGTGTGTGTGTGTGTGTGTGTGTGTGTGTGTGTGGTGTGTGTGTGTGTGTGTGTGTGTGTGTGTGTGTGTGTGTGTGTGTGTGTGTGTGTGTGTGTGTGTGTGTGTGTGTGTGTGTGTGTGTGTGTGTGTGTGTGTGTGTGTGTGTGTGTGTGTGTGTGTGTGTGTGTGTGTGTGTGTGTGTGTGTGTGTGTGTGTGTGTGTGTGGTGTGTGTGTGTGTGTGTGTGTGTGTGTGTGTGTGTGTGTGTGTGTGTGTGTGTGTGTGTGTGTGTGTGTGTGTGTGTGTGTGTGTGTGTGTGTGTGTGTGTGTGTGTGTGTGTGTGTGTGTGTGTGTGTGTGTGTGTGTGTGTGTGTGTGTGTGTGGTGTGTGTGTGTGTGTGTGTGTGTGTGTGTGTGTGTGTGTGTGTGTGTGTGTGTGTGTGTGTGTGTGTGTGTGTGTGTGTGTGTGTGTGTGTGTGTGTGTGTGTGTGTGAGAGAGAGAGAGAGAGAGAGAGA
Source organism: Dolomedes plantarius (assembly GCA_907164885.2). NCBI lineage: Eukaryota > Metazoa > Arthropoda > Arachnida > Araneae > Dolomedidae > Dolomedes > Dolomedes plantarius. The sequence goes on from OU015495.1 coordinate 153,215,282, forward strand.
GAGAGAGAGAGAGAGAGAGAGAATGAATGTGTAAGTAAGTAATAAATTTTAACCACCTCTAATCTTTAATCGCCAGTTATCCGAGTTCTCTCTCTCTCTATGGTAACCTTTCCGTCCTTTACCCCTTTCCAATACTAACCTACCTCGCCAATTTTCGGCAACCCGTTTACAGCTGCTTGTACGCTCGCCAGATAGGAGCTGGACGTCGCTTTGTAAGGTCATGTTATTGCTGGAATAAACTTCTTTGTTCTTGAATTCGAATCGTATTGTTTTCGGCCACGATGTGCGTGCTTATTTCAGGAGATGACCATTCGGGTCATTTCATTTCGGGCGTGCGTGCGTGCGTGCGTGCGCGTGTGTGTGTGTGTGTGTGTGTGTGTGTGTGTGAGAGAGAGAGAGAGAGAGAGAGAATGTGTAAGTAAGTAATAAATTTTAACCACCTCTAATCTTTAATCGCCAGTTATCCGAGTTCTCTCTCTCTCTATGGTAACCTTTCCGTCCTTTACCCCTTTCCAATACTAACCTACCTCGCCAATTTTCGGCAACCCGTTTACAGCTGCTTGTACGCTCGCCAGATAGGAGCTGGACGTCGCTTTGTAAGGTCATGTTATTGCTGGAATAAACTTCTTTGTTCTTGAATTCGAATCGTATTGTTTTCGGCCACGATGTGCGTGCTTATTTCAGGAGATGACCATTCGGGTCATTTCATTTCGCGCGTGCGTGCGTGCGTGCGTGCGCGTGTGTGTGTGTGTGTGTGTGTGAGTGAGTGAGTGAGTGAGAGAGAGAGAGAGGGAGAAAGTAATTTTTAGCGTCCCCCTGATTCTTTAAGAAAACAGTTTTCAGAGATTGCGGTGCTCTTTTCACCCTTTTATCAGAAATATTTAAATAAATAGTAACTGATGTACTCGCTATTAATAAGAAATTCAGATACTTAATACCTAGGATAATCCCACTAATTGATAAGAACTAATAGAAATTCTTAATACTTGTGGTATATACTCTGTTGATGAGAAGAAATTGAAGCATTAAATGCCATGATGTACTCGCAGCGGATAAGAGCATTTAAATAAATTGAAACTTATATATACGAGTCACTAATACAAAGACACTCCTTAAATTCACAAAAAAATTGATGAGCGTGATAGACTAATTGATTGATTTATTTAAGGTATTCTAATAAATTATTACCGTCATATATTACATTTAATAAACCTGTTAGTTTGTGTTTAATTGATAAAATAAGAATCAGTTTTATTATTGAGTAGATCCACTCATCACTGAACTACACGTGTCTGCTTTAATTATGGTCCTGAGTTAAGTTGACTGCCTACGTTGAAAATGCCATTTTTTTTTTACTATTTTGGTCAATTTTATTTTTTGCAAGAATCGTGTATTTCAATCTTTTCTCTTTTCAAAACCGTTTTGATTTTCATTCTATATGAATTAGAAGCAGAGTTATAGCTATTTTAAAAAACATCGTCTGATACAAAATGGAAGTGACAAACAACTTTAAATGCGTTTTTCTCAGAATTATGTTTTTTAGCACAAATTTCTACCGTTATCATGATATTTCACATAATAATGCAATGCATGTAATTTGATAAAATTATCAGAATATGTTTTAGATGCTATTGTTAATGAAAGGACGCACAATAATTGATGTATAATAAATAGTTTTTTGTTCGGGGCTGTTTTTATAAGGAAAAGATTGACGAATCGGGGAAAATTTTCATATTTTAACATAAAATTGTAGGTTTTATTTTTGCATTTTAAAATTTTTCTTAGATTGTGGTTCATTTTGAAGATAACTGTTATATGTATCATGTGTGAGAAGGAAATTAAAATAGTAGCATTAGAATTTTGCGCAGAGTGTTAGGCGTTTTAGCTAAATTTCATTAAAAATTACTTCAAATTGACCAATTTATAAAAAAGTATAGTATTTACAGGCAAGTGTTTTTTTTAATGCTATTTTACCATAAAAGATAAAAAAAATCCTTAAAAAATTATTTTTTTTTAAAAATTGGCTCCGAACGTAGTCATTCACCTTCCCCTCCTCTCCAAAAACAAAAATAAATAAATAAAATTAAATGAACAAATAAATAATATTAAAATGCATAAATGATGTTCTCTTATTCATTGCGCCTATCGTATCGCATAAATCTAGCGTTATCATATTCTCTTCCCCGGTATTCAAATTTACACGTTGTCCTCCTTTTTCTCGAAATCCCAAACCTTGAAAGAAGGAATGTTCAAGATAAAAGAAGGGAAAGTAAAAGGGGCTTTTATTCCTTAAAAAAAAAAAATTGTCTTATTTTTTTTTCTTATTTCCGCTTTCGGTTTTTTTTTTTTATGTAGTTGGGGGAAATAAGCTCGAGCTGAAGTTTGAGGCATATATTTTACTTAATTAAGTCTTCCGCAAGGAGTTTAAAATATGTAAATTAACGGCGTACAATTCGTGTTCGGCTGTAATGGAGCGTACTGATGAAAGTAAACCTTTTTTTTTTTTTTTCCACTCTCGATAGAAATTACTTCACTAATAACTCATCTCGATTTACCACTCTTCATAAGTTATTTTCTTTTGTTATTTAAGTTCAAAGACTTTTTTGTTGTTGTTGTTTTTTAAAAGCATTAAAAATGTTTTAATTTACTGATAATCTGTTTATTGTTTTATTCTATATGATACTTTGTGTGTAGAGATAAATGTTCCCCCCCCCCTTTTTTTGCGTTTTCTAATTAGAATACTATATACTGCACGTCTAATGAAGACTGTTTAATTTATTTGTTTGTGAGTATTGCATAAATTTATGATCCTAATCTGATCGGTTTTTGTATTTTTATCCCCCTATTCAAATTTTGCTATTTATCGCTCTTTGTTGAGTTTTAAAGTTATTTTTTCCTAAACAATGGCTTACATTTATCTATTTCTCTGCCTGTGATTTATTTCCATTCTTTTTCTCAATACTTGCGAATGGATTCCTATTATGTCCAAAAACCTAAAAAAACAATGAGATTGTCCATCTTCGTGATACGCGGGATACCATGTAATAGCTGCACATTTGATCGACTACAACAACTCCTGCTTTTGTCGTATTGTAATCCAGTATGATCGCTGGTTTACTTGTTTCCCCCCTTCTTTTACGTTTTCTAATTAGAATACTATATACTGCACGTCTAATGAAGACTGTTTAATTTATTTGTTTGTGAGTATTGCATAAATTTATGATCCTAATCTGATCGGTTTTTGTATTTTTATCCCCCTATTCAAATTTTGCTATTTATCGCTCTTTGTTGAGTTTTAAGTTATTTTTTCCTAAACAATGGCTTACATTTATCTATTTCTCTGCCTGTGATTTATTTCCATTCTTTTTCTCAATACTTTTAACCCTTCAACGGGCGCGCCCGTGTATAAAGTGCAACATTTTCGTAATTTTGAATGGTTTGTTTTTACATGTAATGTTTGAATGTTCTAAGCAGTTTCTTATTTATAGCTACACCCTTTCTAACGCAGGTCTGATTTTCTGACCCTTGTATTCCTTCCCATTCACTGTTAGTCGTGATTTAACCGTGGTAAACCAGCGATTATACTGGATTACAATACGACAAAAGCAGGAGTTGTTGTAGTCGATCAAATGGGCAGCTATTACATGGTATCCCTCATATCACGAAGATGGACAATCTCATTGTTTTTTTTAGGTTTTTGGACATAATAGGAATCCATTCGCAAGTAGTCCTTAGATCCAATAAACCGGACAGTTTTGAAATAAGGCGATTGTATCTGCGTTCTTTGGCCTTTAATTATAAATATATCTCAATATTATCAACATTTTATATCTTGTCATAAAACGCAGAATTATTATTTTCAATTTGAAAAAAAAAGTTTATTACAAAAGGAATAATCAAGGTTGAAAGAGACGTTGCACTTTGTGCCACGCGCGCCTGCTGGTGTTCCAAAAGTTGGCGCATCCGCTGAAGGTTTAAATCAGTGTTGCCAACATCTACGAAGCGTCCCCCTCCCTAGCGCCATCTCGAAATCCCTCTGTTTCCCCCCTAACAAAAAATGCGGCCCCTAAAAACACCCCTTTTCATCTAACTTACCCCAAAATTAAGGGGAAAAACCCCTAAGTTGGCAATACTGGGTTAAATACGAAATAACATCATTATAATTTCCTCATATTACAGAATTAGACACCTAACGCAAAGAAGTGCAATAAGGTGTTATTCCTTTTTTTCTCAATTTTAAAGGCGCAATAACAGCATTAGAAATTTTCTCATGTCACAAAATTGGACATATAACGCAAGTAGTGCAATAAGATCATGTTACTAATTCTTTATTTCTCAATAATTTTAAATGCGGAATAACACCATTATAATTTTCTCATATCACAAAATCAGACACGCAACACAAAGGAGTGCAAAAAGATCTTATTTAATTTTGGCCTATCCAACTTACGCCAGGTTATTTCATTATTTGATTTCGTTATGCTTGCAAAATAAGAGTATAGGCACTTTAATAGAACGAGACACTGTTTTTAAGGAGTGAGACTAAATTTACAAGCGTGTAGTTTAAGATAAAATACTGTTGATGGGTGAAATATTTCACCAGTGTATAATGCTTTTTGGTACGTACCTTGTGAAGAAAGACATTATAATCTTAATCTAACTGCATACGATATGAATTTCAAAGTTTGCGTTTAATTTGAAAGGCGGTTACTTTAATAATTTCTCCCTAACTTTGATTTATTTTCACTTTCTTAGTATTCCCTTAAAAGGTTAAGGAGATTAAAATTTATATCCACAAAATTATCTATGTAAAGTACTAGTTTTCCGTAATATAATCTCAATTAAGGGAACATAATAACATTACTAGTAATTTTCATTTAACGCAAGTAGTGTCATAAGATCTTACTAATTCTTTATTTCCCAATAACTTTGAATGCGAAACAACATCATTATAATTTTCTCATATCTTAGAATCAGACACACAACGCAAAAGGAGTGCAATAAGATCTTATTAAATTCTAAGCTTTCCGTCTTACGCCTGACTATTGCATTATTTGATTCCGTTATACCTGCAGAATAGAGTAGGTGCTTTTATTGAACGAGACACGTTGTATTTAAGTAGTGAGATTAAATAATGACGTATACAAGAGGGTAGCTTGCGATAAAATACTGTTGATTGCTGAAACAGCTCACCAGTATATAATGCTTTTCGGTACGTACTTTGTTAAGAGATTATAAATCTTAATCTAATTGCATACGATATGAATTTCAAAATTCGTGTTTAATTTGAAAGGCGGTTACTTTAACAATTTCTCCCCCCCTAACTTCGATTTATTTTCACTTTCTTAATATTACCTTAAAAGGTTGCACTTTTAATCTAAGAAGATTAAAATTTAAACCCACAAAATTATGTATGTAAAGTACTAGTTATCCGTAATGTAATCTCCATAAAAGGAAAATAACATCATTACTAGTAATTTTCATTTCACGGGCGTCAAAATTTCACGAAACTTGCCTCAAAGTATTATTAAAGAAATCTTTTAACTTCCTTTTAGTTATCTGCAGCTATTTATTTAATTCGTTTAGGGTAAGGTAATTGGATAATTAAGAATACTGAAAAATTTATGCTAATGTAGTGTTTTCCTCTTGAATTATTTGTAAACGGATTAAAATATTGTCTTGCCTAAAATTTGTTCCCTACCAGGAAAGGAGATGAGGACCACTGGTGGGAGTTCTATGAGGGGAGAACCCAGGGTGGTCAGTCTGTGTTAAGGAGTTGGAGAGAACAGTGCATGACTCCGAAGACGTGCTGGGTTTGTGTTTGCTCGCAGTCAGTCATATGACTGAGGTAGAGAGATTCAGGACCGCCCAGAGACTTTACGGGGCCTAGGGCAAACTTCTGTTGGGGGCCCCAAGAAATCTGATTAATCGAATAATTTTTTTAAAATTTTTTTGGGGGGCCCATTTTTTCAGGAGATTATTTTGAATTTTAAAGTACGGTACAAGTTTCAGAATTTTCTTTTGGAGGAAATCTAATAAATATTTTTAAAAAATTTTTTGGGGCCCCCTCCGGTAGTTGGGGGCCTGGGGCAAAGTGCCCCAGTTGCCCCCCCCCCTCTGGGCGGCCCTGTAGAGATTAAATGTAAATATTGTTCATAAGTTCTGTGAATAAGTTTGAGTATTGTGTTTGTTTGCGTGTCGTGTGAATAAAATAATTTGAATATTCACTGGAGTGGTGTTAATTGGCTTCCTGATAACGTCGTCGATCAGAAAAAGATCGAGGAAGGACGACAAATATGTACATTCTTGATGTAAGGCTGTTTATGAAATTGTGCTTTTCATTGCGAAATTTTATAATGGCCGGCAACTTTTCCGCCAAACAACAGAAATGGAAAATAAAATTGGTTATGGCAATTTTTTGTGTTTGTGATATGCAGATATTCTCTTCGTTTTGCATTTTACTGCAATAAATAAATAAATAAATAAATAAAAATAAAATAAATTTTAAAAAAAATCCCAATCCTACAATAAATGAATGACTGAGATTATAAACAAAACTGCCTTTATCTCCAATGTTAGATTTGTAGATGAATTCTTTGGAAATATTACTAATTTAATTAAAAAATTTGTGAAAGATTTTCTAGACTTTTGACACTACGAATGGACACAATTGTGCTGGATTAGTACGCATTCGTCGACCATAGGCACAACGATTCATTGAAAGTTTCCAATTGGATTATATGCTTTTACGTGAATACATCTGTTTAATAATGAAAAACATTGCTGAATTTTTAACTTTCTGATAGTGCAGAATTTTGACTTGAGGGGTACTTAAAAAGATAAAATATGTTTCCTTTCTGACCAATTGTTTAAAGATGCAGCTTATTAAAAAAAAACTCTTTTTGATAATATATTTTTGTTTATATACAAATTTGTAAATATCTGCTTCTTAAAATCCTCAGCAGAATGTTAAAATGATTTCTTGTTTCGGACTAGTTAGCACAAGTGGTAATTCTAACTGCATTGCGTTAGATGCGGTAGTCTTTCTACGGGCAAATAACCAATATATGCTGGATACTTGTCTTTTTTTATGTTCTGTTATAGATTTTAAGAACTGCTGTGTAAGGAAAAATTACATATTGCATAATGTTTAGCAGGCTCTGATTTTCCATTAGGCCCTTGAATGTTGGGGGCCCCAAAAAATTTTTATTTTAAAAGAAAAAAGAAAAACCCCATTCAATTTTATTTTTTTTATATATCCTTTCAAATTTGACTGATTGGTTCATCACATGTATGTTATAGTGTATATGAGGGATAAATAAGTTTTTTTGGTTGCATTGTATTGGTGTTTTAATGATGAAGTTAATATGTTGTATTGCTTTTTGTTATTTGATAATGGTCTAGGCTTCTACGCTCCAAATAGCCAATTCTTGGTAAAAGGGTACTTTCACAATGATTCATGATTGTTATTTTTGTGTGCCAATTTTGGAAATTTTACGCCCACATCAGTGTTAGGGGGCCCCCATCCCGAGTTGTGCCTATAGTCAAGAATTTTCTAAATCGGGCCCTCATGCTTAGAAATATCTGTTCATTGCAATAGTGATCATTTCCAGAATGAAAATAATAACCGTTTTTACTTACTATTGGGATTATCAGGAGTAGTCATTTTCAATTTAATTATTCATCTTGATATTCTTTTAAATTCTTTCTATGATTTTTAAAAATTTGTTTTAAGTAGAAAACGCATAGTTTTGCAAAATACTATTTTAATCCACAGAATTCCCGTTTTCGGATGAAATTACTTCATACTAGTATTACTGCATGTCTAGTATTATCTCGGTTCCTGAGTAAAACAGTATTATCAAGGCTAATGAATTATTCTGGATACCAAATCGGTCAATTCAAACTTTGAGTTGATTTCAGCCAATAATTAGTTTTCAAAATTTAAGATTCATGTACATCCAATCTTCCTGTCAAGACGCATTAGGAGGAAAAATTCGTCTGAAAATTTCTGGGGCAAATGGTGTATTATTTAACCTTACCTGATTTCACTTACACTATTTTAGATTCTACTAATATATTATGCCTAAAAACTACGGTTTTAAAAATTTAAAAAAAACTGTAATTTTAAACACGAGTTCATAGGTATGAAAATTTTAAATAGCTCTTTAATGATCTTAAAACTTCAAAACTATTTATTTTATTAGGGGAAGGTGAAATATTAGATACATTTTTTTGTTCTGGGTCGCAAGAAATAACTGTGTCTTCAATGTTTTTCACTTGTAAACCATCCAAAGTTAGATATGTTCGCCTCCATTAATATTCCGGTAATGCCGGTTCTGTTTGAATTAGCGGACATACTCTGCAACAAAAAGATAATGAAAGAAAGAAAAAAAACCTCATGGACATGAATGGCGTCTTCCTTCGGAATCCGTTTCCAATCTAACGATGATCACTCGTTTTAAGATTCATGAATTTCATTTGCATCGTAATCAGTCACCGAGCACGCGATTAATAGTACTAATACAGTTCTCCCGCTCTCTGATTCCGCTTGTGCAAGTTCTGGAAAAAGTGGCTTGAGTGATCCCTGGGTTTGCCTGTAAGTAGGTCTGTTTTGCGCCTTTCGTGTTGATTCTTTTGTTTGAATTCTCGCTCATACATTCTCCCCCTTTTTTTTTAATTTTTGGGTCCGGGGAGAGCTTAAAATTAAGCAACTGATTACATGCTGTTTATACTTCCTATTTATTTATATGTCAGATCGGTACAGCTTGCTCTGACGTGTGTAAGAAGATGGAATTTTCAATGAATTGCGTTTTCTTGAAGAGATAGTAGAGGGTGATTTAGTAATCGATATTTGAGGGGGCCGGCCTATTTTTTGTTGTATGTTGGGATTCTAATGAAATGTCACGCTTCTCTTTGGAGCATGTTTTGAATTAGAATTTTGAGGCTTTAATTATCAAGTTTTTTTAGTAGATTTAGAATTCGGTAGCTATTAACCTAGATTGTTAAGAGTCAATCTAGATATGTTTGAACAAGATGTGCAAGCATTAATGCTGATATAAGTTTACGAAATAGATGCGAATAAATGCAAAATTTGCCGATATGAGCGAATAAATGCGGAAATTATTTCTTTACTACTTTTCGGCGAAAAGTCGGTGATAAACGGCTTTTTAAGTGAAATTAGTTAATAATAGTAATCATTTATTAACATAATTGCTTAACTATGCCCATCTGAGGTCTATAACTGAGAAATCTCATTTGGATTTGCCCCGAATTTCACCCGGACAGTTTGTCCGTATGGAAGTCGAACCTAAAAATCTACCTGTAAAAATCAACCATCAAGTTTTGTGGAGCAATTTAGTAGATTTAAGAACGTCTCTTGAGCGCCGAAGTCTAGATATTTCAGCTACTTATGGTAGTCAACCAAGAGATTCCTCTTGATGTTTCACAGATTTTAATTGCAACGAAATGATGCTACCTTAACTTTGTAAAGGCAGCTATACAAAGCCTTTATAGTCCCGTTAACAGAGTAGATGCTGAGATATTTTAGTATGTACGTCATAGTAATTAATGACAAGTCGAAGACTTAAGTAACATAATGTGGAGACTTCTACAATGGTAACTTTTAACTAAGAATTGTCAAACTTATCTATCAAAGTGAGTAAAATTGTATTTTTTTTAATAAATGCGAAATTTTTTAATATTAATTAATATATATATATATATATATATATATATATATATATATATATATATATAATATATATATATATATTTGCAAATAAATGCGAAATTTACGTTATCTCTAGTTATATGCCTGACATTACTTCTTGGTCTTTGAGTAAGGATTACCTTAGAAAAAAAATTTGAATGATACATCCTCTCCTGTAGTCGTTTAGCATCGGATTTAAACAGCAGATTCAAGTATAGTTAATAAAAGACGACATCAGTGCTTCTAACCAAACAACCAACCGATTCTGTTACATTTCTAAAGTATTTTTTTCCGATTTCGTTGTGATGTCCTAATTTTTCTTGATTCCCTGCAATGTACCTGGTGTTGGTTAGAAGTTCCGTAGTAGTTTTAATGCATTACCAACGGTTTATTGAAACATCTACGTATCACGAAAGTTTCCAAAGCAGCATTGATGGGAAAGCAAACCATTATTATCGTTTTTGCCAATATTTTTGCAGATTTAGCGCAAACTTTTTTTCCCCACACCTGTTTTATGCATAGGTTGTAGCTGGGGAGCGTAGAATTATGCTAAAGCTCTTATATAGTTATACATATCTGACAATTATTTGCCAAATTATTTACCTGTCATTCTATGGGAATTTGGCAAGGTTTTTTAGTTGTGTGAGAAGTTATATCTTTGCAACATTCTTTTGTAATTATAACTTTTTTCTCCTATTAGAGTACTGTCCACAATATGGTTGGCGCCCCTTGACCCTTGGTAGACCTTGCGCCATAAAACCTAATGCAACCAAGCTATTAAAGTATTTGCTTATGAATCTAGCCCGGGATCTTTTACTTTTCGGACACATGTGTTGCATGCTTATACAGTAAAGTCGTCATGGTGTTGACTAATGAGTTAACACCATGACGACTTATATCCCTCCCTTCACGCACCTTAGAGAGACTGAAATAATTTATTTTGCTCAAGATGCAATAATAGCGATTATGTTTCAACTACTTTAACAATAATTAAATATTGCTTTATATAATATACAATTGGCTAAACCGGTATTCGACCCCGCTATCTGCTTCTTAGATGAATGTTCTGTAATATCATTCGACTTCTAAACCACGTCATGATCTTCTGTAATGAAATAATCAAAGTTAAGTTGTATGGTAAGCTTTAGTATTGATTGAACGCGTTTTAATTTCATTTCATGAAATATTTATTGATGTATAAAATTATAGCATAAAAGCGCAGCTGTGTAGAAGAAAACAAATGATTATTTTGCAGTATATCAAAAAATATGTTCTAAAATCTCGTTCAGCGCAGCGAAAATTTAAGAAAAATCATTGCAATTCAGCATTCTATTAAACTTTTTAAATGCCTTTTTCCCTTCGTTTTCGTTAATTTTTACTTTTATGTTTGGTATCATTCAATTCAGCACATAATGTAGTTTTTAAACTGGTAAGCTGTGTTTAGTTGAATTAAACTTTCTAATTTTTAAAATTTATTTTAAGTTCAGCATTTCTCTCCGTTGACTTCCTCTTGTTTGTTACTTTTGGCATGCTGCCAAGATAATGAAAAATATTCTTTAATTTTGTTTTCTAAATTTAATGAATATCATCCTATAATCTATCACACTTTTTAACAGTTTCTTAAAAAAATATTTTTCGCAGTTTTCCTTTGTACAAGTTTGGCATCATTTGAACACATAATTTTTTTTTTTAAACTACGGTACGTTTTCTTGTATTTAACCTTCGATTTCTTTGAAATTTTTTTACATCATTTTTCCCCTACCCTCGTCACCCCCTTGTATTTGTTGCTTTTGGCTTGGTGCCAAGATGGTGAATATTTTTTTACTTTCATTTTGTTTTTAAATTTTAAATGAATATCATCGTAATACAGTACTCTATCATATTATTTGATACATCCTTTCCGCTTTTTTAAAAATTTATTTTTACTTTGTACAAATTTGGCATCATTAGATTCAGCACATGAAAAACTCTTAAACAATTAAAGCTATGTTGAGTTGTATTTAACTTCCGAATTTTTAAGAATTTTTTTCCTTTTAAGTATCAGCCTTCCGTTTCTCTTGCCTTCCTCTTGTATTTGTTGCATTTGGCATGGTGCCAAGAAGATGAATAATTTGTTACTTTAATTTTCTTTTCGTAAAAATCGAACTACAAACTAAAATACGGTTTCTATGTTTGTTTGTTTGTTTTTTACGTGTATGTGGGGAAGGATGAAAATAAAAAGTGCATCCCCCCCATAACCCTGTTTCGAATTTTTTCATGAATGAATTAAAACTAAGCTTTTTCGATTTGATAGGACTGCTTTAGATCTCGATAAACTACATTAGAAAAGTATCAGAATCGTTTGGTTTTTTTTGGTTTAAAATGGATGGACTAAAAACTGGGGAAACATATTCTCAATTAAACACGTGGTAACTTTAGCGATAAGTAGATGCTTCAATAAACCTTATGTAATGCTTTCAAACTACTAAGGAATTTCTAACCAACATCAGGGACTTTACAGTAAATCAAGAACATTTAAGACATCACAACGAAATCGGAGGTTGTTACTTTAAAAATGTAACAATCGTTTTTTTTTTTTTTTTTTTTGTTTTTGTTTTTTTTGGGGGGGGGGGGGGGGTTAAGGGGACATGTGACCTTCACCATCGAAATTTTTAATTTTTAACACTATATACAGAGTGAGAATAATTAATATTCTTTTTGACTACATTGAAGACCCTTAGAATTCAAAATAAGAATTTTTTTCAGAATAATGCCCGTTTTTCAAAAAAAAAAATTTCAAAAATACTAGCATTTTCCAAAATGCTCTATGTGTTTCTCAAATAATTTAAAAACCTTAAATTTTTTAATACAGGGTTTGTCATATATATTTAAACATAATTGTGCATATGTTTAATTTGTTTTTATATATACTTTTGGCTTTTGATTTGTACATTTTTTATTCTACATTTTATTTTTTTATGTTTGTGCATTTTTCTACTTTATTTCATGGTCTATGAATTTGAAAAATATTTGTCGTTTCAAAAAATGATGCACAGTTTTGTGAGAAACACGTTAATTAACAATCGTAAAAATTTTGGAAGAAACCAGAAGAAAATTAAGGCGCATGGAGAATTTTGAAAAATTCTAGCAATTTTGAAGAATTTCTTGAAAAAGAGTTGTTATTCTTCCACAGAATACTTATTTGTGAATTCTTAGTGTCTTCATTGTAATTAAAACAATATCAAATATCCTCATCCTGTATATAGAGAAAAATATTAAATTTTTTTTAAAAAACGAAGTTGAAAGTCTTTTGTTCCCTTAAGGGGACAAGGGACCTTCAACCTTAATTTTTTCAAATTTTCAATTTTAAACTCTATATACAGAATGAGAATAATTAATAATATTTTTTACTATAATAAAGACCCTTAGAATTCTACATAAGGATTTTTTGGCAGAATATTACCTGTTTTTCAAATTTTTTTTCAAAAATGCTAACATTTTTCAATATGCTCCATGCGCATTACATATGATTTTAAAACCGAAAATTTTCTAATAAATTTACCAGATATATAAATAAATATATTTGTGCATTGAATGGTTTTTTTTGTTTGTTACGTATGTAATGTCTTAAATAATTTATTTATTTATTCTATTATATTTTTAATATTATTTCATCTATATATATAAAACAGTTCCGTAACTGACTCATTCATTCACTGACTGACTGACTGACTGACTGACATACAACGCACAGACCAAACCGCTGGACCTAAAGGGCTGAAATTTTGCATGGCGATTCTTCTAATAGTGTAGGGGTGCACTAAGAAAGATTTTTCAAAAATTCTTCTTAGATTTTTTTTAATTAAATTTTTTTACGTTTGCATTTAAAATAATACATTGAGGGTTATAAAATTTATATCACGAGAAAGATCATAAAAATTCCTTCAAAATGAAATTTTTTTCGAATTTTTACCTCCATTTCCTGATTTTTGGTAAATTTTTAAAGATTAATTTTTAAAATTTAATTTATTAAATGCTGATCACGTTATTTCCTTTTCTGGTACTTTCAATAAATTTATCGTCACGTGCGCAACAACTAAATAGACAAAAAAAAAAATATTTTTTTCTCTTTCTAATGCAGCAGAGGATTGGATATTATCCAAAAAAAAAAAATGCATATCCCTTACGAATCCCTTACGTTTTTATAAATATATATATATATAGATAGATATATATTTTACATCAATTGTATACATTGATCATCGCATTTATTATAAATATATATATTTATTTTTTGGCATAAATTGCATACGTTGACCGTTGTATTTAATTTGAATGTACTCCGTAGCGAAGCGCGGGTTTTCAGCTAGTGGTCTATAAATTTGAAAAATATTTGTAGTTTCAAAGCATGATGCACAGTTTTATGACAAATACTTCTATTAACAATCGGGAGAAATTTTGAAGAAATTTAGAAGAAAAGGAATGTGCATGGAGCATTTTGAATAATGCTAGCAGTTTTGAAGGACTTTTTGAAAAACAGGTCTTATTATTCCACAAAATACTTATTTGTGAATTAATTATAAGGGATTTCAACGTACTAAAAATAATATTAAAATATTAATTTTACTTAAGTGGTATATAGAGTATAATATTGAGAACTGAAAGTAAAACGAGATTGAAAGTCCCGTGTCTCCTTAATACGGATAGACTAAAAACTGGGGAAACATGTTCTCAATAGGAACGTCGATGCATTAAAATTTTAACTATCCCTATTCTCATTACATTATCTGCAAACCACATCCTGAGTACCAGTCGTTTGAAATGTATTTTTCTCCACTGCCATAAAATCTTTTCCCTTCCAGTGCTCCGAATTCTGACATTGTTGAAAATTATTGATTTGCGAACGGAGACCCCTCCTCACCGTTTGCATCTACTGTGCTCACGTCGTCTCTCTTTTGATATCAGAAATCAAAACCTTTCCACACATCCTCCCGGCGCATTGAAAAATCTCAGAAGTGCTCGGGAATTAAACGCAGTTATCGCCACGAACCATTTCCGAGTACACTCCTTTTATGATGACCATTTTCGCCATTTTATGCAACATTAAATTGGACTCTTAAATATTATAGCTTTAGTTCCGCCACATAAAATAGCACCATTTGTCGCGTCTTGGTGGCACGTGGAGAATGTCGCCTCTATATATGATCTCCCACTTCCAACGCAGATTCTCCTATTTTGGGAAGAAAACTGATTTTTTTTTTTTCTCCCACCCGTTAAAAGTTCCGAGAGCCATTTTCTGGTCGTGTGTTATAAACAGGCCTCTAGATCTTTCGCATTAAAACCTGTTACGTGCGTTACGGAGATACATTCCCCCCCCCCCCCCCCCGTCGGATCTCCGACTTCATCAGTCTATATTTCCTCTCTGGAGGAGGCGTCAGATCAATTGCCGATGGTGTGACTCTTCGTGACCCTGGCAATAATTAAGCGTTTACTAGGTTTTCCTTCGTCCCGCGAACGGTGACAGAGTAGATCTTTCTTTACCGAGAGCTGTGTCATCTATTTTGGTCGCCACAGCCGGAATGATCTTTTGGAAAATACATTAAATGTCACGGAAGGAGCATCGCTATATGTGTGCGTGTGTGTAAGAGTAATGAAAAAATGTGTTCTCCTAAATTACTTTTAAAGTGTATTTCAAATTCTCTTTTTTAAGGGGACTCACGACTCTTTTAGTCGAGGAAATAAGGCATATTTTCATAATTTTTGACTCTTTGTAACTATTTAATTTTACTCCCAATTTTTCCAAATTTTATGTACATGATAAATTGATATATTTATTTTAATAAACAAATTTTCAACTCTCAAAATAATTTTGAATAATTTTTTTTTAAATGCTTTAGAATATACCTTGTTTTTTAAGCATTTTTATTGTATACTGGCTTGCGCGCAGAACTATGAAATTAATTTTACACTTAAATGTATAATTCCTGTTTATATTTAAAATAAATAATTCAAAATACAATTGAACATAAAACATTCAACATTAAAATGTTTTTTCAATTTTTTTAAAACTGCTCAAAATATACTTAAAATTTCCTTAAATTTTTGCATTAATTTACCCTTGAAAAAATAACAATGTGCAGTGATTGCAATAATTCTAGTTCAGACGCAATAAAATAACATGATTATGCAGTGATAAAAAAATTCATGGAATTATGTCTCATAGTTTTTGAGATATCAGTTGCGGAATGATACAAAATTACATTTTGAGAAAAATGAATTTAAAATTTTTCTCACCATAAACTTGATCGGTAATTAAATATTTAGAATATCAATATCTCCGGAATTAAGCGAAATATTTTCATGCGGTGTGCTTTATTTTGTTCAGAAATTATCCGGCTTTAACATATATTTTTTTCAAAAAATCGAATGTTTTAAAGATTTAAGGTTAGTGAGTCCCCTTAATAAAGCACAACCCCTTTTCCACAATGCAACCTAAAAATAAATTAATTGATAATTTATACTGTTCCTTAATGCACGTGCCGAACATTGCACAGACACTCGAAATATCTAAATACCCACCCGATGGCCTCATTAAATTTGTATGTAATAAATAAGGCGTGTTTTCAAATACCTGTTTACTAACAGAACTTAGAGCGCTCGTGACCCCGAGAAAACCACGCGAATATTTCATCATACATCACATAAATATTCGGGTACAGGACATGTGATTACTTCTGGCCAATTAAATAATTTCACGAGGTAGCGAATCGGGGTGTCGAATATATTCATTTTATATACACTGAACGGAAAACACGTTCCCGCGCTTTTGAAACTTTTGGCCGCTATGTAAGGTCATGGCTCCTCTCTTCTAAATTTATACATTGCAATGTAACGCGCATCTTTTGCTTTTTGTAATCCTGAAATCTGTCTTCATGATGCTACAATTGAATAACTTGGATAATGCCTGTGCTCTCCATGTTATTTTCGGATTGACGACTGCATCTCGAATAAGTTTAAAATGTGTATGTATGAACGATTCTTCACGCATTCTTCAATAATTTATTATGTTTATTATAACACTAACTCACACACACACACACACACACACATATATATATATATATATATATATATATATATATATATATATATACATACACACACACACACACACACACACACAGAGAGAGATAAAATATGTATGTGTTTATTTGTTTTAATTTCTCTGAGATCTCTCTCTGTTATATTAAGGATTTTTTTTATAAATTTTTGCAGTCTTTATAGAAAGTTATCATTTATCTGCATGAACTTTTTATTCCGTTTTGTAACCTACTAATTTTTTTTTTAAATTGGGGTTTTGGGATTATATCCAAATTATTTATTCCCAGTACATATTGTCGCTCGAAAAGCCTATAGCTTCGACGGATTTACATTTCCTTCGCTATCACCGACTGAACACATTCTGCTAAATAACGACATAAGATTCTAGTGAGTAAATGACCCCTTCCTTGCCGCAACGACACGAAGCAATGACATATGCCTTTTCGGCTTTTGCCATTTTTGCCCCGCAATTGGCTTTTCTCTCGAATAAATGATTGAAAGTTAATGAAAGTTATCTTCCTCCTTTGAATCGTGCGCCATGCCTCGACGTTGCTCCCTTTTTAAATTTTTAGTATGTCGCCTATGTACTCCGGGTGTAATGTGCTGTATTTCCCCAATTATTATCCGATTTCGTAAAAATTTTCTACTATTCCAAATAGTGACTAATGATAATCACCGCTGAAATCTGGACTCGAGGTTGCCTAGTGGTGGCGCGTCGCCCTACTGTCCTGAGGATGCTCGGATCGAATCACGACAAGCGCCCTAAAATACCTCTGTGTCTAGGTCGGATATGGGCACGTTAAATCCGTAAACCGGAATGTTCCTCTATGAGGTCAGAGAAGGTGAGAGAGGGTACGATCCCCAGGTGTCACCCCTGGGGTGCTTGGTCAAAATTGAGGTTGCACCTGGCTAAATCGAACTCCAACCCATGTGGTGCCATTAAAAAAAAAACTTTTAAAAGGCAGATACACAAGTCTGTCACAGTGATAGCTATAGCACTTGATCGCGTATAACATATGTTACATAGAGAGCTATTTGTTACAGTTATTTTAAGTGAGTGAAAGGGAAAATTCATTCTTAATTCATGTGTTCAATATTTTGTAAAGCACGCCACTCTTTTCATCAAAAAATATTTCACTGCATTGGCGTAATTTAGAAATCGCTTTGGATTATAATTTTTCTGGGTCGTATATTTAAAATGCCTAACAAACAGCTTTGAGTTTAAATACATACATAAACACCCATTCAAGTCTGTTTTTATGAAGTTTTTTCTTTAACTGTCTTAGGGTGTCTAATCAATGGTTTCAGCATCTTTAATTTTATTACTAGCTCTCTTTTATATTTGAACACAGCTGCCCGATAATTAAAAATATATATATATATATAAATATCTTAGATCATCTGACGAGATTAAAACGAAGTTTACACGCCAACGCCTAATTTTTTTTTCTGAGAAAGAAAATAAATTTATTTCTGCCTAAGCGAATGTCTTTTCACTTAAAAAAAAAAAAAATTCGCTCTGTAATTAGGGAATAACCAGTTCCATTACGACCGTATCACTGTTCATTCAGAACTAATTAAAGTTATCTGTGAGATTGCTGGAAATTAAAGCTGTGTGACTGTTGGCATGATGGGAACTGACATATACGCGTGTAGTTATTTTTAATCATTACATGTACTCTCCCGGGTTAACTATAGTATGTGTATTTCTGAATGATGATGTCTAATTTATTATCTAAGGGACATATATAGGTTAAATTCACTTGAATTTATTTTATAGCTTTCGGGAATTTTTTTTAGATTTTCGGTAACCTTATTTAATTTTTAAGTATTTTTTTTAAATATTCACCATCTGTTTTCAGTATCTTTTAGTTTTCTATGAACTTATAGGGTCCCGAGATAGCCTAGTGGGCTTGGTACGGACGGTGCTTAGTTCCAATCCCGACGAACGCCATTAAATACGTTAATATAAACAATAAAGGGAGAATATGCAGAAAAACTATCAGCCCCTGTTACCCCATGTTATCAAAGTTGGAAGCATTTTCTTGAGCCTGAGGTAGCCTAGTGGTAGCGCGTTGGCTTTCGGTACTGAGAGTGCTCGAATGGAATCCCGACAAGCACCAATATGGAACATATTAATTTGGTACATATTATTATTAGAACATATGAAATCAAAGAATTAATTACAGATCAAATATATTTGAGGTAATCAAGGATCTAGGTGAGGTTGGCATGTAATACCAGTCACTTTCACAACATTAATGAGAGGGCTGGCACTTTTTGTCCTTGACACGTTTTTGAATATTCGGTTGCAACTGTGACAAAGCATACCTCAGGTCACTTTCAACTTCCAGCTATGCTCGATATTTTTACTTTACGTATGCTAATGCTGAAAATCCAGATTCACAAAGATATGTGGATGAAAACTGCACTAACAACCTCAAAGCTTCCAAATCAACTTCTGGGTAAACAGGAAAATAGGGTAAACAAAAATTTTCAACATCCGTGTTTTCGAATTCCGCATTTGCTTGAGAATCACATTTTAGGTCGATTGCCTGTTCCTGAATATGTCGAAAATACGTTACGGTTACATTGTGACCACAAAATTGAAAACAGTAAATTGCAGTTTTACTTTTTATTTATTTTTTTAACATGGCCACATTAACACAGTCAACATGGCCATCACTGATGCTATAAGTAAAGAAATACAGGAAATCGACATATACAGTGATTCTAGAAGTACACTGCAAGTTATATGCGCATATTATTTTAAGGGAGATAGTATTGAAAATATAAAAAACCTAATAGAAAGTCATGAGATAGCAGTAAACTTACACGGGGTTAAAGCCCACTGTGGCATTAATGAAAATGAGATGGTAGACGCAGCAGCTAAACAAGCAACAACACTGAATGAAATCACAGGAAATTATAAATTAACTAAAGAACAGATTAAGAATAAAATTAAGAATTATTACATAAATATATGGCAAGAAAATTGGGAGAGAAGCAGTGTAGGAAGGAAAGTATTCGAGGTATTCCCTAGAGTTTCTACAAAAAGACTGTCGGCAGATTTCCTTGTTAATCAAGCAATAACTGAACATGGCTGTATAGGAGTCTATCAAAACAGATTTTTTGCTAAAACAGATCTTTGTGAGTGTGGCAATATACAAACTATAAAGCACTGTATATACAATTGTAGCAAATGGGCTGAAGCACGAAAAAACCTACCTTTGGGCTTTCAAGATTGGGCCCCTAGTAAATTATTTACGGATTATTATTGTAGAAGGTACATCAAGAATATTATGCAGGAACTTATGAATATACACTTCCCCCTACAAGGGGAAGGTGGATAGCCCCTCAGATTTAAAAAAAAAAGACAGGTAAACGAATTGCAAAAAGAAAAACTTCGGGACCCGGTTGGGCTGGATTGCCGTCGGCATGATTAGTTTTATTATTGAAGGGCCGTATAACCTTCGGGTGTGGACGGCGGCGATATTACTTATTTTTTTAAACTCACTCCTCACTTGAAATTCTTCTACGCCCCCAGGTTGAGAACCGCTGGTCTATCCCATGAATGTTTTAAAAAGCAAAATATAAGTATTTTATTGTGTTTTGAAATTAGCTTCATGGTGATTGTCACAATTTCTATGTAGTTTTTTAAAAATTAATTTATCTTTAATGTATGCCAACCGTAGCTTTAATATAAGGAACTAAGGTTGTATTTTTATTGTCCATAGAAAATGATGATTGATGACAGTTGATGTTTGAACAATTTTTAATGATGTGTGAATCAAGTTTAGAGTCTGCATTTTCTTTATTTCTGCTTTTAGCCTCTATTATTTTAATTATTTTGAAGTTATCTTTGCGTTACTAATTTCTGACTGCTTATCTACGTAATTTATTTAAAATGAAGATATTTTGAAAATTCTTAACGTGATACTACGTGTATTTTACTAAGGACGTTTATTAAAGGGTGTTTACGTGTTTATAACGGGCTTAAAAGTGTGTCCGAAATCGATAGTTAATTGCCTTAGAAGTTTCTGTAATTAGTCGAACAATTAAGTGCTACTTTTAAGTTTTAATTATAACTAATTATGAAGTAATTTAACTTCTACCTCCAGAACGCTCAGTTACTCTCTTATTTCATTGTATAATAAAATTTTATATTTTTCTGCGAACGCTATTCTCCCTTATATTTATTTTCCGTATTTTTCGGACCATAAGATTCGCCGGACTTACGACATACCTCAAATTTATGGGAGGAGTTTTAGAAAAGAATATTTTGTATTTTATGAGGTATATAAAGATATTTTTAATTTCATACTTAATTAAGATAAGAAATATATTTGATAAATATAATTTATATATATATATATATATATATATGTTTAATATATGTTATATAACATACATTTTAATTTAATGTTACCATCGGACTATAAGACAAACCCCAATTTTGATTTGATTTTTTTATTATAAAATTGTGTGACTTAGGTCCGAAAAATACGGTAATTCTTATCTTTTCAGAACATCTACACAGTTCTAAGAAACGTTAATATTTTCCTAAAAGGACTTGTTGTTTATAATCTAGAGATAACAAATAATACAGGGTGACCGGGCTAAAAGTATCCAAAAGTTATGGCTTATTTTTACGGAACTACCCACTAGAATTTTAAAAATATATATATTTAAATAGAAAGAACATCACACCAATTTTTAATATGAATAGATTTCGATGTGTGCACATTTTGTAGCACGACAAACGTCTAAATGGTAATCCAGTTCTCGCCAAGTGTTTCGTATAGCATATCAGGAGTTAAGTGTATAAACCAAACAATTTGTGTATAAACAAAAAATTTAAACTGTGGATGAGTTGAAGAAGCGTATCATTCAAGTAGTTCGTCTAATAACTTGGAGAGTAATTCGTCACTTGGAGAGAACTAGATTACTGTTTAGACGTTTGTCGTGCTACAAAAGGTGCACACATCGAAATCTATTGATATCAAAACGTGGTGAGATGTTCTTTCTAGTTAAATAATTTTTTTTTAAATTCTAATGGGTAGTTCCGGAAACATAAGCCATAACTTTTGGATACTTTTAGCCCGGATACCCTGTATTTAATCCTTGCGAAAATCGGAATTGCCAGTTTTTTCTTATTCGTCTTCTGTATGGCGGAGAGGACTTTTGAATAATACCCTAAAATACAGTTAACTCTCTATTGGTTCAGGATGTTGCCAGCTTGTGTATTATATTCTTCTGGTAGAGTTGTAATGGCCAAATTATGTGAGGTATTTCCACAGTTTCTGTGCAATAATCTTAAAGCGAGGTTTTGTTAAACGTCATATCAATGTTTGACAAATGAAGCCAAGCATTAAATTGTTTTTTATAAATATCACTAGTGTATCGATAGACCTCAATTCAGGCCCATTGAGTTATCAACATAGCCGGCAAAGATACGTTAGGTACCTCTGTTCAAACAGCTTTTCGGTGTCTCTGAAAATAGCCTATATGTAAATTGAACCGTGTCGTAAATTGTGTATAGATATTACATAAGAAGTTTCAGATTTATTATGATTTGTAGAGGCCGCTACGGATTTTTCACGATCCTTCGCCCCAAACCCCTCGTATATGTGGAAGGGCGAATGTGCATGCATTAAAGTGAGTTTTTAAAGTGTCTTTATCATATAACATTGTTTCTCTCTTGGTGATCGTTTCATTTCTTGCTTTTGTGCATTCCAGATCAAATAAAGATATGAGCCGGAGTTTTGTTATAGTTGCATTTCAGGTCTTTCTGTGTATGCTTTTCCTCGTCTACTGCTTTTAAGCGATTACTTCCACTCACATGATTGTAATTTCTCCAGAATGTTCAAAGAACATTAAGGACTTCGCACTTATTTTTAACTGCTTTTTCTCGTTTATTTTTTTTTATTAAAATAAATACATCTCAGTAAAATTCTCTTGAGTGTTTCGCTGTATAATTTCGTAATATTTCTTTCTTTTTATTGCAGGCAGCAATCATTATAGTCCTCCCTTTTATAACTCCCAAATAACGCATCCCATGAAGAAAATGACCCCCGGTGGAGGCTCTAACGGCCAGGTAATAAAGAAAGGGAAGGTATCGCTTCCCCCCTTTTTTCACTCCATTTTTTTCTTTCACTTCCTCGATTTTTTTTTCTTTGAAAAAGGAAGAATGCTTATAATTATGTACATACATTTTAGATTCACCTCGCCCACGTTATTGTCCACAGTCAACCGGACAGTTTGCCGAGCACTCCTTCGGATGCCGGACACTCTCCCAGCCTCTCCAAAGGTAATGATAGGCTTTAATGGCATTTTCTCTTCTTTTTTTTTGTGGCTGGTGGAAATTTTATGCTTTTCCCTGATTAGAACGTTATATGTTTTCGAACATTTTTTATTTCAAGTGTTGTCATAAATTACTCTCGAATATACGAAGATCTAGAATGTTTGAATCCAGTGACTTCTGTTTTTATTTTATCATGCGTAATTTCAAGTAGTATATCTGTTAAATTTATAATTATTTATATTGTTAAACCTCAGGCGTATGCTTATTTAAGGCATGAATTATATGAATGAATTACATAAAAAGTTAATGCTGTGTTTAAAACGCTGTGGGATCGTTTTAAAAAGCTAAATTTCTGTTTCATGGGGGAAAAAGCACCTAAATTTCCTAATCAATTTCCGGATGTTTAATAAAAAAACTTTTTTTGTACCGAGATCTTCAGATTAGTCTTTAGACTGATTATATTTCGTACTTTCTTTCATGATACCCACTAATACGTTTGATCCAACTTGTAAAACTGTGATGAAATTCAGTGTGTGAAATCACCGAGAAGGATATGAAATAGTTTTACGTGCGGTCCGTAAAAATTACTGCACAATCAATTAAAAACTCCATTAGAATTATTTCTACAGCTAAGTATCAACTTTGTGCTGTTGTTTATTTTTTTTTTTTAACCCATCGTGCCTGGCCTAAAAACATTCGTCCAACTACTGCACGAATTTAGTTGGCTGCTTTATTATGAGAGCATCATATAGGTCTGGGGTTCCCAACCATTTTCCTACATCGACCCTGTTTAAAAGAATGATTTTCTTCATCCACCCCCCTCACATTTCTTATAATAAAAACATAATTACCTTACTATTAGCTTTTTACATAAAAATGGTTCTAATTATAGTATCGACTTCATTTTTTTAAAGATTCCTTAAATTCCATTCTTTAAAATTAAATCATTATAAAAATTGAATTTTTTTGAAGCTTTTAAAGTGATCTCCCACCTTAAGGTCCAGTGGATTTCGCCAGTTCTACCTAGTGTTGGTACACAAATAAAAGCCGACGGTGGCATTCGACACATATACAAAAGCGTCATGACATTCAACTTAAGATGCGTGGATCACTCCGCCCAAGGCAAATCTATATTTATACATATTAAAACGGATATTATTATCTAATAATTACATTCCTAAAAAAATAAATTAAATTTTAAAACACAAAAATTTATCATCGACCCCCAATAAACCCCTGGAATACTATAGATCCATTTTAAACTTCCATCGACCCCCAAGGGACCATCGTCCACCTGGACCCCGTTGGGAATACCTGATATAGATGAACCAACAGTGTGCTCCCAGTGAGTGAACAACACAGGACATGCTTTGGCAGGGTTCAAAGCCCAGTTCATTATGTAGAAGCTCGTGACGGTAACCAGTATACGACGTGGGCGGTTTCTCTGTGCTAATGTTTGCTGCATTATTTTCACATTGGGATATGCCTGGATAAACTAACTCGCCGAGAATTATGTTTTGATATTCATCCGTGTGTTTAACAGAATTTCTCATGCATTGAAACTCTTTGTACTGCATCCAGGTCGTCTGCTGAGTGGCACGCAGGCATCTTTGGAGGACCAGGGCATCGACATGAACAGTCCCGGTCGTCACAGTCCTGGTGGCAGCAGTGGAGGGAGCAGTATATCCAGGCACTCCTTGTCCAGTCTCGACAGTGGCAGGGCATCAGGGCCGGGATCCGAAGCGGGGAAGGTAATGAAAAATACGCATTCTCTACATTTATTTATTTATATTTTATTTGTTTGGCTTTATCACTCGGTAAGCGCTTGAAAATTTCTAGCTTTCAATCGATTCCATTGTGGTTATATAGCTGTTTCAACCGTGATTTACCATCTCCATACACTATTGAAACGTTTTAATCGGGTAGTTTACCATATCAGGATTACTTGGGGGTCTTCAGGCTAGTCTTACCATGTTTTCAGGCTAGTCTTCCCATATCAGGATTGCTTGGGGCTCTGTTTTCAGGACATCAGTGAATAATTCTACAATTGCTACTTCGTTTCTTATTTATTTTAATATCTTTTTTTCAAAGTTCCGCTGATAGAACCAGCTTTCAAAGTCCGAGCACTATCTTCGAATAAGCAGAGTTTTGAGCCTTGACGTCTCCTTTCTGTAGAAACTAGGTTTCTCAAATGGAAAGAGACGAAGAACCCCCCCCCCCCTTTTTTTTTTTACCAGAGACAAAACGTACTTCAAGAACATTTCTATCGCACGTGGATTTCCGTCCAACTTTGATAAGAAATGGCTATTTGAACTACTTCGCTGGGTATGATATAGATTGAAGAGATGATAGAGCCTTCTCTTGTATTACTTTTTCAGTACAGTTTACTGTTTCTAATGGCAACACGAGCCAAACTGGTTATTTTCCCTTAGTAAATATAACGTGCATAGGCGTTTTTTAAACAACCTGGTTACTTTCATTAGGAAATATTAGTTTGCAGTCAAATGGAAACTAAAATTAGCAATATTTCAAAATAGCCTTTTTAACTTCCATCGTCTTACATTGCTCATAACCACTGATCTATTTTTACAGAGTGATATATATATATATATATATATATATATATATATATATATATATATATATATATATGTATATATATATATGTATATATATATATGTATATATATATATGTATGTATATATATGTATATATATATATATATATATATATATATATAGATAGATAGATAGATCATCCGAGAAAAATGTCTCTTTCCATACATTACTCGTACTTGTGCCTCGTCTTCATGTTTGAGCTTAATAGCAGAACATTATTTAAATCTTGCACTATTCGGAGACAGATCAAAAAACAAATTATTAACATACTCCGAAAAATGTTTCAGGAACCGTAAATCCCTAGATGTCGAATTTCAAGACACCGTTAGTACAGACTTTCTCCCTTAAAAAAAATAAATAAATAAAGCTGTTTCTTTGCGTTATATGAAATTCCAGATGCAATATTACTTCAGCCGTTATGCGAAGAAGTCATATATCCAGAAAAGCATCCGGTAAAGTAAAGAAAAAAAATGCATGTACTTGCTGTTGTCGAGAAAAGGTTCGTACAAACTAGTTCCAAGAAATTTTTCTCCTCTTACGATGGAGACCAATCCAAAACCTGAATGATTGCGAAGTGCATTCAGAAGTTTTCAGATGCATTATTTTCAATTCAAAATTGCTTTTCACTTCATTCGCATAAAATTTAAATGAATTTCACTTTATATATTAATTCATTTATTTTTATATTCTGGAATAAATTAAAGAGTGTTAAGGGGAAAAGTTATTTTTAAGGATTTTTAAAAATATTCTAAATAAAGGCATTAAAAGCATGTAAGAACCTTATAAGTGTGTATATATATATATATATATATATATATATATATATATATATATATATATATATATATATATATATATATATATATATATAAGAAATAGATGATAGAGAAAACCAGTAATAGCCCTAAAGCTACTTACAGCCAGGAACAAATAACATGAAAAGAAAAGTATGAAAGAGGTTTTAGACAGCATTTCTTCATCAGCGGTGTCAATATATATACAGTGGAATCTCGATCTATCGTTTTTCAAGGGACCGACTGAAATGAACGATAAATGCGGAAAAACGATAGATGCGGGAATATAACAAAGCAATATAATCGCTGGGACTGGAAGAAATGAACGACACATGCGGGAAAACGATGATTCGGAAAACGATCGATCGAGATTCCACTGTATATATATATATATGAATGATCTTATGGTGCTTTACTATTCCTTAATTTTGAATTTAATTTTTAAGAGTCTTAAACTTTTTTTAGCACTCTTTAAAGAAGAAAAAAAAAATCTCAATTTTTTGGACTAAGATTTAAATTGACACACTTCTAAGGCTCATGTGCTTGTCGGTGAAAATGGCTACCATCACACACGTTTGCCAGTTTAAATTACTACAATGTCACATGAAAACAGTAAATAGTTTTCGTTGAATACCCTGTTGTAATATACGATGATCTTGATTATTTTTTTCATGGCTGGGGTGTGGTATTTATTTTATTGTCTTGGCATATATTTGTTTCTGGTGTATAATATTTTAAATTATTTCGAATAGCTCATTTTGTTAGCCTTATACAGAAACTGGTATGAATGAGTTTGATATTTCAATCCTTTTTTTTCTGCTCAAAATTTTTTAGTTTATTATAATTTTCCGTTTTCTAGCGATTGTATCCTACATCTTGATATAAACTCATGATGTTTAGGGGTGACATATAATGGTTAACAATAAAATGAGATGTCTATTATTAACCAACCATTGAATAAAATCGCTGTAAATAACATTTTGATGCCATTATAATCGTTTTTAGAAACTTCTGGGTTGTTTTTAGAAAGTGGTGTGGCGCCATGTATTTTTGAGAACCATGGCAACTATGTTTTTCTCTCCCTCTTATTGATTCTCGTGATAAATAGAAGGTTTCTGTGTTTAGATCGGTATTTGAGTCCTGTTAATTACTTTTTTCAATTAATATACTTGACATTGAGCTCTGCAACAAACACTAATGGCTAAACTTCTGAGCCTCGAGTAACACATGCATAAAAAAAAGGGCAATATCTCTCACTTGCGCCTTGCTGGTCGTATTTATTTTCACTTGGCAATGTTTTGCAAATTATTTTCGAAGTAAAATTAGAAAAGTGTTTGGGCTTTTAACTGGAATAAGTAATCCATCATCGACAAAGTGCGTAAACTAATTTTTAAAGAAAATAAATGTATCTGTGAATGAAAACTCCAGAGACAACCAAATTTTGCTAATATGGTGAATTCATATGGCAACGGACCAATGTACAGTGTTAATAAATGGCTTGGATTTTTTTTAAAGTTCCCTTTGTAGTAGCAGGCTTAAAAATTTTTAAACGGTGTATTTACTCAGGAGAATTGCACAAACCGCAAACTTTTTTTTATATTATCTGACATGAGGAAAATTGCAAAATTAAGAAACTTTTTAAAGATTTGGAATGTCTTTTAGTCTGTTGACTTTTAGTTAGAATAGTTTTAGCTCAGATGCTATTTTAACCTGGATTATTTTCTAAGCTTTTGTTAATTTTGTTTTTGTTTTTTAGAGATATGTTTGCTATTTAGTTGTTACGAACTTGTTTTGAACAATGTCTCTCGACTTCATTATCGCCAGTATTTTATTCGTTCGCCATTAATTCTCCCAGAAACATGTTTTGAATTACAGCCTTTTAAGTAATCTTTATCACTGTTAATATCGAATTGCGGGAAGAAGAAAATTTGTAAGAATAAGTACGTGTGTATATATATATATATATATATATATATATATATATATATACAGGTTGTTATCAAAATAATGGAAACACCTATCAGTATTAGTGGTGTTTATGTAAGTGCATCATATTCCTTAAAAAACAAGTCTGGCCACCGGTATTTTATATATTATATAGTGTATGTATTATTCTATTGTCAAGTAGCAGTAATGAAGGTAAGGTCACAGTGCTTTTTTTTTTTTTTTTTGTGGGGGGGGGCAGCGTGAAATGTCAAACATTGCAGACCTTGCGAAAAGGGCAAATTGTTGGAGCGCGGCTACATTGGAGTATCTGTTTCTGCAACCCCCCAGGCTAATGGGTGTTTTTTAGCTGTGGTATCGAAAGTCATGATAGCATACAGAGTGCACAGAAAAACATCCTTCTCCCAAACAGAATAGTGGACGAAAGGGAGAGCTGAGTGAGAGAGACGGGCGAGGTATTGAAGCTGATTGTGACATGAAGAAAGAAAACAACTGCAACCAAAATGACCGAAGAGCTTAATCTGCATATGCATGTTCCGGTATCAACCATTAGAGGTAGAAGGGAACTTCACAAACAAAGCATTTACGGAAGAGTAGCTATTCCCAAGCCACTTGTAGTAGATGCCGGTACAAAATATTGTCCACAATGGTTCCATGAGCGCAAATCCTGGTCGAGTAATATGTCGAAAAACGGCATTTGGTCCGACAAATCATTGTTCACATTGTTCATCGCAACATGACGTGCGTATGTCCTGAGAACACCTACACAAGCGTAAGATTCTGGCTGTCTCGTCACAGCTGTCAATCATGGAGATAGATCTATCAGGGTTTCGGCATCTTATGGTTTTCTTCAGGCTCTATTGTAACCCTAAAAGGAAGATTTAACGGGAAGGACTATGTCAAAATCTTAGCTCACTAGTCCATCCTTGGATGCAAACACTGTTTCATGTAGAAGATGGCGTTCTCCAGGATGATAATCCCCTTATACATACAGATAAATCTATAAACTTTCGTCTCATTTTAGAGGGTAATACAAAGGTATAAAAATGTATACTCTCAAACTATATACGGTGAATGATTATTTCAGTTTTTAAGAGTTCTACTGTTTGTTGTGCATTGCAAAGTGTATCGTATTGCAAACATTTTAACGCTAAACCGATTTTAATATTTTTCATTTGTTATCATGGTAGATTTTTGCTTAATACCTCTAAATTCCTCACAGGTCGTGAATCGCCGACTGTCGATCCAGAGCTACGAGGGTTCATCGCCACAGCGCCGCTCCTACCACAGCTCAAGTTCGAGCATAGCAAGCGTCGGGGATGAGTTGGGGCCGGGACCCAACGTCGCCGAGATGGTCCTTCACGGCTTACCGGTCAGTTGCATTTTTTTCTTTATAGTCTTGAATCCTTTTTGCTATTTAGGATAATTCACTGAGCCAGACTGTCTCTGCAAGAACGTACTATTCCTGAAACTTTGAGGTAAGTATCAGACCGCAAATCCAAACCAACTGATGCTCTATTAGCCTAAGTCCTTGAAGAGGGTCTGTGCTTATCGCACTGGCTTATACGCACGTGCCTCCAACTCCTATCTAGGGTTCAAGCCAGCTAGAGGAAGAAAAGGAGGATTCACTATATTCTCCTCTTACAAATAACTGTCATACCTTAATTGATCTTATTCTTTTTACCACTGTTGCTTTTAATGTCCAAGTCTTAAATTATGGGCATTTTTCTACTCTTGACGAATGTTTGGTGCAGCTTGTCCTTTCTGGACCTTACGCTTAATCGTTAAGGTAGGTTACAATCTGTACAGATTCAGATGGATTAATCTACCTTAAATGTACGTATTGTATGTTAGGCGGACACGCTTCGTGCTTTTATACGTTACAAGCAGAAACATTTCCGAATTTCAAAATCGATAAACGTTAACGATGCATACGTGTAATCCCATCGTTCTCCATGTAACGGATTGTTTTATAATCCTTCATGAAAACAAACCCTGATCAACCCCTTCAACAACATTTAGCTTTCCAGGATGATGTCCGTGTTCCTTATCTGATTGTTAATGACTTAAAAAGCATTTGCAGGATTTTTTTTTTTTTGGCTGAATTGTCCCGATGTGTGTGATGGGTCGATTGGGAAGAAAAAACAGAAAGGGTAGAAAAGGATTAAAACGCTAATGGACTGAGATTCTAGAGAGTAATCAAGCCGTCACAGTGTCATTAAACATATTAATTGCCCGTATTTTAAAGCCTTTTGTCAAATTTACCTTCAAAATCAATCATTAGCAATTGTAAAAGTATGTTGATAGTTGATGTTAAAATAAGAAGCGGGAATGTAAACGTGTGTAGGGGGGGGGGGGTCGGAAGTATAATTCTTCAGATTTGCTCATTGCTTGATTGCCCTTTGTTTCAAATGAGATACAGGTAACCCTCCTATAACACAGTAGATAGGTTCCTTGAAAATGCCGTGTTGTGTGAAATCGTGTTACATGAGACCCAAAGACAGTTCAAAAAAGGGGGTTCTGAAAACTTAATAAAAACAAACATTTTTTTTTAAATTCCATATAAGCAACTTAATTTTTATTAAAAATATAAATTTATGTATAACACAAAACAAAAAGAAACAAAAAATATTATTTTCATTTAATGCGACCTTATTTCATAAATTTCTTCCTCATCACTGCTCAGTACAATCGAGAACGTTTTTTCGATTGAACGATATCACCTTCACTTTCAGAACCTTTTTCTTCATTTAGATTTTTTGCACCTTCTATCCTCTTTAAAAAATCTGTAATTTTAGTTTATTTGCTGGTTCTCACAAGGTCATAGTGGATTTTCGGTATGGAAATAGGCAATTTTGCAGCTCCCTTTTGAATTTTCGGCTCTTTTCAGCTAAGCTAAGGCCTTGTAATTTTATAGAGTTATAAATGAATAAATTATAATTTGTTTATACATTTTCATGTAAAGCCACTATAGTTCATTATTCCTTCCCGTCATTATTTTAAGGTAATTTAGTCATTATTTTAAGGTTTTTAAATGTGTTAAACAAAAATGTTATCTAGGGCTATAGAAGTACAGTGTTGTACAAAGGTTTTCGCAATTTGTTTATCGTGTTAGAGCGAAACCGTGTTGTAAGATGCCGTGCTGTAGGAGGGCTACCTGTATTGTATTAAGCTGGGGTTTGGTATAGACATATATGCCATGTAACTGATTCAAATAATAACTCTGTGAATGATCATCTGCTACTATAACTCACCTTGGATTGACTGTTGCGATACGATGTCGTGGTTTCCAAGCTTGCGGATCCTCACGTTTATATACAAATCTACGCAGTTTGTTCTGACCTTATCCGTCAACCATACATAGTTTTTATTTTCTTGATATTGATTTACTTGTTATTATGGCTATCCACCCATTCACAGCGCGTTCTTGCATCTTTTGTCTGGAAAAGCTAGTGAGCGTTACTGTTTTAGAAATTCTTGCTCCCTAACAACCTTTCTTACGTCCCTTCACTCTGGGGTAAAGTAAATCAAGTTTTCCCTCTTGTAACGCAAATCAATAATTCTGCTGATAGCACAGTCTGTGCCAACCTCTTTATAAATGTCTCCTCTGCGGTACTGAAATGTCGCTGGTGTTGTATTCAGGATTAATCTGTTGTTTAAATCTATTGTGGCTATGTAGCTAGTAAAATTAAACAATGTTTATTAAGTATGTGCATGAAAGAAGTAGTTTATTTTCTTTCGCTTTTTTTAAAACTAAAAGGATGTTGTTTTGTTATACTTTGCAAGATCACAGTCAGTTCTGTCTAGAGAGCAATTTCTTTTCTTTGACGTTTCCTTAACTTCATTACTTTTTTTTTTGGTCGTGAGTGACTGTAAGCTCTAGACTTCGCATTGTCATTCGTAAATATTTTTGTGTTTTGAACATCACAATTCAAACCAGATGGGTAACGCGAGTAAGTGAAGCTTTCAGAAAGTAACCTTACACGTGTTTGGTATGGTTTACATTCGACCATACCAACTGTGTGCGCATGCTAACTGTACATCTTCTCGATTTTTTCCCCAAAATAAATGCTATAAGAGAGTTATATTTCGTTCAAGCGTTAAAGAAACCTTTTATTAATTTACCTTAATGAACATGAACTTCGCTCTTAACTTAAGGCACGTAACCTTAACTTGACTAATCTAGGGTGTAATATATATATATATGTGTGTGTGTGTGTGTGTGTGTGTGTGTGTGTGTGTGTGTGTCGCATTTCACCACATGACTTTCTATAATAAAACACAAGAAGCAAAAATAACGAGGCAGAGTTCTATAAAATTGCAGTCCTTTATTTCTTTAGAGTTTATGGCGGAGAACAGGACGTCCTTCTAGCATGACGCAGAGGATACAAGTGCGTTCACATACAGAGGCAACAACAGAATGAATCTGCTCTCTTAGCCAGGGGCTGTACCAAACAAGTCAGCGACTGTTTACATAAACATAGATATTTGTCGTGGGTGGTAGGCGGGTGCAATTCTTAGAAACATATGGGTGCGTTTTATCTTTTTGGTATTATTTGACACTTTTGATCGCTTTATATCTGGCACCTGCAGCCATTATCTCTGAGATATTGTAAACTGAGGATTTAGATGACTAGAGACGGGGGTTTTGTTAATCCTTCTGGGGCGGCACGGCTCTATATTTCTATCAACTGGTTTGGATTTATAGTGGTGTTTATCCCATACTTTTCACCCTCTGCTGCGGTTATTTGCCTGAATGTATTTTTCTAGGACTTGCAGATGTTCACTTGCTGTTGGGTGGGCTATTCTGAGAAAAGGGGCCTAGCTTAAACAGATGTGGGGACCCGAATTATAGAAATAGATGAGATTCAAACTTATAATGTCACACACACACATATATATATATATATATATATATATATATATATATATATATATATATACACAGACACTAGTCAAAAGATGGCAATTTTGAGGTTATGTTATTGAAAAATAAGTATGAAGTGCCCCATCATGCCCGAAAAGCGACACATCTCTATCTCACAATTTGTCCACCTGAGGGCAGTTGTATCAGTTTTATTGTATTGCTAGTTCAAGCCGTATAGTATTCTTTAAGTTGATTTTTCTCAAATGCTGCATTTTTTAGTTGTGTCACTTTTCTTGCCGGGGTGCGATATATCTTAGCTAAAAAGTTAACTTTAGCCAAAATAACCTAACATCAGAAGTAATTTGTTGACTTCACGATGCTTTAAATCTAGCGTACAGGCTATCATGATATAAACTATTACATGATTAATATGTTTACATGATCGTCCAGATACGGAGCTTTCTCAGATGAGATTATCTATTAGCTCACCAATTTTCTAGTCCTCAATAAGCGACACACCCACTTGATATTGTAATCTAGAGGGAAAATGATTTTCGTTAATCAATCCTGGACTCTAATTCTGATTTTTATAACTTTTTGTGCGTGATAAGGACGACAGATGGAACGATGTTCTTAGAAAAAGCAATCTGAAAACATTTTTTTGGAAGATGTTTCGAGAAGTAAAAAGAAACTGATATTATCATAAAATTGGGGGGAAAAATAATACAAAATAGGACCATTCTAAGTATTTGCTACAAAATATAATTGCATTTGTATAATAAAATTGAAATGAACAAATGAAATTATGCATAACGGTTTTCTCTTTTAAATGTAACTTTTGGATGATCATGAGAATTAAGAAATTAGACTTCTAGTATTTTAATAATTTTTTTAAAGTCAATTTCATACTTTTGAAATAGTTTTGCGTGCTTTCTTGATGCACTTTTAACATTCAGAGTATCTATTCGAAGTTTTTTTCTTAAAAATCTATCTGCTTTTTTTCTTAGCGTGTGTATAACAGTTTTTTCATAGTTTTGGATTTTTGAATATTACTCTTTTCATTCCTAATTTTCGACCCCCTCTCTCTTTCTCTTTCTTTCCCACGCAAACAAACATACCTATACTTAATGTAAGAGGAATAATTTAGAACTGACTCTTAATATTGATTCTCTAGTTGATGTACTGTTGTTTTAAAGGTTTTCTAATTAATGTTTATATTTCGAAGATTTTTATGTCTCTTACAAAACATAAACAAGGTAGTGAATATTTTTTATCAATGATAATTGTAATTTTGAAGTGTTATGTGCCTTATGAAAACCTGAACCATTCCACGAAATAGTGTAACGCCTTAATTAGAGAAGTAGGAAGCTAAGAAGATTCGCTGAATTTTATGAAATGTATTTATTTCCACATACCGTAAATTACATCAGTTTGGTCTCATTAGTTTTTGCGCTCCAATGACACATTTTAAGACCTATTGAATGTAATTATAAATAGTAGATCCATTTGGAATTTGCCATAAAGCAGAATTTTATCGATTTCATTGCTTATTATCGGTCTTAGTTGTGAGTATCGTATTTTCTGTTAATGAGAATTGAAAAAATAAACTCAAATTTAGCTGTAAAATATTAAGAAATCATAAAAGATCACTCTTCATAATTCTTGACAATCATTGCAATTATATTTCCTTCTACAAATTCCCTGTATTTGATTTCACTCATCGCTAAGAATCAGTATGAATTTAGCTCTAAATTATTTTATTTATACTGAACAAAAATTTGTTTACGCCTGTTGAATCCTTTGGTATCATTGCTTGATACTTTACGAATATAGTTTGGCCCTCTAGAAACAAGACGCAATACTTTTCTAAATTTTTGTCATATGAACGAAAGCATGTGAATAATTCATGAACGTGGTCCAGAAAATAACGATTTCCCTATTGCCCACTTTAATAGATACGTTGAATGAACGCGGACAAGAAAACGCTTTGAATATCCAATGGCTCTCTCCAATTGATACATTGTATTACAGCTGACGTTTCAGCGGAGTACGACATAAATTGCTGCTTTAAAGACGACCTCCCAGAGAAATATCATTTAAACGGGGTGTAATTGTCATTCCGCTCGCGCCCCCTCGACAGCCGTCGACTTAATCATCCGTCCTCCTCCCCTTCTATCGTATGCAACCACTCGCCTCCCCCCACTTAATACCCTCTTAATAGACGATCATTTAAAACCCCGTTTTGAGAGTTTAATCTAAATTTTCAATCTAACTCGTCCCTGTTAAAATATTGCCGAGGCGTGTGTATTGTGCCCTCTCTCTCTCTCTCTCTGATCGATCCGTGCTATTCAAGGCCGTCCCCGATCGAGCTTGATAAGTTTGGAATCGGTGCATTCATAACCAGGCTTTTAATATCAGCGAAAACTAATCTCCTTTTCTCATGTATGTGTGTGTGTGGAAAGGAGTCAAAAATGATTGAAATGCTCTCTTAATTGCTTTTCCGAGGCGGCGGATGGAAAGTTATTAGTACGGATGTGGGAGGGAGGGTCGAAGGGGAAAAAATGTGTTTGTGTGTTAACAGAGTGGTTCCGAAATTTTCCGCATAATCGCTACCTTTAAGGAACATCTTTCATAACCTTTTAATATGGCAGGAATTTTTTTAAAAATTATTCATAGAAGCTTGTATCAAACAACATTTTACCGTTGAATTGAAATGAATGTTCTATACTCCACCGTATGCATGACTTTGTATATGAGGTGCTTATCTCGCCAGAGTTTCAAGTACATAGTATCCTCTATGAGTGAAATAAGCGAAATGTATCCCAAAACTTTTTCAAGAGTTGTAAAATTTTGTTTTACGTTCCTTTATACAGGCACGGGCGAATATACCGCACTTCAAAAGAAAATACTGACTGTGTAAACTTGATCAGATCTAGTCTATCAGTACTTTAGTAAAATTTGCTATCTCTCTTCCCCACCTTGCTTATAAGTCGTCTTTAAACGATTCGTATTGCTAAGATTGCACAGTCATGTAGAAGTTTCTCGTATGAAAGCATACCTTAAGACGCCCGCACTTGTATCGTTTTATCGTATCAGTTGCTTGTATTGTAGTAGATCATGGTAAAAGTACGATGACACGAAATCTTGTTTTTAACCTCTCGGCATCTTAGTACTTCATATTCATTTTCACTGTAGTACATACGATGCATACGATGCGTGTTAAGAGACAGATTCAGTAATGTAGACGCTCCACCTTACTATACCTATATCTTGTTGCACTGGCGAAAGAGTAACAGCAAGTAGATCGTAGTTGTGTCATATCGGTGTATCAAATTTTGATCGCCTAATGTGGTTGCTCTATTCGAATTTACCCTAACGGAATGCCTGTCTGGATATATAAGCAAAAATTTAAATGGCACAAATTTGGACGCCCACTGTTGGGCAGCCTTAGGATTTTAATAAGAGTAAAATTAAGCTAATGATTAAAAAAAATTTAACTTATTGAGTCTATTTAGATATTAATTTTATTCAGTTTACAAGTAAAAATTATATTTCACCTTGGTGGGGAAATTCAGATTTTATATCTGGAGCTAATATACACCCTGAGTCCTACTTTAAACCCTAATCAAGTCTGCGAGGCTCATAATGGGAAAGTTCCTGGAATTTAGGCTAACGTCTTCGACGAAAACTCATGGCTTGTTTTAGCTGCACAACAATCGTCATGTCAAGGGGGAAGACATTTTCATGCTCTGCTGGCACTATTCCTTCTTGTGTCTGATTTTTCTAGGAATGTTTTGCATGATTTGTGGCAGAAAATCAAACTTAAACAAAACTTGTTAAACATTACATATGCACAACAATCATCATGTCAAGGGGTAAGACCTTTTCATGCGCTGCTGGTACTATGCTTTCTTGTTTCTGCTTTTTCTAGTAACGTTTTTCATGATTTGTGGCAGAAAATCAAACTTAAACAAAACTGGTTAAACATTATATATGCATGCACACACACCTCGTATGTGTGTGTGTATCATGGTAACTCAAACATACCGTATTCTTACGATGTCTCATTCAGTTTTCAAGCAAAAGTGGGGAAATGGTAGAGTTAAGTATGCATGTGAGGCTTATAAAATGCTATACTTCTACTCTAATCTTATGTTTGCAAACTTTTTAGCAAAACTATTGTATTTTTCAATTTTTCACGATGTTTCGTTCCGTTCTCTTAAATGAAATTATATTTTGCTGAAAAATTAAAACAAACACGAGAATATTTTGATTGTTATTTATTTGTAAATTAATAATGATTGTTTCACTTTTTTTCAAACTGTGGCTGTTGTAGTATAATCTCCTCGGAAGCGAATGAATTTAAAAATATTAATCGGAAAACGGAAAAAAAAAGTAACTTTACGCCGACATTTCATGACGGTCACGTTTCCTGTAAATGTTGTTTCACATTAAAGTAAGTACCGTTGGGAGAAAGCAAGCATGCCAGGCACGGTTATCCTGTCTCGGCTCTTCCTCATTGCAAAGTTTCTTATGCCATCATGAAACTGTTAACGATTTTAGAGCATTTTTGTCCATAAATGAAAGCAAACTTTCTTGTTAGTTACGAACCGCGTGTGAACGTTTTCAAAAGCGTAACCGTATTATTGCTATTATTCTTTTAAAAGACTTAATTTATTGTGGTTTGTAATTTTGTGGATTTTTAATTGTAAATGGTTCGACTGGCATGAAGCTCTTTACATATAAAAACAAGGGTGGTATATGGGTTTTAGGATTGTTTTAGGGATGTATTTGCCTCAATTTTTACCCTAGGTATGCTGATTTCGGTGACTTAAGGTCATATTCAGTGTGTGTGTGTATGTATTTATTTCATTTAGAGTACAGAGTCTCTTAAGTGTACTAAAGTTTCCTTTAAAATATTTCGTATGTTAATGCGTTATTTAATAAATTCTACCGTTGTTTTTTTATTAATTTTTGGAATTATTAGGGATTTCTTGCTAAATTTATAATGTGAGCGTGCTCATGACACACGCAAAAAAAAAAAAAAAAAAAAAAAAAAAAAAAAAACCTGTAAATTTCCATTATTTTTGTAGTAGTAGTTACTGTCGAAGGCATGTTAACATTTAGCTAAACTCTTAAGGGGTGGTCTTGCTCTTCGCTGGATAGAATGTCAGTGAACTAATTTTATTATTCTTTCTTATTCTTTTTTATATTCTGCTATTTTTTATATGTAATTTATTTGTTCTTTTTATTTCTAATGCTTTAACCCTCCCAAATAGTTAAAGCAATTCCTTTTTTTTCTCTGAACGTATTATTGTACTATAATAATACTCTATTCGCAATGAAAAAACATTCGTCTTTAAATTTGAATTATGAAAACACAATTCTGTGAAAGTAATGCACAGTCCAGTTTTTCAGATTTAAATTTTCTTATAGTAACTAACATAATATGTTCTAATTTATTCAGCAATACAGCATAATTTTTATTTTGAGTTTCATTGTTGTAGGGAACAAAAGCATAGTTTTAGTAGTTGACTTTTTCAGCTTGCTTGAGCGTAATATCCATTCCATTTTTCGCAGACTGTAAAATTTGAAATGATGCCAACGTCTATTTTGAAATGTGCTTGAAAGAGAGCTAAATATTTTTCTTTCATATATTTAATATATATAATTTTGATTTTTTTTCAAATTCGTTTCTAAAATACAATAGCTTTTATGCTATAACTCCACGACATGCATTTATCACTTTTGCAATCATTCCTCCTGATTTTGTAGCGTAACATGGGAATATATCTTGATGTAATAGCTGAATAAATCTTATCTGTAATAATTTGCTATGTGTTTGAAAACAGTTTTGAGAATTTAAGGCCCAATAGACACTACTACGAATATGTATTTGTTGATGCATTTTCAGTCATTGTTGGCATAACATACTGTCAAAACTGTTTTGTCTAGCCTTATGGAAAAACATGGCTATTCCCAGCCCTAGTTTTCTAGGTATAGTTTATGCTTGCTGTTAAAAAATATTAATAGTCTTCATTAGGTCGCCTTACATTGTATACTTATTCATCAGTCTGATATTTGTCTGCGGATAGAATCATTGATCATCTACCTGCAGTTACTGTATGTTGCGACATAGGCTGCGAAAACCTGCAAACGGCGAAAATCCTACCGTCTGAAAGAGTAGCTTCTAGCTGCAGTATTTCGCTAATACTTTACCAGACAGATGCAATCAATATTAGCAGTCTTTCAAAACTGAACGGAGTACGGATTTTTCAAATGATCCTCTTCTGCTCTTTCAGAAGTTCCTAGAAAAATTATCGCTCTTATCCGAGAATCTACTCATATATCAGAGGATAAAATGAGACTTTTAAAATCTCTTCCAGCGAAAGGCAAAAACAGTTTCGTAGCATTCGTTTTAAGAAAAAGAAAAGGGAAAAGACATTCGTTTAATGTTTTGTTACCCAGTCATTTCTTTTTCCTTTGTCCCCCCCTTTTTTTCCCCGCAGTACACTGGCTGTTCCCTTATTTTTTCCCTGTGGCTAAGTTCCCTTTCTCACGCTGTTCAAATGTTTTTTCCCGAGAGTTTCATGCCTCGGTCCGTAATTTGATCAAACAAAAAATCCATTTCCAGATATTGAAAGATTTTTTTTTCCCTTAGCGTGTGACGCGAACAAGTTTTTACGGGATTTCTCCCCACTCCACTCCCCCTTCTCTCCAATTGCGTGTTAGACCCTGTTCCTATCGCCATTTTTTTCTGAAATAATAGGGATTTTATCTGTATCCCATTTTTAAACACGTTTCTCTAAAACTTATTTTGAATCCTGTTTGTTAAAGTATTTGCTCTGTCGAGCAGATGACATGTTGTGTCAGTTTTTTCCCCCTTGACTTATGAAGGCATAGACAGATGTATTTCAAGACGGATTGTTTAACCCCCTTAATGCTTGACTTTTTGACTTGAATGATCTTTTTTATTATATTGCTATTTTAATCGTAAAATAACTGAGAAGATATTGAGGAGAAATTAAGACTAGGATGAAAATTTTCTCTTGCCAGATAGTAATGCTATAGATTACCAGGTAGGGTTAAATTTATTCTTAGTGTATATTTATGCATTTAAAAAGGGAAAACTAAAATTTTGAAGTATAATTATGCCCTTATCGCCGTTTGAATATAGTATAGCGAAGCTTCTTAAGTCTTGGGTTAAATAGAGAATTCAGGCGAAGATTTAAAACTTATTTAGGTGTTTGTTGGTGTTTTATTGTTATTTCAATAAAAGAAAAGAGAAATTAGCTGTCAGTGATGTTGTATAGGAGTTATTTACACATAATTATATTTCTTTTCCATCTTTATTGACAAAAAAAAAGCTCGGATACATTAGTTCCTTAAAATTTACATTAAATGCAATTTGGTGTAACGTACTCGCTTGGTAATCATGATACTCTCGGGTTCTTTAAATATAGGATACAACTCGACAATTTCATTTCAGTTTCTCAAAAAATTCTGAAAATTTATTGAGATTTTAAAAAAAATGTAAATTTTTTTTTCTCTTTTGCTAGATCGTTATTTTTTCTCATAGTTCCATTTTCTTCAAAATTGAAAAATATTTTCATCTGTGCAATATTAAATTCTGTATCTTCCTCTTCAGAAGTTTATATAAATATTTTTATTCGCTGTCTTAAAATCAAAACTGAGATGACTGTCTTTAGTTTGAACAGATGCCGCCACCCTTCATAGTGTGAATGGTATACCCAACAGCTTACACAGTTGCACAAATATATATATATATATATATATATATATATATATATATATATATATATATATATATATATATATATATATATATATATATATATATATATATATTGAAGGCAGACAAACACATGTAAAGTTGCTAATCTAACGCAAGAAATTTAAATTAATTTAACTTATGAGCTGAAATAAAGCATGTAGCAGCAAGTACTGTGAACTCCTGATTCAGTGGTTTGGTTGGTTTCTGAAATATTTTTTATCTGAATAAAACTGGCAACACTGTTTTCCTAATGAAAACGACTTTTATTCCATTTGTAAAATGAGACGGTGAGAGATGGAATAAAATACGTTCCTGTGTAATAGTCATTATTTGAGCAGTGATTTGAGTCTTTTTATTGTGTAAACTTCGACTAAGTTTTATTTAATACCTTGATAGTATTGTTGTAACCCTAATGAGTTACAAGCACACTGGAAAAAATTAATGATTTAATTCTACAGATTAAAATCTTTAAGTTTAAATGCATATTTGTAGACTGCCAATACTGCAGTTCAAAGCTTCTCATTAATAATACTGAAAATTTAAAAATGAAGAAATTAATAAATGCATAAACTTTGGAAAAGTTCTCATTTTTTTTATTTTCATAGAAATGAGTGGAAACCCGAGTAATACCTGGAAATATCTGAATTCGTTCGTACTGATATGTTTCTAGGCGATCGATTTTTTCCCTTATGGCTGTTGGTAAAATAAAAATAAAAAACTTTTTTTTCCCTCTAGCAGAGCGCCTTTAAATGGCAGCGGGGAGACGGACGAAATATGACCACTCTATCATTAAGATTCGACGAAAGCTTGGTCCCCCCCCCCCCCCCAGATCTGGTTTTTATCATAGCTCATCATAATAATAATCTTTCTTATCATATGCCTATGA
Organism: Dolomedes plantarius; assembly: GCA_907164885.2. Lineage (NCBI taxonomy): Eukaryota > Metazoa > Arthropoda > Arachnida > Araneae > Dolomedidae > Dolomedes > Dolomedes plantarius. Next base: position 153,257,283 of record OU015495.1, read on the forward strand.
ATGAGATTTTATTGAAGTGATAAACGGGCGTGCTAGTAGGTAGTAGTCATGAAGTGTAGGTTTTTAATGTTGTGAATGTTTTGGTTTCTGTAGCTGGATTTTATTTCGCAATTGTAATTTTGGGTGTTGAGTTTTTAAAGTGTTTTTTTTTTTATACGAGAACTATTGGTAAACTTATCTCTATCAATCTTAGAGCATGTCATTATTTCCCTGGCTTTGTAGTTGCAATATTAATGCGATCGATATGAGCGTTTTTATATCGAAAATAGTTTTAACTCCTCCGAATTCATTCATAGATTAAGTGATATATTTAAAAGTTTTAAATATTTTGATCCTTGCAGCGACGTTATTATTATGTAGACATGATTAAAGCATTTTTAGGAATTTAAGTAACGAGAAATATATAGGCATGTTAGTTCTGTTTATAACCATTTTGTTTAATGATTTTTCATCCTATTAGCTCGCACGGCTGTTTTAAATTGACAGAAAGAATTCTCTTTTTTTCCATGTTTTTATTGTTTGTGTGTGTGTTTATGTGTTTGTCTAGTACAAATCTTGCATTCGATTTTTAACTAACTTCCCGACGAGCTACACATTTGAAACTTTTAGAATAGCTCAGAACACGATGGCAATGCATTTTTTTTTATACGTTTAGCCATCTTTAAACAGAATTGAATTAACTTTCAGTTATTTTCAGTTAATTTTGTTTTGTAGACTGATGCAGCCATCTCTCGGCCGGAACGGGAACGAAAAGTTAAACGCAAATTAACTTCCAATTAATTTCATTTTCTTTCAAGTTGATGGGATAATTCATCAAAATTTTTTTTAAAAAGTATTTATTAATACATAGAATTGGGAAGTTTATATGATTCAACAGAAAATTTAAAAACATGGTATATAAAAAGTTCTTTTTATCTTGTAATTATTAATTAAATTCCACTTACAAACCTCGTCATTATATGAATTCTGTTCATCATTGTTTTAAATATTCGTTTTATTTTATATTCAGTGTAAAAAGTAAGACTAGAAATATTCAAAACTCATACATGGAAAGTCATGTACGTGAAGCTAGAGGAACTGCAAATTATTTTTCATAGTAAGGCTGTTTTGTACTAACCCTATTGGATTCGCTCCCTTCACTGTTAACCTATGGAGAAAATGTGTCAAAGGATTGCCGATTTGGATTTAAATATTTTATATTTTTTTAAAAAATTGTACCCCGTAATAGAGAGAGAAGTTTTACACCTTGGGGCATTTTTTTTAGGTGCAAAGTTTTTTTAAATTTAAATTATTCGGGGAAAATCTGGTATAGTGTTTTTTAAACGCTCATCAATTCCTTTGGTGGACGAAATTTATAAAATGAATCCTGTTGCAAGGTGCAGAAACGTTCAGGCTATCTGAAAATACCATTCATTTTGATTATCAGCATTTATGTCGCTATAAATACAAATTTTTTCCATAGATTAACACTGACGTGAGCTAATGCAATTGGGTTAGTACACAGCAGTTTTATCGTCTGTATATCTAGAACGAAATCCTACTACAGTACTCTAGAGAATTCATAAGAATTTTCATTAAAATTAAATTGAGTTTATTTCCATTATTATAAAATGAGATCTTGGCAAAATATTTTAAATTTCGTTTTTGAGATCGATTGTTTTCAGTTTCAGCCAAGAATTTAAGATGTCGAACAAATACTAAGCAATAAGTAATTATGCTTGAATGGTAAGTGGAGTTTTTTTATACTGCTGAAATTCCGATTTTTTTTCTTCATTCGATAATCATTTCATGTTTTTATAGTTTACCTCATTTCTTAAAGTAAGGTATTTTTTAGCTTCAAGCTAAATGTAATTAAGTTTTAAAAAATCAAATTATTAACGTTCAGATCAATTACTTCATATGTAATTTTACTACAGCGAAGGGAAATAATTGCTCTCTTTTATTTAATACATTCTAAGTTTCAAAAAGCCACAATTTATTTCTTTCGTTTATCCTTCAGCAAACTCATTTAATTCTTTAACAATTTGAAACTTTGGAAAATGTCTTTTAATCCCCCCCCCTCCATACCTGGATTTATTGGCTTTATTCGTTACAGTTTGGTGGCTGCAGCGCTTATTGCAACACGTACTTTGTATTAGTGTATTTAATTTTTTTTTCAGCTTTGTTAATCTTTTACCTGTTATTTTAAGAACCGTCGTTTATGTTTTATCTGTACCAAACCAGAATCAAGATTTAGCATGACTTTACTTTTCAAAAGTAGGTCGGTGAGTGAGATTTTCAAGTCTGCGAGTACCGCTAAACTGTCGACACATCTGTCCAGCCCTTGTTGCGAAAGATCAACAAACCGGCAAGCTCCATACCAATCAACTAACTAAACAACCGTATATGCTGAGCGTACTCACATATTAACTCTCTAGGTTTGTAGATGTTTCGATTCAACATTGGGGTACATATTAGAGTTGGGTTGAATTGTACAGTTCTTGTCGAAATTGGGTGAAAAAGTTGTTCCAATTGTACAGTTCTTGTCGAAATTGGGTGAAAAAGTTGTTCCTGTAGCCAGATCAAATCTATTACGTGCTGCACAAAATTCTGCTAGTGTACCTTTTTTATGGTAGTATGCCGAGCGCTGTAAGTAAACTGTAGCAATCAAACTTTCGTGGCATTGCAGATTTTTCACCTTTCCTTTACCGAAATTCGTAAAAACCGAAATTTGTTTTTAAAATTCGTTTCAGTAATGTAAGGTGCTTCCTTGTTAGATCCTTGTGATAAATACTTTCTTTTCGTCACTTTTCAGTCCCATTCTTTTCTAATAATTAATACATACTTAATTTGTTTTAACGTAGGATTACGTTCCTCCATAACGGTCCTCCGGAAAGAAAAATTTCAGATGCCCTGAGTCGCGAGTTATAATTTTGGCAGCGCGCCAAACCTAGTCTGTATCGCTTGGGCAAGCAGTAAATAGCTAAACAGAAAAGTACCAGAAAGCGTCAAAATTTATATATATATATATATATATATATATATATATATATATATATATATATATATATATATACATACACATAACACATGCATACATACATATATACATACAAAATATATAAACAACGATAAGTAATCCTACGTTAAAAACCCGCGGTAGTTTCGTTAGAAGAGACTACCTGATTTTTCTTTCTTTTGAGTAATTAGGGCCTGTTCATATAGAATCCGTCAGCGTCAGCGGTGGAGATTCCGTTGGCACTGATTGGTTAAATGGTATTAGTTAAATAGCTTTGATTGGCTAAAAAAATTTACGCTGACGGATTCTATGTGAACAGGCCCTTAATGTGCCGGCACTAAATTTTAAATATTTGCCATTTTATAAGCACTACGCTGGCAAGGCATCCAAAGACCTTTTCTTTTTCACCTAAATAAGCTGCTACTTTAGCGTGCCCTCCCGGCAAGAATTTTTTTGCTGCTGAAATAAACTGGGAGGGGGAGAAAAAAAATACACCGTTTCTTCGTGCGATCGTTTTTGCGAATAACTTACTCCCAGTCGTTACGTTACTACGCAGTTTTGTTTTTCTGACAATCACGTAAGGACTCCGGGGAAAAGTCAATATTTCAGTGCCATAGTAACGCAGTATCGCAAGGTGGAGGGCGAGAAGGGAAAGAAAAAAAAAACTTGAGCACGGGCAGAAAAATCAATTAAGGGTCTTGAATTACGGTCGCATTTGTTCCCGCGCAGTCACCCTTTCACAAATGAGCGGGAATAAATGCGAAATTTTACTTTCAGAGTCAACCCCCCCCCCTCCATTCCCCCACCCACCCTCCCACTTTCTTTCCGTCTTTTCTCTACCGTTTGCTATGAGACTTGGCTTGTTACATCAATTACAAAAATAAACCGAATTTGGAAGTATAAATTAGTAGGGGGATATTTCTGTTCCTTGTTTCGTGGATTAGAAATTAAGTGGTCGATTTGGAACTAATGTATTGTAATTGAAGGAAGATGGAAAAAAAAATTGTGTTGGTCTTATAAATTGCAAGATGTCTCCCCTCCCTTTAAGATTATTTCTAAATCCTAAACAGTTTTTATTTCTTAAAGCGTCTGAGGTTTTTTTTTTATCTAATATGCTTTTTTTTATGAATGAGGAGCCATAGAATTATTTTTGTTCTTTTTTCCGTACGTTTCTGATTATTCTTTTATTATGAATTCGTTGTCATATTCCTCAGTTTGTGTTTTGCGTGTTTTTCTTCGTTTTGTACAATTTTTTTTATGTATTTCATAGGAAATTAAAATTTAGGGAAATTTGATTGTTTGTTTGCTATTTTGCCTTTCAACCACGTGGTTGGGGGGGGGGGGTGTTCATTAATGAAGATGCACCGACCTCGAGGTTAGGTGATCCAAGTTCGTTCCCTGTTCCTGGTTGGTCGCTACAACCAATGTAATGGGATCTGTAATACGCAATGTTTTTTAATCGTACTATTAATGATGAGTATTTTACTGATCGCTTGTTTAATGTCATTTTAATAGTTGTAAATTATACTGAATCCATAAAATTTTGGTGATTCAATCACATGTATTAATATGAAAAAAATTGTATACTATTACATGATAATCTTCATCTATCTTCTTCAACCATTCTTCGACCATTGTAAACCGGAGCCGTACACCTCAACCCGCTAGCCTATATGGACCTGGTCAAGAATAAATTCCTACCAGGGGGCATTAGAAACATTAATAACAGATATTCATTTTCTATACTATTTTCTCTGTTTAATGTAAATTTAAACTTGACGCTATGGATGATATCACTTCTTTTCAACTACTCGTATCCTTCACAAAACTACATATAAAAAAACTATCTTTGTCTGTCAAGCTAAAGGTTACGATATGCTTAGGCTGGATGTATTTTGCGCTTTAAAAGAAGCTATAAAAATAGAATAAAACTAATTCAAAATGCACGGAAAGTCGTAACTTAGGCAATTTTTCGTGAAACATCTGGAGTTTTAGTATGCATAACCTACAAAAATTCTCTTTGAAATATTTCATTCTGTCCATGTAACGAGGTGATTGTTACCAAACAACAAAATTAAATTAATGTGTTTTTTTTCTATATACAGATACTTATCGTAAATTCCAGTCGCCGAAATTAGCAAAATATACCTGGAATTTTTTGTAATGTGGTCCTTCTTAAAAGAAGTTTTAATGTTTTAAAATAATTCATAAGTTTCGGGAACATTGTAAGCAGTTAAAAGAAAAAGTTTTTGGCTGTGTAAATAAATAAAAATTTAGAATATTAATTAGTAAATTTTTCTGGAGGAAAAGTGAAAAATCTGAATAAGTCTTTGAAGATCCATTATGAATTAATAAAAATTGAATCCACTGTATAATCAATTCACTCAGAAAAAAAATTGCTTGACTTGTACGAAGAAAATGAATGAATTTTTCATTTTTCAGCAGTTTTTAATCTATTTTTTTAGGATAATTCTCATTTGCCATTGGCATGCAAACCACTGAAACACGGCGAGAAGCATTCAGAGACCACGGTAAACGGTTTCCTTCATTACTTCTTCAAATGAAATATTTAAATGTGGCTCGAATGAAATTAGCATGTAAATACGGTCTAATTAAGTTCGAAGAATTTTCGGATTAATAAAACTGAAATCGCTTTCAGTAATTCGTGAAACTTATGAAAACGCGAAATTGTATGAATATCCCGAGTTAAAAATTAAATCAAATTCTCCTGATGAGAATAAACGGAATGAGTTTTTCCTCCATCGATTATTTAATGAGAATATTATAAAAGTGTGCGGAATCGTTCCTCCAACATGCGTTTAAAATTTCATTTTTGGTGGAATTCCCTTAATGCGAGGCTCGATCATTGTGGATTTAATAATCAATAAAATCTTTCCCTTAAAAGGAGTGAAATAAGGGATATAAAAGGGCATCCTTTTTTTGCAAGAAGTAAGCATTAAAATGTTTTTCCCCCCCCAAAAAAAAAAAACTTAGAGAAGAAGCTTTTAAAATAGAATTGAAAATCAGTATTCTAAATGTCGCAAAGCGCAAAATTTTCCTCTTTTTTTTATTAAGGTTTCTTCTATCATTAATTTCTTTTTCTAATGGATTTTTTTTTTCATTTTATTTCTCCCTGAAGATTCTGAATAATTCTCTATTTTTTCTGAAATAAACGAAGAGTTTTTTTTAAATTTTTTTTCAAAAAAGATTTATAAAAGGGAAAGTTATTTCTATAGGTAGAGGAATTTCTATATTCCGTATTTAGAGCTAGATGCTAATTATGTATTTCATTATACTGTGTCTTAAAAGGGGAAAAAGAAAAAAAGTGGCAAACTTTCATTCTGTTGAATTTATGAATTTAATTCGAAAGTGAATAAAATTTCAAAAGGCGACTGGTTCATTCAGATTTAATGAGCTAATATTTACTTTCTATGCGTGAGTATTTTTAAAAATTGTTAAAGGGTGTGAAAGCCTTTTGAATCGGTCCAAATAGGTGTTTGAAGATTGTTATATAATATGCCGTTAAAGTAGCAAAATTCAAACTTTATGGATATAGACCCTGAGGAAATCCTGAAACTGTAATGTAAGAAATTTTTTTTAAAAAAACCTCTTAAGGGAGGATGATTTACCCTGTTTTTTTAAATCCTTAATCAAATCTCATCCGTGTGAAATTCACATTTTAGCCATTAGCCACAAAGAATGACACGAATTTTACATACTTTAACTATTGCCACCTTTACATAATCGCCATATGACTGTTAATGATTTACGGTTATTCTGTTTTTGGGGAATTTGCATTTTTTGCTGTTGATTATGGAAATAAATCAGTTTCAGAAAGCAGCTGATGATTGTTGGAGAAATTGTCATGCTTTTTACCCCCTTAAATTATTAAGAGTTTTGTTTACTTTTTTTCAAATTAGCCTCTTTGCCAAAAAAATTGCAGTTAATAACCTTTCGTATTTGCATAACATATTAAAACTATTCGGGGAATAGTTTTAATTGTCGAAATTCTTTAGTTAACAAGAAGGTCATGTAATATTATTTTGAAAATTCGGGGAATGTCATTGTCAGAATAGTACAGGAATCATGATATGTCGGTTTTGGTTAATCGTATAAATTTAAAAGCAATGACCCTTCTTTCCGTTAGTATATATACCCTTTCTTTTTATGTAATTATTTTAACTAAGGGTATGCAGTAATATTATTGAAAGCTCCAGGTGTAAAACGCGCAGGAATGATTTTAATTTCCTGCCCTTCGTTGTTTGCTTGGTTGCCTCAAATTGCCCTAATGGCAAAACAATGCCTCCTCCCCCCCCAAAAGAGGAATATTGTAAATAAATATTACCTAAAACTGTAATAGATAAGTGTTTTAAATTAGTTATAACTACTCTCTTTTTTTTTAATTCATGAAATCGCCGTTTTTGTATTTGAATTATCAAATTTGGGTGATATTTCTTTTATTTTCATAATTTATGCATATCAGTTTCTCCAGCGAAAGATAGCAGGGCACAAACTTTATATCTTACCTATGTTTTATGTATTTATAATTTTTTGTTCACTGTGCTGCAGGCAATTTTCTCTGATGGTAGGTACTTCTCTTGACGTCGTCCCATGAAGACCCGCGAGGTTTTGCTGGCTACTTTATTATGGGAGCACCATGTAGGGGAGCCAGCATTGCTCCCTATGAGGGGACCAAGCATTATTCGGAATTTGAACCTAAGGCCTATTGCATGGAAGTTCAGAACGCAAACCACTATACTATGTGGGCGGCTTGTTGCATAATATACCGATCGCTGTTGATCCAGAAACGCAATTCGAAATCGTGTTGTCCAGAATGAAGCTGTGTGATAATACTCCGAATCGCTATTGTTTAATTAGGGCTAGAGCTCATTTGAATCTGCCAGATGCATGGTGGATTTGCCTGCTGCATTCAGATGAATCCACATTGAATATTGTCAGTGATAAATGATGGATGTCATGTGTTTAGTAACCCTTTCCCCCCCCCCCCCCAAAAAAAAAAAAATGCCGGATAGAAGATTGGGAAAACTTTTATCTTTTTTTTCCAAATAAAGTGTTATTTAAACTAGGGGAGATGTTCTTAATGGTATAGTGTAAAATAGTGGACAGTCAGTATATTTTTAAAATTTATCATAAGTTCCACAGCACTATGTTTTGTAAAGACATTCAAAAATTGATGTTATAAAATTACCGTGATAGAATATCTTATTGGCTGTTCGTTGATTAATTTGCATATCATGAAAGCCATGGAGCATTAATAAAACACCTGCCCACTCTGTTTTTTTTTATTATTGACAGTTTGCGTACTTTTCACACTTTTTCGAGGTTTGTGAAATCAAAAATAAATTCGTTTGTATCATATTTTGTGTTCATAAGAACCTTTATTTTTGTATTGTCGACATCTTAAACATATTTTATGCTAATTAGTAGACTGAATGTACAAGACATGGAGCTGAAGCCGGATCTCAGCTGCTTGGAAAGTCAAGAACTAGAACTTAGTCTTAAAATATGAACTTAGGAACCTGGAGGCAGTCATACTCAACCCCTTTTTTGGGGGGAGACCACATGCATATGTTTTTTACGTTGCGCGGGGTGCAACACAATACACTATACATCATAATATAAAAAATGTAAAAAATAAAACTCATAGCCAAAATGAATTCAAACGTTTATTTAAAAAAGAGTAATTTTTTTTTATGTTGACACAAACTTTTGACGAATCATGTTTATACTAGCTACATGCTATTCTCAATACGTCATCAAGGTAAGAATCAGTAAGCTGATTTCTATTTGCTTTCTTCGAATATTTCATTTTGCAATTCGATGATTCACAAAGATTTATTAATGCGAACAACGTGAGTAGCAGGTGGCACGTTTTTGCAAAGTTTTGTGCTTTTCAGGCACTCTTTTTCAAAATTATGTTTACAAAAGCACCTGCCTGTTAATGAATGCGAGTGTCTCGGGCCGCACATAAAAGATTGGTGGGCCGCAGTTCGAGTATTCCTGCTGTAGGGGGAAGATTTTTTCAATTCCTACTATTAGTTCACACTCTCTCTATATATATCTTGTTCAAATTTTCAATCGTTAATAAATGTACTTTTTATTTATCCACTCAAGTTCAAATACATTTTTTTTAAACTTGTAGTGGATGACACTTGATGTTAATACAGTTTTTTCAAATATTAATTCATTAATTAAATTTAATTAATCAATTTTAGTTTTAGACCTAGAGCGTCTCTTGCTCTTGAATAGTAATTTCCCTCTTGTTACTGTGTAAACGGTAGCACTGCGGTATCGCGGGCTTCTCCCGTCCTGTAGGTTGCGAGATCGAATCCCCAACCTGACAAACTTTTTCTCTCTCTTCCCCCCCCCCTCCTAATCTCGCACAGTAGGCAAGGTTCTGGCAGGCAATCCTTTTTTTCAATTCCTACTATTAGTTCACACTCAAATTGTTCTTTGTTGACCTAATTAGGAATTGACTTAAAAATTTTATTTTATTTATTACTTGTTTTCATTTAACTCGATAGATTTTTTTTCTTCATTTAACTCAAAGTTACGAATTTTTTTTAATATACGAATTTAGGCCTTGTTTTTTAAAAGGGGAAAAAAATGTTATAGCTTCCTTTGACTTTAGCCAAAATAAATTAGATCGAGCAGCTGGTGTTTCTTAGATCTCCGTAATATCCAGCATGATTAAGTATTTATCAATAATTTTGTGTTCATAAAAACGTTCCTTTTTTTCTCTTCAAATTAGGAATGAGCTTATGAAAGTGCTTAAATATGCAAAGTTCGCCACAAGTCACATCGTTTACCCCCAAGCTTGACCCCCCGCCTTAATGAGCTTTTTTTTTTCTTTCCTTTTATTTACTACTCCCTCGTGCCCGGAACTCCGTTTAATGAGAATACAATGGGTGGCAGCGAGAGAAAATGCTTGGAATAGGGCCTTGCACTATCCGCTAGGAGGCGCCTCTCTCACTCTGCCACGGACCTTGACCCTGCTCTCTCTCCACTATCGATCCCCGGATCCCATTGAACGCTAGGCGAGGCGCATTTATCAAAGCACCCCTCGAAAATCATTATTCCGCCGGAGGTGGATTCCTTTAAAGGGCTTCGAATGTGGCTCCAATTTTCGACCACCTTCTCAATCTTATCTCTTTTTTTTCTTTTCTTTTTTTCTTTCTTCGCGAAATGTGTTGATCGAGGATTAGTTAGAGGTATGTCGTGATAGGCGGCGCATGGTTGAAACATAGTTCCCAAAGTATAAATTCAGATTCTGCCGTGCAAACGTCGGATTAGAATGCGTACGTCCCTAACACGCAAATAAATCGAAATCAATTTTGAATGAGAATTCCACTCATATTTAAAAAGGTGGAATCGTACGCCAAGTCAGGGCTTTATTCTCCATACTATTGTCATATGTCACTTAATGCAAGCTTTTGCATTATGAAATTGTATTCATCGGAATTTCATTACAGAAATTTCAGTCGCTGATTCAAAGCCCTCTGTTTGCTATTCGCGCATTAGCAGGGGTAAACAAGGTAGCCTACCTGGCTTAGCTATTTCTGCGGAATGCTCTTGCGGGTACTCTACTCTGCGAAAAAGCTAGAGATCGGTAAAAAAAAAATTTAATCCTTCAGCGGGCGCGCCCGTGTACAGAGTGCAACATTTTCGTAATTTTGAATGGTTTGTTTTTACATGTAAGGTTTGGATGTTCTAAGCAGTTTCTATTTATAACTACACCCTGTCTAATGCAGGTCTTATTTTCTGACCCTTCTATTCTTTTCCATTCATTGGTAGTCGTGATTTTACCGTGGTAAACCGACGATTATACTGGATTACAATACGACAAAAGCAGGAGTTGGTGTAGTCGATCAAATGTGCAGCTATTACACGGCATCCCGCATATCACGAAGATGGACAATCTCATTATTTATTAGGTTTTGGACAATTTCATTATTTATTAGGTTTTTGGACATAATAGGAATCCATTCGCAAGTTGTCCTTAGCTCCAATAACCGGACAGTTTTGAAATAAGGCGATTATATCTGCATTCTTTGGCCTTTAATTATAAATATATCTCAGTATTGTAAACATTTTATATGTTGTCATAAAAAACAGAATTATTATTTGCAATTTGAAGAAAAAAAGTTTATTACAAATGGAGTAATCAAGGTTGAAAGAGACGTTGCACTTTGTGCCACGCGCTCATGCTGTTGTTCCAAAAATTGGCGAGCCTGCTGAAGGGTTAAAAAGCTGGTCAGTTCGTGGCATAATATATGCGAGTTCCCGTAAGAAGCTTGCGTAGACTAGAAAAAAAGATAAAAACAGCGTACAATAAAGAAGTGATTGCTTGCTTTGGTTTAACGGTAGTTGGCTTTCATCAGACAAGAAGCAGTCGATGAAAATGCTGTGTCGAAAGAGCGAATCGCAAATGCATCAGAATTTGTAACATGTATCGAAGAATTAATTCTGACTCATTTAAGCGATTCTTCGTCTATTGTGATATTCGCATCTGTTGCGCTTTTATTACGGTCTAGACACTTTTTGTAGAAATTGTGGTAGTTAATTTTTTGCAATGTTGAGGAATCAAAATGTCCATTTTTTTCACCTTAAAACATATCTTTTTGCACCTACAACCTCCTTCTGCTTATAATTGTACCAACAAGCCTACAATCCCATATACGAAAGCCCAAATGCCCGAAATCTAAAAGAGGTTTTTTTTAAAAAAAATTCATCTGAGTATGTTAGGACACTGTATAATTCATCTGATGATTACATTATGATTATTGCATTTTTTATTGCAGTGTTTTGGGAACTTACCAAGGATCTTCTCTATCAAACAATTGTATATTACGCTACGTCTTTATTCTGAAAAGAACTTTCATTTGCTGCTAAAACAGCAGCAAAAGATCAGTAACTTTTGAAAGTAAAATTTAATCGTTATTTTAAAACAATCGTAATTTAAAATGTTCCTTTTTCCTTCCTAATTTCCATCTCCTTAAAGTCTGAGTTATTTCTAAGGACATTAAAGAATCTCTCATCTGCAAATGATTGTAATTTATGAAATAACAAACAATATGACGAAAAATTTCCGCCCATTCTCATTCCGTCGAATTGTTGAAGTGATTACCACTAATTGCTGCCTTGAAAATATAAATGTACTTAAACAAATTTTAGTGCTCGTCAGATTCCAATTTTTCACACTGCAATTCTAATTCGCATAAGAAAGAGGTTTTCAGTATGAAATGGTTAAAATGAGCGGAAAGGGATAAATATTGCAGTACAATTCTTTTGTGGGGAAAATCTAAAAAGTTGCAAAGCCGATTCTTTGGGCAGTCCGTGAGAGAAAACTACTGCATCAGTTTATTTCATTTCGGTCTTAAAGGAAAGATTTTTATCTATAGATGTGTCAAATTTGATTTTTGTAACCGCAATTTCTATTAATTAGCGTTAACTTACAATTAAAAATTGCTTTCTGCGCATACTCAGTGACGTGTTTAAATCTGGCTTTAGATACTTACTAAGCACATGGCCGCATAAACACGCTAATTTGTTCAATCCGAGGAATCTCTCTAGCTCTCTGTCTGCCATCTTTATTTTTAATTATGTTTTGTGAGGTATAGAATTAAACCTGTCGGAAATTGTTTATTTCGCGCTGTTGAGTAACCCTATTTCTTTTTATTAGGTTCTATAGTAATTTTTTAAAGTGTATATTAAGATTTTCAGCACTTGGCAATGTTGTGTTGGGTATAATTTGTGTATTAGTACATTTATTTACTACCCAACCATCTCGTTTTGACAGGTACCAACTAGTATTTTTTTTTAAATTACGCATCTAAACCTAAAATACTCAGTAAAATTTAAAATTCATTTTCTAAGGAAATGCCATAAAAAAGCGTTTTATTGTCGAGATTAAACATCTAATTAATTAAAAATATAATTTTAATTTGATTTCTATTAAAATTTAGAATTAATTTACTATCCATTTAAATTTTGTCAAAATAACTTAAATTTCAGTTGTTTTATGCTTAGAAACCATGATCAACGCCTATGATCCTTATCGTGTTATAGTTGCAGCAGTGTCCTTTGAGTGAAACTGATTACATGTGTACTTTCGGGGAATCCTAAAATAATAATCCTAAACATCATTATAAAAATTTTAATTTAGAGTACCTTGCAAGATTAGGTAAAAGAAACCGATATTCAGGGCAGGCGCAGATTCTCAACTGAAATTTAATGAAATTCGTCCGGCCTGTTTAAATAATAGACGAGAACTAAACGACAAAATTAATTTTTATTCCATCTTACATATTCAGATCCGCTGCAGATATCTGTTAGATACATTTTTCAGGAATCTTTCTGGTACGCGTTCCTAGTTTTTACTATTGTGAAACGAACACAATGCAAGAGAAGCAAATAATCCCCCAGAAACGTTAGAATGGAAAAGTTTTACTCGCCATCTGTTACCCCTTCCTGCAGCTATTGATTTTGATTTGCTGTAGGAAACGAGATATTTGCTGTGAATTCAGCAGGCAACTCCAAATTGTGACGTCAAGAAAACTAATGCTGCTGCGGGTAAAGGAAATAGTATTAACTTACGCGGGGCCTCCAGTTTCGTTGAAGTTAGCGTGTTTTCTTTCCAAATTATGTATTGAAATATTAAATTGGGGTCATAATTGTAATTAATATTTGTCGCTGTGCGTCAGATAAGCACCGATGACTGTGTGTGTAAATTGATGTGGGTTGTTTTCTTTATGGGGAAAAAACATAGTGAACAGCGGTAGTATAGCATGTATGAATTTCCATCTGTTGTGATTTCATTCAACTGCTTAGAACACATGACTATACGGCAGAGACAAGTATTCAAAATTGTCACGATTGCAAAAATTATCAGTGGTATGAATAAGTTAGTCTTATTTAGTCAGTCTTAATTAAAGCAAATGTAACCATATAACACGAAATACTGGATTTTTACACAATGACGGTTTATCTCTTATAAGTACAGGTGACCCTCCTATAACACGGTAGACAGGTTCCTAGAAAATGCCGTGTTGTGTGAAACCGTGTTATATGAGACCCAGAGACAGTACAAAAAAGGGGGTTACGTTCTGAAATTTATTAAAAACTTTTTTTAAATTCCGTATAAGCAAGTTAATTTTTATTAAAAATATAAATGTATAACACAAAACGAAAAGAAGAAAAAATATTATTTTCATTTAATGCGACCTTAATTTAATAAATTTCTTCCTCATCACTGCTAAGTACAATCAAACGAGAGCATGTTTTCGGTTGAACGATATCACCTTCACTTTCAGAACCTTTTTCTTCATTTAGATTTTTTGCACCTTCTATCATCTTTAAAAGATCTGTAATATTGGTTTATTTGCTGGTTCTTACAAGGTCATAGTGGATTCACGGTATGGAAATAGACAATTTTGCAGCTCTCTTTTGAGTTTTCGGCTTCTTTCACAGAAGGGTCTGCATTCAAGAAAAATGATTCAAGATTTTCATCTAAGCTTAGGCCTTCTTGCAATTTTTTAGAGTTATAAATGAATAAATTATAATTTGTTTATACATTTTCATGTAACGCCACTATAATTTATTGTTCCTTCCCGTCATTATTTTAGGGTAATTTAGTATTTAAATGTGTTAAACAAAAATCATGATATCTAGTGCTGTAGAAGTAGTGTACAAAGGTTTTCCCAATTTTTTTAATCGTGTTAGAGCGAAACCGTGTTACAGGTTACAATGTTATATGAGGGTTCCCGAAATTTACCCTATCGTGTTAGAGCGAAACTGTGTTTTAAAATGCCGTGCTGTAGGAGGGCTACCTGTACAGTAAAACCTCGTTTATCTGGACTAACTGGGACCATAGGCAGTCCGGATAATCCGAGTAATATGGGTAATAAGCAAACTAAAAATCCTTAATTAAGCAGACTTACTGTTTATTACGATAAAAAACTATGTTTTGTAACAAAATTACATAGTATTGTTTACAAGACATTAAGAAATATAAAAATAACTTTTCACATCATTTCTTAACAAAGAATTGGTAAGTCTAGTAAAACTTTCTTAAACTCAACAAAAAGCATTTTATTACCATAATTTATTGTACAATCTATGAAGAAACTGTACATTGAATCAAACTAAAAAGAGAATATTTGGCGTACTTTTAGTTATGTCCTTGCTATCACAGTTAAAAATTATCTAATGTGAACGTTAAATACAAATAAAGTCTACAAATCTGATTCGAATTATCCGGAGATCCGGATAAACGATGGCCAGATAAACGAGGTTTTACTGTATATACAAATTATCAGATTTCAGCTGCATTATGTTGTTCAGTTCATTAAAAACAATACGCTTTTAAATCTTAACAGATATGAGGTCCTCATAAGATCTTAAATTTTGCCAAAAGTCCTTAGAAGTGTTTTTCGATATCTGGAACCTCATTTTTTTCTCTTGTTGAGATCATCTAAACATAATGATCAACTCTATCAAAATAACAAAGGGTGTTATATAACATATGATGTTGATTTTTCCCCTCCTCCTTCCATATGTCTGCTCTCCAGGCTATTGAACCCAAAACCTAACGCCTCAAATTAAAGACTTGATCTCTGCTCACAGGCTTCTACTACCTTGTTAAGGTTTTTAAAATATCATCTGTTGGCATCATGCTGTCTTATATCTTCTGATTCATCATGCAGGAGTTATTCAAATGTTAAACCCAAAAAAATTTCCAAGCAAGAGAAAGAGGTTTTTCTTCTTTTTTATTATATGAGGTTGCAGATATCGGAAAACACCTCTAAGGATTCTTGGTCAAAATTTAAGACCTTATGAGGACCAAAAAAAAAAAAGTTTTCATTAATTTTAATATTTTTGAGAATTATTAAAGATCGTACAAAAATATGCTGGTAATTTAAAAGTTCAAATGTTTTATACCTCATATCTGTTTGAAGATTTAAAAGGGTGTTGTTTTTAATTTCTGTAATCAATATCGAATCTTCAAACACATGCAGATTTATTTATATAGCGTTTACTTTATTTTAAAATCGCTAAATACGCAAACCTCAGAATAAATCGCTTCCGACTCTGCTCAACAAATAAGGATTTTTATTTGTGAGAAATCATTAATCAAACAAAGGACCAGCAGACTTTAAATCATGTTAATTAAGTGAGTTTTAATTATTTGGGAATTCTTACAGCGGAAGAGTTATTTGCGAATCTCCGTAATTTTTAATTACGGACTAGCTGACAAATGTGTTGGATTTTTTTTTTTATCTATAGGAGAAAAATTCTTTGCACCTTGCATCTCATCAAGTTAAAAAGTTAATTTTTGCTATATTGTGTTCGCAGAAAAAAAGAATTGTAAAAGAATCATTGAATAGCGCAAAATGCAATTTAATTTTTCAAGTATACTTTCAAAAGCATTTAGGAAGATTCTATTATTTAAGAAATGCTCCTAAAACGCAAAATAATGCAATAGAATTTGTGGAAAAATTTGTGTCATTTCCTTCCTGAGGCACGAAAGCTATATCAAAAAAGGTCTATCCACAAATGTTTTAAGTTATATTTCTGTTGCGTTATGGCAGATGTTGATATGTCCGAAAAATTTTATTTTACTTTATAAGTTGGTATGTCACACTTACAATTGGTTCTTCAATGTGGCAAAAGCTGATAGTGGAATTATGAAATAATACTAATTTATTCGTATTGGCAAATGCTGTTATGTATAAAAGAGTTAATACTTTGTCCCTAATTGAATATTTTAGTCCCTAAATGAAATTTTCATTGAAGACCAGCCATATGCTTGAGGTTGAATATGAGTATTAAATAAAGAATATTTGGCTTGAAAAACTTAATTGAGCGATTTTATATTTCACAAAATTATCAACAAAAGGTACTTTTTTAATTTGCCGAAAACATGAAAAGAGGGACATATCAATATCTCCATAATGCCACAGATTTATCGATATTGGATGTGTGATTAAAATCGTTCATTCTCTATATTTTCCTTATTATCTTTCATTCGATTAATGGTTTTTATTTCCACTTATCAAACTTTAATTTCCATGTGCAGAATTGAAAGCTATCATACGCTTTCATCTGGAATCAAGGACTGCGACTTATTCTGACTGCTGCGTATTTGGTGATATTTCTTGGAATGATTTAATTAAATTTTTGTAAATTCTGATACTCACAATTGAGCCTAGATATTATATTTTTAAGCAGGTGCAGTTTTTTTCCTTCTCGATGTCACATGTTTAAAATTTCACTTTTTATACGCCCCCGCCGAATTATAACAAAACTGGGGACAATCATGTTACTTTATGGACAGTTGTGTTACTTTATTCATTTTTCGATGGGACATTAAATTTCCTTTCGAATTTGATGAAAAGACGTACCCATTTTCGACCCGATAAATGTAAACCATAAATTTCTGTATTGATAGCCGGTTTTTCTTTGCGGTGACTTCATCCGTCCGTTCGGCAATCGTTATTACACTTTGAATGCGAATTTAATAAAACCGTCAGCACTCGCTCATGACGGTATAATTTCGTTAACGAATAAAACGGGCTCGGTCTCGAAAACTAATATAATTACTCTCCCCCTCTCTTGCATGGAGAGTGCAAGCAGCACCCCAAAAACGCACGAAAAATTTCCCCTTCTCTCTAAAAATACCTGATTTAAATGCCGGGCGACACGCGAACACCGATTAGGGCGCTTTATCCTCGGACTCCATTCATCACATGCTAAAACTCCGGTTTCTCTGACACCCTCGGAAGTTGGGGGCAGGCAAGAACATCGGTTCCTCGTACGGGAGAAGAAATAAAAATAATAAAAAAAAACCTCGCGAGTTAATGATCTGAAACACGAACATTAAGGGCAGCAGTACGAGATGATGGAGATGCCCCCTCCCCCCTTCCCCGCCAACTTTGTGCCAGATATAGGTGGATGTGTCGAGCTCAGGTGCGGAGAGAAAGGGATGGGGACCCGGAGCGAGATACGCGAAAATCGGGCGGCGATCGGTTATTTACGAGTTCATGAAGATGTTACTTCTGATTTGTGATAATTGTAACGCCGAAGGATTTCTTCTTATCGTTCCAAATGGGCGTTAATGAGAGTAGTTCGATGGACTCTCATTCTTTTCAATGTACTTTTAATGCCTTTATTAGCTTTTAGTTTTTTGTTACCGTCCAGTGTACGTCTCTCTTTTGTGGCCTGGTGCACAAATTAATTCCTGTTCTTACCCTTCACTTAAGTATTTATACGGGTAATTTGAACGGGTGTAATTAGAAACTTCGCAATTTCCTTTGGGTTTAGGCGTGATAAATGTTTATCCAAATTTATGAGTAATCGATTTGAAGAGTTTAACGATTTAATTTCAATGTAGATCAATTTTGAAGGTGAATCCCTTTAGAATGAATATATATGAATATATATATATATATATATATATATATATATATATATATATATATATATATATATATATATATATATTTCATGCAACTTAACTGACGTTATAAGAAAATCAAATTCGTATTTTGCATCAAGCACTGCCCTGAAAGCTTGTATAATATCTGTGTTTGCAGTGTTAAGAGTGTCAAGTCCAAAATCGTAGTTTTGAGGAAAACGGGATTAAAAAAAGTGCTAATTAAGTGCTTTTGTAAAGTCACTTTTTTTTAAATTTTAAATTTTAATTTCTTTTTTTTATTTTTATAAATTTTTCTAATTTTATTTTTGTTGAGTAAAAATGTTAAGTCCTTGATTTGGACATAACCCCTTTAACACTAATATGTTTGTGTTATGTTTCACATATTCCAAATTTTCCCTGATGAATAAAAATATTTAGGAGTTTAGCTTTCTGTACCCTGCAGTAGTCCTTGATTTTTCAAACATGCGTGGTTTGATAACTCATTTTAGCCCATTTTGGACAGCAAACACAGATATTTGAGAAAACAAATATAGATAAACCAAAAATAATGAAGCAAGTAATACCTCCATCGAGTGCTCCCTAAATTCTGGTCGTCTGTTCTAAGAATAAAAATTCTGTAACTTCTCTACACATTGCTTACTACTTTCAGGCGTATCTTGAAATGGAAACAAGTCTTCACTTTATATGAATTCTTTAGTGTGCATTTTCATTGTTCGTTACAGTTTATTGCTTTTCAGTTCCTATTTTCATTTAAAATTAGATTCAGAGGTATCCAGTATCCAAACATGTTTCAGGTTTTTCATTAAAAATATTTTACTAGAGCTTTATAAAAATGTTATGTGTAATCAACAGTTGTTCAGTGAATTGTTAAACATTAATATGAGTTTTTAAAGAACCAATATTTACTCAGAAATTGGATGCTTTTTGTAGCGTATGTTCTTTTGAAGCAGTCATCAAGGACACGTGATAAAAATCGAAAATGTTTAATAGTTAATTCATTTGTTAATTTTTTAAAATTTAATTTTTCTAATTGACACGCAGGACCTCTAAATACCCGGTCGTTTGTTCAAAGAAAAAGTAGCTTTTCCATGTATTTTATTCTTCATTTATTGTCTAGAGAACACATTTAAAAACTTCCTTTACAATTATCGCCTCTAATTCCCTATCAGCTGTACAGATTTGGAAAATTTTTGTAAGATACAAGTCATATAGATAGCTTTTCCGGTCTCTGAATATAATACCCCGAAGTTTTTATCATTCTTACGATACCATGATATTGAAACTGACTTATTTTCTGTACAATGAAATTTTAAGAAGTTCAGCGCTGACTATCGTTATTGACATTAACTGAATATGCCACTGATTTATCCGGAAAATAGAGATTTTAGACGAAAACTAAACTGTTTGATATAATACTTTAAAATCATAAAATTGTCGCCAGCCGCTCAAAAAGCTGTTTTTCTTATCTAGAGGGATGATCGATATTTTTATATCGTAGCCTTTTTAAAAGTAACTTTTCTCGCTAATAATTTTGATGCTCTGGAGCTAACACCACAGTGCGTATTTTTTTTAAAGCTCTGACCGGTAGTTTTGATCTGAAAGAGTTAAAAAATTCTAAATGTAGTCTCTATCGCTGCTATTTTATCATTTTGGAATCGATAGATTTAACCACAGCTATTAAAAGATACATTTGATGAGATTTCTGGGCTTTCTCCTACAGGTTCACGCGCCGTTAAGTACGGCACGTCTTCTCTTAGTCTTTCGTAGACGACGTACTATCTTGTTTTTAAATAAGGCAAAGAAGTTTTGTGGTGATTTGCCAGTGCCGTTCACATCGAATGCTGCCTCGTCTGAAGATTGATTTACACATCGCTGATCCGAAACTAAAATATTTTACGTTGTTATTGATTTAAAAGGCACTTATTTAGCCCTCATCATAACTTCTGTTTAGGTAAAAGTAGAGGGCTTGAACCTTGCCAGGCCCTCTCATATCAGACAGACTTCTGTCGGCTCTAATAAGCGTCACTAATGAATTACTCAAGATATGTTTTCTGCATGTTTTATTTTGCGTCTTCAATGCAAAAATTCCATTTTTCATGCTTTAAGATATTATTTTTTCTATATAGCTGAATGTATTTCTTTGGATAGGTTCTAAAAGGGCCAATGTCAAAATTAGTTTTGAGAAAAGAACATTCGAAGATATTGAAAATTTTGCTGCATATTATATCTTTCCTATACTACGCGTCACATTATTTTTTTTTACTTGTTCGTGGTTAGTGTAAAAAATCCTTTTAATCATATAATTTTTTTTATCTGTTACTATTTTATATAAAACCTTTGGCCCTTTTGGGATCTAAAGTTACTGCATCGTAAATGACATTGGCTAATATTATAATGGAAATATAATCGCTTTCTGTTTGTTATTTGACATTAGCCTTTTTAGAATTAAAGCTTTACTAAAATGGAAAACTTTTGGTATAAATAACTCAAAATTTGAAAAAATTGACATTGGCCCTTTTAGAACCAAGCCACCGATTTATTACCGTACATTGCTCCAGAACATGAAAATTATTATGGTTTATTGTTATTGTCCACGAGAACCTTATAACTGAATATTATATTCTTTCCGCTCTGTATTAAGTAATTCATTGCTGTGGAAAAAGCGTCGCTGTTATAATTTTTTAGTGATGGATTGAGCGGGGTTTGACATTTCTTAATCCGTGTACTACAGTTTTTACGTTGTTCGCACTTAGTTGTCATCCTGTTCCCTCCCTCGCTTAAAAGAATCCTACAAGTCGTTAAATACCGTTCATCTTTTAAGGGAGTCAAACAAACCATGTTCTCTTTGAACCTTGCGTTCCTTTGGCGTAAAAATCTCTCTCTTGCTGCTGCTATCGATCATTCATTCCCCTCTTCTCTCCATCTGCGCGAACTCCTTGGCGAACGACGGCGATCGATTTTGGCGATGTATCTGACTCCTTTGATGGATGGCAGTGGTCTTGCCTTTTTCTTCTAAAGCACATCCTTTCCATCTTGTTTAGACCGAAGCGGGGGAAATATGAAAACAGACCAAAAATAAATAACAATAATAATAAAAAGCGAGTATTTTTGGAAAGAAACTTTCATTGGCTCGCGTCTGAAACGTTAAGAAGCTATATTCGCTGCATGCTTGCTCGTAATCTATCTGGTTCCATCCATTTGGCGATTTATCGCCCCGATTTGGAACGGACGCGATTAGCGAGCAGATGTTTCCGGAGAACTTTTCGATCCGCAACGAACAAAAGGTGCAAATTTTTTGCCCTTTTCCTTTTGCGGGAATAACTTTCCTGCATTTACTGGCATCAGCACAGTGGGTTGGCATGGCAAAAAAAAATGCATGGATATAACTGACTAATCGATGATTTCGTGTAATACAACTGTATTCTTAAGATATGGTCCCCGCCTTCGATTCCAGAACAGTTGCAAGGCGTAGCTGATATTTTTATTCTGTCATTTTCCTGCCTGTGGGATACCATTTACGGAATCTTTATCTAAAAGAGGCTTAACTTTGTAAAACGTGTCTTTTTATTAAGTTTTTTTTGTTTGTTTGTGTGTGTATAAATTACAATTTACGATATCCTCAAGCATGCATGTCCAGATAATCCAGAGAACTCCTTAACCTGGGAATTGCTATGAATTGCAGACTTTGTGGCATAAATTTGGGGATTGCAGAGTACATTAGAATAAATATCAAAATCTTTAATAATGTAAGAAGTTAAGAGGGTCTTGGAAGCAAGAGAAGACTTGGAGTTCAATAAAAAAAACTAAAAGTTTTTGCCGCGAAAACATTTTAATGCAAGTAATAAGCATTGAGCTCCCGTGAGATAAAGTTAAGAAATTTTGCCCGGAAGGAATATTTTGTGCTTCCTTGCTCCAGTTCCATATTTTTTTGAAATCGTAATGTAAAACGTGGGCTCATAAAAGCAGTGTTATCTACCGGCAAAACTGAAACACTGATGGAATGATGTTTTGATTATATATGGTTGTAAATATTAGAAATTATTTAAATAAATAATTATTAAAAAAACTGCAGTGCTATGCTTTTAATTATAAAGTTTAAAATTGATATTTTTCTATTTATTTAGTTCTTTGTTTAAAGCGAAGTCCATTTTCACGGTATACGTATTTCTTCCAAATTTGAGGTTTACCGATTCTTGCACATATTTCCCAGTATTTTTTCATTATATACTTCCTGGTTCAAAAAGATTTCCCTTTCCTTTTCAAGAATTAAAGATTTACTTTTTAATGTTTATCAGCAGGCCATCTCTAGTTAATTCGCCAGAAAAGCATAAGAATGTTCTTTTATTCTAACGTTTAAATTACTGACGTCGGAACCTTATAACTTGGCATAATTTTCTTTTTTCGTATCACAGGCATTGTAAATCTAATATGCAAGTCTTAAGACTACGGAAATTAATCAACTTTCATAAACTAGAGGAAATTGAATCCGCAAAGTCGTGACACATTCTTGTGTTTTTACCCTCCAACCTTCCGGAAAATAAAAATGACGACAAACTTTCTTCGGGTTAAAAAATCAAAGATATTTAGATTCAGTTTCAAGGTAGTTTGAAAGATAATCTTATTGTGATGATTTTCTCTGAGTCGGACATTAATACCTTCGTAAAATTTCATGTATCGAGAATTCTGCAAAAAGCACAGATCTTTCAAAATTTCTAGACAACCTTTAAAAAAGTACTTCAATTTGTAGGGTAGGAATTTTTGGGAGGAGAAGTGACATTAAGGTAGTACTTCTGACACCAGTCATGAAACTTTAGATTGGGGATTAACAAAAAATTACCTTGTTGATTTCTTTTCAAGTCTGTGGAAGAGTCCGTTGTATAGCAGTTTTATATCCGACTGCAGTATATGAAAACGTCTCTCTTTGTGAAGAAGCAAATTTAAACTGTCCTTCATAGTTTAATATCTATAATCTTAAGTTTTTAATGAGTATTGAAGTATCTTATTCATAAAGCCATAAACAGTGATTCTTTCTTTCTTTTTTTAACCAATGCCTAGGCACTTGTCGTGAAGACATTCGCCTATAATACACCGCAGTTTTGCTGGCCATTTTATTATGGGGGCACCATATAGGCGGACCAGCTTATGAAGGGACGACACAAACAGAGGCATTTTAGTGGCGCGACGCCGAAATTCAATCCGAGCACCCTCAGCACAGAAAGCCAGCGCGCTGTACCACAGGCCCGTGATTGTTATTGTTAGTTATACATTTAACCGACAGTGTTTCGTATTTTCTGAGGTAGCATTTTGAAAATCAGTGACATTCTGAGACGAGTCCCTGTGTGGTTTTGGCGGAGTGCTGAACTAGCTTCAACACCCGGCCATCGGTTTGCCTTGATTTAGTTTGGAGCTTTACGGTCAATTTTAACGTAGGATTACGTTCTTCCATAACGGCCCCCCGGAAAGCAAAATTCCAGACGCTAAAACCGTCCGTCGTCGCGAGTTATAATTTTGGCAGCGCGCCAAACCCAGTCTGTATTGCTTGGGCAAGCAGTAAACAGTTAAACAGAAAAGTACAAAAATGCTTCAAAATTTTGACATACATATTATATATATATATATATATATATATATATATATATATATATATATATATATATATATAAACACATACCTACATATATACATACAAAAGAGGTAAGCAACGATAAGTAATCCTACGTTAATAACCCGCGGTAGTTTCATTAGAAGAGACTATCTGAAATTTTTTTTGCTACGATAATAGTTCTTTATTAAATATGCTTTATATTTAGTTATCGTATTATTCTTTCCCTGTGTTTGTCTCCTTGTTTATACACAGATTTCCGTTTGGCCTTTTCCCATTCTTTATAGTTTACCGTATCGTGGGATGTACCAACATACTATCTGCACGCCGCGGGCTTTTTGTCACATCATGATATTGTTCTATGACTGCTGAAAAAGACACTCTTTTAATCCTTTAAAACCGCCTCGCCGTTTAAGTACGGTTTGGTTAGTTTTGGAGCGCTACGGTCAACTTTTGCTGCACAACGGCTAATTTAACCGGGACCTACTGCTTAAAGCCGATTCCGAACGACTACAGACGTCCATGTCTAGGGTGGGACATGAACCCACGAACTCTGGTACCAAAACTCAGCGCCCTAGTCATACGGCCATCGTCCGGCCTTGCCCTCGGTAAAAAGAAAGTAAATACGGATTTGGAGAAATTGGCGAATGAGTTGAATAATTATGGTTGTAATAAGTTTACGCTTTTCAAGTTGAAATTCCGAAGAATTTATGGATATTTTCTAATTAATTTACTATCTCCCAGTTCCGCTTAAATCAAGATTACAAACGTATGAGATAGTTGCTGACAAATATTTTATTCACATGAAGTTAGTATTAAATTATCCCTTAAGTTCATAATGCTTTCTTTATTAAATATGCTTTATATTTAGTTATCGTATTATTCTTTCCCTGTGTTTGTCTCCTTGTTTATACACAGATTTCCCGTTTGGCCTTTTCCCATTCTTTATAGTTTACCGTATCGTGGGATGTACCAACATTCTTTCTGCACGCCGCGGGCTTTTTGTCACATCATGGTAATGTTCTATGACTGCTGAAAAAGACACTCTTTTAATCCTTTAAAATTTCATTAGAATATCTTTTTACTTCTAATAGTAAAAAATTTAACGATAATTTGTTTTGTTAACGCTTATTTCCCCTCTGGTATTGTTTCATAAATTTGTGTGTCTTTATAGAATGCTTTAACTATATTTTTATATGCATCGTAATGACACAGTTTATCTTCAGAAAAAGGGAGAACCAGAGGGCATCCTTAAAACGTCTAATTGTTGTTAAACATATCATAAAACCTCCTTAATAGTTTTAGTAAATTTCTGATTTAGAGTTTAATTTAAAGATATACATGCTACCATACTTCAGAATCACCTTATGTGTTCGGAATAAACTCTATAAAATACACATGGTCCTTGTAGTACACTTGTACGTTTAAGCACGTGTAATCATTTAATTTTATTTTGATTGACACAAAGGTCGTGACCCCGCCTCCAAATCAGCGTGTTAGAAAAATTTAAATTATGTTCTAGATAGTTGTGAATGGATCGAATTTTGTATGTGTTTCAGGATCAGCAAATAAACATTATCGGAAAACTTTTCAAAACTTTTTTGTTTGAGCGGTAAAAGATTTCGGAAATAAAGTTATCAGTGGGAGCCCATAAAAGTCTTGATTTATAGCATGATTTTGATTTTATCGTCTCTTTGTTCCTCGGCTCTAAATTTCTTTCCTTTGTCCTTTCATGAAAATACCGAGTTGTTTATCAAAATGGTTGGGTAAAATAGAGCTGAAAAGAAAATGTTTGTGAGGAGGATGAAGGTAATTTATTTCAAGTGTGATTTGATTTCAACTACGAATTTAAAGCATGTATGTATTTAACAATAAAACTAATTCAATTACTCACTCTTTTTAACCATTTTGTTATTTTTTTTAACTAAAATGACTAAAATAATTAACTCAATTTAATGCACCCTGCATTATCACCAGTTATGCTTTAGAAAGCCATCATGGAATTTGCTAAAAACTTAAGGTAAGGTCCACAAGCATTTCTGAGTAGCATTTATATGTTTTTAAAAAAAGCCCTCCTCGAATCTCTTTAGCATATTTTTTTAAAGTATGGGTGGTCTCTGCTAAATATACCTTTATAAAAAAATTTTACTCTTTAATTGCTAAAATTTAAGTCGACATCATCCTGTAATATTGTCATCAACATCAGCTATCGATAGGCGAGAATAACTGGCCCAGATAAACACAGTTAACTCCATTTAAAACGTGTGTTTATCCAGGCAATATTCCCACCACTACTGGTCATACATTTTCGCCCTAGTGCCGTAATAGTTGCTTAACATGACATAACATGCATATCAGTAAATCCTGACAGCTGCGAGAAAATCGGTTATGACATTTCAATTGGACGTTTTAATCTCACTGTTCTGGAGAATGGACTAATTTTGAATCTAATAACGTTTATTGCTCGGTAGAAGGGATATGTGTATGTATGTATGTGTGAGTGTGTAATAATCATCATCATCGTAATAATATAGTGTGTGTGTAAGTAAGTATCTTTCTTATTCATTCATTACCTATTTAATGTTTTAAAACTGTGATTAAATCCGTATTTTAACAACTTTGAAGAGGAAAAATAATGCATTCCTTAACTGAAGTTTCTGTAATGTGTAAAGTGCTTTCCGCATTTTATTAATTATTTCTGATCGGAACAATAAAGCACATGCAACCTGTTATACGAGACCACGTATACTGAACCACGGTCAAACGTTGTTCGTAGGGTATAAAGAAATCTCAGTAATTTTAATATGAGAACGATATAAAGGTTTATTTTTTGAGGTATTTGATTTAATATTTTAGTCTGTTTGTGTTAGTTATGGTTTTAGAATGGAAATTAATTCTTGTTAATTGTTTTTAATCAATTAGTTCATCAAATAATGCATTAGAGAGGAATATTTCAGGTTAATTTTTCTTCTTGGGGGGCTTAAAGCCATATTACCTCATAGGCACTGATTTTATAACAATATAATTTTGTCGTAAGCAAGATTCATCGTGGAGCTGATAGATGACTGAATGAAATTTGATGTAAACCCAACATTTTTCTTCCAAGTCTAATGGCAACATTATGAAAATTTACCAAAGATACTTCTAAATCAGTTATTTATCACCCGATTTTAACGATGCTTGTTTCATTATATTTCTATTTAGAGTAGAAAACTGTATTCTTTCAAGTATGTTGTTGTTCTGTGTCGTTTTAATAGTTTGCATTTTATGAAGACAAATTAACAGTGTTAGTATTCAGTAGATACAATCAAACTGAACAGATTAAAATAAATTGTAGTCTGGAATTCGATGATAAAATTTTATTTTTTTTGTATTGAGAAAACTTTATCAGGCTGAATTATTGGGCCGTTAATGTGCAATAAGACAATTTTACTATTGTATCAATATTTTTCTCAAAATATTTGGCCTTTTTTTCTTAATGTTTCTGTAAATGTTGGTTTATCCGTGTACTTTGAAGATGCCCTATTTTATGACTAGTGAATGTCAGATTATAAGTTGGTTGTGCTAATGTTCGCGTTTAATGTGTAATCACCTAATAAAATTTTGTGTGTTTGTGGTGTATACGTCTGGTAAGAAATAATTTACCACGCTTTCATTTATTTAAAAAAAATGGAAATCCTGAAAACTTTACAATATCCTCTTTCTTTATATAATATAACTAGCTGAAAACCCGCGCTTCGCTACTGAGTATATTCAAATTAAATACAACGGTCAACGTATGCAATTTATGCCAGAAAATAAATATATATATTTATAATAAATGCGATGATCAATGTATACAATTGATGTAAAATATATATCGATCTCTCTCTCTATATATATATATATATATTTATTTATAAAAAAATCGTAAGGGATATGCATTTTTTTTTTGATAATATCCAATCGTCTGCTGCATTAGAAAGAGAAAAAAATATATTTTTTTTGTTATTTCGTTGTTACGCACGTGACGATAAATTTATTGAAAGTACCAGAAAAAGAAATCACGTGATCAGCATTTAATAAATTAAATTCTAAAAATTAATCTTTAAAAATTTACCAAAAATCAGGAAATGGAGTTAAAAATTCGAAAAAAATTTCATTTTGAAGGAATTTTTATGATCTTTCTCGTGATATAAATTTTATAACCCTCAATGTATTATTTTAAATGCAAACGTAAAAAAATTTAATTAAAAAAAATCTAAGAAGAATTTTTGAAAAATCTTTCTTAGTGCACCCCTACACTATTAGAAGAATCGCCATGCAAAATTTCAGCCCTTTAGGTCCAGCGGTTTGGTCTGTGCGTTGTATGTCAGTCAGTCAGTGAATGAATGAATCAGTCAGTTACGGAACTGTTATATATATATAGATTATTCCTGTACTAAAAAAAAATTATGGCTAAGAATGACATTCAAGAGTATTTACTTCCGTGTATGTGATTAATAAAAAATTTATATGATTAAGCTTTTGATTTTTTAAATTATACCACCTGTCATCGATGTGACTTCATTGACACGGTCATATCGATAATTAATCAAATTAGTTTCAATAAACGCAAAGGAAGAGGTAAAATACAAATTTGTCCAAACATATCACTATTATCTATATATATAAAACAGTTCCGTAACTGACTGAGTCACTGAATGACATACAACGCACAGGCCAAAGCGCTGGACCTATAGGGTTGAAATTTTGCTTGGCGATTCTTCTTATAATGTAGGGGTGCACTAAGAAAGATTTTTAAAAAATTCTTCTTAGATTTTTTAAAAAATTAAATTTTTAAGCTGTTTTAATAACTTTTTTTAAGTCTGCATTTAAAATAATTGAGGGTTATAAAATTTATATCACGAGAAATATCGTAAAAATTCCTTTAAAATGAAATCTTTTTCGAATCTTTACCTCCATTTTCTGATTTTTGGTGAATTTTGAAAGAATTATTTTTAGAATTTAATTTATTAAATTCTAATCACGTGATTTCTTTTTCAGCGACTTTAAATAAATTTATCATCACGTTCATAACTACGAAATAGACAAAAAAATATTTTTTTTCTTGCTAATGCGGCAGAAAATTGGACATTATCCAAAAAAAAATTAAAATACAGTAAAAGATATGTTCCTCAAACTGTACTATATTCTTTAGTATGTCCTATTAGATTTAATTCGAATATTTTCTTCTACATTAATTTGTCTATAAAAATATCACTTACGATTTTTTATAAATATATTTTTTTTGTTTTTTTTTTACATACATGTGTATTTATTTTGGCATTAATTGCATACATTGGCCGTTGTATTTAATTTCAATGTACTCCGTAGCGAAGTACGGGTTTTCAGCTAGTCCCCTATATACAGGAATATAGCAGGATTATAGTTCAAAAAGAAAAACTTACAATCGGTGAAAATTTTTCTTTCTTAACGGTTTATTTAAATCCTGTTTAAAACAGTACACGGGGTTCATTTAACAGCTTAATAATTTATTTTTTACAATACATCGGGGATTTTTTTTTGGATTATCCGTGTTTCACCTGCATTAGTTACGTAGCATAAATAATCCGTTCTTACTGTAATTTTCATGGCTAGTATGAGTTAATATAACCTATAATATGCCGTGAACATGTCCTCTTCTCTCCTTCGTGTTAATAACCTCTCCTTCCTCCTACTCGGTATTTTCTTACCTGTAAAATGTTTTTGCCCTCACAATAGCGTTCAGGCAAGGAAGCAAAAACTCATTGTTTACTGTTCCCTTATACGAGTGTGTTTCACTTTTTAATCCATTTTCTGGAGTTCCGTTTTGTGAAGAGTTAAAGCTCCACTTTCTTAAAATACAATAACAGAAAGTCGGAAGTTTAACTTGGTTAAAAAAAAAAAAAAAGACTGAGTTATTTATCCTAAAAATTATGTGCTCTAGAATATATCCTTTTATGCAGTATATAATGCTTTTCAACATTGGGATGGATATAAGAAAAACCGTAGGAAAAAAATCCTGTATTCACTTCCTGTATAAAGGCACTCCTCGCTTCGCTCAAATAAACTTGAATTTATTTATTTATTTTTTTTCTTTTGTGTGTGTGTGTGTAGATGCTTGGCATTTTGATGTGGAATGGGGCAACAGTGCTCGATTTAGACTTTTTTTGCGAAGAAAAAAAATGTTTTGTTTAGCAGAGTTTTGTCATAATTTATTTCACTTTTAATGTCGAAGGTCGTTTTATTTTAATTAATTAATTAATTTATTTATTTAGTCTGTCTAGTGTAGGGTGTTTAGCTTATTATTTTTCGTCTTGTGTGGAGTGTGTTATACATGTACTGAATTCTTATTTCGTCAAACCCTGAATCTTTTTTTTCAAATTTGTTTGCAAAGTTTTGGGGCTTTGTAATCTCATTAGTTGTATTCCGTTTATTATTGTGAATCTTTGTTGTAATTGTTTTCTTCGTGATTTATCAAAAAATTGTATAGAAAGAAAACTTATTGAAAACAGAAAAATATTTTGCAACAAAAAATGCTAGGAACTTTAACTTAATTTGCTTATACTATTAAACTATGTGCAAAAACTTGTATGGGAAAAAGTTGTGTAAAAACAGTTCGAATTGTAGAGTTTTAGTTAAAATAAATAAACAAATAAATTTGTTTTTAGTTGAATTGAAAAATCGTAATGAATTAAGCGTATATTTATTTGCTTTTTATATTAAATACTTGCTAGTCGATCGAAATTCGAGGTCCTGTGGCTTAAAGTCGTTTGCTGCGCAGAGATACAATTTTATTCTTTGCAAAACCGTAGTGGCGCTCTAAAGAAATGATTAATTGATCTTCCCTCACATACCTGCAGTTCTGTCAATGACTAAAATGCAATATAGCATCCCTTCTGGGCAGCGATTTATTTCGCTCTCAGCATTTATTGTCTAAGGGGACGCTTATCGCTCAAGAATTGGGAAAGAAATACCTCTTACCATCCTCGAAGAACCCCATAGGACCTTACTAAACATTTCTGCCATTATCGGCTAACGGTATTGAGATGCTCTCTCTTTTTGGCGACGCTTCGTTGGCGCGAAATTCCCGATTCCGGCAACCCTGTTTCCTGAGCTGCTGGCTTGTTACATGGAGCTGGTCTATTCTCTCTCTCTCTCTTTCGCTCTGTACTCTCTTTTCTCCACAGCGGCAATGGCAAGGAGCAGTGTCAGTCGGCGCGTGCCCTGGATCTGGTTTTCATCAGAGATTGTTTGCGCCCCATCTGACAGAGGTGCACTCTAATCATGTCCACACCTCCCAACAGAACAGTCGTAAAACTCGAGGCGGGCACAAAGCGGTGGGACTCGCAACTAGTGTCCTGTACGAGCATCACTCCGGTACTTTTCGACCATCGATTGTCGGCTAAAGTAGACTTCGATGGGAGATGCATCCTTTGACCTGTGATATATGACGAGAAAAGTATAATGCGAAATGCTGAAGTCATCATCTAGAGACCGCCTCGCTATTTGCGGATTTCTTGCCCCTCATTTTTGCCTTGAACTGTCATGTTGTTAAACCCTTGGTCGGTTCTTTCACTCGTTTTGGAATTCTGTGAATATATACCTAAGAGTGCCGCGTAATCATCAAAACAAGTATTAATCAAAAAGAGACTGCCTGGAGACGATTCCACTCGCATCGAGTTGACATTGATACCTTTTCTCGTTTATCTTGCCTTACGTTAAACGTTCTTCCGCAATCAAAGTCCAGAACTTTTTTGAATACAGCACAATTTTTAAACCCGTTGCTCTGTTTGAAAACGTATTTTAATTTTTATACGTTGACTTTCAAATATTTAATTTAGGATCACCAAGTTAAAACGTCCTGTGGAAAAAAAACAAAACTAAAACTATCGGGCGTCGCTGCTTGCATTGGTGTGTCTTGCCTTTATTGGGGTACCTAATTTTCTTCGTACTGGATGACCTCCAGGAACGAAAGCTTGTTAGAGATTTTCTAATTTTTATACTCTACTCTTGACAACCTGTAAGTGTGGTTTCTGTAGCTGTTGTTGTGTGTTGTAAATGATAACCTGGAAATCTACGTTGATGGAGGATTTTCGAATAGGAATATTTACACAAGACCCAAAGTGACAAGAAATGTTTTACTGACCTGCCTCCGAGTAAGCAACAGTTTATGGTACGAAGTAGCATCTATATATAGTACAGGGTGCATGGATAATATTTCTGTCTTATAACTCCGTCTAGCAACATTTACGGCATCTAGCGTGCTTTCAGTGACGACATCGTGCCAGAGTATAATTTAAAAGAGTATAGTAGCTTCTTAATAAATGGTCGGAATTCAGCGGAAATGAAGATCTATCCGTGACCGTGGCTTGTTGACGACGTCTTGATCCAGTTGCGCCACTAACAGATTCACTTCCTCCCGAGAATGGAGAGCCGCCTGTGCATCCATCCATCTTGTTTATGATGAAAACGACACCGTGACCCTTCAATCTGCTTTCTGTCATCAGGAAAGATGCGACTCAAATGTCGAATTCCAGCTCTCTGTTTGCAACCGCTCCCTTGTTGATGTTACTTCTCCCGTTTTTTAAGCTTCTTGATATCGAGGAGGTGGCCATGGCTCCCGGGATCGAAATAACGTGATACTGGCTCTATGTATCCTTCTAATAGAGAAGAGTTCGGTGCTGGGTACTTCGGGGGTCCGTTTGGACCGCCCTATGCTGCGACAAAGCCCCCTGTGAGACGCGTAAGTCTTTTACGAATTTTATATCAGCATGACGATTAGTCGAATAACTACACTTATGTGTTCAATTTCCACTGTTTCATTTCCTGTTATTTTTGTTTTTTTAATTGCAAGCTTGGTGCATGCTGCATACTGAAACCGAGAAGTAGTGAAATATTTTTTTTCTCGTATAAGTTGATTGAAATGTATACCTCAATGAAAGCAGTGAATTGTCAGTGACATGTCTCGATTTTACAAATTCATGGAAATAATTTGGTAACAATTTGCGTAAAATATTTATAATTGCGTCGTGTTTTATCAGTTTTCCCCATTGTGATTAAAATGATATAATTATTGCATATCTCTCACATTTTGAAAAAAAAAAAAACATTTTTGATTCAATTATTTTTATGACTCCGTGAAAAAAAGATAAATAATCATCGTACCTAAAGATAAGGCAAATATTTGTTCTCAATTAACTCCACACTTCTTGAAAACTAAGTCATGTTTTTTAATCTTGTGATTGATTCTTAAAACGTTTTTGCTCCTTCTTCCTTACTTTCTTTTTTTCTCTAGTGTGTCACACCAGTTGTGCTCATGTCTTTTCGCCCATTACATCCATTTAATCATCATTTTTATGTCTTTTTCCCCCGCTTTCCTGGCTCTTATGTTTTCAATTATTTTCTTTTAATATCGTAAACCATCCCAGAAATTTAGTAAATGCATTTATTTATTTTAACTGCAACTTTTGTTGAAGAAATTGCAAAAAATAATGTATTCTGTTTTTGAACTTCAATGCACTTTACTATCTAAACATACTTTATTGAACTTCCATTCGAACTAGAAAGAGGTATATCATTTCTTTTAAATTCGTTTAATCGCCATCTATTTTAATTTAAATAGATGGAAACGCATCACTAGTTCGGCTTCCCTCGCTAATTAATCGAATATTTTTTACTTTCACTTATGTCCATATCATACTCCCTATGGTATCATTTTAAAGTTTTATTTTTAAAATTGCATGGTTAAATACACAGATATACCTGCAGTTTCATTGACACTTATGTCAAAGTATATGAAATTGAACAAATTTCAAACTAAACTAATCAATTAATTTTAAACTCAGCTTCCACAGCGTATTATTATTAAATATTCTTATTTTTGCGAGATAGTAATTCAAAGTTATAAGTGGAAATGAATGATTATGGCCAAGAACTTTATCCAATTGTTTTAAGTACACTTTTATTAATCCTATATGGCATATATGTTTGTGGATTAGACCATACCGTAGCCAACTATTATTAGTAATTTCTTTAATCAATGATAATTCTCCTTTTTCAGACTGTTACGATATCCTTTTAATATAATAATACCGTTTGTATTCCAAATGAAAGACGTTCACAATCTATTTTCTTAATCTAACGAGTTTACACCATCTAATGGGTTTTTCAGCATAGCTGTGGGATTTTCCCAATAACTGAGTCATCGTTTTTCTTAGTACGTAGTTAACGGCATAGTATTTTACAGCCTAAGATTTATTTTATAATAACGCAAGGTGTAACATATTTTCTATATGTTATCATCCGAATTTGTATCGATTTTTAAAAAATGAGTCATATATCGATTTATATCTAGCGCTAACATACGATCAGTTCTTATTTGAACTCCACAATAATGCATTTAAATTGTTTAAAGTATGTTCTGAGTTGACCGTGATTTTGAAAAATAAGTATGGAATGAAGTCATTACAAGATAAAAGATTATTTAATGTCTCAGTGTCTTAGGATAATTTTGAAATAATTTTGTTCAATTTTCCTGTGATGTTGATGGAATCTAGGATCTTTCAAAATTGTAATAAAGAATTTTTACTTTTGGTGACTTGAAGGGCTAAATATGTGTGCAAAGTAATGAAGTATTCAAGTTACCCAAAACTAACACAATCGTATTTCAGAGAACTTAGATTGGAACGAAAAATGAGGAGTAATATTTTATTATCAACCATTTTTTATTGAATTAGAAGTATTTTAAACACTTCATTTAAATAAGTTTCTCTTTTTAAGTCTGTACCGTGTTCTCTTTATAATTTTATGGGAAATTTATGTTTAATTTCACTTTACTTTCTTCCTTATCTTCCATTTATATGGATGTTTTCTTATATTTGGACTCTCGAAAAAAAAATGGGTAGCATTAAACTTCATGCTAAAATTTAATAAGAAACTAAATTTTTTATGTAAATAAGAAGCTAAATTTTCAATGTAGGAGAAATTCATGTAAAATGAATTAGTAAATAAAAACGTAGTTAAAAGCAATT
This sequence comes from Dolomedes plantarius, assembly GCA_907164885.2. Classification (NCBI taxonomy): domain Eukaryota; kingdom Metazoa; phylum Arthropoda; class Arachnida; order Araneae; family Dolomedidae; genus Dolomedes; species Dolomedes plantarius. The sequence goes on from OU015495.1 coordinate 153,292,373, forward strand.
AAACATTCACCAAATTATTTCTTTTGATGTACGTTTCGAAAAGAAAATTTTCTTTCCTGCGTATTTTCAGACATTTACTAACATTTGTATATAAAGAAATAAGTATATATAATATAATTTTTAATGAAGTAATGTGTTCTATTTAGTTACATTTCATATTGATCAGTACTTTGTATTTTAGAAAGGAACTTTTGTAGCCAGTTTTTATTATTTTTTTTTTCCAGAATTTTTTGTTTGGTAAAAAGGAATGTTAATGTGGTTCCGTTTTTCTACATATCAACTACAAATATATTGGCAACTGCAATGTTTCGATTAAGCAAAAACATGTTCGTAACCATGGAGAATCGTTTTATGGAAATTCTTTGCAGACAAGCGCTATATTGAAACATACATAGTAGCTGTCAGTGGGACTTCATTTTTTTCTGTCCGTTTTAGTCGCCTACTCGGCTGAAATAAAATTTTGGGCAATTCACTAATACACTAGATTAGTTGTACTAATACATTAGAATAGTTGTTCCAGTTTTCAGATGAGATTCCTGTATCGTGCAGTCATGAGAGTTCCAATAAAAATAGTTTGTTTGTTTTTTTAAACTGTGTTCTATTTAAACTGGCTGCGTCCAGTTATTATGCTACATAATGATTGGTCATTGAGAACCAGCCACTTATATTTACCCATAAACAGGATCATGTTCACAGAGAAATGCGCGGCATTTTCAGCCTCCATTGTTGCGTAATATATCTGGAAAACGTAAAAAATCTGGAGTTACTAACATAAAATACTTTGTTTAGCTGATTAAATTATTTTTTTAACATCGAACACTTCGGTATCCCAAGTGTCGCATCCAGCATTTTGCTACTCCTCGCCGCTAAGTGAAATCACTGATCTCATGTCTTATGAAAGCATTCTTTTCTATTTGGGTGTTCTCTTAAATCACCTGTCATTGTAGAAGCTAGTCTATATCATTGAGATTTTAAAGCCCAGAAGATAGGTAAATTTCAAATTTTATCTCTCCACATACTCAATTCGAATTTATATCTCCAGAAAAGTTTGTGGTTCAAGATAGTTCGTTTTGAACGACCGTTGACTTTGAATTATACTTTCCCATGTATGTAGGTAGCGTGTTAACTTAATGAGGGAGATGCTGTATTCCTTAAGTAGCCGGATGGAGAAGTTTTAGCATCGAAGTTTTGTGAATTGGCGATGAAGGGGGGGGGGGGGGGAGAAGGTACTGCGCAGCGAATGTGTTGGTGAGATTTTAAAACAACATGAAGGAATCAGCCTAGTTTTACTCCATTAGCTGACTACTGGTTGTAATGAATGGCTTGCAATAATGAAACTTCCGCACATTGCCTATACAACTCAGTTAGGAAAGCGCCGACTTCGAAAAGAGATCTTGGTTCGACCCCGGTCTCGGCAGATGCTTCGGGATTATATGCTTTCAAAAAACTCAAAATAAAAACTAACTTAAAATGAGGAGTGGTGTTTCATGGTGGAGTAAAGGAAAAGTTTCAAACATCTTATATTGTATAAGGAACACACAACGTCTACTATAATATATGAGGGTGGCAACTAGACAATTGTCCAATTGTTTAGTTGTCAGCCTGTGACTGTCTCTATGAGTAATTCACAAATGCTGGAAATTGCCCATAGAGGCAATCATACCTAATGTTTCTCGGCCTTAAGAACTATGACTCAGTTCGAAACTAGTATCCACCCTTATTTATTATTATGGGAAAGAAGCTGTATGTATTTTTTCCATTTTCAGCAAGTTTCGTGTTAGTAACATGTATGATACTGTACTAAACATGTAGAATTTGATGTTTGCCTTTCAAACCAAAAATTAAAGAATTTTTATTGGTGGGTTAATCACCCACCAATAAAATTCTTTGAGGGTTTAAACTCGTTAACAGGTGGACCCAGGTTCGAGTACGGATGCTTGAGAAATTGAGATAAGGAAGGAAAAGAATGGCCGAACGCTTAATATAAACTTGGTACCTTCGTCATAATGATTGCACTCAAAAGTCCAAAATGGCGTTGGCATTTTGGTCTTTGAGTTTTAACTTCTGTGCTATTACCCATGTACTTGAGATACCATAAATTTATGTGTATTTTGACCTCCCCAAACCAGTTTCCGACTCTGCTGAAGTTAATACTTTTCTCCCCTGTCGTTGAAATCTAAATGTCTGAAACGTGGTTTAATTTCCTTCTTTTATATCACATTTCCTCTTAAATGCCTTATTTTCGCAAACTTTTCCCCGTGTTCCCTCGCGCGCATAACCAGCTTAAAATCCCGCATACGTGACTTGCCACCCTCAAGCCGCATTAAAATTGCCAGGGGAATGGGGCTTAGACATCGGGGGAATCTCCCTCGACCGCTTTCCGCCCGCAAAAATCTGTGCCGAGATAACGGAATCATGCGGAGGAATGCAAACAGATGAGGCACTCGGAGGTAGATATCTTTGTGTAAGTACTAAAGAAGTGGGTCGTATAGAGCGAGGGAGAATTCTGCTTATAAACACCCCTATTTTGTTGTGATGGAAAAAAATTAAAATTTCTTTCTCAGGCGTTGAAAATGCAATATTCTCATGTAACGTATAGATTCTGTTTTGAGTACTCGCCTTTTTAGAATTCAGCGACCCCTTTTCCATCGGATAAATTCTGCCTCGGGTTACGGTAGTTTCTTGTTGACATTTTGAACTGCAGTTTATTTCGATCTTCGAATTTTTAATTCGTATATTTTCCCCTATTCTGCTTTTAGTGTACTGTAATTTGTGTTTCCTTTGCGTATATAATATACTTTTGGTGTGCATATACTTTGTTGGCAATTATAAATTTAACGTGATGAGGCTGGTGTCAAGTAACGGCAAAATCAATTTTTTTAAATTTTTAATTGCAATGCTTTTCCAAACTTTACTTTTTATGGAATATCAAACTTTTGAAGATTCGAAAAGTTAGGAATAATTTTAATATTGTTAGACCATCAGTCATTTGACAGGAAAAATTATTAGAATATTTAAAACTTTAAGTCTGTATCTCAAAATTGCCTAATTTTTTCTTAACAGAAAAGGGAAGTTTTCCTTTTAAATTTACTTTTTTTTACATATAAATCTTTTAAAATTAAACTATTAATTAACATTATCACTATATAGATTTTTACGCTGAATTTTTGTTCTACGATATTCAAAGAAAAATACTACAATTATAAATCAAGAATTTTGAAAGTTCTTTTTTTTTTCCTTTAAAGAATTGTGGTGTTTAAACTTTTCTTGTAAAAATCAATTAATCTGTTCCGAAATTATTGGCAGATTTAAAACTGTTGTCTATACAAGCGTCGTTTAAATTTTTAAAGGTTTGATGAATTAGCTTTTGAGAAAGTACTTATTTAACATTAATGAGGCATTCAAACTTCAACAAGGTGAAATCATTCTCTGGTTCTGTCATCGCATAATGAGCGAATGTTTTTGTTCCCTTATTGTCGAACAGTTTTATAGCAGTATAAGGTATTTGAATACGTTCACACTTTCTTCTGTTTTGGTAAATTTCTCTTATTAAAAAAAAGAGAAATTATTTACTATACTTGCTGCATTTTTTGACTAGTTAAGCTATGATGATCGCTTTTATAGTAGAATAATAAAGAAAAGTATAATTACAAATAATCATACATCGTTTGTGAGTAATGAACGTTTATTCAAATTTAAATTGAACTTGCATGTTACTGGCTTAAGAATAATGAAACGAAATAGAAACAACATAAAGGCAATTGGAATTTAACTATATAAAAGCTAGCTAATTGCAAACTCTATTTCTGATTAAATATTAAGTAAAAAATAAACCTTAAGAATAAGTTTTCTCAAAACTCATTACATTTCACAATGAAACGTCTCTTTGTTAAGTAGAGCTATTTACATTGATTTGCGTAAAGTATATTTTTATTAATCCTAACAAAACAAGTGAATCATTTTCTGAAAGAGCTCATAAATTAAGATTAATAGCCCATAATATCACTACAGAATGTTGTGAGAAATCAAAAGAATCTAAGTGACTTTATATTGCAAAATTTGTACGTTTTTTATGCATGTCCCCCCCCCCCTTTTTTTAGCTTGTTAATTTAAACTTCTGACTATCTAATTATCTTTAGAAATAGTATAAATTATTTTCAGGTTTTTGTTGGAATTAGAATCTCAAGGAGATTCGTGATAATAGCATAAATTGTGAATTTAAATTATCCAAGGTTTGTCGAGTGTGTTAACTACTTTCGAAATTGCTAAATTTATATTTGGACGCAATAAAACTAACATAGCAGCCATTCTATTGCCAGTCAAATCCTTAACCAAAGGAAATTAATTTGGTATCCGGAATCTCCAGATCGAAGTGCTGAAAAACTTGTTTGTATTTTATCTCTAAGTCAGTCTGTATTATTCTCACGAAATAAATGTTTTAAACGACTTCGTGGAAAAAGAGTTGTAGAACATTCATTATTCAAACATAAATCTTCCAGTTACAGTCACCCCCTTTTATTAAGTAAGCTGTGCTTCATTCTGCACGTAAAATTTCTTGTCTGTATAACAAAATATTACATTTTTTAATCCATTATTTAGGATTATTTTACTACTTTGTTCTTAGTACGGCATATGAGTAAGTCCGTATGTGAAATCGTTTGTTATTTTATTTCCTTGACATATATATATTGTATGGTATAAGGAGAAAGTAAAGACTTTCTAGTTTAAGAGAGGAATTGTTCAGATTGAGGAGTCATGAATTAGGACCATTGTTTAAAAGAAAGTTAATGTTCCAAAATAACCTCTTAATTTATTGTTAAGACGGGATTACGAAAGTGATGCGACGAAACGATTTCCCATCATTGAAAGAAAGACATTTGTTATTTAAAAGTGGCAACAGTATTTTGAAAACGCTGGCAGAAGATACACGAACGATGTTTACAAATGGGATGCGAAAATAATCAGAGACCGTTGTTTTATTTTCAACCGTTTCAGTGTGGTTCGTCTGAAATTCTGCTTTATGATTACTTTTTTTTTAAAACAGAGCGTCGAATTTCACTATGTTCCGTTCCTGTTGAATATGTATATCGTAGGGAACCCTTTCATTGCATTACCATCGCTTGTCTATACAATATTAGAAATAATCCCAGGTTGCTGGAATAATCAGAAACACCTGTTTGAGCCCAACAGAGACACAGTTGGTGCTGGGGTCGATTCACGCTGCGAGTGAATTTATATTTTCAAATGAAACTTTATATTCGACCTTCTCTACAATTTTTTTTAAGCGGGTAGAGTTGTATGTATTGAAGAGTGGAATAGTTTGAAGAATAGAGTATCTGTCAAAGATACTGGAGTCTTTTGGTTGGATTTTATGGCTGGAAAAATGTATTATGGTTGGGGAAAATAAAGATTGAAATTGCCGTAAGTTTTCAATGAACGTCAAGACTATGTCAGTCATCGCAAATTCTAAATCTTAAAGATAACATAGCGTATGGATTGCTTGTTTGTTTGTGCAGCCGGTTTTCGAAATATGAACATGTTAACAAAGAAATGTTTAAAATGCGGAGGTATGTATCATTATTTTGTTACTTTATTCTCTGTACCTTTTTAATATTTCCCCTTTGAGGCATTACACAAAAATTGCATCCGTCAAGTTCTTGTATTGTGAATGAAGATCTGTGAGTAACCAAATTCCTCGCTCTTAAATAAAAGTCGGAATATGTCACTGCCTCCATAGTTATGTATCTTTTCACCCAGAATGCGCTGAAATACATTTCTAAAGCCCCATAAATAACATCAGATATATTCTCTTCAAATTTAGCATCGGGTTTCCGGTGTCTTTTATGCAGAAATGCGAATTTTCTGACAGTTCACAGAAACTTTCCCTCAGCAAAACTTTCTTTCTTAAGGTTTCCTTATGGATAGGAAATATAAGAATAAAAGTTTCACACCAAATAACCTCAAGAAATGGTTTCCGAGATAGCATAAAGTCAGAAAATGAAAAAAGAATTGCTTTTTGAAAAAGAAAATAAAAAAAACACTGCTCTTTGAAACATGACTGACATTTTGAAATGGCGAATGCGACGTGCTCTATGTGCTTCGGAGAAAAAAATCGTTTGCGGTGAGGAAATCCCAAAAAACAATAGATGTCAGCTCTGTCAAAGCATTCTTAAATTTGAAACGGGAGAGGATTTTAAGGCGAAAAAGACCCTCCCAAATTTTCCCCCTCCCTGCACTCGTTATTTTAGATATGTTCCCCTCGAGGGTTACCGTGACCGATTTTGGAAGTCTGTGTCTTACCTGTAAAATCCGATTCACACGGAGCATATGCCAGTAGGTTCTCCACAGAATTTTTCTGTCCCACCCACAGTTTTTAAATAGTATGATCTGTTTAATTCACCAGTCACCGTTATTTAACGGTGCAATGTCTTTAGAAAAGTTTCTTATTCTAACCAGTATGTATGAACTAGCTGAAAACCCGTACTTCGCTACGGAGTACATTCAAATTAAATACAACGGTCAATGTATGCAATTCATGCCAAATATAAATATATATTATATGATAAATACGACGATCAATGTATACAATTGATGTATACACACACACACATATATATATATATATATATATATATATATATATATATATATATATATATATATATATATATATATATATATATATTTATAAGAAAATCGTAAAGGATAATTTTATAGACAAAATAATGTAGAAGAAAATATTAAAATTAAATCTAATATAAAGAATACTAAAGAATATAGTACAGTTAATATAGTACAGTTTTTAGAACATTTCTTTTACTGTATTTTAATATTTTTTTGGATAATGTCCAATCGTCTGCCGCATTAGCAAGGAAAAAAAAATATTTTTTGTTTATTTAGTTGTTATGCACGTGACGATAAATTTATTTAAAGTACCAGAAAAAGAAATCACGTGATCAGCATTTAATAAATTAAATTCTAAAAATTAATCTTTAAAAATTCACCAAAAATCAGGAAATGGAGGTAAAGATTCGAAAAAGATTTCATTTTAAAGGAAATTTTATGATCTTTCTCGTGATATAAATTTTATAACCCTCAATGTATTATTTTAAATGCAAACGTAAAAAAAGTTTAAAAAACAGCTTAAAAATTTAATTTTAAAAAATCTAAGAAGAATTTTTGAAAAATCTTTCTTAGTGCACCCCTACACTATTAGAAGAATCGCCATGCAAAATTTCAGCCCTATAGGTCCAGCGGTTTGGTCTGTGCGTTGTATGTCAGTCAGTCAGTGAATGAATGAGTCAGTTACGGAACTGTTTTATATATATAGATTATGATAAGATTTTTAGTGAACTGAAATATAGAAAGTGATGATAATCAAAAAGTTCTTAAGGGTGACACTTTCTATAATGAAGCAGTGCCATTTGTTATTTTGTTAACTTCTATCACGCCTGTGTATTAATTTCGTTTTTCTTATCTATATATATAAAACAGTTCCGTGACTGACTCATTCATTCACTGACTGACTGACTGACATACAACGCACAGACCAAACCGCTGGACCTAAAGGGCTGAAATTTTGCATGGCGATTCTTCTAATAGTGTAGGGGTGCACTAAGAAAGATTTTTCAAAAATTCTTCTTAGCTTAAAAATTTAATTTTAAAAAATCTGTTTTTTAACTTTTTTTACGTTTGCATTTAAAATAATACATTGAGGGTTATAAAATTTATATCACGAGAAAGATCATAAAAATTCCTTCAAAATGAAATTTTTTTCGAATTTTTACCTCCATTTCCTGATTTTTGGTGAATTTTTAAAGATTAATTTTTAGAATTTAATTTATTAAATGCTGATCACGTGATTTCTTTTTCTGGTACTTTCAATAAATTTATCGTCACGTGCATAACAACTAAATAGACAAAAAAAATATTTTTTTCTCTTTCTAATACAGCAGACGATTAGATATTATCCAAAAAAAATGCATATCCCTTACGATTTTTTTATAAATATATATATATAGATATATATTTTACATCAATTGTATACATTGATCATCGCATTTATTATAAATATATATATTTATTTTTTGGCATAAATTGCATACGTTGACCGTTGTATTTAATTTGAATGTACTCCGTAGCGAAGTGCGGGTTTTCAGCTAGTTCTGTATAATCTTCCAATATTCATAAATCCTACAATCCCTGTAGATTAAGTTACTTTTTATTAGATTATGTTACATCATAAAGAACTTAAAATGAATTAATCTCGGTAACATTTACAATACGTTATTAACTCAACAGAAATTACGTACAACTCGGAAATAGTTTTCCCATTCTTGTCATTGTATTCTTAATATTCATATATTTACTATATACATAGGCCTCAGTGAAGTTTATATACGTAGGCCTCAGTGAAGTTTATACATGACTTTTCGTCATGTATAAACTTCACTGAGGCCTACGGGTCGTGCCATGTAAGGTAAAGGCACCTAGTAGTTGACCATTTAAGGTAAGTGCTCCACATAAACTGTAATGCAACTAATGGATTACATTGGATAACAAAAAAGCATGTATTAACCTTATCTTAGACCCTTCCTGAATGAGCATATTAACTGTAATTTTTTTGTGAATGTAGCTTTAAATTTTTTTTAATCCATTTTTGGAAACTAGGTTCCTGCATTAGAAGTTGACCATCAAAATAATTACAAGATAAAAATAACTTTTTATATACCACGCTTTTAAATTTTCTGTTGAATCTTATAAACTTGACAATTCTATGTATTAATAAATGCTTTTTTAAAATTTTTTTCATGAACTATCCCATCAACTTGAAAGAAAATGATCAAATGCGTAATAAAGAGAGCAATTATAAGAAATTTTCAAACAACAAAATTAACTGAAAATGAATTCAATTCTGCTTAAAGAAGGCTAAAAGTATTAAAAGAATGCATTGTCATCGTGTTCTGAGCTATTCTAAAAGTTTCAAATGTCTAGCTAGTCGGGAAGTTAGCTAAAAATCGATTGCAAGATTTGTACTGGACACTCAAGAAAGCGAGTTAATAAAAAATGGTTGTTAAATTGTTGATCTGCATTGTTTTAGTAGTTGACCACTATTAAAAAATAACAATTAAAAGATTTGCGCAATTAAAACTACAGTACTTAAGTAGTAATGGTATTTTATTTTAATAATTAATTATAAAATAACTTATCTAGTTCACAATAAAATTTAAATGTGTAACAAAACATTTAGTTATTAAGATTATTCCAGATAAAATCTATTTCAGACACAGCATATATATTTCGAGTTTTATATTTTGCATATATAATTTGATCTTTTTGACTGTCTTTTCCAAATGTCGGATGAGGATCGAAATTTGTTCAGTTTCTCGGTAGGAATTTGTTCATTAGGGAACTGAAATCCATGTTCGAAAAATTCCTTGTGGCGCAATTCGTTAATTCCAGGCAAATTCATCGATTCACGATTTTCAGATTAGGTTACTTCTTTTCCTTACATTTTAACTGCTTGTGGATTCCATGGAAATAATCCACATTTTCCAAGTCCGTTGTTTGGAATAGAATGAGTTACACGTTTGTCAATTACTTCTTTGAGTAACTTTGAAAAATTCTTTCTAAAATCGGAGCATCGAGTTTCTCAATCCTCCTATCATAAACTTTCTTTGTCCAGCCTTCCTTTAGTGTTCTGAATGCAGAAAGATCCATCGGCTGTGAAATATGTGTCGCATTTGGGTAGAGGGCCACCAACGCGATCCCTTTACTTTCACAAAATTTGCTTGTTTCAGAACTTAGGGGAGATAGATGCGTGGACGTCTATAAAGAGTATCGCTGATAAAGTTATTTCCTACTAGCCATGGGTGAAAGATATCAGCTATGAACTCTAAAAAAGCTCCACACGTCATCCACCCTGAAAATTAACCCTACTAATAATTATTGTTAATTCAATTACCAAATTTGAATTTTGTTCCTGACGTATATTCTTTTCTTGTTAATGTTGTGTATAGTTCCCACAACATCTATTCTTGCTTAGTTGTATGTACAACAACAACAACCCTAAGATTAGACTCCTCCTGATTTGCCCAGGTGTAGCCTGCTTTCGAATGTTGACGGGCCATGATTACCTCCAGCAGCATCTTAATAGATTCGGCGTGGCGGCTTCTGCCCTTTGTGTGGAGATGGTTTTATGAATGGACAGCATCTCCTTATTTGTTCCAAATTAAGGGATATTGACAATGGAGATTCTTCTCCTTATGGTTTTTCGCATTTGTACTGGACAGCATATGGCCGAATGGACTAGACTGGGCGTAGGATAAAATAATAATAATAATAGTAAAAAAAATTACTTATATTGCAATTGAACAAAACCAACTTTAAAAGTTGACCATCTAAAGTGTCAGTAGCTGACCAGGTGGTCATCCACTAAAAACATCGCTCTCTTATGCATATAAATAAAATTACTTTGTCCCTTAAAGTATTACAATCAAATAAATGGACTATGGATTGTTAAAAAAAACAGTAACCCCAGGAAGTTAGTAATTTATCACCCCGGTCAACTATTGGAACTTATATTGTAACCAGGTTTTGGTAATTGACACCCCATGAAACAATGGATTTTTAACATTATGGAATAAAACAAGCCTGTTTATCATTTATAACATACTATTTAAAGATAAAAAGTTGTTAAATTTTGGTAAGTCGCTTATTTTAATATGTGGTAATAATTTTTACAAAAAGTGTTGCCCTAAACATGCTTATGGAGAAAATAAAAGAACACTGATTTTACACGTGTATGAGCTCCAGAGTAACTGCCACCATTTCTACCCATGATGCATTGCAAATACGGGAGTTTCGCAGTTTTGATCACAGATAGTTCTACCTGTCAGATAGATCTGTTTAAAAACATTATTATTGATACAATCCTTATTTTTTAAACTTTTTTTAAGCAAACGGTCTCAACTGCTGACTCATGGTCAATTACTGGTACTCTTACTCTATAGTAATGTTATTGGGATTTTAATCATCGATTGCGGGGTTGGAATATTTCTAGTGCCTGGGGAAGATTCAGCGGCACATGCATTAAGGGCAAATATAAATTATCAATCATGTTTGGGACCTGTTCACATAGGAGTCCGGTAGCGGAAGCGTTAAAGTATTGAAATATATTTAACCAATGACAAACCTTCAAACGATTAGCAACGAAATTTTTACCGCCTATGATTGATTTATTTCCGTCTCAGCGCCATCTTTCCTTTTACGCTCCGCTACTGGACTCCTATGTGAACAGGCCCTTACTCATAGATTGGATTTTGGAAGAAGGGTTGTGTTTTTGCTAAAAGAAAGGATTTGGAATGCGCGTTAAATGTAATTTAGTAGGACGCGTTTTTTCGTTACACGCATATATAATTTATTGTATGTATTTATTTTTCGGGGGGGAAATACTTTTCCCTAATGTGTAATGGAGGTCCTGCTTAAACCAAAGCATTAAACTTCCCTATTCGTCTACATCTGCATCGTAGGAAGTTATACCAAATGTCTTTTCAATGCGTGCTGACGTTTTTGATATCACGCTATTAAAAACAAAATCATTATCATGAGTTGTAGTGACCTGCCCACGTTCCCTTGGCTTGTGACCAAAATTACTGTCATTAATCTCTTAGAACCATTTTTGTCTCATGTTTTTCGTAAAGTGTACCTGTGTGGTTAGGTAAAGTTTTGTTTTGCGAATTAATTGCTTTGAGTCCCCGGCTGGAGACCGTAGACAGTTGACTAAAAGTAGTTGAGGTAAACCAAACTGAGAATTTTTTGTTGTTTAAAACTGTGATTAATAACTGTTTTAGCTTAATATTTGTTAGAGGATAAACGCTCGAGTATAATCAAACAAAATTGGTTGCCAAATTAGCCTTGTTATTATTACGGCGTAGTTGGAATTTTTATTTTTTCCCCTCTGTTGGGGTGAATAAATTTTAAGGTATGATTACAAAAATTATGAGTTTGAACATAAATTGGAAAAATGTGTATGTAATAATTTTATGAAGTTATTGCTTGATATTAAAAATTTTAAAAGGTGAACATTTTGCAAAAATATTGGCTTATGTATCACATATATTTTATAAATGATAGTTTGAGTCATGCCTTTAAAGATGTCATAAAAGACGTTCTCATTATGCCTTTTGATGTTTCAGGGATCATGGTGTTTACAGAGGGAGGGCATGCTGATTGAAACATCTGTATCATAATTTTTAATTAAATGTGTATAATATGAATTATATTTGGGGTGTCAAAGTAATAAAAATTATTACCTTTTAATTAAAACATATTGCTCGGCACAATTAACATTGTTTTATTTATCACGTACTAAGTGATCGTTCTTTTTTATTTTTAGTGTTGTCTGCCATGTTTTATGTTCTTTTTATTTTATATTTTCTGTATTTTTGCTGATTATCATTGTTAACCGTTATTCATGTGGAGAGTAATCCTTCTTAACTGTGACCCGAAAAATTACAATTAACTTCGTCATCTGTCAAAACATGAAGTTTTGGTGTTATGGAATAATTTTTCACTTGTTTATTATCCATCTGCTTCATTCTTAAAAGCCCATTTGCGAAACCAAGTGAACGACTGTTGTCTGAATACGCGGAAGATCCGTTTAACCTATAACGTCTTTATTTGCTACTAAGTTAAAAATGTTTGAGCGCTAATCCAAAGTTTGGAGAAGTTTTCGTACGGAATCACTAATAAATCTTATTTTATAAATGTGTTCTGTAGTTAAAGAATATTAGGTAACTATATAATTTTGTGGATTTCAAAACGTCAGCTCAATATAATTTTTTAAAAATATGCAAAATTCTTGACAAACTCTGATTTGGTACACAAAAAAGACGCTACCAAATGTATTTTATATAAAAATTCTTGACTAATGTGCTACATTTACAGGCAGAAATACTCATCGCGCGCTTGTCAAAAACCTGAGCATGAAAACAACTAAACTCAGCCATTACTATCAAGATTCTATTATAGGGCCATAAATGACATTCCTACAAAGTTAAGATATAAAGAGAAAAAAAAATTCCTTTTTCTCTTTTTTTCCCCCCATCCATTCCTCCTTGCCCATCAACTGTTTTTCATCATACGTTGAAGTATTACGGTCCCTCACATTAATTAACTGTTAATGAGGTTCTTCATTCTGCTCTGGTTAGTTTGGAGCAAACTCGGTAAACTCGAGAAATATTAAAATTCTTAATTGCTTCGCGTTTTACTTTCGAAATGGAAGTCTCTCTACAAATTAGCTTTGTAGTTAGTTATATTTCAGAATTCTTGTTTCGACTGTCAGATACAAGCAACTCAACATTGTGTATTTTTTGTTCTTACTTCTGCGACACTGCCGAGTGGACTTAGACGTTCATAATGAATGAGCTGTATGCAGCATTTCTCTTTGCAATGCTGTTCGTAAATTAATAATGTTAATTACCTGTTTCATAAAATTGTCGCTTTCAAAAACTTTTCGAAAGCCCAGAATATCAAAATATGAGCAGAATTATGCTTCTCGTTATTAAATATCAAGATTTCTCCTACAATTTATATCGGTGTTTCTGTGAAGTCATTTATCAATTTTATTCTCTGCTACTAGCTTCTTTTAACTAAGCAAAATGTAGCATAGTTATTGCAATGGCTATAAATAAAGTTTAAGAATATATATTTTGATTTCGTTCGATCTGCATGTATTAAACATGAATAGCCATTTTACTCTTCTCTTGAGAACTTGGTCACTCTCTCGACCTTTTGGTTACAAATAAGCCTCACTTCGTCCAGAAATTGATTCGGGAATGACGAAAGAATGCTTATTAACTTAAAACTTGTTGAGTTTACAAAATACATGCACCAAGCTTCTTAAAATCCTCAAAAAAAAAAGTTAAGAAAGACAACTACTTTCTAATTAATAAATGTAATTCTTCATTAAGTCGGGGAATATTAGATGGTATTGTCTCTACGAACAATTTATTGATGTTTAATTTCTGTTGTGGATTTTAAGAAGCTGTGTGTTTCTGTTTTGATTAAAGAGTGCATCAAGCTGCCTTCATTGACAAGTAGTCACGATAAGAACGATGGATAGATAGATAATGGTAGAAAATGGATGCCATCCGTTTTACCCGCGGGGCTCTGTTATCTTAAATTTGCAGTGGCGTAATTATTTAGACCAGCAACGTTGGCCCTACGAGTTTTAGCTATGACAAACCTCCAAACGATTAGCAACGAAATTTTTAACGCCTATGATTGGTATATTTTCGTCTCAACGTCATCTTTCCTTTAACGCTCCGCTACCGTGCTCCTCTGTGAATAGGCCCTTAGTAATTTATGCGTTTTACCACAAACGTTTTGTTCTCCGTTTTTGCAACAGTTGCGAACCTAAGTTTGCGAGAGTTGCCCTATTGTGTGGGCCATCAAATTACGGTACCTTTTCACATAAATTTTGTTTTATGTGACTCATTTACATGTTAGCATCCTTTCATTGAATTTTCCCCTTTAATTTTATCACTTTGATCTGATATAAATGATATTATGTTCTAATTTTGTCGTTTATTCACTTGTGAATGTATGTTATCGGTATGAGTCGACTTACCGGACCTGATTTATTCAGGCCTGGTAAGTCGGCTTACGAGTTCTATTTCTTAGCTTTTCATGAGGTAGAAATTACGTATCTTAACAACAGTTTCAAAATTTGCGCAGTACTTTGAGTTTATTGTCCAATTCAGGAAAGCAAAAAAACGCTCGCCACAGTCCCGTATTCCTTAGGGTATGGTACATCTGAAATAAGTCGAAACAATGAAACAAATGTCGTCGAAATCGGACCAAGGGCTACCTAATTACTGGTAGTTTTAGCTTTATTCATACTCTTTGGGTCTAATGCATACAATGGTTCATTTCTCTACAAGACGATCCGTGACCTGTTTAGTAACACACAACTGAAAAGTTATGAAGCATTCAAGTTAATTCCACTACCGCGCAGGAATAAAATAATTACAATTAAATGTTATGAAAATTGATGTATTTTATTTCTAAAATTAATAATTCACCGTTATAATTACAAGTTTCAAATGTGTCAGAAACAAGTCTTGCATTTATCATTAAATTTAAGATAACCATTGGAGAAAATGATTTTGTTTTAACTTTCGTAATTGCCATCTGTCGACTGAAAAAAGAATACTTTGTTTCTTTTGTTAAAATTGTTTTTGGTTTCTTAGATATTTAAAAATTCTAATTTAAAATACGAATTATTGTTCTTAATGAGTTATATTAATAAACAAATCGGCACACAAAACTATAAATGAAATTATATTCTGCTCTGCAGATAAAATTTTCTGGAAGTAACCCTTGTCGTAACACTTCACAGGCAAAGAGGGGGAAAAAAGAACGCATTTGTCGTGAAAATATATCCCTCTTTAACACCTTTATTATACCCTCTAATCCGTTGATTGTGATAGTGTGCATTTCTTGTAGGAGCCTTCGCTTATTTATTGATTCCGGGTCTCTTTTTCCAGAACTTGGATGATTCAGCCGCGAGGTGGGGTGAGGGGTAAGGGGCTGTGTCTGGTCACGTGTAGCTACCACACCACCTGATCCCCTCTTCTGCCATTTTATTATCGACCACACGGAATATCTATCCCGCGTGTATACTATAAAGCAATTCCCGAATGCAGTCACGCGTTCTTTGGTGACTCTGTGGTGTTATTTTGGTAAACATCCTGCTTAAATCGGACTATTCCTCCTGGCTTTTTGGTGAGAACTTAGTAGCCAGGAGGCAAATTGTCCGTCGTGACTGCAGAT
The DNA here is from genome assembly GCA_907164885.2 of Dolomedes plantarius. NCBI lineage: Eukaryota > Metazoa > Arthropoda > Arachnida > Araneae > Dolomedidae > Dolomedes > Dolomedes plantarius. The sequence continues at coordinate 153,308,210 of OU015495.1, forward strand.
TTCTTTGCCCCCGGTGGAATTAATCTGTCTGCTCATTGCAGTGTCATGAAAATTAAATTTGTGTTAGGATCTGTTTGCTGTCTTTCTCTGAACGTGCTGTGGTGAAATTCCTCTGTCCTAGGCCTTTATAGGATGACGACATAACCGGCACACGAGAACCAATCCAAATTTAATAAACAGAGTTCTCGGTTTTTATGAGGTGTTAAATTTTATTTAATTTTATTTACTAATCCACAGTGGAAAGTACTAAATCGTTTTTTTTTTTCGATCCATGGTATGAAATATATTTCTCTAAAGTAATAGAAGATATTCCTAAGAGGTATTTTTGGTGGTGTTCTGGTAACTGGATATTGGAGCAAATTCAGCCGCGAATTATATCATCGCTATAAATACTCTGAAACTATTAAGTTTATTAAAATACAAAGAGTGAAATAGGTTGGTCATCTGATGCGATTTCCTGAAGAGAGTAACACAGTCTCTTCTAACGAAACTACCGCCGGTTATTAACGTAGGATTACTTATCAAAATACAAAGCCTCTGCCAAAGCTTGCTTACCTCTTCTTCTCTCCCTATTTTTTTTCGCATTTTGGTACTTTTCTGTTTAACTGTTTACTGCTACTGGGTTTGGCGCGCCGCCAAAATTATAACTCGCGACGCCGGACAATTTTTTTTCTCTCCGATGGACCGTTATTGAGGAACGTAATCCTACATTAAAATCTTTTATGGCTAGGCCAATTGGCCATCGATCGACAGGCAGATCAAAATAAGATGGTCCGGTACTATCGGCAAGGACTTTTAAATTGTTGGAACTCGAAAACTATAGTTCGAGCTGGGCAAAAAGCAAGAAATTCCTTGAGTAGACCGGGACTCTTACTTGGTTGTCATGCAGAGAGATGATAATGAATAACAGATATTCAAAATACAATTTCACAGGAGTTTCAGCTGAAGCAATAGGATATACAGTCGATTCCGGTTAATTGGACCACCGGTTAATCGGATCAGCCGCTTATTCGGAACGAATCCCGTCTAGTAACATAAGGCATGTTCGTTTAATCGGACCAAAATGATCGCGTCCCGATGTGGTCCGATTAACCGGAATAGACTGTACATCACTGATTGTGCAATCCCCGAAACAACGCACTTCTGAAAACGAATGGTTCGAATCAATCCCAAATCTTAATCCCTAATAATATCTTTTAGCATTTTTAAAAATTGTACTGCAGAAATGGACTGTCGTCACATGGCGATAGCTCCTGTTGCTTCGTTTGTCCTAAAGCAATACGTATCTGCGCTACTCTGTGCAAGGTGGGGTTATGATCACTGCCCTCTAGATCACATGCTTTCTAGAGGGCAGTGTTATGATGCGCTGAGTAAACGACCGTCTTCAGGTACGACTAGGCGGATACGCGATGAGCGGAGGGGGGCCGAGGTGTCAAACGAAGTACTGCAGAAATGGGATTGACATTAGTCAGTCGGTGAAACTAACAGTTTTATTACGCAAATTAAAAAAATGTAGCATAAATATGTGATGGCGTTATTGTGGAAATCGAGTAGTGCGGTACAAGTTAGGGAAAATTTCCTAGTCCGTCTTAAGTCAAAATATAATGAGATGTATTGTCAGAATAAAGTTATGTACTATGAGATAATATATGAGCCAGATTTGCAGAAAAAGCTATTGACAAAAAATGGAAAGGATATTGGTTTGTTTCTCTATTTTTAGCTTTTGATGGGAGATAAAGATTATTTGCAATTTTATCTTATATTATCTGGCACGTTCTACGTTGTAAATAAGTATTAACGTAATTCCAAAAAGTTTGCTTCCTCCTAATTATCTTTGCCTTCTACGTTTGTAATGTTTAAAGGAAAATTTCTTCGTATGTTGAATTTATTCAGTACTATAGTTCGAAACCTAGAAGTTTGTGGGCCGAAAAAAATGCCATTTCAATACTCCATTCAAAATCTTTGTGGAGTAATATTCATACTTGCTTAATAAGTGCTTATTGCTGGCACACGCATCAATTTAGTCAGAAGCGAATGCATACCCACCAGGTTTCTCTAATTTCAAAACAATCTCTCGACCTCTCAAAAAAAAAAAAAATATTCAAATATCTGAAATATCCGCTTATTTGTTACCGAGGCATATATTTTACGAAATAGAACGTCACACCATTGGTCTCAGTGTAGCAGTTTGCCTTGTGACTTAAAGATTGAATTATACTGGAGGAGGGGGGGGGGTTTAAAAAGCAGTTAAAACTCTCTTCGACTTTCGGAGGTAAAAAAATATCCTCCTTCGGAAGTCGAGTAACAGATCCCACAACGAACAAGCTATGATAACCACTACATGCACAGGAAGAGTGTTACCAATCCCACAACACCAACAAAAAAAATCCGCGTTGGGTTGGAATTACCAGACATAGATAAATGATATAAAAGTAAAACATGAAGTTTAGAAAAAAGGTTAAGAAAAGAAAGTGAAAATAACGTAGCAAAATTAGTACTAATGGCGTTCCGAGCAGAAAAGGAAAGAAATTGGGGGGGGGGGGGGATCAACGGCGGCTCCAGGGGAGGATTGTCTTCCCCCCCAAAAAAAATAAATAAATAAAAAAAAACGGCGTATTTTTTTTTTTTCAAATAGCTTAAAATTGTGTAACCGTAGATCTAATACTAAGTGAGTTTAAATTTAAAATGAGAGGATGTTTCTCAATCAAGTCCAAAATATTCCTACGATAAAATCTCTACGGAAGATTCTTGCCACTCTCCCTGTTTAGTGTTTACATCGGCTGAGCGTTCGTTCTCCACCTTGCGTCGAGTGAAGACGTGGCTGCGCTCGAGAATGACTGAAGAACGTTTGACTGGACTGTGCTTGTTACACGTCCAAAAAGACATTGATCTTGACATTGAGAAAAATTATTGACCGCTTTGCTAAATGCGAAACCCGGCGACTTGATTTTGTCGTGTAAGTCTACTTTTGGGGTTTCTCAATTTTTGTTTGCGTGTATAAAAGTTATTTAATATAATGTGATAGAACGTTTACCACTGTAGGGTTTTTAGCTTAGTTGCTATCCAGTTGTTCTATCACTACAAATGAAGTATTTTTATGCAAGCAAGCTACTTTTAGTGTTTGTTTTTGTAAATATTACGAACTCCTTTCTTTTTTTCTTAATATTTTGATTTATCAATTTTTCCTTATTTGCTGCTATTTTCTTAAAATTCAATGTTAAATAAAACACTACCTATTTGTTATGGAAGAACATATCAAAATCAAAATGAAAACATTAATAAATTATTACCAAGAAAAATTTAATTTGCATTTAATTGTTTATTTCTTATATATATATAACTCTAAGAGCCGACGTCCCCCCCCCCCTTAAATCTCTAGACTGGAGCCTCCTCTGGGGGTAATTCCCCAAGCCAGTGTGTTCCCGGGCTTTCAGTGCCCCCAAGAACATGTGTCAACCCCCAATGGACTAGTTCTGCCTATTAAAGAACAAGCATCGATGTGTATTTTGGAAGAAATTCACGCCTTTCGTTTTTTCTTGTACTCAAAAATAAAAAAGGTATCATTATACAAAAAGTTCAAACAACACGGGATATTCTATAATACTTTTAGTGCATGCTTCTTTTGTTGACACATACTACAAAACAACTGCTTGTCTGGACATTATATTACTAATGTAATTTATTTAGTTACTTTTAATATACACTGCTGGCCACTGTAAATGCAACACCTTGAAGGAAACATGCAAATAACATGAAATTTACAACATGCATTAGCGGAAGTGAGATATGCAAATGATTAGAATTTCAGCGCAGACGCACATCACGCGCGCCTGTGGCGCCACTTCAAAGCGCTATTTAAGGCTTGGAGATTTCGACGATTTCAAGTTCAGCAATTGTGTTTTTCTTGTGGTTTTTTCAAAAAAACGATCAATTATGCCTCGTCGAAAACAGCGATCATCTTTTGATCAAGTATCCGAGTTCGACAGAGGAAGGATAGTGGCCTACCGAGATTGTGGATTATCTTTCAGGGAAATCGGTAGTCGTGTTGGACGAAACCAAACAATTGTAATGCGGATATGTGATCGTTGGATGCAGGAGGGTACGACGGACCGGCGTGTTCGATCGCATCCACCTCAGCGCACCACTTCACGTGATGACAGGCAAATTGTGCGCATGGCAGTGACGGATCGCTCAGTCACATCACGAACCATAGCACAGCACATGCAGTCTGTAACGCATCATCCAGTGTCTGCGCGTACCATTCGACGCCGTTTACAGCAGAGTGGTCTGTCCGCAAGACGTCCATTGCTTTGTCTACCCTTGACGCAGAACCACAGACGTCTCCGCCGCCAATGGTGCGATGACAGAAGGTTGTGGACGGCAGAATGGAATGAAATTGTCTTTACTGACGAGTCACGCTTCTGTCTGCAACACCACGATGGTCGCATTCGAGTCTGGAGACGCCGTGAAGAGAGGATGCTGAACAGCTGCGTTATGCACCGCCACACTGGTCCTGCACCGGGTATTATGGTATGGGGCGGTATTGGATATCACTCTCGCACACCTCTAGTACGCATTGCCGGTACTTTAAACAGCCAGCGCTACATCTCCGAGGTGTTGGAGCCAGTTGTCCTTCCTTACCATCAGGGCTTGCCCACAGCCATATTTCAACAGGATAATGCGCGACCACACGTGGCACGCATTGTCCAACGGTTCTTCGTCAATCGCCAGATTGAATTGCTTCCCTGGCCGCCTCGCTCTCCGGATCTTTCGCCGATAGAAAACATGTGGTCCATGGTTGCTCTACGATTGACCCAGATTCCATCCCCAGCTGCCACAGCAGATCAACTTTGGCAACGTGTGGAAGCTGCTTGGTCTGTTGTACCCCAAGAACTCATCCAAAGTCTCTTTGAATGAATGCCGAGGCGTGTGGCAGCGGTGATCTCCAACAATGGCGGCTACTCTGGCTACTGATTTTGGCAGGAACCACACTTCACAGAAGTCTATAAATTTAATCATTTGATACTTGGTCAACATGTTATCTACAAAATAAATTTTGTTGTGATATCTCTTGTCTTTCTTGGTGTTGCAATTTGGGTGGCCAGCAGTGTATTTTCTTTGCCCGGTCTTAAACTTATTACCTCCTAGCAAAATTTCATCATCGCAGTATACGGATTTTTTTCTCTCTTTTTTAATACTACAGAAACTCCGGCACCTTTGCAAATCTCCCTGATTTTCGAGTAAAATTTCCCTTTCATTCCCAAACTATGCGAACGAACTTAATTTGGGGGACAATTAATTGTTATTCAAATGAACTAACCTTGTCGTAAAACTTCGCCGCGAGAGGATATAGCTCACTGCCTTTATTCAAATCCTCTCTTTGCCTCAAGAATAAATAACTCAAATTCCGTATTACAATGCCCGTGCATCGAAGAGCCTTCCTCTGATCGCGGCGCTCTCTGCCGCCTCTTGTCCCTCGGTTCGGACACGGCCCTCCAATGTTTGCTCCCGCTGTTTGATCCTAGAAACGTATGATTAGATATTGAGCCCTCAAACCCAATTAGCATTTCCATGGAAATCTGAAAGGAACACAGAGACCTGTGACTCTGCAATCCCTTTTCGAAGTGTGCGCTCTCCAAATGTGTGATAATGTATGCAAAATCCCGCCGTTTCCCGGGAGAAGTCGATTTTTTTTCCCCCATCGTTAAAGATTTTTCCCCTATCCAGATTGCAGTGGCCTTTTGTTTAGAATCTATAAAATAGCGCCTGCCGTTTGATTTCTCGAATAGTATTTTTTTGTTTCTTTAATGGGCGCTTTTTTTTCTTCTTTTGAATAAACTTCGATTTGATTTTTTATTCGTGAATCGAGTTTGAGAGAGAGAGAGGTGCTTTTTGTATGTTAATTCACTTATCGGATTTCTCGATAAATAAGAAATGATTTATTTGTTTGGAAACTTCGGTAAGAGTTGACAGGATTTCGGTTGCGCTTTAGCTAAGACCTTCTTGAGACCTTTTGGGAGCAAGGGGAGTGTAAAATTTTAAACATTCGCCACTTTGTTGGCTAAAACGGGAGTTATATAGGGAAAAGTGGGAGAAAATCTTGAATATAGAAAGATTACCTAACTCTTTATTTCGCATAACTAATGAAGATGAAACTTCGATAATGTTTGGTGTGAGTGTTCTTAAGTTTGAACATATACGTTCGGAATTTCCCAGTAAAATTTTAAAACTCGATTCTTTTACGAAAATAGGTATCTGAATATGTCTTAAATAGATTGTTTTCTAAGTGACTTCATTAACTCTGGTATAAATTTAACTGGACCTTTTTAGAATATGTAGCACCATCATTGGAATGGTTGCATTTATTGAAATGGTGATTATTGGTCTAGACGTTATCTGACACTTTATGAAAACATGACACTTAATTTTAGTATGGGTTGCAAATATATATTTTTAGGTTGTCATATGTTTTCGCAAAGAAATGGGTGCGTTTCTACACTCGTGGATGTTTCTTAAAATATAATTAATATTTATTTCAATGTAGTTACACTTGTGGATGCTCAAGTACCAATTCTAGGAGTCTTAAAATGTACAATTCTATGCGTGTTTTTTTTCCAGAAGTACTAGGGGCTTCGTCCCTAGACTCGCTCCTCTGTTACGGCTAAAGATACATAGGGGAGATGTATGTCTAAAGAAACAACCTCTGTTATGGCTAAAGAAACAACCTTAAAGATAAATAGGGGTGATTCTCGGGCAATGTAACAGCTTCCATCCATTTACTGTTGTCACCCTTAATGCGAAGGGCGTTTCATCACTGTTGAATTATCAGCTTTAAAATTCAATTAAAAATCGAAAATTTAAGATATAGACTTGAAATGAGGCTTATATGAATAAGAAAGCTTTCAGCTTCCAGATGATGTAAATATTTTCTTTGTAAGATAAAAACTCGAGGAGCATCGATATTACATCCACATAGGGGACGATATTTCTTGAAAAACTGTGTTTCATTTTTTGATGAAAATATTAGTCTGTTTTAAAATATTTTTAAACAAATGAGGTCTAGTTTGAAAGAGAAATGTCTGTAGTCTTAGATTGTAAAAAGATCAAAATTCTACGATCATTTTTTGGCGAGTTATCGTAATCTGAAGATGAAAAAGTCAATATTTTCCCACAAACCATAAAATAAAAAAAAACAACCTTAAAGTCCGACGAAGATGAGACATTTCTTACTTTGGTCCCCTCATTTTTCTGCATTCATTGGTATCGCTCTCGATCCCCATACCCCCATCGGTTTCGGAGGAGATGGCGTGACAAGCTTTTGACAGCGGCAGCGGGAGTTACTTTTTTTTAGAATAGAGAGATTCTTGATTGCAGTATGTCACTGTTGTGAAAATTCAGTTTCTCAGAAAATGTACTTCTATGCTCCTGTAGGTTAAACCAGGAATTGAGGCACGTAGTTGAACCCTGCATCTGCAACTGAATTTTTAGTGAATGGATTGTTATCGAATTTTTTGTCAAATTTATAGGGAATGTCTGAATTTTTCCACGCCGACCCCCTATGGTGAAAGTTTTGAACCTAGAACGTCTCTACTAATACCTGTAATGGAGCACGTTGATCCCGGTCTGAGTTTATATTCTTTCAAAATTATTTATCTAATGAATGAATGTTGACATAAAACTCTAAATAAAGAAGAATAATGAAATTTTCGAGTCATCAAGTCCCTTTTAGCATCCGGTCAGTCCAGATCTCGTGTTGATGACCGTAGCCTCCAGACCAACCAATTCTTTAAACATGCACTGCCGTTCCGAGAAAATACACAAAAATGCTTGAAACTTGGGTCCTAATTAACAACGAAATAAAAACTGTTTTGTATGCATATGTATGGGGGCTATAAACGGAAACTTGAAAATTTTTGTGACCATAAATCGTCGTTTAAACGAGGCCACAAATGATCGAAAACGAACGGCCAGGGAATTTCTTTACCGGTAAACTGAGTAAAAAGTAAAACTTAAATTCTCATCTGTTGAAAGTGCCTCAAAAATATAAGATTTACATTTTCAAGTTGATACGAACGGAAATATCTTTCGACTTCATGCTCTCGTTTTATTTATGAATTTCCAATAAGCTTCCAGGAGAAATCTTGCTTGCAAATTTTTAATAACCATCTCTCGTTTATCCACATTTGGTGCAAATGCTGTTTACAAAACCTCCAAACTCTTTCTGGAGTATATCAAATTCATCGACTGCAAAAGAATGGAGAAAGGCATTTTTAGTTAAGTTATTTCAACCCACCCCCCACCCGTTTATGCGAATACGATACAGACATAAAAAAGAAGAAAAATTCCCTTTTCGCATTTGTAATTTGAGATTTGCTTGAATCCAATTCTTTAAACTTACGAAAGTCTATCGATTTAGCAAAGAATGAAAGAGTTAGAGAGACTGAATGGGTACTCTTTCTTTCCCTAACGGCATTATTTCGGCTCAACGTATGCAAGTAATCGATAAAAGGTGCTTTTCGCTTTTGAGTATCGAATAACATTGCCTCTTTAATTGCAGATTTATTTTTAATTACCTTGCTTTGTTTTTACTCCGAACAATTTGAGTTCCTTTTGTCATATAATTTAAACTCTAACTAAATGAAATGGGTTGATTTATTTCCAGGTTGCATGCAAAGACAGGGAGAGAGAGCGAGATTATGGAATATAGATGATTATATAGTTATTTCATTACAACCGCTTCGTATTCCATTGAATTGGGTTTTTTTTTTTTTTTTTCAAGCTGGTCAAAGTTACTCGCGTGTTATACGCCTGAAAAAAGCCTCTCCCAGAGAACCTTCTTAGGGAAATCTCACCTAATCAAGCATGAAATGTATAGAAGTGGGTTGCTTATATACATTTCCTGCTTGGAAAACCTAGTACACGCATTCCCTTGTATTTACTATGCCAACCACTTGCCTTGGAAGGTTCTTCTTTATCAATAGAACTGGAGCCTTAGTCTTAGAAGGCATAGAAAAATTTTGAAAAAAATTTATTTTAAAGAAAACTTCACCACTATATGAATGACGTTACTGTAATACTTATCTGTAATATGTAGCAATGGAATGTCACATGTGACGAAATTTTCGTTCGTTCGAATAATTTTCTCTCAACTATTTATGGAAGTTGATTAAGACCGCAAATCTACGCATTTCTAGACTTTTCATTTTTAAGAAAATTCTGCGAGTGGTGTTTTTTAAGAGAGAGGAGTTGGTATAACCCGAATTTCAAATTTAAATCAATTGTTGTTTTTTTATGTGCAATGATAATAGATATTTCGAAAAATTACATTTAATTAAAACTGCTTAATGTGAGAAATTGAGCTATTGAAAAGTTCCAAAATTATAAGAAAATGATTATCGCGTGCTGCGTAGGCCAGCAGTTTTATGACTGCAATCCTTTCGTCTCACGACCTTTCTGGGATCGAAATTTTAATTGAAATGAGTACACACCATTGGGTATACTTATGGGTATACATTGGTAAAATATATTCCATTTTTTTTTCACTTTGTAATTTTTTTATTAACTTTTATACATTTTAAATAACTATTAATTTTCAGTATCTGTTTTACTGTGTTTCTGCCTAAACTTATTTTCAAGCACTTTAGATAACTGTACTTGTAGTAGATTGTTTTGATTGCTCTGCTTTTGCTAGCAGTAAAATCACCTATCATTCGGTTAAAATTCATTCTCTGTATTAAATAACTTGAATTAATGCTCATAATGCAATTAATACTTTCTCTAACATAGAGCTTTTCTCCAAACTTCAGTTTAAAATTTCTTTAACATTATGAAAAATTAGGAGCAATATAAGAAATTTATTATCTGTTGTCTGCATTATTTATTTATTAATGAAAATTTTTTTAAATAATGCAGAAAAACTGGAAATGTCTCTTCCACGCATACAAGCATGCATGAATAAAATATAATAGTAGATAGACGCCAATAATCCAAATATAATTGACGGCTTGAGAGAGTTAATTTTCAGCAGGTACAGATACGACTTGATTAATTCATTTATCTCCTATTTTAACGACACTCGGAGATTATCAGTGTGCCTGTCCCTTGACATTGACAGGGCAAAGAGAGAAGAAAAAAAAGTCAAAAAGCGCTTGTAAGATATTTTGTCCTAGCGACGTGGCAGCGGGGAATAATGACATAATTTAAAGGGGAAATGCGATTTCTATCTCATCTCGATGTTGATCTCCTTCCCCGCGAATTAACTCTGGTGTTTTCTTGTTTTCTTCGTAAGTGGCGTACTCGTTACAAATCAAGTGGGAAGCAGGACAGCTCTCTGGCACTGAGCCAGCCGCACACTCTTCACGGCATTTAAAGCGGATTAAAAGACGGGACGGGGGTAGAAGTGGATGGATTAATGGACCCCTCTGGCATCCCGCCAAAGGCGTAATGAGGGAAGGCATCTTGGAAATCTCGACAAGAAAGCTGCTGTTAGCCGTCAGGCCCTGACAGCGACTCTTTAGCTGCGAGAGACGTGGTGGTCAAAATCAGGTTCATCTTGCTTGCATAGCACAACGCAGTGCTGTTCATATTAGAATATCTTGGGTCGGGAGTCAAGGACTTGGCTACCTTGCCAATTGGAATTTCAAATCAACCAATGAGATATAGATCTGATAGAAGAAAAATATACACACTCGTTCAAGTAATCATTGGCCAGTCAGCCTCGAATTAATGTATTCTAAACAAATCATCTCTTTCTCATTCGCTTTTGGCTTCCTTAGTACTTCATTTAATGTCACTTATGCAAAGGTTTCCCTCCTGCCTAGACAAATCTCGCTGTGACAGCATTATCAAAAGAACTTATTAACTTCTCTCCTTAACATTGGAGACATATTTATCATTCAGAATAGTTTGCTATCTCTTGGATGTAATATAAATGAAAAATTAGAATAACTTTTATGGGTATGTGCGTATGAGCGTCGGCTGATATAACCCAGTTGACATTAAACATACTTTGTCAGAGACGTACGTACGCGTTTGTGTGTGTGTGTGTGTGTGTATATATATATATATATAAATTAGTTAATAAGGTTTATAAATGTGCGTCTAATTATAACAAACACGGACGTTGTTTATCATTCTAAAATATTTATCTGTATTAAATTCATTCTAAATTTGATATATGTCAATCAAATTGTTATCCCTGTCACTCATATATAATGTATTGTAATTTAGACATTAAAATATTCATATAAACACTTATTATGGATCCTCCATTTAGTGAATTCCAATCCTTGGTTAAAAGATATATGTTGCAAAACGATATGAATCTGTTCACTCTAATTCGCCTTTTACTACTCATGCTTCTTTTTTACTCTTATTAGTATTTATTGACACTTGTCTGGTTTTCTTTTGTTAATTAGAGTGAACGTTTAATGTAAAGAAACAAAAGAAAAATTGATGCATTTTATATTCATCTACATTTACAAGTAATTAATACATTTAATGTTTATGTAGTTGCAATATTCTTTTATAATCTATATATTTTAATTTAATACCGTTCTTTTATTTATTTATAGGATGTTGAGGTGTTGACTAATTGGTTAACAAGTCTCCACTTTGAAGAGTACATCTCCTTGTTCCTGCTGGCAGGTTACGATATGCCTACTATCACACGAATGACTCCAGAGGTAAATGTTTTATTCTGTTTGTCCTGAAATCGAGAAATTATATATATATATATATATATATATATATATATATATATATATATATATATATATATATATATATATATATATATATATATACACAGGGCCGCCCAGAGACTTTACGGGGCCTGGGGCAAACTTCTGTTGGGGGCCCCAAGACTATTTTGTAGTAAGAGAAATCTGATTAATCGAATATTTTTTTTTTTATTTTATTTTTTTTTTTGGGGGGGGGGGGGCTTGGCTTTTTTCAGGAGATTATTTTGAATTTTGAAGTACGGTACAAGTTTCAGAATTTTCTTTCGGAGGAAATCTAATAAATAAATTTTTTTAAATTTTTTGGGGCCCCTCCGGCAGTTGGGAGCCTGGGGCAAAGTGCCCCAGTTGCCCCCCCCCCCCTCTGGGCAGCCCTGTATATGTATATATATATATATATATATATATATATAATATAGTAAATTATTTTACACAATTTCGCGTTTTTGATCGTGTAGAATCGAAGGTTTCAAAAGAAAAATAATTTCCTTCAGTTAAAAGAGATTGATTTTTCTCGCAAAATTCGTGAAAAAACGCACTTTTAACTGAAGGAAGATAAAATAGATTTTTGGAGAGCGCTTGTATGCAATCCTTAATGTTATCCTGTACCTGTTGATGAATACTTTAGTTTTTGAAATACAAAATGAAATAATTAAAGGCAACACGTTGCATTATTAAGTCAATAGTTTGCGTAGTATATCAGTGATTTGCATGTTTATCGTTAGCGGTACAGCCGTTAAAATATAACAGAGTGTATACATCCCATGTTTCCGTTAACTATCATATCTGAATATGTTTTGAGAAGTCTCGGAAAAGATGTGACTGCGTTTAAAAAAAGCTTTAATTATTAGTTTCCATCAAGAAAAGAAAACGACCAAGAAATTAGTAAAAATTACCAAAGCTGCATTGAGAAATATCCTGCATGTTATTAATACAGGGAAGGGTGCAGGTGAATTGTAGAGTATATATGTGGTCGGGGACTGTGTATATATGTGTGTGTGTGTATATATATATATATATATATATATACATACACACACACACACACACAAACACACGCATTACCCTACCCTACAATAATGGACCGGAGGCCAGCGGATTTGCATAAAATCCGACTGCATGTTGGATTTTATGCAAATCCAGTACTCGCACGTGACCTGTTAAGGTTAAGTACGATACTCGAAGTGGTAATGTCGTTAGTTCTATGTGAAATTGTGACAATATGTCTAAATGAAAGGAACTTAGTAGCTTTGAAAGAGGTGTTATAGTTGGTTGTCACATTAGTGGCAAGTCTATTCGCGCAATTGCGGTAGAATTATCACAGCCACGGTCAACTGTTGGTGATGTTAAGAAGTGGAAGACTACGGGAATTGGAACACGAACTGCACACGTTGGTCGTCACTGTAAAGTGACCGAACGGGATCGGCGTGTCCTGAAGCGTGAGGTTCCTAAGAACCGCATGAAACCACTCCAAATCATCAACATTGAGTTTCAACAGGCAGCAGTGGTTACGGTACACCCCAATACATTACGGAAAGAACTGCACCCCCTCAATATGGAAGTAAGATCATTTTTATTCATGCGATAAGATGAATAAAAATGAAAAAGGATTGGAACTGAACAGCTGTGTTGTATTGTGAAAAGAAAATCATATTTGGGAAAAAAAATGACTTCATAACTTTTTGAGGAGCATGAAGATCGGACTGAGGAGCAGTAGATAAAGGTCATATGACCCGATGAAAGTCCAAATTTACCGAAATCTAAACCATTTTACACATCGCGTTTGTGGTGCTACGATATTAATTGCGGAGTTCTTGGGTAATATCTTACTCCTGTTGTAGCCAGTGGCGTATCGAGAGGGGGGCAAGGGGGTCTATCAAGCCGCAGGCGCCACTCTCAGAGGGGCGCCAAATGGTCCTTTTCACATATTTTATATATATTACTTTATGTTTTTCGGGGAGGGGGCGCCAAAAAGGTATCGTGCCCCGGGCGCCAGTTATGCTCGCTACGTCACTGGTTGTAGCCACAAGCTTCTGAAGGCAACATAATGATCTGAAGTTTTTCCTGTTGGCCTAATCTCGGTGGCATTATATAATTATAAAATGGCGTTACTACCTAATTCTGCAGAAAGATGAGGATGGATTGAATGTTTCTGCTGTGCTGTCAATCCTACATTGACAGCACAGCAGTATTCCAGAATGATTAAAACTAGGATTCATCAGTACGTAAGTTCAAGGAGATCTTTGCATAACTCTCCCCACCCACCTGAATTGGGCACCATAAGGCTCAAACCTAATAGTTAAAATGTCGTGAGTATCTACAAGAAAAAAGTTTAGAAAGTGCTTCGCTCTCTCAGTTATCTTCTGTTCAACACGTTGGCAAAAAAATCAAAGCAAATCTTTTTAAAATAAATTTTGAGACATTGCATAAACTTGTCGAAATAGTGTTATAATTTGAGAACTAAAGGTAATCCCCAGTCTTTTTCCCCTGGTGAGTGTGCAAATTGTAATGCAGTAAGATAACTGATAGCTTCTTAAAGAACGATAACAGAGGCTTCAGTGACTATATATGATTATTTATTTAATGAGATTTTGGCGACTAATAATATTTCTTTTATAGGACTTAACTGCCATTGGAATAACTAAACCTAATCACAGACGAAAACTTAAAGCAGAGATTGCTAAATTGAATATATCAGATGGTATTCCTGAATATAAACCTGTAAGTTATAAATTTTTATTTATTGATTTGTATTATTGATATATTTATGCATTGTATGTGTGTCTGTCAATGTAACCAATGTGTGTCGCAACCAGATTTGCTTATTTCCAACAGGTAAGTGGGAGAAAACTTTACCTTTTATCTGTTGAATTTTAGGCTCCTTGCAGGAGGCGAAGCTTAAAAATCAGCAGGGGAACAAAGTATCTCCCCCCCCCTGTATATGTGCGCATTGAACATCATTTTTGGCTTGGAATATGATGATAGGAAAAAAATATGAACAGGTTCTTTGATTTCAAATTCAGTACTATTAATGTCATAGAATGAATTAATTACGAGTAGTTTGGTTTATTGTATAAACCCTTGTATAATCTTTGTTAAATTTCAAAGGAAACTATTCAACAACAACAAAAAGAAATTGTAAAATGTTTTATCCCTGAGGTTTTAAAAAAACATCTAACACGTACACCGGTTACATCGATTATTAGTCAATTCTAAGGATAATTCTTGACACTGCATTAAAATTAAGTCCTGTGCACCAGTTTTGATATATATTTATAAAATAGTACATTAAATTATATATTATTTGTAATTACTGAAGTACTTCATTATATTTTGCAGGATTCTCTCTTAGAATGGTTAAAATTGTTAAGGTTAGAAGAATACTATGACACACTTTGCCAACAAAATTTCAACACAGTTGACAAAGTAACTGATTTGACATGGGAAGACTTAGAAGACATTGGAATTCAAAAACTAGGTAAGATTTTTTTTTTCTTTAAAAATATCCACTGCAAGTTTCAACAAAAGTGACAGTTCAGCTCAGAAACTGATGTTCTATGATTATAACCTAAACATTGTTTTTTATGATGCAGATTAATATTTGCATGATTAATATCTTACTGAATTAAAATTTTGGTAAATTTCTCAAAACCAATACATACCAAAAATTTTATCCATTTTAAATTTTTTTCAGCCTTTTACTGAATTACTAGCCTTTTATTTTTACATAAGAAGTAGCTCACTGAAATTAACAGTGCATTAATAAAGGAAATTGCTCTAATTTTCAGTTAATGTTTTAAAATTTTAGTGAAAGAAAAATTTTACAAGGTCTGATTTCCATTAGAATATAGAATTATGAATTATGACAGACAAGAGAAACATCTCTGTTAAAATTATAGCATTTTTTATTGTTTTATCCATCATTATATGATTTACTTTAATCAGAATTTTTTTTGTAAAGTGAAAAAAAAATTAATAGTAAAATTATCAACATCATCTTTCTCTAATTGAATACCCTGTCATATTATATACATAATAATTTAATAGTAAGTAAAGTCCATATTACATTTTTTAAAATTGTTGGTTTTTAATTCTAGTTAAAACTTATGTATTGCATAATAGTGAGGGAGTTTTTTTTTTTATATTCACCAGAGTTCATTTTAATAACCATCCTTTAAATGTATATGACAGCAAACTGTTTGATAAATTTCTTTACTGTATGAAAAGAAATCTGAATAAGTTCAAAATGTATTATAGATTTTATGCAAAAAAATAATATATAAAGAAAAATAAGTGTGTGTGTGTGTGTGTATATATATATATATATATATATATATATATATATATATATATATATATATATATATATGGGTTCCAGAATGCATATTGGGCTGTCTAGCACAACCCCATAGACCAGCAAGGGGAGAAAAGAGGGTCTAGCGTGAAGCAGGGAGAAGGAACTTGGAGGTGGTACAGAACAGAGGCTCTTGGGTACTAATGTTAAAGGGATAAGTTTCCAGGAGTGAACGGGGAAGAGAACCCAGAGAGTTAGGCCTAGCGTAAACCTACTGTGCTGAAAGGGAGGCAATTAGGCCTACTCTCAAGAGACGATCCGGTGATAGGAAAACTCCCATGGACTGTAGCTGCACTAAAAGATTGGGTTATGTGCAAGTGGTCGTAGCTTGTTGAGTGCTTGACAGCATTATTACCCTGAAAGGTCAACTGTTGGGTATTAAGTGTCACATTCAATTGTGATATCAATGTAATAAATATTTGTTATTGTTATTGAGAGACTGTTTATGAGTCATCCTGAATTTAAGTTATTAGCAAGGTGTCAGTTTATTGCATTAAAAGATCAGACAAACTGAGTTAAATACCCAACCCCACATATATATATCTTAATAAACTTTAATAAAGTAAAACAACTATTATTAGTTTTCAATTTTACTGTACAAAATTTAAATATTCTAAACAATCTGTTCCTAGGTCATCAAAAAAGAATACTACTTGCTATCAAACGAATAGATGACATAAATCAAGGTCGGCGTCCAAACTTGTATCCACAGCCAAGCTGCTTCCCAAGTCACCTGGATAACTCTCTTGGTGGAGCTGCCACTTTTCCAAGGCCTTCAACACTAAGTAAATTTTTTTTCTGGGGATATTTTTCTTATGATGATTAGTTTTAGACTGAATTATAACTGTACCATGTTCTTTTCTACTCAGTTGTATCCTAATGAAATATGCTAAGGTGGTATCATAAGAGTCTATATATATCCAAATATTGTAGACTTATCTGGTTTTCCAATATATGTTTCTGAAACTTATAAAAACTTAATTGTATAATATTTTTATACATATTTAAAAACTAATTGCTAGAATCTGTATCACTTTTAACCCACAAACAGTATGGTGGGGGTCGTATCCGACCCAAGAGTGTGTCTTCCCCCTCCAGTACTCTCCCCTCTCATTGCAAGAGATCGAGTTAACAAGGAACACTGCCAGACAGTCTTAAACAATCATTGGAGGGTTGGCACTTGTACGTATGCAGTAGATGCGAGTGTCTTTGTTGAAAAATGTTATTCTTGATCCTTTTTAAGATTTAAAAAATTTTTAATTTTGATTTTGAAGGCCAAAAAGTATATTATTTTTTATATTTTTGGGCTCGGAAATTTGGTTTTACTAACTTCTAAAACTAGGTACAAGACTAAATTACATAATAGTCACTTTATGACTATGATTAGACTTAATATATACAACATTCTATGTAAATGGCAGAGAGATTTTTCTTTGTTTAGCAAAATTACAATTTGTTGCCATTTTTTTTTCTACAAAAAGGTTTTTATTTCATGTAAAATATTATCAATAAATGTTATTATACAACGAAAATGCTTATTGTGTACTTATTACTACCAAAAAAGAGATCAAGTCGGATCCGACCCGATTGTACCATCTATTTCGTCTCAAACCACTGTACCGTTTGAGGGTTAAAGAATTGTGATGATTACAATAACAACTTCAATATTATGTTGGTTATGCCAAAAAATGAGTTTGAAATGAGTAAAATGGGCTCAAATAAAAGGAAGCATTCTAATGTAACTCATTGTAATCAACATGCTATGTATTTTAGAAGCAAAAAAGTAACCTTTTGTTAGGCATAAGTTATTGTGCTGCATAAAAATGATATTGGAGTGTCTGAAAAATACATCAGCATGTTAGAGGCCCAAAAAAAATTTTGCCAGAAGGAAAAAGTAACTTTTGCCATTAAATCATATTACATGTATATTATTTTATGTTAATTGCATCACTTCCTTTTCTTTTGTTAGGAAACAGAATGCTAATATTTTTGAACTATGGTAATACCTAAATACCTAAAGGAAATATAACAAAAATGTATATCTAATTAAATTTTTCATTTACTGCCTAATATTCAATTGCATAAATGATTCATTTCAAATGAAATCTTAACTAGCTGAGTGTGGACAAATGTGTAATTTGCACTGTGCTTCTTCCTGATCATAAAATGGGTTATATATAGATTAATCAGGTATCAAAACTTATTACGTGGGGCCATTCAAGTATTATGTAATAAGCATTTAAGGGTGGGGTGGGGTTCAAACTTTGCTTAGTTTTGCTCATAACAGGGAAGGGGGATCAGATCAATGCTTATGTAAATGCATACATGCAAGAGAATGTGCTGCGATGTTTTCTTGAGCACATCAACCCCTATGCCATCTGTACTTATAATATTTACTTACTTTTGTATTATACTATTTACTTTCAAAGAATTAATAAAACCTTTGCAGCATTGATGTAATTCTGACTGTTTTCAATTATTGTTTAATGTATTTACTGTTAATGATTTAATATCCATACACTTTTTCTTAGAAATGTGGAATAAATTTAATGATTGAAAAAAATTTGCCTATGAAATAGAGACAAGAAATTTGCCAAATCTTATGTTAGCAAAAAGGGTTTTCAGATATTTGCTTATTTTTGCTTACAGGGGAAGGGAGGGGTCTAAAATGATTAAAAATGTGCTTATGTAATACTTGAATGGCCCCCCTATATACTGAAGAGCATTTCTGTTTATTCAAATCAGTATAATGTGTAAAATCATGTTCTAAATTTAATTTGAAACGTTTATTTCCTTGACTAAAATTATAAAGTAGGTTGAAATATTCTCAGTAAACCTAATACACAATGTGTATTCCCATAGGTACTGTTCAACCATTTCAATATACAAGTCAAGAAATTGCAATATCAACACATCGTCCAAAGAGTTCCCCGTCCACAGATTCCATCCCTGAAATGAAAACATTTCAGCAGTCACCGATAAGGGAGGAAAGTCTTTTTCTACAAGCTGTTCATAATTCTGCGCAAAATATAGCCCCTTCACAAAACCATAATGGAACTCTGAATACGGTAAGTGATCCTATGCATCTTCAATGGTTTAAACAGCTTGGCTGTAAACAAAACAACAGTTGGTAAAAATTAATATACAAACTTTATTTCCAGTTAAAATTTATTTATTATATTGTTTTTCATTTTGCATTGAATATTTTATTTATTGTCCTTTTTAATAGCTGTGGTAATTCTGTAACTATAGTACTTCTGATATTATACTTTATCTTAAATTGAATTTGAAGAAAGTATTTTGATAGTAATATAAATCTCTTTTACTCCCCCCTCCCCAAAAAAGAAAAAAATACTCATCATAAAATAAATTACTGAGTCATATTAGTTGCATGTAACATTTGTCATCTACAACGTATTTATATTTTCATACCATTTTTAAAAATGTTACTAAAATATATTGTCTAAACCTTAAATAATTTAGTTTTCACCATCTCAGTTCATATAATTTCATTCTGAAAATACAATTCTCTCAAGCATTTTACATTTAATATGTTTTCTAGATAATATCTCCTACTAGAGGAAGATCTCTGGAGAGTCTGAGTTCAGAAAACCCAGTTTCAAATGTCAGCACTGTGCCACAGGCTGTTATGTCATATACTCCTATGTCACAGCCTCCAGCTGCAGCTGTACAAGAGCAACCGAAAGCAACAACCAAAGATTGGCGAGTAACAGATTTAGATACAGACTATGATTATGAGTGTGAAGGAACTGCAACCTTAAACCGCCCAAAGGGTCTAGTTAGGTTAAAACCCATGGCTAAAATAACAGCAAAAACTCGTGAAGAGATTGCAGAAGCAATTATGGACATACCAGACAGTGAATTTAAATCCCTCATCAATCAAAGTCGGACTCTTGATGGGTGGTCGAGCCTTGATGGGTCACCCAGACATGGGCCAGCTACTGTTCCAAGAAGTGCTACTTTAAAAAGAGCTCCTCCACCACCTCCAAAGAGGAGTAATTCAACTAAAGGAGAGAAACTCCCCGCGGAAGTTGCTAGAAAAGATGAGCAACTTAGTGCAGTGAAACAGTTAACAGATCACCCAGTCAAAGCCACTAGTAAAATAAGTAGGGACAATGAGCACTCTGAGGAGTTTCCTCCTCCACCTTCCCCACTGCCTTCTGTGGTTGACGATAAACTTGGTAAACCAGGTGACAAAACAGAACCTATGGATGAATTGTTCAGCAATCCACTATTCAGACAAAGACGAAAAGACTCAGCAGAATCGTCTTCCAGCCTAGACTCATCAGCTTTGCCTTTTGCTAATGAAACTGTTGGAACAATTAAACAAAAGTCTTCAAAACCGTATCCAGCACTGCCAATGGAGTCATCTCAACATTCAAATCAAAGAGGTGAGTATTTCATATTTAAAAATTCATACATCTTATAACATATGTAATAGCTGCCCACGTGGTGTAGTGGTTAGCATTCTGAGTGGGCTTGGATTCAAATCCTGAATAAGGCTTGGTTTTTTCCGTGCCAACGCCCTCATAGGGAGCAATGCTGGCTAACCTACATGGTACTCCCATAATAAAGTAGCCAGTAAATTGCAGTGAATAGCAAAAGGTGAATGTCTAATGACAAGTGCCTCTGCATTAGACAAAAAAGAAAAAAAATCATATGTAATTGATGTTTTTGTAAAGAGTCAAATCCACTGCCTTTAATTTTTGCATTTGATCAATAGATATTATAGAGTATTATATAAACATTATAAGGTCATTATTATAATTAAACTAAATATATTAAAGCATACTTCTCCATTTATGACAATTTACAAATTTTAAAGTTATTTTTGTATTACCAAGAATAACCTACATACTCTTACACTTATTCTGCATGTGTATGGTAAAATTATTTATATGCAATAATTAAAGATTCTATAATCAAGAATTATGGAGTTGAAATTATATTTATTGAAATAATATAAATCTTTATTCTTTTGTTGATTTTTTTTTCTGATATTGTCTTTGATCATATTATTAGTGCTTTTCTTTATTACTGGTGCATTTAACTGGAAATCTTCCTTGGACTATATTCTAAAAATCAGGGATTCTAAGAACGTTAATAGTTATTAAAATGAAGCCCTTTTTTTTGTCACATAGCTAACTAGATAGAAAAGAAGAATTTGGGGATTAACCTGACAGTGTGAGGCAACCACAACACTTAGAGTTGAGGAAGAGACTTATCAAAACTTGCCAGAATCTTTGGAATTTAGCCCCCCCCCCCCACTTTTTTATGAAAAATAAAATTTATCTATTTACAAAATTTGTAGAGGATTAAAGATAAATTTAATGTCGCTTTTTAAAGAATTTTAATACTTTTTTGGCTGGAAAACCATAAGTAGAATAGGAAGTAGGCGATATATATTTCTATACAGATAAAATTAAATTAATGACATGAGCAAAGACAACTGTCTTCTTCTTTAATCATAAAATCCATAAATTACGCCGTCTAAAAAAAAAGTGAAATATGTTGCTGGGTTTAAAACAATAAGTTTGCTAAGGCTTAAGCATGCAAATATTTTTTAAGGCTTTTGATCATAAAAAAAGTCTTTCTAGGGCCTTATAAAACAATATTGATAATTAAGACTTTTCCAGATTTTTAGGAACCTTCTTGAAAATGCTTATAAACAAAACATGTAATTTCCTCTATCTCAATATTTTTTATGATCATGATTTTATGAATAGTGATTGATATATTTTTGGTTTGCTTGTTTTAGATTTAAATCTTCAAAAAGGAAGAGGTACAACAGAAACAAATACCTCACATGAGCACGAATATGATGTGTAAGTAGTAAATAACTTTATATACCACTAATACAAATTTATATAAATGAATGTTTATTTTGAACATTCAATACTCTTTGATGCAACTGAAACTCAAAGGAAATTAGAAGAGTCCAAACACAATAGGAGGAAAAAGTTTTAATAAAAAATAATTTTGCAAATTTATGCACCTTTTCTATAAATTCAGTTTTAGATACTTAAATGATTTTGAACTAAATTTGCCAAACTAAACTTTAATTTTTAAAAAGTTAAAATTATTTTTTAATTTCTTTTTTATTATTATTATTATTATTAGCATCATTGAAGAAATAAAACTGTCAACTATTCTGTGGTTGTTTTAACATATTTACAGCTTGTTATTTCTTAACTTTTCTAACATTGAATGCCTATTAAAATAATGAAATTCTAAATATGATTGCTTCAGACTTCTGTTAACTCATAACCATTTACAAACTTCATTGGACAACTGTATTGCAAACTCAATATTATAAAATTATTTCAATTTCCTGTCCCTCCCCTTACCTAACAATTTCTTTTCAAGAAACAAAGTTCTCAAAACTGTTTAATATGATAACTTAGTGGTAGCCAAAATAATATTTTGAAATGATATAAATTCATGTCAGCAAGAACCAGAAACCGAATTTGGATGATGTAAATTCATGTCAGAAGCTGGGAATGTGTTGATACTTCTATTGCATTAAGATGGCTCAAATTGGTATATAACTTAGTGACATCATATTACATCATATTACCTCAGTGACATCATATTACCTCTAAGTCTTTATAAACATATCTTATCTCTTGATTCCATGTACTTCGACACATGCTTCAGTTGTGTAAATTTCTTATACTCAAGTGTTTTTAGAATGTGGAAGGTAGGGAATATTTTATACAATTTTATCTACTGTTAGTATCAAATATGACAGGGGTGGGCAAATAGCAGCCTGCAAGCCATATGCAGCCCAATAAAGATTTTTTTATGGCCCACCAAGACACCCTGAAAAATCCGGACAACCAGAAAAACTGCCAATATTTTATTTTATTTATATTTATTCATTTTTATGATACAATTAATACTTTTCTGAAATGCAAAGTTAACTAGTAAATGCAATAATTTGAATATGATGTGTAAGTAGTAAATAACTATATATATATATATATATATATATATATATATATATATATACACCACTAATAAAAATTTATATAAATGAATGATGATTTTGAACATTCAATCATTCTCTTTGATGCATAGTTTCCAACTGAAACTCAATGGAAATTAGATTTTTTTTTTAATCCAAACACAATAGGAGGAAAAAGGTTTAATAAAAAATCATTTTGCAAATTTATGCACCTTTTCTATAAATTCAGTTTTAGATACTTAAATGATTTAGATTAGATTTTAAAAGGTGTGGCCCTCCACAAAGTGGCCCCCGGGCCAAAACAATTGCCCTCCTCTGAAATTGACATTATTCTTCTCCTAATTCTGCATTTATAAATAGAAGAAATTACATAGTTTTTATTCAATAAATGTGATATATATATGTCTTAAGTTTAGAATTTGCTTACACAACTTTATTGATTTACTTTATTTAGGACTCCTGAAGCTATATCTCCTGGCGATGTGATTGATGACATAGAAAATATGTTAGCAAATCTATCAGATCAGCTGGATGCTATGCTGGATGATGAGCAAGTGCAAAAATAATTAAGTTATGTATGTATTGAAAATAGAACTGACAAGTTTCCTCAAACATCTTGTACTTTACTTACTGCCTGGAGCAGTATGCGTTTATAACATAAGCACAGGTGCATAAATGCTGGAAGAGGCTGCCTGCTAAATTACAGATCAGAGTTAATCCTATTAACCATTTAAGCACTGATTCAGTTTTGGAATATGCATCGGGAAAGTGGAAGATAAAAACAAAGGTCATTTTTACCTCAGCAGCACACTGACAGTGAGATTATTTCTATATTTCTATATGCATGATATCCTAATGTTTAACCTTAACAAAGTGACGAAAAGTTCCTCAGTTAAAAACTCGTGTCACTGGAAACTGAAAGAGCCGATTTATCAAAATCAAGTTGACTTTTCTTGAATGTAAACAATACAGTAAACCCTCTATTTAGCATTATCAGTATGAAATATGGATTAGGCAAACAGCCTTCTATAAACAAATATTCACCATGAAATATTTGTTGATTCAGCAATCTAATTGTAATTTTGTTCTGTTATCCAGTGCACTCTATAAAAAAAAAAAAATCAAATAACAAATATATTATCAATTAGAAAAATGAGTGGGTAATAGAGCACTGACTTAAGAAGTTTGCACTTCTTTAATAGAAAGAAATATTAATCTGTGTAATATCTTACAGATTAGCTACCAGCTATTTATAATTTTTTAAGCTAAATCGTATTTTTCAGCAAATATCTAAGGCACGACCCACCTTTATACCTGGAAGGATGTATGTATGAAATGATGTATTTGGCTACGACTGCGAAAAAAAAAGGCACTTAGAAATTTAAATTTTTTAAGGAATGATAAACATGGTTGCAGCTAACCAGTGGCTCATATTATGATCTTCACTTTAAGATCGAAGTAAAAGATATATGATGAATAAATATTTGGACTCATACATCATGTTTTTCCTATTGAGTTAAATTGAGGATTTACTGTATAAATATTTAAATTTGTAACTGTTGCTTCCCAAAAGATTATGTATCCTTTCTCTGAAACCATGAAATATACCCTTTATATTAATGCGTGTCTAAATTTATATGAATACATAATCTATTACTATAGATTAATCTTTCAAACAGATTATTGCGCTTTAGATACTTTTTCAATAAACTTATAAATAAATAATGTTTAAAAATAAATACATGCAACTACTACAATTAATATACATGTAACATGCTTACAAGCACACTACTTCATTGTGAGGTGTTTCATTGCACAATAAGAGTTAATTCAAAGAAATTTCATTATTTCTTATTTGATTTTTAACTCATGCTCTAAGTGCTTCTTTGTCTTGGTTTAATCATGTAATGAGCTTTGCACATCTTTTAGTAACAAATGCATAATGCAAATGCTTAAAAAGTTTTAACAAAACAAAGTCTAGTTAATATATGAGTAGTGTCACATCAATTCTATTTGAGAGCTGGAAAGTTAGCAAGAAAAGATAAGGACATTCACTGGATAAAAAATACTTTTTAAAGACTCTTAAAAATGGAAACTAAAATTAAGGAGTTCTTAAGGACCTTATGGACCCAGTGTATAATCAAGAATTGTTATGAATGGATTAAAATAGACATATTTACTCATTTATCACTTATGGCATTTGGCTGGCATTAGATGATAACACACATAGCTTGGGAAATTAATAAATATGCATACATTATGTATAACTTAGTATTGTAAGTTACAGTACAATAAAAGCAGGATTCAAAATCAAGATGTACATTTAAATGGCAGCATACATACTTTTTGAAACAATAGATCGTGAAGTTCAGAAAAAAATAGTAAATTTATTCAGGTTGGAAAAATTGGTATTTCTAAGCAAGGATAAAAAGGAAATTTGTGTTTTAAATAACAGTGCTAATTTAATCTTTCTGTATGTTATGGATTATTACATGAGAGTCCAAGGAATGTTTATTATTTGAAAAAAGTCATAATTATTTCCTTTTTCAGTAATACTGAAAATATAGGAAAATGTTGTGACTGGGGGTGGAATGCCCAAGTATCTCATAATTGTTTAATTTCATATTATGAGGCTGAATTTTTCAACTTATTTATTTATTCTTCTTTAAAGGAGAGGGAGAGAAGCAAAATACACTTGTGCTTTAAACAACTGACAATTTCAATATTAGTAATAATGAACTCTTCTTTTTTAGCTATTGATGATTGTTCACATCCACCATGGGTTAGTCTAAAGTCACAACAAAAGTTAATTTAAAAATTTGATTCACCAATCACAGAAATTCATAATTTCGAGATTGTTTCTCACAGTGTATATATATATATATATATATATATATATAAACTTTTAAATATCAGTTAAGTGTAATAACTGAATCAAGAACACCAATAGCTCCCATGTAAAAAAGAAATTAAATTTGAAGTGCATTTACAGCTCCAAATTAATGCTTTTCCTTAGGCAAAACTGAACTGATACTATGCACACCATGTCTGCATTTTTTGACATGGAACATGTGGTAGCAGCATACTATAGCCTGTTGAAAGAAATATGTTTAAAGTTTAGAAGCACTAGAATTTTGATATTTTTCAGATGATTTATCACAGCATATTTTGATGCTAACATTAATGAAATACAATCTATCAAGTATGATTAAATTAATAAAATACTCATTTGTTACTAATTCATATAACATCTAAACTAAATGGTTTTATTTCATGGTTCAGAGAAACTGAATAAACAGTATAATGTGAAAACACTGTTATTTGAATTTTGTACTTTAAAAGTGTGAATTTCTCTTATTTCATCTTTGATAAATATCCTTTTTGATACCATCTGCCTTTTTTGTACCATGTATATTCTTTGATCAAGTTGTTAATTACTTTTTGCTATTAGTAAAAGATTTATATATTTTATATTTATTATATGGTACAGCCAAGAAACATTTTAGCATGTATTTAAATTACTGTACAAAAAATATGGTACAAGCATATGTAATTTGACAATCTTGTGTGCATTTAAGGCTTCCATTGACCCTTCTTGTTTGCAGGTTGCATTGTTACTTTTACTGTGAATACCCATAAATGCTTTTGATTTGATTGCAAATCATGCTATAAAAACCTTTGTGCCAAACTATAAACTTAAATGTAGAATAAAAGTAGTACAGTGGTACTACTTGCTTTAGAGTCAACAAAATAGAAGAAACTAGGACTATATCACCAGAGACTCTTTCAGTGTTATTCACAATATATTATGATCATATAAATAATAGGTATATAGTGACCAAAATTACTGAGTCACATTTGCAAGAAAAGCTTTTGTTTTGCTCCAGCACAAGTTATGATGTTTCATTGAACTCATGTATAAATTAATTTGAACATAATATACTCTTTTTTTCGTTATTTTGTTGCATTTAATGTGTTGTTTTACTACTTTTTATTTAAATGTAATTATTAATCAAGTTGCCATGTGATAATTTTGTACAAAATTCCTCAGATTCAGAATAGTTTATCGTGGGAAAGGAATTGTATTTCAGAAATGATTCCTCGTCAAAATCAGTTTGAAGCTATTATTTGGAAGAAGAAAAAAAAAGTGACAAAACTTTTAGTGCAAGTAATTTTAGCATCTTACCAGCATATATTGTATGTATAGTATATATAAATGTGTGTCCTGTAGTCAGAGTTATAACATATTATGGGAACAATAAAATATAACTGTACTCTACATGTGTTTGGATTTATTGTGGGCAGAGGATGCCTAAATTATTTTGGTTATCTTCTTTGTAAATAAATTTTTAATTAATGTATATGTACTCAAATACTTCTTTGTGAAATAAACTTATTGCACATCAATAAGACTGAACTCAGAAGTATTTAACTGTAACAGTGAAGATTACATTTGTCTAGTACAGTGATTCTCAACCTTTTTACATCTAAGCCCCCCCCCCCCTTTGGGCAACCTTCAGACCCCAGGCCAAAAAGATAAGTAACACTAGTAAAATACATTCTACAGATATTATTTGCTAACCCTCCAACACCCCCCCCCCATAAAAAAGGGGGGGGAGTGTGTCCCCAGGTTGAGAGTCATTGGTTTAGTACATAAACTAAATATAGCTACTAAAATAGAGAAATAAAATTCAGGCAATTTTAATCTGAAAAAATCGGAGAGATTAAAGGTATGGACAAAATTTCTCCAGAAGCTAACACAATGGAACTCTACAAAGTAGGACTTGGCAAAAAATTAATTTAAAAGATAGTATTTAGAATGAGCTCTTCCTTTTTAAGAGATGAGCATACATATTAACCCTTTAATGCACAATTTTTGTATTAATTAAGGATTAAAAAAATTGCAGATAATTATAATTTATGTCTAATTAGACTCATTTATGCTAAAAAAATCTTAAAATTTAAATTATCACAGTATAAATAAACAATCGGTGCATTGCATGCACCATATTTTATCCAGCAAGCATTAAGAGTTATAAGCAAATTAAACGATTAAGATTCCTGTGATGTATACAGACCTAAATTCCTAGAATAAAAGCAATCCAACATCAAACATGACTTAAACAGACTTCAAATATTTGGATAAACACAATTTAACATTAAATATGGCACATCTGAATCTCTATAATATTTGAATGAACATAAAGCACAATGTCTGCAACATTCATAGAGCTGCACAATTGATGCAAATATGCTGCAAAATGGATAAACATTCTCTTCCCAAGAAATCTAATGTTATACACACTCCAGTAAGGGCCTGTTGGCATAGAATCTGTCAGTGTCACTCGTATTGAGATATCGCCTTCTGGGAAGAGTAACAGGACAACTCAAAAATGGCCATTTTAGTTAAGAGTTAAGCGTCTTCCCCTTCAAGAGTCAGTGTAATAGTGAGATTTGCAACCTCACACGGCACCTATTGTGGCAAGAGAAGTCCCGATACACATGAAATGTAGACTTCTAAAAGGTGAACTCAAAGGTAGAGACAGCTAAAAAAATAGCCATTTTTGAGTTGTCCCGTTACTCTTGCCGGAAGGCGATATATTTAACCAACTGCAAACCTCTAAGTGATTAGCCACAAAATTGTTAAGGTCTGTGATAGGTTTAAAATGTCAGTATGAGTAATGCTAATGCTGACGGATTCTATGTGAACAGGTTCTAAGTTCACAAATATTTTATCTAAAGGAATCTCGTTTTTGAATTACTTGTGTTTAACAACTCTATGAAAATTTGGTGAATCTTTTTATTATTTTCTTCAAGTTTAAATTTCTCAAAAATGTTTAAAGAACTAGGAGAGTTGGCAGCTCTGAAATTATTACATTACTCAAATGCAACCTTGAATTATATTTAAATTATACTCCATTACTGCTTACATATTTTGTGAAATATTTTATACTGAGATATGATTGAAAAAATTTCTCTATGTGATTTTTTTTCTTTTTCTTCTCTATTCTAACTTACATTCTTAAAACAATACAACAACCATTAATGACATAGATACAATATTTAAAAAAATATACAAATTTATTTGTAAAAATTCCAGCACAATTATCTCAAAAATTCAACAATACTGCGTTTAATGTTTGAATCTAGGAGAAAAAATTTCCTAAATTCAAAATCATAATAGAAAAAGGAACAGTACATATCACAATCATCATTCTATAATATTAACTAGGTAAAATCAACAAATCATTTGAGAATGATATCTTGTAGAATACTTATGTAAAACATTTTATAATTTTCTTTTATTAATATTATATATTTAATAACATTTAATATTTTGTAATAATATGCTTTATGTATTGAGAGGAAATTGTTCCTTATCAAAAAAGAAAATAATATTTAAATTTTACATACTTTCTTCCAAAGTATCAGCATTTAAAAAAGAAACTAAACACATGCCTATGCACAAGAATCTATAAAACAACTTTTAAGTGCAAATAAAATAAACATTCTATTTGATGAACATAATATTCAAAATAGCATAATGAAATGTTCCAGATGATTGAACACTTCATCCAATGGATAATGCAACTTTATATATGAATGCCTAAAATTAATGTGGTGGATTTGCACTTACAACTCGTACAAAAATGTTTTTTACTGAATACAATATTAATTAGTTTATTAATACATTAATTAATTTGGAAACATAAGACTCAAGATTAGACATTTATTGACTATAAATGAAACTTTCTATCTTCTCTCAGAGGAAAGTCAGTTTTTCTGTAAGAAATGAGTGAGATATGTAGTATAAAATAAAGATTTTAAAAACCTATAAAATTAACTTTGTGAATATATTATAGATATTTTGATTAGGTCTATAAAATAAAAGGGAGTGTATGTGTAGCTAAAATTAGAAAAAGATTATTGTGACTAATGAATATAAAAATCAATTTAAGGAACTTTTAAAATTCTTTTAATTTAGACAAGCTGTAAAATCTAAAATTGTATGAGTGAATAATTGTATGAGTGTTAAAGGAAATTAATAATTATTTAGAATTGATTATATAGTGAAATATTAATAATAAATGGCATATAATTTTTATGGTATCAATCAAAAGGTTCTTAAAAATACATTAATTAATTTTTATATTACGTTTTATCAATGTGAAGCTCAAAAACATTGTTATTGCTTTTTAATTGAAATTTTGTAAATACATTTATTCAGTTTGTATAGGAAATTGTGAAATAAGAAACTATGTATCTAGTTCCAAGAAGTTAACAAATTTAAAAATATATATATATATATATATATAAATATATACACATATGTATTAAATTATAAATATTATGTTTGTACTAAAAAAATATTCATCCTAAAATCGCAGGTTTTAGTGCACACCAGCAATGCGTAGCATTTCTTCCTTATCACAAATCTTTTGCCTAGATTTTCCAACAGCTTGCCCTCTTTCCAGTTCAATACTGTCTATTTTCATCCAGTCATGAAAAGTAGTAAATTTAACACCTAAATGTAAATAGCGAAGCTTGCATTAAACTGAAATTAATAGGTTATAGAAAAGAAACAGAGAGATAGTATGTATAAGGTCACTTAATTTTTTGAGAAATATTTTATTACTATTACTACAAACTAATCTGTTGAGAATCTCTTGATAAACCCCTAAAATTTAATGTCATTCAATGCAATGAACTTTCATTACTGCTTGGCAATATCTCATAAGTAAATTTGTTACTCTTCACACACTTTAATGTTAACTTATTGTTATTCAAAATATTACACTCTATCCTAGCAACTTTTAGCAGATGCTCAATATTAACCCTTTGGAATTGTGAAGTCTTTGAGCTTCCTTATTAGTGGATCAAAGTTTTTTTTTCATGAAGGTTAAATCATGTACAAAGGACTTTTAAATTAAGTGTAAAGGAAAAAAATTATTTTAATGCTAATTTTGTTGATATCATTTTAGCATAATATTAAATAATTTAGATTTTATATTCTCTCAAAGTGTGATACTTTTAGAAGCAGTCCCCAATATGTGTGCCTGACTTGCAAGAGCAAGTATCACATTAAAATGGAGTTTCTCATCTTCCACCAGGAATCTTAAAATCTGAGCATACTACACTGACTGTTCTTGTTCCATAAGATAAAAATGTTCAAATAATTGCCTTGCATTTTCATTGTCATAATTAAAGACACCCCTTTGCAGCATATTTCATGGTTCCAGTAGAAAAGTAAAATAAACTCAACTATGTAAAACAAACTAGAGAAAAACCCAATAACTCAGCACAGCCAAAGTATGACTAGGTTTGGGTGTGAAGTTTAAGAGAAGTGCAAGTGAAAAGGTAATAAAATATAGAACGAACCATTGGAAATGAACTAAGGGGCCATTTTCAAATTATAAAATAATAATAATGAAAATAACATTTTTTGTCACAATATACACAGCATTCAACCTTATAAGTAAAAGTGTTATGCCATATGAGCAGGTTTAGCATAATTGTCACACTGATGTAAGAAATATAAAAAACTATTGATTGGTAAAAACATTGCACCTTTGTAAATACCATTAAGCAATGCTTATTATGGCCATAAAATGGACCAACATTTAGACATTGTAATTAACTCAAAATTTAAGCAATAAATATATGAAATAGAAGAGTAATATTTGGTTATTTGGTACAGATGTGTTAGACGCACCTCCCTGCCAAGTTTCGCGTGGTAACCATGCGATTTTGGCGAGATTTTGTTATTTTATGGCAGCAGTTTACATGTAAACTTCAACCAGAAAGAACAAGTAGGTCATGTAATGGCAAATGAACTATTTTCACTAGGAGAAGAAAACCACTTAATTATAAACAAATCCATGTGCCCCATTTGCTAGCACAAAATTTCATAGTATTGTAACTCTAAATTCTAATAGAACAGAGTATTTGTGATGAACCTTTGTATATTCATAGTGATATTGATTCATTAAAAATTTCTGCACAAACTACAAAATTTTATGTGCCAAAGATGGCTAATTTACTAATATAATACATGTCCATATTGTCTAATGTGAGGATCCATGAGGGTTTGACATCATGTGATCTGCTACATCATCTACAAACAGTCATTTTATATTATCTAATGTGTTTTTGATAGAATAACATGATCCACTACACCACAGATAAATGGTACATTGCACAAAAAATTGTTTTTAGTACAAATCTCTACTATAAACATTTTTTGGCATACATGTTATCTTGTATCAACAAATCTTAAAACTATCTTTTATAGCTTGGTTTCTGTTAGACTACAATAAAGTTATAAAATTTCACACTGGCACAGTTTCATTACATTAAAAAAAAAGTTCTTATTGTTTTCAGGGTTAAAAGAATGGACCACCCAAGGTGACCAGAGACCAGTTTGAAGACATTTTTTAAGCGACTTGACAAAGATTCAAGAGAATTTTCTCTCAAAAACCAGTAAGGCATTCATATATAAGAAACAAATTATGTTTACTATAGAATTTGTTTCTTATAAGAAACAAATTGTATAGTAAACATAGACTCGATTAAAAATTTCAGCCTCTATATCTTCTCATGTTCAGGTCTTACTTAGCAATTTTATTCACAAAAATTCTTTAACCCTTAGACCGTTGAGTTTTTGCCACCTGGTTCTTCCCCCAGCATTGGGTTTTTTTTTTTTTTTGAAGCGCTCTTCAGAGGATGCGCGTTTTGAAGGAATGTTCGAAAAGAGTTCAATACAGTTAACTTATTTAAATCAAAATAAGTGAAACCTAAAATTTTTAAGAATATATATATATATATATTTACATAATGTACAGATTTTTTTTTTCATAAATTTCTTATAATATGATATATTTTAAAGCTAGGTGATATGCATAAACCCACTTTACAGTCTTTACACCATATAGTCTATTCATCACTTAGTCCGCTATAGTCTTTTAACCACTTTTTTCATTGAATAAATCTGAATAATCCCTCTCAGAATCACTTAAAATGTCAGTTAGAATAGTCTTTAGCTTTTGAAATTCCAAACTCCCGCCATTTTATACTGCATGTATTCTCAAAATAATCACCTAAAAATCTACTTCTTATCAGGAGAAATTGTATTCAAATGCCATTAAGTGCTGCTATCAATTAATGAATGAAAAAATCAGTTTAGAATGTGTTAAACGCATTTGTAAAGTGCAAAACATTGGAAAAATCCAGATAGACGCATCCAGCGAGTTCGTAATGCTGGGGGAAAGACTGATGAACGCAATGAGCACGTTCGTAAAGGTCTAAGGGTTAATATTAAATTATGCTAACAATACTAATATAAACTATGAAATAGCATTCAAGACAGTTTCCAGCAAAACCACTCACCTCTTTCTCTTAGAATTTTCAGTATCGTTTGACTACCAGAACACTGTTTTTGAAAGCACTTTTCTTTTTCCATATCCAATAACAATTTTTCAGCAGTTTCATAACTGCCATTCATAGTTGATAGGATTACACCACTTGGGCCTGTTTTAATCCAACCACTACAGTACAAACCTACAAAATTAAAAAGAAATTTTAATGTAAAAAGACAATACACAGTTTGCTCCAGCTTAAACTGAAATATTTTTAATTTTTCCCTCAATAATAAGAAATTTCCACTGTGCTGTGAGAATTTTTTCATTATTATTATTATCCTTCCTTCAATTCCAAAACTAAGATCTAATTTTGATAAGTGAGGTTTTTTTTTATGGTAGATTTTGAAATTTTTTCAGGATTGTCTTAATTAAATTTTATCAATATTCCATTAGGATACTTCTTTTAATCATCAGCTATCCAGACACACAGACTCCCCAAAAAAATGAGAAATTTCTCAACTGCTTTTATCCTCTTTCAAAATTGACTGTTTTGAGTCAGTATAGGTACAACCAATCACTTTCACATATCATGAATACAAATATAACTTGCTATTTTCTATAACTAGCTGAATACCTTTGCTTTGCTACGGAGTACATTCAAATTAAATACAATGGTCAATGTATGCAATTAATGCAAATATATATATATATATATATTTATAAAAAAATCATCTATATATATAAAACAGTTCCGTAACTGACTCATTCATTCACTGACTGACTGACTGACTGACTGACATACAACGCACAGACCAAACCACTGGACCTAAAGGGCTGAAATTTTGCATGCCGATTCTTCTAATAGTATAGGGGTGCACTAAGAAAGATTTTTCAAAAATTCTTCTTAGATTTTTTAAAATTAAATTTTTAAGCTGTTTTTTTAACTTTTTTTTACGTTTGCATTTAAAATAATACATTGAGGGTTATAAAATTTATATCACGAGAAAGATCATAAAAATTCCTTCAAAATGAAATTTTTTTCGAATGTTTACCTCCATTTCCTGATTTTTGGTGAATTTTTAAAGATTAATTTTTAGAATTTAATTTATTAAATGCTGATCACGTGATTTCTTTTTCTGGTACTTTAAATAAATTTATCGTCACGTGCATAACAACTGAATAGACAAAAAAAAATTATTTTTCTTTCTAATGCAGCAGACTATTGGATATTATCCAAAAAAAATAAATATACCTTTCGATTTTTTTATAAATATATATATATACCTGTATATAGATATATACTAGCATTATTGCCCGGCGATGCACGGGTAGATATATAGATATAAAATTTTTTATGCATTCCATCAAAAAAATATTGGGCTTCACCCTCCGCTCTTCATGTTTATCTGGCTAGACAGATTGCGCTTAGCACATTTCTACTGAAAGGATATACAAACAATAAGAAAGAAAGAAACTTTGAGCCTGCGGACCTTCGTCTGATTATACGTTTGATTTTATTGAGAATTAATAACACAGAGTTGCGTGATTCGCACGTTTGGATTGAATAAGTTTACTGTTTAATTATATTTGTTTGGTCCACTGTTTAATTAGAAATAAGTTTTATAATTTACATTTGCCTTTATTATTTATTTTTCCCTTAAAAGCTCAGTTTGTTCTACATCACCCAAGAGACGCACTTTTTCCCACATCACCCAAGAGGTAAAGTGCAAGATGCATTATCCCCTTTATTTATTCAAAGTAAGGCGGGATTCCACATGAAGCCTATTTTCCTTACTTTGGTGATTCGGTTTTTTATTGTCGACAGGCCAAAAACCGTATCGGTTTTTAATTTTCCCAAGGCCAAAAACTGTTGAAAAAGCGAATTGTAATTTGGTTTTTAATTTTCCTAAGGCCAAAAACCGTAGAAAAAGCAAACTGTAAATCGGTTCAAGCGATGAGAAAAACTGCAAATAACAAAGGACACAAAGCAGAGCCGTGAAAGTTGTGTTAAAATATAATAATTTGAACTGCATTCTCAAAAAACTCCCATCTCAGTTAGTCTAGTGGTTAAATTTTATCTTTTACCGTATTTTAATATTTCTTTTGTCAATTTATTTTGTTGTTATGCACGTGACGCAAAATTAATTTAAAGTATCACAAAAAGAAAAGAAACCACGTGATCAGCATTTCATAAATTAAATTCTAAAAATTAATCTTTAAAAATTCACCAAAAATCAGAAAAGGGAGGTAAAGATTCGAAAAAGATTTCGTTTTAAAGGAATTTTTATGATCTTTCTCGTGATATAAATTTTATAACCCTCGAATTATCATTTTAAATGCAAACTTAAAAAAATTAGAAAAACAGCTTAAAAATTTAATTTTAAAAAATCGAAGAAGAATTTTTCAAAAATCTTTCTGAGTTCACCCCTCCACTATAGACTCCACTATAGAACAATCGCCATGCAAAATTTCAGCTCTTTATGTCCAACGGTTTGGACTGTGCGTTATCGGTCAGTCAGTCAGTCAGTTATGCAAGGCCAAAGGTTATTACCATGGAGCTCTCCCCCCCTCATCCCCCGCACGGGAGAAGAGGGGTTGGTAATAACCGTGCGGGGAATAGGTTCGGATTTCACTGATAACATGTTGTGGGGAACTGTCTGTCTCCAAGGGGGTACTCGCACCTCTTAGAGGCACAAAAAATCATTAAAAAATTAATTTAAAAAAAACTAATTGAGCCCCAAACTTTGTTTTTGCTGATTTAAGTTTCTCGGTTCCTAAACATTAATTGTGCCGAATTTGGTCCCGGTGGGTGAAACAGTCTATGATTCTATAGCGGACAAACAAACAGACAAGCTCTTTTATATATATAGATATATATATATATATTTTTTTTTTACATCAATTGTATACATTGATCGTCGCATTTATTATAAATATATATATTTATTTTTTCTGGCATTAATTGCATACATTGACCGTTGTATTTAATTTGAATGTACTCAGTAACAAAGCGCGGGTTTTCAGCTAGTAATGGATATATTTATAGACAAAATAATGTAGAAGAAAATATTCAAATTAAATCTTATAGATCATACTAAAGAATATAGTACAGTTTGAGGAACATTTCTTGTACTGTATTGTAATATTTTTTGGATAATGTCCAATCGTCTGACGTATTATAAAGAAAAACAATTTTTCAATTTATTTTCTTGTTATGCACGTGACGCAAAATTAATTTAAAGTAACAAAAGAAGAAAAGAAACCACATGATCAGCATTTAATAAACTAAATTCTAAAAATTAATCTTTACCTCTATTTTCTAATTTTTGGTGAATTTTTAAAGATTCGAAAAATATTTCATTTTAAAGGAATTTTTATGATCTTTCTCGTGATATAAATTATATAACCCTCAGATTATTATTTTAAATGCAAACTTAAAAGAATATTACAAAAAACAGTTTAAAAATTTAATTTTAAAAAATCTAAGAAGAATTTTTCAAAAATCTTTCTTAATGCACCCCTACACTAAAACAAGAATCGCCATGCAAAATTTCAACCCTTTAGGTCCAGCGGTTTGGTCTGTGCGTTGTCTGTCAGTCAGTCAGTAACGGAACTATTTTATATATATAGATTAGGGTTTGCACTCATAAAAAAATTACAGTTAAGAATTTTTTAAAGACCTAGGGTAATATTTTTAAAGACCTTAAGAATGATTTAAAATACAATCCCCCAACAAAAAAAGTTCTCACTTTTAAAAATATGTGTGTATCAAGAAAGATTATAACCATATGTAATTTCTCCTAAATATCAACTTTATAAATTGATAAAAGTAATAATCATAACACAAAATTACTTTTACAGTTACAGTCACTTAGGATTTCTTTGCCTTTAACTTAATAATTTACATCAGTAAGTAATTTACAAGGATTAATTAGAGCAAACCAGTAGTTTTTTATTTTTTATATATATTTGGAGTGGGGAGGTTAGAGTAATATTAAATAAGCATCCTCATTCTGAAAAATAATAATATAAAAAATGACTGGTATATAAAAAAAGTGTTTTTTCTCAAAGCTGTCTGTTCACAATCAATAAATGAAAAATTCTTGTTTTGAAACTCAAAAATATGAACTTTTTAAGGGCTAGAAAGTAAATGAAATAAAGAACCTTGAATGCAAAAATAAGTACTTTTAAAAAACTTTATAAGAGGTGCTTAAAAATAGAAAATGAAAACTAGGAGTTATCAAGAACTCGTAAGGACTGTATAAACCCTAATACTAATTCCTTAAATTGGGGATTATTTCTGTATTAAACAAACAAACAAACAAAAAACTTACCTTCATGACCTAACACTTTGCCATCTTTATTAGGTACAATACATTTTGTTTTATCAAATGGTAACTGAGGATCTAATAATTCACTCTGGTAACCGACACTTCTTAAAACCTAGCATAAAATTAGCATTCATTACCATACTTTTGTCACTTCAGATGTTATCAAGCTTTAAATATCTCTCTTTTTTTTTTTTTTTTTTTTTGGGGGGGGGGGGGGTGTTAGACAAAAAATTATCTTACTTATGAAGGAAAGAAACAATATGCAAATTTACTACAAAATGTGTTACAGTTGTTTCACACTTCACCTAAGAATCAATTCAAACAAAAAATATGGCTGAAGATATTAGAACCTCTGAAAAATAGTAAGACATTGCAAAATATATTTCTTTTAAATAAATCTTAGTTCATGTCATGACAAACATGTTTATGTCCAAACATGTTTATGTAAATGTTGATCATTCTTATATTATTAAAACAAATGAAGGTCCTTTTTATGTATGAGATTTTAAACAATTTCATCTTTTTCTATAAATATATGTGCAATAACTTCAATTTTTTTACACAAGCACACTTTCACCAAAAGTTACAATCCCTTCCTTCATTTTTAATATATTCTCACTACAAAATATTTACCATCATCACAACATAAAATTTCATATGCTTGTTGATGACATCTTGAGATTATTTAATTTTGTAAATTCTGTGTATTTCACAGAAAGCACCCCTCAAACATTTATATATATAACCTAGACATTATTATCAGTTGTTTTATTTCTTTCTTAACTGTGTGCATAATTTTTATATAAAATATTGAGAAAAGAGGGAAAGTAAAAATACATCAAGGTACATTACTTTAGGTTAAAATGTAAAAAAAATATTTAATAAAACAACACACATACTCTTTCACAGTGTTCCTCTAAATCAGTGGTTCCCAACCCATAGAAGTCTGCGGACCACTAAGCCAGAGATTGAACCATGTGCAGACCATCGACTTGAGGGGGGAGGGGAATTTTCCGGGGGGTACAGAATATTGCTCAGGCAAAAGGGATACAGGATTAACATACATTCTAACATATCATTTTCTAATAATAAAATAATTATGTTAACTCCTTAACTGGTCAATTTTTTTACTAGAAACATAGCCAAAAAAGGCATATTTTTTTTGTTGCCTATAATTAAATACCACGCTTAATATAATACGAAAACGAAAGAATTTATTAAATTTCACTTTTAATGCTTTTACATTATTTTTATTTTAAATTTTTGGAACACAAAAACCCTTAAATGCTTGCTTTTTGCAAGACAAAATCCCTTCAATGTTTGCTTTTTGCAAGACAATACCCCTTAAATGTTTGCTTTTTGCGAGACAAACTGCATGCAATGAAGAATGTTTAACAGATCTTACAAAAATTTCTTTCATACTTACTTTAAAATTCGAAGTTTACACTTTTGCAAATTGTTCAAGAGTCTTTTTTTGTGTGGTACAATTTGAAGCATGGTATAGTACAAAGTTCTACATCACAATCAGGGCAGAAATAATGATCTGAAGAATAATCCAGATTATTAGACGACAGTTCCGAATCTGAATCAGAATTCAGTCCATCATCTAACAGGAAAGTGTTTTCGTCGTTTATTCCATCCATAATTTTTTTTAAATGTAGTTGTTTGAATTCACAAGCATTGCAAGCAGTAGTACAAAAATTCCTCAAAGCAAAAATTTCTGTGCTTCCGTTTAATAAAGAAAAACCGGGTTAAAAGAATTTAAATAAAATGGACAAGCTACGACATCTGCTAAAAATATTTGTACTAGGCTTTATATTAGTATTAGTCTTTACAAACTAAAAACACATGCAAACGAAAAGAGGAAAGGAGAGAATATTGATGCCCGTATGCTGTACGGGTAAACCGGTTGGGACCAGGTGTGAGTAGCCCGTACACTGTATGGGCAAACCGGTTACAGAATTAAACTATTAAGAAATTTTAATTCAACACCTGATAGTCATTGGATGAACATCTAGTTCAATGAATATTGCTTTCAAAATCCCCATTTATTTCGCAACTTTTTTAAATGTGGTGCCGGACCACTCCTGGGGCTCTTGCAGGCTACTGGTTGGGAACCACTGCTCTAAATGAAATAAAATGCAAAGTAAACCAGAGAAAAAAATTTACAATTATTATTGGTGTGGTATTAAACGGCCAAGAAAATGTGCACAAAAATGGGCAGATACAAAATATGGGTAAGAAATAAGGTTTACAAGGGACTACATAATATATTACAAAACTAAATTTATATTTACCACCGATATGAACAAATTGTATAATTTCTAATAAATATACTCATGCCAAGAAAAAAATCATTTCAAGTTTAAAAAAAACTTCTTAAGAATAAGGTAAGTATTAGGAGTGTATATAAGACTTTTAAGAGTTAAACAACACAGATACTCTTTCACAGTATTCCTCTAAATGAAATAAAATGCAAAGACCAGGGAAAAAAATTTATAATTATTATTGGTGTGCTATCAAATGGCGAAGAAAATATGCACAAAAATGGGCAGATACAAAATATGGGTAAGACATAAGGTTTATAAGGGATTACATAATATATTACAAAACTAAATTTATATATACCAGGGATATGAACAGATTGTATAATTTCTAATAAATATACTCATGCCAAGAAAAAAATCATTTCAAGTTTTAAAAAAAATTCTTAAGAATAAGGTAAGTATTAGGGGTGCATATAAAACTTTTAAAAATTAAATCATTCTTGTTCTCTGTATATTAAACAGAAATTTCTCCATTTCATAAATTTGTCCACAAAATTGCTAAACTTGCTGGAAAACAAAATAGGAATAAAAATGGTTTTTACTTAATTACATCTACCTATGTTCAATACTTTATTGACTTCATTTACCGAATGTAGCAATAAATGTTTGACATCTAACTACATAACATTTGCAGTTATTGCTTAGACATTGCTATATAACTTCAGTTCCTTCCAACTGTAAGAGTAGGAAATAAATAAATCGAATCACTACAAATCAGCAAGTAACAAAAACTATAAAAAATTTTACCAAACCACATTCTATTTCCTCCTCTTCATCAGTACTGATTACTTTAGCATTTTCTGGTGTGCCCTTTAAATATTTAGAAATAAATATCAATTAGAAATGCTAAACTAAAACCTGATTAGCGAAAGCCCAAGACACAAAACATACATACTTCTATAATATTGACTCCTAAATTGAGTTTCCTGACTTTCCCATGCTCATCAAGTGAAATAGATTTAGGACTCCTAAAGAATTTGATTTCCATTGCCTTATCAGCTGTCTTTGTTTCTTTCTCAACAGCCGTCTTATATAACAACTCTATAAGACGTTTTCTATTTCTAGGAAGATCTAAAGAAAAGAGAAAAAAAAAGGAATAGTTTAAAAAACTTATTAAGGGATTGTCATTACAGTGAAGCATTAACTCAACATTATGACTATTTCATTAATTCAAATCTATCTATATATATAAAACAGTTCCGTAACTGACTGACATACAACACACAGACCAAACTGCTGGACCTAAAGGGCTGAAATTTTGCACAGCGATTCTTATAGTATAAACGTGAACTAAGAAAGATTTTTGAAAAATTCTTTTTAGATTTTTTAAAATTAAATTTTTAAGCTGTTTTTGTAACATTTTTAAAGTTTGCATTTAAAATTTTAATTCGAGGGTTATAAAATTTATATCATGAGAAAGATCATAAAAATTCCTTTAAAATTAAATCTTTTTTGAATCTTTACCTCCATTTTCTGATTTTTGGTGAATTTTTAAAGATTAATTTTTAGAATTTAATTTATTAAATTCTGATCATGTGATTTCTTTTTCTAGTACTTTAATTAAATTTATCGTCACATACATAACAACAAAATAGGCAAAAGAATTTTTTTCTTGCT
Organism: Dolomedes plantarius; assembly: GCA_907164885.2. NCBI lineage: Eukaryota > Metazoa > Arthropoda > Arachnida > Araneae > Dolomedidae > Dolomedes > Dolomedes plantarius. The sequence goes on from OU015495.1 coordinate 153,349,923, forward strand.
AATGCAGCAGACAATTGGACATTATCCAAAAAAATATTAAAATACAGTAAAAGATATGTTCCTCAAACTCTACTATATTAACTGTACTATATTCTTTAGTTAGTTCTATTAGATTTAATTTTAATATTTTCTTCTACATTATTTTGTCTATAAAATTATCCCTTACAATTTTTTTATAAATATAAATATATATATATTTGGCATTAATTGCATATATTGACCGTTGTATTTAATTTGAATGTACTCCATAGAGAAGTGCAGGTTTTCAGCTAGTATATATATAAAACAGTTCCGTGACTGACTGACTGACATATAACACACAGACCAAACCGCTGGATCTAAAGAGCTGAAATTTTGCATGGCGATTCTTCTTATGGTGTAGAGGTGCACTAAGAAAGATTTTTGAAAAAAATTTCTTAGATTTTTTTAAATTAAATTTTTAAGCTGTTTTGTGACTTTTTTTAAAGTTTGCATTTAAAAAAATAATCAGAAAATGGAGGTAAAGATTCGAAAAAGATTTCATTTTAAAGGAATTTTTATGATCTTTATTGTGATATAAATTTTATTACCCCTATATTATTATTTTAAATGCAAACTTAAAAGATTATTACAAAAAACAACTTAAAAACTTAATTTTAAAAAATCTTGAGAATTTTTCAAAAATTTTTCTTAATGCACCCCTACACTAAAACAAGAATTGCCATGCAAAATTTCAGCCCTTTAGGTCCAGCGGTTTGGTCTGTGCATTACCTGTCAGTCAGTCAGTCAGTTATGGAACTGTTTTATAAATATAGATTGCAACATGCCTGAAATAGTATTCTTCTCGTCACTCTGGCTTCGTCTACAGTGTTGTGTATCATCTCCTCTACATAGTTTAAGTTAAAGTTTATCATCATTATATATAAATAAATACTAAGGAACCATTCCAATTGCTCCTTGCCCATCCCTTGTTGGTAGATCACTCTCCTTTCTATGTATTCAGTTTTGGGACATATGAAAGAAATAATATAAGATAACGAGAAATTAAATGTTATAAAAAATGTTCTAGATTTGAGCTAATTATTTTATATACATGAGATATATACATATATACATACTACTACTTTAAAGTATAAAATATAAAAATAAATTAAAAATTTTAGAATTTGGAATCACACAAATCAGAGAGAAAACATACTTGGAATTAGCTCAGGTACACCTTCAAAATCTTTTACAGACATTATAGTAGAACAGCCGTTTAATTTAATCATTTCCCTTAATTCTTTTATTGTAAAAGAAACTTGCAATGGCCCTCTCCTGCCAATTAGCACAACTTTCTTTATTCTACTTTTTAGCAGAGCTTCCATAGCATAATCAGCAATGTCAGTCACCTATAAAAGAGAGAAAAAGGGAAAATGTAAGCAGTTTATTAAGAGATAAATTTAAAATAAAATATCTCCCCTCTCTTCTGCAAAAATTATCTTACATTAGATTACATATATACAAATATCACCCATTAAAAAGGGGGAAAATATGAGCATGTCAAATCCCAAACACAAAAAGTTTTTTTATTTTTTATTTGGTTAATGTGAAGGCACTTGTCCTGTAACATTTGCATTGAACCACAGAAATTGTTGACTACTTAAAAACAAAAAGTAACATTTTAAGTATAAGAAAATAACACTATCAGTAGCAGTAAATGAAAATAAACTATGAACTATGATATTTATTAGGCCTAGCTCTACCTGTCATTAGTTTTAAGAATCACAGCCATTTAAAGAACTTAATATATTATAAGGCCACCATATGGTTAGGATGGTTCCCGGCCATCACACTTAAAGTTTCTTTTTGAAATCTTTTACTACATTCATTTATAGATATTTTCATTTTAAGCAATCTGGAATATTATATCATTTTTTATTTAAGAGTTTGTGGCAAATGTCCTAGTGGTAGTAAATAACAACAGCTGGCTAGCTGGACATGGTTATGCTATTTATTGCACAGGACATCTTGACACAAAACACACATACAACAGACAAACACATATTTTAAGAACACACACAGTTATCACATAGTTACAGGAACACACACTGGACACACACACTTAATTACATTGTTAACACCAAACTACTAGTCATACATTCCTACACTTACACCTACACTCATTGTCTTGTCCCCTCTCTTTCTGGTTGAGAACTGTCCTTTCTCCCCACATACCAACGAGTCTACTGTGAATACTTGGGGGGAGAAAGGATAGGGCTTTTGCCTTAGTGGGAACAAAAATTATATTTGTTGCAAGTTTTAAATATTGTAAGGTTATCACTTACAAAAAATGGATTACTGTCAAAACAATTTATAGAAATCTCAAAGAAAATTATCCATAAAAACCATTCCTAGGCAAACATTCATCACAATTCAGCAGTTTTTATATCCAAACATTGCTTTCTTTTGAATAAAAGAAATTTATGAAATATAGCTTTGTGATTCAAACATGCATTTTGACTAAAATACTCCAGACACTGTGAAAAACACTTTTATCTCAATCAGTCAGTTTATATATATATATATATATACAGTCGAACCTCCATATATTGAAGTAGCAAAGTGCCAGAAAAAAATTCGATATATAGAAATTTCAATATATAGAATTGATCTTAGTTTTATCATAATTCTCCTAAGACATTAAAATTAAAGCTTGTTTTCGTATACGAAACTCCATTTCCAATTTATATGCGAATCACATTAAATGAAAGTTAATAACTAAAAAATTAATTAATGTCACAAAGATTTATTGAGTACTATATACCTTTAAAAAAAATAATCCAGACAGTGGTTACAGTGATCACAGTTACATTCTTTCAAAAAAAAAAAAATTAAAAAAAAAAAATAAAATTAAAAATACGAATATCTTTCTGTATAGCCAGTTTTGCGGAAAGTTCAAAGAAATGCTCGCATTTATTCAGTCTATTAAAAACTTCATCAGGGACATTTTCCACGAATTGAAGTCCACGAAAAATTGTTTCAAACGCCAAATATTGGGAGATTTTATTCTAAAGTGGAATAAAATCTCCCAATATGTCGTGAAAAAATTTTCGATATATAGAGATTTTTTCGATATATAGAAACAGTTTTTCTATGTAATGAATATGGAGATTTCCTAAGAGTTCGATATATAGAAAATTTCGATATAGGGAAGTTCGATATATGGAGGTTTGACTGTGTATATATATATATATATATATATATATATATATATAGATAGATAGATATATATAAAGTTTTAAACAAACAAAATTAAACATTTATCTTAGTTGGCTTAGAGCTTTTCAAGCCATTATTTTAATTTGGCCCTCAAAAGCAGTCTGTCTAGCAAGGGCTCTCAAAGTAAGGATTATATGCACCAGGAACAATGTCATCAAAACACCTTTATTTCTAGAAAAATAGATACTGGACCTTTTATTAATGTTTTCCTTTCAGACAGATATGCCTGGCATACCCTTGGATTTGCACTGAGGGTTAACCCCTTAACCGGTTTGCCCATACAGCTTACGGTCTACTCACACCTGGCCCCAACCAGTTTGCCCATATGGCGTACATGCATCGATATTCTCTCCTTTCCTCTTTTCATTTGCACATGTTTTTAGTTTGTAAAGACTAATAGTAATACAAAGCCTAGTACAAATATTTTTAGCAAATGTCATAGCTTGTCCATTTCATTTAAATTCTTTTAACCCGGTTTTACTTTATTAAACAGAAGCAAAGGAATTTTTGTTCTACTGCTTGCAATGCTTGTGAATTCAAACCACTACATTTTTTTTTTAAATTATGGATGAAATAAATGACAAAAATACTTTCCTGTTAGATGATGGACTAAATTCTGATTCAGATTCGGAACTGTCTTTTAATAACCTGGATTGCTCTTCAGATCATTATTTCTGCCCTGATTGTGACATAGGACTTTGTATTACACCATGCTTCAAATTGTACCACACAAAAAAAGACTTTTGAACAATTTGCAAAAGTGCAAACTTCAAATTTTAAAGTAAGTATGAAAGAAATTTTTGTAAGATCTGTTAAACATTCTTCAATGCATGCAGAGTTTTCTTGAAAAAAGCAAACATTTAAGGGGTTTTGTTTTGCAAAAAGCAAACATTTAAGAGGTTTTGTGTTCCAAAAATTTATTATAGGCAACAAAAAAATATGACTTTTTTTGGCAACATTTCTAGTAAAAAAAATTCACCAGTTAAGGGGTTAAATGCCACTGGATCTTGATTCACCAATTTTAACTATTTGGGGGAATAAAGTTTTTTCTTAAAACCTGCATCCCCTCTACTTACTACTATCCTAAAACTACAACCACATAGAAGAGAGATTTTATTTAAAAATTTTATTTACTGATTTATTTACTAATTTTACTTACCATACATAAATATTGAATTCGCATTTTCATAATAAAGACAATTAAAAATCAGTGAATTTAGTCACTGCATATGGACATTACAAAAATAATTACAAACACTTTTAAAAAGTAATGTGAGAAAGTTTTAAGGTGTTTACAATGAAATAGACATTCTTATATATACTGGACAGACATACTAAAACTAGTGTAATATGGTTAAAACTGCATCCCTTTCCTATTAGTGCCTGTCTGTCGACCTTCACTCCCATCCCTGAGTATCTCCCTCCATTGACATCTTTTGTGTCAGTGCCTGGGTTGGGATGAAGCTAACATCTCCATAAAGACAAACTTGACATACTCAAATAATAAATTGATAGATATAGAATTAATCATGGTCAATTCAATAAGTTAATGATGAAACTTTAAGGGTAGGAAATAAGCAAGGTGTTTTTATACAACAACAGAGTAAAAAATTTTAATATTTGTCACAATGTTAAATTTTTAGCAAAAAAATTAGGAGCACTATGGTGATATTTTATAACACAAGGGCTAAATAAACTGGAACCTATGGTTCTATGGTCTGATTCTAAATAACTACAACAAACGCCCATGTTCACCACAGGGCTCAGATCCCCAGATTCTGATTCCAAAGGTCAGAACCCTAGCTGAATGGCTTGGGTTCTGACCTTTTAGCTACCATTTGGCAATCATCGCAATCAATACATTAAAAAATAAAATAAAATAAAATAAGAAGAATTCATACTTTCAATTCATCTGTATTTCTGAGGAGGATTCTAGCAACATCAAGGGCAACATTTCCATGTCCAATAACAGTCACTACTTCAGTATCGAGATCAAAGGTGTCAGTTGTATGTTCAGGATGGCCATTATACCAGCTTACAAAACTTCTTGCAGGAAAAATGTGAGAATCCTATACACCGCAAATAGATGTATTTAAAATATAAGTTTTGGGATGAAGCTAACATCTTCATAAAGACAAACTTGACATATTCAAATAAAAAATTGATAGATATAGTATTAATCATGGTCAATTAAATAAGTTAATGATAAAACTTTAAGGGGGGCACAGGTCTGCAACAAAAAAATTGTCTCAAATGTAATCAGTGATTTTTATAGTATTTTTGGTGCTGATTATGGAAAAATTATTGAAAAAATTCCATCATGTACAGTTTTGTTACAATTAGCATGTCTAGTTTTGTCGAATTTGTGTATTTTTAAAGTAAGGTAGCATTATGAGTTTAAACAAAATTTCAAATATTTCCAAAGAAACTGTTATATTTTGCTTACAAACACTTTTAAAAAGTAATGTGAGAAAGTTTTAAGGTGTTTACAATGAAATAGACATTCTTATATATACTGGACAGACATACTAAAACAAGTGTAATATGGTTAAAACTGCATCCCTTTCCTATTAGTGCCTGTCTGTCGACCTTCACTCCCATCCCTGAGTATCTCCCTCCATTGACATCTTTTGTGTCAGTGCCTGTCTGTCCCCGCCATCCTCCTTTCCACCACCTTCCACCATACCACATCTAAAAGAATGTTTTGATAATCTTGAGCTGGCTTTAAAGAAAAAATTGAAACAAAAGAAAAAGCAGCATGGGTATCTTTTAAACTAGTTTTAACCAGTTTTCTGGGAAACAAAAAGGACCCAAATTACAAGTCAATCGTCACTGACATGCTAGACAACTTCATGACCTGGGTTGTAATATAAGCATAAAAGTTCATTTTCTCCAATCACACCTTGACTTCTTCCCTGCAAATCTTAGTGATGTCAGTGAAGAGGAGGGTGAAAGGTTCCATCAAGACATCAAGGAAATGGGAAAAAGGTACCAAGGAGGATGGAACGTTAACATGATAGCAGATTACTGCTGGATATTAAAAAGGGATGATCCTCAAGCTGTGCACAGCAGGAAGAGCACAAAAAGAAGTTTTGATGTGAAGTGAAAGCACTTCTACAAGGACTTTTGACTCTATAGTTATGCACTTTTTTCAATATTCTGTTGTGTAAATGTAAACCATGGCATCTTTTATCTGTTTATTGAAATTTAGAACCTTTAGAAAAAAACGTACAAAATGCATTAAATTGAGTTTTTTACCCAAAATACACACCCTTTTTGTGAGATAACCTGACGTGATAGAAAAAAATGGATTTCCTTTTTGAAATCAGCACTGAAAAATACATAGAAATCAGTTATCAAAGTACAAACAACTTTTTTTTGTAGAGCTGTGCTTTTAACATCCCTAATATATAATTTCCCTATAGAGTAAAAATTTTTAATATTTGTCACAATGTTAAATTTTTTAGCAAAAAAAAAAATTTACATTTTAACAAGTCTAGCTAATAACAGACAAGGAAATAGATATGAACACTGATAAAGAAAACAGTTATGAAAGGCAATCTTACATAATAAAAAAAAAAAAATAAAGTACTAATAACTTTTAAGACATTATCAAATTGCTATATGTTATAAAACGGCTTCTTTTGCTAAAATGACTTTCTACAAAAATCCCCTATGCCAACTGAAGCTTGTGATTCCTACTTTGCAAAAGGCATAGCAATATATGAGTAAATTGCTATTACAATTTACACATTATTGAAAATTTCTTATAACCTGAACTATTGATGGTTTGAAAACATATAAGCCATTGATTAAAGGTGCTTATTTTAATGCCTGATAAAAGTTTAAGATCTAAGCATTGCTCATATATTACAATTTTTAATAATACATCAATTTTTGTGTGCTATCTTCTACCTTTAAAGTCATTTGAAAATATTAGATACCATATGCTCTACATGACAATGATAAATGAGTTTTAAAATGTGTAATAAAAGAGTCCAAGAACTTCTTAACTCTAACTAAAATGTAGCTAACTAAAATGTTAATAACTCTAACTAAAATGTTGATTACTATGGCTTTCAAAGATATAATTAATCAGTTATACTTAATGAAATGACATTAAATTATGGTTCATAGAGATCAGTATTAGGTCATGCCAAAAGATTGACAAAAAAAATTTGGGGTTTTACACAAATGAATTTCTTTGTTCATAAATTATAAAATATTTTAAAGAATCTCCGTGAAATGTTTTAAAATGTGGCTTTCAAGAGACACAGTAGTAAACTAGTTGACTTGATAAAATTTCAATACAGCGGTTGGTTGAGGGCACTTCAGTCATTTTTTGGCTGCTCAAGGGCTAATAGACCGGGACCTACTACTTAGAGCCAATTCCAAATGGCTACAATCTTCCATGCCAACAAAGGGACTAGTTCAATACAGCATCTCCAGCATTTTGTATTCCTGTTAATACAGTGCATAAAGTAAGGTAAAATTTCTAATAAATTCAAGAAGTTTCCACCCTTTTTTTCCTAACAAATACACCAGCACAGCCATTTCTCAGAAATCCTGACATATTATACTCAGTAAATATTTCAACTTAAAGTTTGCAGTTGCATAGCATATACAATGAGACTTACATGAGCTTAATAATAAATATTTTAAACTGTTTATAAATATTTCATTTTAAAAAAGACAAAAAACTTTCCTGGTTTAAATCTCATTCTACAATGGAATGCAATAGCTATCTTTCAGGTGAAAAATTTACACCAACTATACACAGTACTTTTAAGAATTTTTAACAATATTAAATCAAAATATTATTTAACTGCTGATGGCTATTTCACTAAGTGCATGATAACTGTGGTAATTAACACTGAATACATAATATATATTCAGTGAAGCTTTTAATATATGCCATACTTATATAACTAACATCAGATTACAACATTTAGTTAGAAAGGATACACACCCAGGTTACCTGACATGCATTCAATTACATAAAGTATTTAGCATTTACTCACTTTACAAATTTGTTGCCAATTGGTCTGGTTATTGGTAAAGACAAGTAGAAAAGAAAAAGAAAAAACTGTATTCATGTGTAATAACTATGTTGTGTAATTTTGACTATCTTGAGCTTTTGTAAATTGTGTTAATATTTGTTCAAAGTTTATTTATTCAGATTTTGTTATGTTATGTTAAGAACATATGGATATTATGATACAACATCATGGCCAAGTATTGACAATTAAGTGTATATGATCATGAATTTAATAAACTTGTTATTGAATAATGAAATGGAGTCAAAAATTTGATTTCTACATGATCTCAACCATGAAGATGTAAGATATTTAGATGTTTATAATGTTGATATAAATTTCCTTTAAATATTATTTTAATAATAAAAATTATGCATGATTCATCTTTGTTTTCTGTTTTGTAGTATAATATTCTACTGGGTACAAAAACTGAAACCGATCAAAAATTTACTCAGCAATACCTTCCTTAAAACTGAAACAAGTCACCATTTTCATTTAAATATAAATACATAAATACATTATTTAAATATATTAGTAAGTTTACAATTCTAACAACAAAAGCTATTCAATACTACAAAAAAAAAATCCTTTTTTACTTCTTTATCTTGAAAGTCTTATCAAACTTTGATGTTGGCTGATAACAGTGACAGCAGTTACAATTCTTTTGTTTCATGAACCTTATGAAATAAAACTGTCTAATCACATCAGTAGAGAATCTGTAATTTTTCTATTATCTAGAATAATTTCAGACCTATTTTCCATATCAACATTTCTTAACTATTTTTTAGTCATTTTTCCTTTTCAAAGTGAGTAAACAAATATAATAAAACAGAAATGGCAATAAAACTACCACATTTGCCAATGTTTGCTAGTTTTGCCAATAACATTTTTGGTGGCCAGAAAAATTAATAACTAATGTGATAAATAAATTCAATATTTTAACAAAGATAAGATCTAAATTATTCATATAATAAGATATTTACACAGAAGCTTAACCAATTAATTATCAAAAATGATTTTATTTACTTTTTTAAAAAGAAAATTTAAAAACAAATAACTATGCATAACTTACTTCACCAGTTATTCCTAAAAATTTGTCTTTACTTGCACCATAGGCCTATAAAAGACATTCAATAATCTAATTATTTAAAATTTTAAAAAAATCTCCATTTTGATAATGAATATTTTAAAAGAAACAAGTGAACACTTATGCTTAGATTAGGCTCAATTGAATTTCAAGACAGAAAAGAAATTAGAAGCTCACTGAAAAAATTAGCTTTTTAATGGGTTCAGAAATGCTTGCGAGAAAATACTTTATCTGATAAGAAAACACTTTAAAATTACACATTTCATTCCTTTCATTCAAAAAATAAAAATGCTTAAATTATTTTTATTGCATAATTTAAATCTTAAATTCCAGAAAAAAAAATTCAAACAATAACAACAACAACAGCTAGATATACTTCAATTAATCATATTATTGGCCATTCTAAATAATTTTTTGCTTGTGCATCATGTTTCTAACAATCTGATAAAGTTTAAATTTTCTGAAATATAGGACTTTACCAAAGTTATTGTCAAGCAATCTAGCACAGCATTTAAAATTGTTAGAGGTTATAACCTTTTGATATTATAAAAATTTTTCAAGATAAAATTTATCAGTCATGAGTGAATATTCTACTATATATAATTTCTTTTAAGGATGTTATGAATAAGATTTAAAAATATATATATTTAACTATTTCAAGCATATTTAAATAACAAATTATTTTTAAAAAACAAAAATATTTTTAAGACAAGAAAATATAAGTTATCATTAACTAAAACAAATTTTAAATAATACAGTACTTACCAACACAACTGCATTGTATGCTTCAAGAAGTTCTGTTACTTTAATATCGTGACCAACATTCACATTTCCAAAAAAACTGCACTTCTCATCTTGAGCAACTTTTGTAAAAGTATTTGTCACAACCTTAAGAAGAAAAAACTTTAGTATTAAAAAATTAATAGGCGAAGATACAATACTTAAAAAACTAGTAAAATTCCTACTCATAGCAGAATATAACTTATATATATATATATATATATATATTTCAGGGAGATCTTGGGGACCTGGTATTTTGCTCTCCTGTTTTGTTCCACTTATGTATATACTGGAGGCAAGAATATGAGTGTTCTAAGAAAAGCTCACACCAAAATGTAATTTCTTCACTGAAAGAAATCTCTTCCAAGTTTTAATGTCTGGAAGAACTGACATTTTGTAGAGCTGAGAAATACTCTGGATATGCCAGAGATGTTCTGGACTTTTGAGTCAAGATAAATAAATACAGTGGAATCTCAATCAATCGTTTTCGGATCCATCGTTTTTCCGTATGTGTCGTTCATTTTATCCAGTCCCAACGATCATATTGCTTTGTTATGTTTCTGCATCTATCATTTTCCCGCATTTATCGGTCATTTCAATCGGTCCCTTGAAAAACGATAGATCGAGATTCCACTGTATATATATATACAGTGGAATCTCGATCTATCGTTTTTGAAGGGACCGACTTAAGTGAACGATAAATGCGGGAAAATGATAGATGCGAGAACATAACAAAGCAATGTGATTATCGGGACAGGTTCAGATAAACGACACATATGGAAAAACGATGATTCGGGGAACGATTGATTGAGATTCCACTGTGTATATATATATATATATATATATATATATGAAATATTTACTAAACAGTCTAAAATATTAATACATAAAATTGGAAACTTAAGACATTGATTATATATAAAGAAAATACAGTTAATATTTTTGTCCTTAAAAATATAATAGTTTTTCATAAAAATTTACTCTCTTAAGTCTTGAAATTACACAGTCAGTTTTACATTAAAAAAATTTTTTTGACCGACAAAACACTAATTTTCTGCTTCTAATACTTTGATTAAACCATGATTTTGATTATACCAATGTTACTATTCATATTTAACTGTAACATAAATTATGATATATATTTACCATTGATAAATATTTTAATACTAGGTAGTAATTCCCTTTTAATAAAAAAAAAGCAAACAAGGTGTTCATATATAAAAGGGCACATCAGCTATGAAAAGCATTTTTGTAATATAATGGATTTATCATGACACTTTTTAGTTGTTTTAGTTTTGTTATGATCATTGGTTAGATTATTAAATTTATTGATGATTTTCAGCTTATAATTATGAAATTTTATTCAATATTTAAATGAAAATAGCTATAAAAATTAAATATGATTTTAAAAAAAAAAATTATTTTATTAACAAAAAAAGGCCTAAAACAAAATTCTCAGCCAAAATTGAATCAGTTTGAAAAGTTAGACATGGAATTATTTTTTAATTTTTTTATCGAACTAAAAAAGGGCAAAGTACATTTAGTTCAATCAAAAACAAGACTGGGCACCACATTCTCTTTAAAATGCCTCAAGGAAACAGTAGCAGGGTACATGTATTAAATCAAATCTCATCTCATTATACAAGTAACAGTTGGCTATGAATTGATTTTGTTATTAACATATAGCATATCCTTTTCATTATATTAGCCCTCATATAGCAAAAAATGACCATAGCGCTCTAAACCAAACCAAACCAACCTTTTCTTTATATACTATGCATTGTTCCAAAACAGCTGCAATAACTCAAATATATATGAAGTAATTTTAGCTACAAAATTAGTTAAGTTCATAAATTAAATTTTTGTTAGCTTTTGTATGGATATTGTTTACTATAAACAGAAAAAGATCTATACATTTAAGATCAAATATAATTTCAGATTCTGAGGATATTTGATACATACTTTGATTTCTGGATGATCTGGTGCAACACCATACCTTATGAGTCCAAATGGGATAGGCAGCTTCTCAAAAATATCTACTTCTGAATTGCTTTTCTATAATGAAAACTTAGCATTAACATTTTTTCAGAAAAATTTCTAAACTAGTAAAATAAATTAACTTTGTTCATGATTTTGAAATTTTAAATTTGGGTAGCTAAGAAATATGAAGTAAACTGTCATATTATGATGAAGTTACAGCTTTTAAAGCATCTTTTGACAATTATCTAAGCTTTAAGGTTGCATTCAAATTTCACAGATTTTTTTTTAGAAAAAAAATGCTCTTTACTTTGCTTAAAACTTTAAAGGTCTGAAGGCATCCAACTTGAAAGACTGGTTTTACAGTCTTATAAGTTGTTAAATGTAATATAAGTGTTCATTTTCATCAAAATATATCATCTATTCAGCAAAAGCGTTAATAATAAAAAAATTGGTAATAAGATAAACATGGTTTCATACGATTTCCAGATATATACCTATCGACCGCAAAACCTCCCGTGACCAATGTTAATTTATGTACATGCTATATAAAAATTTTAGCCTCAAAGTTCACACATTTTACGGAATTCTCTAAATGCAGAAATTATAGAATAACTTTCGGATCATTCAATCAGTTTTTCTTTTAGTTTATCTAGCATATTTCTAGGTGCAATGATAGTTATCAAACCATTACAGGTCATGAGATAATCCCTTTACCATAAGTCACAAATAGCAAAAAGTTCTTTGAATTCCTAGGTACATTTACAGCGATTCAGCACGGAGACAGCGAGTAAGACATGGTCTCATATTTTCTAAATGCGCATTAAAATTTAAGAGCAGTAAATAATTAAAAGTTTTACACTAAGAATATGTTGTGCTGTATAGAATCCAGCGGGTCCACTTCCAATAATGCATATTTTCTTTCTATCTGAACAAGAGGCATAGAAACGGGAAGAAAGTGGCGAGAAACTCTCCTTCCATATTTTAAAACAAGAACCAGCGATTTTGATCATTGCAGTCCTTTTTCAGTTCCTGATAGGAGAAAATAGTAGATTACCATAACACAAAAAAGTTTATTGCCTATATGATTGGATTTATGACCGTTTTTTATGTATTTCAGATTATCACTACAAAAAAATAACACTTAGATTGTTTTCTCAATTATCTAGTAACCAAAAGCTTGTCCTGAGGACATTTCGCATCTAATGATGCACTTCCCTTTGCCACCTAAAGATGTTTCTGCAACAGATTATTGTTTTGATTGGGCCGAGTATAAACAAACAAGATAAAATGGTTGTTAAGACTAAACACCATCGGAAATTTGTTAAGTTGATTGACATTAACTCATTTATTTTGTTTTTATATTAAAAATGAATTCAATATAGTCTTTTAATTAAAGTTTGCTCTTTAGAATCAGTTAAAATCCAATGTTTTTATCCTTTGAAGGCAATCCCTCGCAGCAATGTCACATCTCAACTCTTGCAGATTTCAATTCTTGTTTAGCGAGGAGTGGCAAAACATTGTATAATTTAACATGGCGTTCAATGACCATTCTTACAACTTGGTGAATAAAATGCTGTCAGATTATGCAAAATCTTTAGATACGGTATCGAAACAACGGTATATTAGTAAATTAAACATTCAGGTACAACCCGGAAAAGTTTCTTCACTATGTGACCCATATTTATTGACAGAGGAAGACTGGAGTTACGATACAAGACGCTGGCCTGAAGTTACTTATCCCGATATCTATACATATCTTAGAAATTCCTCAAACGATGAATTCAGCAACGAAAATTTGAGGAATTACAAATCTTTGTCTGCATATGATTATGTTCAATCAGGTGAGTTTTTTTCCCTTAAATTTTTACTGAATTATAAGGATTGAAATAATAACAATACTTCCAATCACGTTTTTTTAAACTGCAGAATCGTACTTTTTTTCTCCTCAAATCACTGCTCTGTTAATGATATTTGTCCTGTGGAAAGTGTGCTTATTCATTAACCACTTGTTTTAAGTATTTGTTTAATTTTACCATCATTTTGGGGTGTTTAATGTCATGCCAAATGCAGTACTTTCTGATAAACAAATAAGATGCACTGATGTCCTCGAAGTAAGACCTGAATTTTTCTTAATAGGTGTAATTTACATTGTATAAACTCGAAATATTTTTATCGTAATTTTAAATTCTCCTTTTATATGTATATATAATAATAACTAGCTCAAATCTGTAGTGTTTATATGAAGTTTAATTTTCTCGTTAATCTTTCATTATTTCTTTCAGTTAAAAAATGAATAATTAAGTAGCCAAGTGATCACTCCCCTCCGCATCTATTATAATATAAAATCATAAAACCTCATTGTAATTGTGGGGAAATACGCTAAGTGCTTTATTTATTTCCTAAATATAAGGTATCTTCAATAGCTTTTGATAAAGTAGCATCATGGCAAAAGCTTTACACCAAACAAGCTAGACATAATCATAAATTCTAATAATTATGCATGAGTTCTTCTAATAAAACTTTATAATATTAACAGGAAAAGTACAAACAGTGAAGATGTATAACCCAACAGCAAGTGGTGGAATAATTATTTTGTCTGCTGAAGTGCAACCTTCTCAGCGTGTAGGAGAGAAAAATCATGTTCCATGGGCAATTGTTGAGAAGAATGGAGCAATAATGACTGCACATTGTACTTGTATGGCTGGGTATGCATAAATTAGAATTGTATTAATAATTAGTATGATGTTTACTTAATAAATGTTTATCGGAGATTAGATTATTTACAATGATCAGCAATGTTTGAATTTGAAAATGTTTACATCCTATTGTTGCATTAGTTATGTAGTAGTATAGAATATCATTTTGAATGTATGATTTATATAATAGTTTATATAACGATTTTTATACACCCTGATCCATTGTTTCAGGATTGGAGAGGCTTGTAGCCATATTGCTGCATTACTCTTCAAAGTAGAACTTGCTGTGAGATTACAACTCACTTCAGAGCGAACCCCTACTGAGGAAGCATGCAAATGGAACTCTACATTTTCTAGCAAGAAAGTAAATAGTAGTATTATTATTGCAGATTATATTTTACTTTATATGATAGTTCAATTATTAAGGGATTGTAGAGGTAGTCAATTTTGAATTATGAGATTAAAACACCTGCTTTATGGTTATTTTTTAATTTATATAATGTTTCAATTATTTAGGTTCTGAATATACCAGTTTCTTCAATGAAGTTACAAAAAGAAAAGTGGCATTCAAGATTACCGTTAAAACGATTGAAATCCCCTTGTTTAAAACGTCCTAAACTTCCTCCTTTGACAGAGGAAGAGATGAAACGTTTATATGAAATCAATCCTGAAGCAGTGATTTTCAAGTGCAAAAAAATAGCTAAAAGTATTGCAGTCCCAGTAGTAGAAAATCATTTGCCGCCAACTATATGTGAAATCATATCTTGTCTCAGTAAATCTCATATTATTCAAGATATGAAAAGTTATTTTTCACCGATGAGCTGCAAATTTTTAGCTGAGAAAACGGCAGAAAAGAGAATTTGCAAGCTCTGGCATCAACATCGCCAAGGAAGATTTACTGCATCGATCTTTAAAGAAATTGTTAAGAAAAAAATGTGGAGTGACAGTTATATGATGAAATTTCTGTCACCTGCCAGTTTCTCAACAGCATCTGTGAATTGGGGACGAGAGAAAGAAGCTGAGGCTTTACAAGCATATAGAGAATATATGGAGGAAACACACGACAATTTAAGTATCACCAAGGCTGGATTTATTGTGAATCCAGGTATGCCTTACCTTGGAGCCACACCAGATGCATTTGTTAGCTGTAGCTGCTGTGGAGAGGGTGTGGTAGAGCTCAAGTGCCCATACAAACACAGAGATAACCTAATTTTAGCAGCAGCAAACGAAGATAAAAGTTTTTGTTTGGATGTAACTGGCACCTTAAAGAAATCACATGCATATTTTTATCAGGTAGGTAGTTTTATAAATTGCTTCAAAATGTTCAGTAGATTAAATTATGCTTACATCTAAAATTTAATGTTGAGTTTTAATATTTAAAATATTTGCATTTGTTAATATTTCATTCTTTTTACAACCATAATAATTTCAAGATTTTATGTTTTAGGTTCAAGGACAAATGGCTATTACGGAACGTAACTACTGTGATCTGGCTGTTTGGACAATGAAAGATTTTTTAACCCAGCGTGTAGACAAAGATGATCTTTTTTGGGAGGACACTGAAATTATTTTGAAAGACATGTATCTCTCAAATTTAGTGCCATTTATAAAGGTATAGTATAATTTATTACAGTTGTTTGTATGTATTATTCTTATTCTGTTTTTTTCGTTAAAACATTTTTTTAAATTCTTCTAGAAATATGTATCTGGTACCGAATAGCCCCTGTTCCTGGTATGCCATTGTCACAAGAGCTCATCAACATTTATTTTGCTGTAGTTCATCATTTTAAATGGTGATTTCTATTACCTGTTTTACTTTTCAGCTTTTAGTGGTTTTGAAAATTTAAGGAAACATATCCCTACTGGGGAATCCTCGCCTTGCAAATATCGCAAAAGGAGGATAAGGCGCCTTTTGCTGTACGCCTAGCGTGGTGTGGAAATCAGCAATTTATTAATTTAATACCTCTTTTCTAATAATTCTAGGTATTTTTTCTTCCGTGACGAACTTCACACAATCATATGATGGCAATGGAATGTTTGAAATCTCATGGGGGGAGGGGACTGTTTGCAGGAAGTCGAATGAACTCTCATTAGAGTGTCGTTCTTCAGATAGCCTGAACTTTTCTGCAAAGTGCTACAGGGGAAATAATTTATTATTATATATGTGTGATTTTAATTTATTATTATATATGTGTGAAAATTCCTTGATACTGAAGGAGGAGGGAAAGGAAAAATTGTTTATGGGAAGTAATTTATAAAAATACCGTAACATGTTTGTATATGAACTAAACAGTTTAAATTTCATCTTGTAGAGCATTTTAAATGACTGCAGATTTTTTTTTAATATACGTATCCTTTAAAAACTTTAAGTCGTGTGAGTATTACTGTTTTGTATAGTATGTATATATGTTTTGTTAAATATGGTATTAAATTTTTGCTGTTACTCTCTGTGCATACATTAATGACTGACTAAGCTCATCAACATTTATTTTGCTGTAGTTCATCATTACCTGTATTATATGAAAGTTTTTATCATCTGTTTTATATAACTGTTTATTATCACTTGTTATACATAGAAATGCACATAAAATCTAACTTTGATTATATCACTGTCTACTTTTCTTTTGATTTGATCTCTTGCAGCTTTTGTTCACCCTGTACTTCTATAGCACAAAGCCGAAAATATAAAAGGGGGCCCATAGGAGGGTTACCTGTACTATCAATTGTATTCCCTTGTACTTCAATTGAACTAGATTTAGCATTTTCTTCATTTACACATAGACATGTTTAAAAGATTGTAAATCTATCGATTTTCTAAAAAGGATATTGTAAAGGATATTTTTTTGGCTACTATTAATTGTGATGCATATTTTGAATGTTATGATCTCTAAATCTTAACTGAAAATAATCAGGTAGTAAAACAAACACAACTTTAATGGATAAAATTAACTTTTATTGAAAAGTACTAATTGAGATTTCAAATTAAAGAACTATTGGTAAGGATAAATTTACTAGTGCAGCACAAATTGTGACTGCATCATCAGCATATTTGATGAATGATATAGGCATAACAGATCTTAAAATTTTAAAGCATTTCATTCTCCCAATTACTCGTTCTACATGGATTCTAATATTTGATATTTTTTTTGATTTTATAATTTCTTTCTTAGTTAGTTGCCTCTTTCCTTTTGTAAATGCAGGTACCACTAACTTTACTCCATGTATGGCAAAGTAATCACCAACATTAAAGCCTCTGTCAGCCAAAACAACGTCTCCCGGTTTTAAATTATCGATGATCCCACTTTTTATAGTTAATTCTTTATCCGATACCCTCCCACCCCAACATCCTGAAAGGAAACATATTTGTCCTGTTGGGACAATCGCTATTAAATATTTTAATGTCTGATGGTGCTTGTAGTTTGACCACATCAAATTTTTATTCGCAAGGCCTGGTGGTCTTTGCGTAAAAATTTCCGTACAGTCCATTATACAAGTTGTATTACTATATGGACTGCATCGGAAGCACTGTGGGAGAGATTCTGCTATCTGTTCTCGACTCGGGAACTCTATGAGGTTTGTCAGTCTGGCAGCAAGAACTGGCAACCAACTCCGAAGGATTCTCATAAGTGTTCGAGGATATTTCAAATCTTATTGCCAAATCTTTATCTTCTATGGCTAGTCTTAGCTTCATCAAGACAATAAGAATCTGTGTTTCGCTGTTAATTTTGAATTGTTGTTTTACAAAATTTTTACTGATTGATAGAATCCAGTTAAATACTTCGATTTTATGGAGACCAGTGTAATATTTTAAAAGCTTTGCATTCATCAATATTTTTTGCGTCAAATTCTTATCTTCTAGTTTTGACTTGAGGCACCTAAAATTAAAAAAAAATAAAAATTACACCTGATCTTCATGTTTGAAAATAGAAACTAAGAGGGTCAGTGGCGCACCCCTCTGACCCTCTTAGTTTCTTTTCTACCAGTCCAAGTAGTTAACTCGAAACTCTGAAATCAATCTGCTTACCTAATTTCAGCTCGCAAACTATTCATCTCTATCATAATATCCATATTAACTAATTTTATTTTTAATAATTTATTCTCCTCTTGAAGTTCTCTAATTTTATCTTCTAATGATCTTTCTGAAGTATCTTTTTCTTGGTTATTGACTGCTTCTGTTACCTGTGGCAGAACTTCACTTTGTCGATCCTCTGCAACCTGTGGCAAAATTTCACCAGAATCTCCAGAAACGAGCGAATTACCAGAAAATTCTGACAAAACTTAAGAAGAATAATAAATATTTTACAACTGTTTTATCAATCTTGAACAGGCAATAAGAAAAATAAATATTACATGCTTCAACTAGTTATAGTCATGAATTAATAATTACAAGATAAAAAGAACTTTTTATACACCATGTTTTTAAATTTTCTGTTGAATCATATAAACTTGACAATTCTACGTATTAATACTTTTAAAACTTTTTTTGATGACTTATCCCATCAACTTGAAAGAAAATGATCAAATGCATAATAAACAGAGCAATTATAAGAAATTTTCAAACAACAAAATTTACTGAAAATGAATTCAATTACTGCTTAAAGATGTCTAAAAGTATTAAAATAATGCATTGTCATCGTGTTCTGAGCTATTCTAAAAGTTTCAAATGTCTAGCTAATCGGGAAGTTAGTTAAAAATTGATTGTAAGATTTGTACTGGACAAACACACAAACAAACAAGAAAGCGAGTTAATAAAAACATGGTAAAAATAAAGTTTTATTAAATATACATAAAATGAGACCTGATTGTTCTTCAGTCACCATCAAAAGCGCAGTGTCTATCTTTCTTTTCTTTAATGATTCACTTTTGCCTCTATCAGCTAGATGCTGTTTCCTCATCTCATACAATTCCACTTTTCTTTTACGATGTGCAGTATATGAGAAGACATTTGGAACATAATCAGGATGATCTTGATCTCTGTTTGGTTGCCCTTAAATAATTTTAGAATTATGCAGTATGAGTTTGTGCATGCAAATAAGCTTTATTATAACAATTGTGTTATTAACCAAGTGTTTTGTAAAATTTATGACATGAGAAATAAACCTTTCTAGTTTTTTCATATGAAATTGTCTTTTATTTTCTCTTCCTTCCACATATGTTTAAATCCACTGACAAATTATTTCAAATACTAATTTTAAAGAGATAAAAATATGTTTAAATGTAAAAAAATAAATATATACAAATGTCAACAAATGAAAATCCTAACCTGTTTGAAAATGGTTTCCACAAATAAATGAAAATCTTGAAGGTATCCAGGCATCTCTTTTCATGGCTTTAATCCAAAGTTCTCTCCTCTGAGAATCATGTGGAAATTTAAAAAATCCTACGCCACTTCCCTTTTCAAAGCGATTGGTGCAATCTATAGCACAACAACTCTTCACCATTTTCACGAATCATTATATACAACAAAATCAGCTACAATACAAATATTAAGAAAATTAGATGTTTTCGTTAGTTGAATCTGGCACCATAGAAAATATTAAAAAATAAAAGAGCAACATATTAATAAACTGAAAAGAAAAAATATATATGTCAGAATTTGCATGCACTGTTTTTCAATTAAGGACATTTATGCAGCTTAATATATCGACAATATATTCGGCTGTGTTAATTTAACAAGAATTTTCAGTAAAATCTAGAATTCATTTTCCCTCAGAGTTCTTTGAAATAACTGTTTAATATAGTTTTCTATTACTTTTTATGATGATTTAAATTAAGTATTATTAAAAGGTTAATAATTTAAACATATCTTCATAAGGTACATCTTTATTGATGTTTACATTAAGATTGCATTTCAACAAAATGATTCAGAAAAATTGTGTGTATAATCTTTATCAAGTGAGCAAAGTTACTTTATTTTAATACTAAATACAATCCAAATTTTCAAGTGAATATTATGAAATTATTTTATATTTTTTACTGTGTCAAACTTATTTTATTTTTTAAAGAGTATACTTTTTAATGGTAGTTTAAAGAGTTAAGAAAATAATTTAAAGCATGAAATTATTTTAAGAATACACAAACTGGTACAAAATTAATATTGCAAATTAGTTAGGTTTCAGTGCTTACATAGCTAAGAATGTATCAAGCTTGAAAAGCAGTGAGTGAACTACAGAAAAAAAAGTGACCTACAAAACATTTATTACAGTATATAAAAAGTTCAAAATGATTGAATACATATGTCACAAAAAGTTAAAAATTTACATTTTAGTAAACAATACTACTGCCCAAAATACCTAAAATAATTATTACAAAAACGTAAAACAAGAATAAACAAACATAAAACTAAACGTAAAATAAGAACAAATAACTGTGTCATATTCATGAACAGAAATAGTCTAAGGAATGAACCATAATCATCGTTTATAAAATGTTAAAATTCATGCGGAAATACACGCTGTCAAAAAAAGATGTTCTCATTTAGAATGATAAAATTCTCAACGAAAGAATGATTATATTCTCTTAAACCTTGCGAAATATTGAAAAAAAAGTGTTAAAATACCTGTTACATATAACTAATATGAGTAATTTTATAAATAAACTTACATTATTTTACTCAAAATGAAGGTATCGTCTAAAACACATGCAAACGCATAGGAACGGCTCGTGTTTTCTGCCACTCCTTAATCACGTGATCTATAGCAGACGAAAACGTGACGTAGCGAGCGATTGCCTTTATAAGGCTGATGAAGGAAGACAAAATGACAGTCCCTGGTCAACTAAAATGATTGTTCAGCACTCTGTTGGCAACAGTGTTTGAATTTCGTTTTGAGTTTGTTGACAATGGTTGACAATCCATTTAATGCTGCTCAATGTTTTTTTCGCGTTATTTTGTCGAAAAATACACATCCTTCCTATTTAAATTTAATTACATAGCAAATATTCTGGATGATTAGACGATCTCTAATCATGTATGATGATTGAAAATTGAGTTTTTATGTTTTAAATATGAAAGATATATCAATTTATATTTCCTAATTGCTTTAAATTGCAAGTAAAAATGGCACAATCAAATATTTCGAAGGAATCTGAACTTCAGAGTTTGTTGGCTGATGAAAGAGAACGATGCAACCAACACAAACAGTTGTATCAGAGTTTGAAAGAAGAACATGGCAAGTAAGATGATAAGGTCATTAGTTGAACCATTAAATTTTTTTATTCGTAAGTGTATATTATTTATATTATAAGGCAATATTTCTAATGTATTATTTCTTTGCACAGGCTGAAGGATGAATTAACATTCGTTCATTTACAACTGAAGGAGGCAGTGTCGAAAAATGAACAGGTGCAAAGATCAAAAGACAACTACATAAAACAATTAGAAGAACAACTACGTGAAAAGCAGAATGAAATTTATAAGCTAACAGACGATGTTTGTATAAAAATTTATTTATTCTTAATTTGCAGCAATGTTAATATGGTAATCAGTACATCAGCTTTTATAATATGTACAGTTGTTCAAAAAACTTGATTTTGATAAAATTGAAAGAGTTATCAAACCGATAGCAACAAATTGCGGAATCATAAATAATATATTTGTGGTATTAAAAGATATGTCTGAATATTTAGAAATTTAATTTAAATTTAAATTGCTATATTTTCTTCAAATTATGATAGAGGTTAAATTATTGGCTGAAATACTTCTAAACTTGGTAGTTGTTTTTAAAAAAATTTTGATGCTCTCTAATTTTCAGGATAATTTCCCTTTCATTAAAATTCTTATGGAATATAAGTATGATAATATTCAAATCATTTTTATAAATATGTTAAATCCAGTGTTTGCTGTCAAGTTTCTGTTTGAATTTCTCTAATAATCTTGACTGAAGTGTCTGTGCCATGCTCTGGCAAATTTTCAGTCACTTTGTTCTATGCTTGTTAATTTTCAATGCAAATTTGCTCAACCCTCTTCTTGTACTTGATTTTGCCAGAGTCAACAACCTCATGGATCTGATATGAATTAATAATCGGATGCCAGAGGATTAGCAACAACAACATTTGTTCAAATCTGCATAAGTTTACTATTGGGCCCATTTTTCGATGACTTAGTTTTTAATCCCTGATGACTTCTGTCTTGCACTGGCAAAAAAAAAATCTACCTAAATAGGTTAGAACCTGCAGCCATCAGCTAGTAAAAGAAATGTTTTAACCGTTACTTCTTAAAGACTTTAAGAGTATCTCTGCTCATTTCTTATATTTAATATTTACATAATTAATGGATACTTTTCCCACATTGTATGCCAATATACAAATTAATTCAAAAGGGCTTATGGAACCTTAAAAGTAAGCACCAGACTTCTAAACTTCATGCAAGCAATATATATCATAAATTCTTTCTCTCCTCTGTCTAGATAAAATGACTACAACATTGTTCTGTTATGGTTATGTAACCCTGTGAATAAATTCTATCTGGATTTTCTCGAATATTTGATGTCTGTATATTTAAATTGGGAACTATTATTTTGACAAAAGCTGTAACTTTAATTTATATTCTTAACAATATATTTTAAAAATTACTAAGAGAATTTACTTGCAACTTTTCATTGCTTTCTATCTTTATAATTTTATAATTAAAAAAATTAATATTTGTAATTTTTAATTTGTATATGTTTTTTCAGGTTAAATCATATGATCCAAAAAAAATCAGAGATTCTGTGTTAGAGGAAGCAACTAATCACTATGAAGTAAAAATTAATGAGCTTCATTCAGAAGCTGATCAAGTAAGAAAACAATATGCTACTTTACATTATGACTATACTGTTTTAAAATATAAGCTTGAAAGTCGAGAATCAGAATACTCACATGCTCTAGAAAGGTTGAAACTTCAACATTTAAGTGAGGTAAGCAGTTTTCATTTCTGTTTATTTTCTCTTAATTCTTTGTCTTTTAGTGTGTGTGGGAAAGCTTATCTTATGTTTTGTGCTTTGCATACCTTATAAATTATGGTCAGTAGTTTTATGGTACATACTTGAAAATTCATTAAGAGCTGAAAATATCAAACCATCCTTCTATTATAATTGTCATCTAATGATCCTTAAGCTTTTTAATCTTTTATATAGTGATATATGAATCAGAGTTAGAGTTGCAATGTTCATATAGTTATTTGTGATTAGACTTTAGTAATGCTTGCTACATAATAAGTAGAGTTCTATTCTAACTACAGGATATTACAAATTAAAGGATCATTCAAAAGTATGGACCATTACATAAAGGCAGTTTAAAGTACTTAATTTAGTTGAAAATTGTATACTTTAAAAAAATTATATAGTTATTTAGTATATACCAGGGATCCCCATATATCTCAAGAGGTTGCATGTAATCACAGGAAATAGACATAAACCAAAAAATACAATAAGGCTTATATAGTAACAAATGAAAAAAAAAATGCATATAAACAAACAGGTGAGAAAATTAAGGGTTAAAAGTCTGAAGTGGATTGCATCAATTCTCTGGCATTCCAATAACATTCATATGCATTCTCTCTAGATGCTTTATAGTTAGCTAAATGTTCAATGTCTTGAGCATGCAAAACACAATTTGGGTTGTTATAAATCCCTATTCAATGAAGATGCCTGCCAAGGCAATCATATTCAGTTTCAACTCTGAAAGCTGTAACAGCAACAGATGTAGGGGCAGTAGTGATGATAAATTTAGAGTCTTTATCTTTTGTGCATACTTTGACTGTTTTTTTTTTTTTTTTGACAAGCTCCATTTAAATGTAAGATAGATTAAATATAATTGAAATTTTTAATGAAATTAAAATATCTTTTATATGTTACACCATCACCATACATTTTTGTTATAATAAATAAATTTAAAAAATTTGGCTGTTTTATGACCAAAAATGATCAAATGTTTAAAACTAAAACCCCATCATCTATTTCTAGTACTTTGCTACTTATTTTATAGTCATTTTTGAAATAATTTTTGGGTTCATTTTCAAATATTACTAAATGTTATCTTTGCTAATCATGTGTATCACATTTAATATTTACAAGTAATGTATATTATCCTTAGAATTACACAAACTTTTTTTTTCTTTTATTCTCAGAAATCTTTTAATTTTTATGTTTTATAGCTTGAGCACCTGCAGAATAAAATAGAATCATTGGAAAAAGAAAGTTCATTTCCTGATGACTCCACAGCAATGGAACTAAAATCTGCAAAGCATGATATTCTTCAGCTGAATGCCAAGTTGAAAGGATTACTTGCTGAGTGTGACGAACTAAGAGCACAGAATGAAAATTTAACTCTTCAGTTAAGCAGCACCAATAGAACCCATTTTAAGCAACTTGCAGATAATATGAGCAACATAAGATCTCTTGAGGTATATATATTTATTACTGATTTATTTAATTTAAGTAACCTGTTATGCTTAATTTACTATTGTAAAACCTGCACAATAATAGTTATTTACCCTGCCCAATTTCTCTAACTGATTCTGTTTTCACTGAGGATTGGATACTATAAACTTTCTATTTTTTTATTAATAATAAAACTATATTTAGTTTAAAAATCAGGTTTATTTATTTAAACATATTAATAAAATTTAACTATAATTTCTTTAAATTATTCCTGTCCTTAAGTAGCCTAGTGTTAGTGCATTGTGCTTTGACTGGGGATGCTTGGTTTGAATCTTGATGAATGACATTAAATACCTTTGTGTCTAGGGTGGATATGGGAATGTTAAATCTATATATCAGAAAGTCCTTTTATGAGGTCAGAGAGGGTGGGAGAAGATACAAGCCCCCCCCCCCCTTGTTGTCACCCCTGGGGGTGCTCTGTCAAAATTGCGGTGGCATTTGGCTAAGGTGTCCACCTTAGCCAACTCTTGAATCTCCAACTCTTGTGGTGCCATTGTAAATCAGAGCTGCATTCCTCTGATGCTGTCTATGGACCTGATCTGAGGTTGTTTTAGCCAGGGGGGGGGGGGGGGTGTAATAATATTTTTTTTTAATATTCCTTATTTTAATATAATTGTAATGTTCTTTTTTTAAAAAATTACTTGTTTTATTATAATGTTTATTTCATCAGCTACTCTAGCCTTTTATTAATGACCTCCTTACTCTTGTTTCATTGTGAAGAAAACTTGTATTATTTTTATGTAGGGGCTATATAAGTGTTGCTGACTCTTGTCACATTGTACATCCTTTCTGAAATATTCTTGCAGGGATGCCAATAGTATCTAAACACCTATTATGCTTACTTTTTGTCAAAACATGTTGTCTAAAAAAGAAAACAGTTCCTACTAGAATGAAACCTTTTGAATCTCTTAACCTACTGGTAAAAAAGACAAGCATGTACATTTGTTTATCTGAATTAAATTGCTGAGACCTGTTATTGCCATTAATGAAACTAAAATGTAGAGGTGAAAATCAAATCGACCCACTTTGAAAAATTAATGTTGACATCAGATATCTTTAACTATACAAATTTACTGAATTTATTGCATCTTTACTAATTTGTTATGTTGATTATAATATATAATAAATCATAAATACTTTGTATAAGCTATTTTAAAAAGTTATTCAACAAATATATTCTTCATTAAAAACTTTTGCAAAATCCTTATTTTGCACATATTAATAACTTTAAAGTTTCAATAAATTAAAATAATCAAGCACTGTATATGGATATAAAAACAATAAATTTATGAAACTATTAAGGGATGCATATTTGAATTGGGATTTATACAGAATAGTTGTAAAGGTTGACAAATCACTTAAAATATATATTTTAATTCATATATATCCATGCCATAATGGTGTCTTTCTATATTAATTTATTGATTTTAAGTAATATTATATGTTTTTGTGTATTTATTTTCTAGTCAGAAAAACAAAAAGCTATCATGCAAAAAGAAGTGCTGGAAAAAGAATTATCCAATTTCCAAGAACAAAGAAGAATTATGAATAATGATTTACAAGTCTCTAGGCGGGAAATCTTATCACTAAAGGGCAAATTAGAGGAGTGTGAACACAGGTGTCAAATGATTAATACAGATCTCCAAGTTGAAAATGAACGTCTCAAAACAGATTATCAGTCCGAAAGAGATCAGTTGATTGATGAAATTTCAAGTAATTTTTAATTTTTTTTATCCTTCGATTAAAGGTTATTTTAAAAAGTAAAAATTAGATTAATGTTAAGAATAAGATTTAAAATTAGATTAATGTTAAGAATGGAAATGAATGTGTAAGCTATTCTAAATCTGAAATTGTAATATAAAAATTTTAGCTGCAAGGTTCTTTTTTTTTTTTTTAATAAATTTTTTGTGAGTAGGACTTAAACAACTTGTCTAATGTATTTTTTTTTTTTTTAAAGGGGGTTTGGGTTAAGATCAAACTCTTCCTGGAGTCTAAAAATCATCTTAAGGGGAGGAAAAAAGTAATTTGTAAATTTCTATCATACCTTCTCCGTGGTTTTGCAAAACCACATAGAGAATTATTTAGGTTGTGTCATTGTGCTTTAGTGATTAGTGTCTCAAAACTCAAATAATAATAAATGAAAAATATTACCTTATTTTTTCTTGTATTTACTCAAAGTAGTAAAATGATTTATAATTAATATGTAAATATTTATTTTTAGAACTAAAATCTGAACTCAGAGATGTAACCATGGAATTAGATCGAATGCAACAAGCTTTAATGTCAAAAGAGCAAGAGTTACAGCAGAATACAATGATTACTCGTCAGCAACTTTGGAAACTATCGAATGAATTTCAAACAGAAAAGCAAGTTATTAATGGCACTTATTTCTTTCTTTCTTTCTTTTACTATGTCCTCTTCTCTTCAAACTAATTTAATATTTTTGTTTTTGTTTTTATATATGCTTTTAATAGATCTGTTTTGTTTCTGTTAAATGCAAACTGAAAGTTTAAAGCTGTAAAAGTGTATTTTATCTGCATCCATATCTTTTCAAGCCGTAGTCAATGTCATGTCAATTTTCATACAGTTCACTATTTTGACTTTTTAATGATTTAGTGATTATGTAGTAAAAAAGGCTTATCATTTGATCATCAAAATATCTTTTGTTTCCTCTGTAAATGTTTTTAAAATGGATGAAAAGAAATGAGATTTAAATTATTTTAATATCTTTACAGAAGAACCTTGTTCATTGAAAATTTACTCAACCAGTTAGTTTTGTTTTAACACAAACAAACCTACTCAATAAATATATCACAATCTGTAGATCTAAATATCCTGATATATTTGTTATACTTCCTTAATTCCCTGAATATTACAAATTTTTTTAATCTTGTACAGTGGTACCTCGGTTTACGAACAAATGCCAGAGATGCACTGCCATCTGGTGGTCTGCGGTGGAAGCATTCGCCATACTTGCTTCGGTTCACGAATAGTCCACAATTCAAGCTCAGTTGGACTTTCTCTAACACAGCTTAAACGTTCGTTGCTCATGTATTTCCCAGATTTGTTTTGTGAATATTTTTGTTTAAATTAGTCGTCAATATGACTCCAAAGAAAATGGCAAGAGCAAGTGATATTACTAGCAGGAAACCTAATCTAACTTTTGAGAAAAAGAGAGAAATAATAGCTAAACATAAGAATGGTATGCATGTTTCTCATCTTGCCACGCAGTTTGGGTTCGCGAAGTCTACCAGTTGTACTATCCTCAAAAGCAAAGAGGTAATAAAGGCAAGTGATGTGGCTAAAGGAGTTTCTGTTTTAACGAAGCAGAGGCCTCAAGTTTTAGAAAAGGTAGAAGTATTATTGCTAGTGTGGATACGTGAAAAATTGCTTACTGGTGATCAGCAGCGTATGCAGAAATTTTCAAAGGGGGGTGTTATAGTCCAGTCAAATTAGGTTTTCATTTCGCATTAAATGAAGGGATTGCGATTTTTCAGGAATGTGTAGGGGTTTGTCCCCTGAACAACGCCTAATAAAGTCCCCTCGATTTGAGGTGCTGCGGGGGGTGGGGTGGTCCAAAGGTCACTTTTTTGCATTTATCTCAAAAATGGTGCATCGCACAGAAAATTGTCAAATCCAAAAATTAAAGCTTATAAAATTCCCTTCCAAATGGTATTTCTATATTTCTACCCAAGTGTTACCGTTTTCGAGATATGAACCAATGAATATGAAATTTTTTCAAAAAAAGTGGTAGCGGTTCAGGTATGTCGTCAAACTTCCTCTTCTAACTCTCCCCTTCCATTTCTCAGAAAACTCGTGATAGAGAAAGTTGTAGAGCGAAAGATTTTCTTCAAAAATGTATATAGTTATGCTAATTTATCTTCAGGTAAATAGTTAGAGCGTTTTGAAGTTTAGGGGTACTTTTCAACATTTTGTTAGTAAAATGCTCGTCTCTCAAGTTTCGTTTCCAAGGTTTGTAACTCTCTTAATCACTTTGCATTCTGTTTAATTACGTACAGTATTCATAACCCATATAAATAATAAATTATGTATACCTGTACGTATAATGTATATCTCATAATATACAGAAGAAGACTTGTAGTACAAAGGAGGAAGTAAGAAAGCAAACAAAAATGTATAAAAGTGTCACTTTAGCTCAGATCATTTTGGAAAACTTATATATCACACCATATGAAAAAGAATAAGTAGTTCAGTTACTTCAGACCTCAGTAGAAATTACTCCACAACACATTTCTACAAATACCTTCCTTGCCAGCATTCAGTGGAATTTGAGCAATGAATTGTCACGTCTCAAAGGTAAAGGGCCAACAGCAGCTTTGTGGGTCCAGTACTTTGAAATGGTGGTGTTGATGAAAAAATTCATTGCAGCACAGCACACTGGTAACTGGGAAGATCACATGACATGTGCCCAACTGATGATACCTTACTTCCATGCCAGCGGGCATTTTCATTATGCAAAGTGTACTCACCTATATGTACAACACATGCTGGGACTAACAACTCGCCACCTTCAACTTAAACAGGATTTTATAAATCGTGGATACTTCACTGTCAACAGAACTGGAACACCAATGGCTGGTGTGTGGTCGGACATGGCGATTGAGGTGACACTCATGTGTGACATGAAGAGTGAAGGAGAATTAACACGTGGGCGAGGCTTTAGTGATTCGGTGTTGGCGAAATGGGTTGGGCGAGCACGCACAGCTACAGCAATATGTGGTTCACTTGAGATGTTTTGTGGCGTCCATACTGCAAGAGGAGAACAACATGTTGAGTTTCGAGCATCACGCATAACCAGAGATGATCTAGACAGAAGGAAGCTTGCTGAATGGTTGGCTGATCACCCGCCTTTTGCTGAACGTAATTGTTTGATGTCACTTTCAACGGGAGTAATTGGAACAAGTAACGTCAACTGCTACCAGGCCTTGTAAATTGGAACCCGCACAATGAGCACTTTTGTTGGAATCAATTTCTCAGAAGTGAAACAATCCAAGAAGGACTCAGTCGTTCCTTTAGCTGCAATAAGCAATATGATCAAAGTTAATGATGAGGTAGTGGTGGTAGAGCCTCTGATGATATTTCAAAGAACTCTGACCACCAAGAAGAAAGAAGGGGATGTAGAGGAGTTGCTAACGTACGAGTTAGCCCCATACCCTATGTCTCTATTCGCCGAGGTGATAATGAGATTAAAAAAAAAGTCAGCACTGTATGATGCTTTCCCAAAATGTAATCAACTGATCAATGTGAAGAACAGTTTCACGGTAATCGATGGCGGCTTCCTGCTTCATAGAGTAAAGTGGAACACCAACACCACCTTCGCCTCCATCTGCGATCAATATGTATTGTACATAACCAACCATTACGGCAGCAGTTCAGCTGTGGTTTTTGATGGTTATGAAGACACGAACTCCACGGAAAGAGACGAAAAACATCGGAGAGCATCAAGTAAAACATCAGTGGATATTGACTTCAATAAGAACATGGTGGCTACTGCTCATCAGGAAAACTTCCTTTCTAATGAAAGGAACAAAACCAAGCTCATTACTATGTTGGTTCAGGCCTTAGGTGCAAGAGGTATACAGTCTACTATAGCCAAAGGAGATACTGACCCCAAGGGGAAGAAGGAGAAGGGTTGTCAGAGGTGGGTGGCAAAACACCTCTCATTCAACTGTGGTGATAATAGATGGGTAAGACCTGCTCGTCTTACTTGTGGAACTCACTCCATGAGACACGAATGTGTTTTTTATGAAGACCAGACAGGGAATAAAAAATACAGGCTCTACACTTCACAACATCTTCAGGTCTTATC
Source organism: Dolomedes plantarius (assembly GCA_907164885.2). Lineage (NCBI taxonomy): Eukaryota > Metazoa > Arthropoda > Arachnida > Araneae > Dolomedidae > Dolomedes > Dolomedes plantarius. The sequence continues at coordinate 153,380,990 of OU015495.1, forward strand.
ATTCAGTCAGTACATTCTCTTCATCCATAGTTTCTCAGGATGTGACACTACGTCAGCGATTTATGGTAAAAGCAAAGCAGCAATAGTACAATGTTTCCAGCGGTATGCCAATGAAACAACAAACATCGCCAAAGTGTTTTATAACTCCAAATCTTCACCAGGAGACATTGCTGGAGCTGAGGAATGAATGTTCCTGCTCATGTTCCAGGCCCCGCCAAATGAACATGATCTCAATCACCACAGGTACCTTTCATTTTTCTTTGCTCGTACTGACCCCATTAAGTAAATTTAATAATTTATATAATTCATTAATATTCAATAATACTTTATACATTATCTGGCCAAAAGTATCCGGACACCCCCCCCCCCCCCCCCTAAGGAAGTGGATCTAGCAGGTGACGTAATTTGATGCTTAACCGAAAGCTATAAAAGTATTGGTAGTGGTTTGTCAGGTCATATTATTGGAGATAAAGTCCTACACACCTTGGTGCTCCGACAAGTTGAAATACCTGAACCTGAACCTGTCAGGTCATATTTATGCGTTTGTGAGACGATGAGTCAGTCAAAGGAGCTTAGTGACTTTGATCGTAGCATTATAGTGGGATGCCACCTTTGTGGGAAATCAGTTCAGGAAAATTCGGACATTCTACAGAAGCTAAAATGATAGTGAAGACTGACTTGTTTGAAACTGTTTCCGAAGTATCAGATTGACGGCTTTTAATATATAGGAAAGCAGTTGATGAAATAAATTGTATATAATATATTTAATGTAAGTAACTGTTGTTTGAACCTACTTATGATAACCATTTTTTTGATTATATGAACAACTTTTATACATTTTGGTTTGTTTTCTTATTTCCTCCTTTGTACTACAAGTGTTCTTCTGTATATTATGAGATATACATTATGCGTACAGGTATACATAATTTATTATTTATATGGGTTATGAATATTATACGTATCTAATTAAACACCATACAAAGTGATTAAGAGAGTTACAGACCATGGAAACGAAACTTGAGTGACGAGCATTTTACAAGCAAAATGTTGAAAAGTACCCCTAAACTTCAAAACGCTCTAACTATTTACCTGGTGAAGATAAATTAGCATAACTATATACATTTTTGAAGAAAATCTTTCGCTCTACAACTTTCTCTATCACAAGTTTTCTGAGAAATGGAAGGGGAAAGAGTTAGAAGAGGAAGTTTGACGAGATGCCTGAACCGTTACCACTTTTTTTGAAAGCTTTTCATATTCAATGGCTCATATCTCGAAAACGGTAACACTTGGGTACAAACATGGATATACCATTTGGAAGGGAATTTTATAAGCTTTAATTTTTGTATTTGACAATTTTCTGTGCTATGCACCATTTTCGATATAAACGCCAAAAACTGAAAAAAGTGACCTTTGGACCCCCCCCTAATTAAATAATATATGTAATCAAAACCAATGGGGGGGTTATAACCCCCATCAACCCCCCCTTGCGTACGCCACTGCTGGTGATAGTATTAGTGAGGCTTTAATATGCGAAAAAGCTAAAAAGCTGCACAGTGATTTGGTAGCAAAAACGCTGAGTACGAATGGGGATGAAAGTGAAGATTTTAAGTAGAGGATAGAAAAAGGTTTGAGAAATTCCATAAGCGAAGTGGAATTCATAGATATGGGGAGGCTGCTAGTTCAGATAAAGAGGCTACAGATGAATTTGTTCATGAATTCGAACAGTTTGGGGAAAGTGAAGGCTACATGTCAAACCAAGTTTATAACTGTGATGAAACAGGATTGTTTAGGGAAAAAATGCCAAGAACATACATCACCAAAAAGGAGAAGACACATCCTGGGCACAAGCCTAAGAAGGACAAGCTTACACTTTAATTGTGTACTAATGCAAGTGGTGATTGTAAAATCAAGCCACTTTTAATTTATCACGCTGAAAATCCTCATGCATTCAAGAAAAATAATGTGTTGAAGGCTAAACTGCCTGTAATATGGAGAGCAATTCCTAAGGCCTGGGTAACAAGAGTCATTTTCATGGTGTGGATTATTGAGGTCTTCGCACCTGCTGTCAAGAAATATCTTGAAAATGGTTTGCCCTTGAAGTGTCTTATCGTCATGGATAACGCTTCTGCTCATCCTCCGAATTTCGAAAAAGACATGGACATCAAATATAACTTCATTAAGGTCAAATTTCTACCACCCAACAGAACTCCTTTGATTTAGCCTATGGACCAACAGGTGATTTCTGATTTTAGAAATTTGTATATCATGGTACTTTTTTCATGGTGTTTTCAAGCCACAGATGACACCTATTTGACCCTGGGAGATTTTTGGATGAAGCACTTTGATATCCTCAACTTCATCAACATTATTGATAAGGCCTGGAAGGAGGTCTCTTATTGTACCTTGCAGTCTGTCTGGAAAAAAAAAAAACTTGTGTGCCAGAGAGAGACTTCGAGGGCTTTGATAATGAAGAGGCGGAAGTCAAAGTTGGGGATGAGATAGTGTCCATGAACAAAAGTATGGGCTTGGAGGTCAAGTGGGAAGATGTGGAATAGCTGGAGGAGGAAGACAGCGAACTTACCACAGAACTGTTGAGTTGCAGAGTCAACAGGTGAACGCTATCCAGGAAGAGCTATTATTAAAGAAAGACAATGATAGGGAGAAAGTTTTCATTGCCATGATAAAAAGATAATTTTGCAGCAAGTGAAGTGAAGTGCAGACGTTTATTAAAAACCATCACCCTAATAAATCTGTGTCCCACAGAGCAGTTAATATTCTAAATGACAATGTGATGCCCACCTTCTGTGAAATTCCTCAGAAAAGCAAAAGACAAATTTCTTTGTATTGTATACTTTTGCCAAAATCAGCTAGCGAGATTTAAAGCAGATGAAGAGAGAAAACACTAAAATCAGAATTGTCTAGGGATATTATGGAAGAGGAATTATACCCTCCAATCAGTAACATCTGTAGTCCTCCCTCCCTTTTCAACCATCTGAACCAGCAATTATCCAAAGCTATAATGCTGTACTGAACAATTATCATGTTTATTGCGTTAATTAGTTCTTCATAAAAAGTCTGTTTTCATTTATTTTCACCATTTCTTTATATCTAAACCCATTAAAAACAAGGTAAAAATAACTATGTTCTAGGGGGGTTGAATGGATTAATTCTTCATCTGGTAATTTATATGGGAAAATCTGATTCAGTTTGCGAATGTTATTAGCATTCTTTTAATTATCTCCTTTCTTCAAACTCAAATTTTATCTAATGCTGTACTCCTTATAATGTTATTGAAAAATATCTCTTTAAAAAAATAATCGTTTGAAATGGTAATAAAGTGTAGATATGTTAAGCTATGATTTTAGGCATATGTACAACAAGTAACCAATGTATCTGGTACCATGTTTAAGTGTCATGGAAAGATGTGTTGTTGTTTTTGCCTATCCTCCAGTGTCTGACAAAGTCAGACGAGATCCATATGTCCGTTGACTCTTAGGAAGTCGAGCACAAGAAGAAGATTGCGATAGATATCCTCTCTAGAGAGGCCCATGCAATCCATTATATGCTCTGCAGAAGCCTGGTGGTCATAGCACTTTATGCAGGTGGCAAAGTCCTCCCTGCCCTCATTAAATGAGAGGCACTTGATATGACCACTTGTAAGTCTTGAAAGCACAGTCCGGGAGTCTCTGTCACACGGGAGGTCTAGAAAAAATCCCCGCTTAATACCCATATACCAATAATGGGTGGGGGGGGCTCTCTCCAAAATGCCAAAAATTTTTATTTTTCCCTTGAATATAATTCCTGAAAAGCCAAGGTGGAAGAAGAGGGGAAGGAGTGACTGCAACCGTCCTTAGCTAGTTTATCTGCCATTTTGTTCCCGTGAATGTTTACATGAGATGGTGTCCACTGAAAATGGACATTTTGACTTAACGGAATCAATTTTAGCTTAAGCAGGATAGAGATGCTGGTCCTGTCACCTATAAGTAACCAATTGTTTAGATGTTGGAGAGAGCTGCAACTATCAGATAAAATGCATAATTTGCCATAATCCTTCTCGGAGAGAATTGGAAAAATGTTATATAGCAGGGGTGGCCAACAAGTGGATCACGATCGACCGGTCAATCTTCGACATGATTTTGGTCGATCGAGAGCCATAATCTTTAGAAAAATTTTAGATTATAATAGTTATATAGAGATGCTCATTTTTATGACAATAGCAACTAGTCGATTGCCAAATAAACAATTCATGAAGAAGTCGATCGTTGACTTTAAAAAGTTGGCCACCCCTGTTATATAGATTATATCAAAAGATATAGGGTTTTTATATTTAAGTTTGTATGAAAAGTGTGTTTTGGAGTTTTATATATTTTTACAAAATTTATTTACTTGTTGCGAGACAGAAAATATTTTGCTGGGAATTATACATCACAAAGGATGCTAAATGTAAGAATTAAATTATGGTGGTTTTATTTATATATTTATTTGCTGAAATAATTTATTTAACCAAGGCTAATTTAATTAATTATATTGGATATTATAATAAGGCATTGTGTTATATTTGTCTGAAATTGATATACTACCCAGTGCCACAAATAAAAATCGAAATAAACTTCATTTATTTCAGGGAGAAGATGGAAAAAAAATTCCAAGATTTCAAAAATCATAAGGAGCAATTGGTTTCTCATTTAAGTCATGAAATTCAAATACTCCAGCAGAATCTACAGATGTGTTCTGAATCAAAGTTAGAGCTTGAGAAAGAATTTGTTTCAACAAAGTAAATTGCTTTTATATGCCATTTGTTGTATTAATCTGAACTTAAAAAAATTCCAACTCTAAATTGTGAAATTTATTCTTTAATACTTAGACTTTTCTAAAATTTGTTCAGTATCATAGACAAAACTAAATAAAATTTTATGAAGTGAGTTATATGTCACTTCATAAATCTTTTGAATTTTGCATTCATGATTCTTTTGAATTTTGCAATAGTCAATAAGTGAAACTTTTGTTGAAAGCAAATTATACTGTCTGTGGGTATATTCCAAACATTTGTTTTCAACAAGTGTTTTGAGCATTTCAAATGCTTCATTGACCCCAAATTCTGAAAACTTATCAAAATTATTCTTTGAAGATATATATTTTTTTCTTTGCAGTACTTTCTCAATTTTTACTTTTTCCTCTATATTTGCAAGGATTTGGTTGCATAGAACCCCTGTAAATATCTTTAGGCCTCTGAATTTTACTTCTTAATACTAGTGATCTTATGAAGCACCCACACAATTTTTTTTTAAATGATACATTGTTCAGCACACAATGTGCTTTATAAAATTTAAATTACAGTTTTAACATGTAGGCTGACACATAAACAAAAAGAGGGGGACAGTCCATTTATAGTATGAAGTGTAATGTACAGCATTTAGATAGCTATAAATTAAAGTTATATACAATAGAACACAGTTATACACAATACAGTACACTTCTACAGTATATATACTTCAATTTTAGTATTTTGAAAGAGTTTGTCTAATTATTGATGACAAGGTTAAAAATAATCAAATTAGAAAACGTTAACATTCTTCCGTAGTTTGAAAATTGCATGAGAAGGTTTAATTTTTCTCCTAGCATACTCAAAAAACACTATTTATTTTTGCACACATGTATGTGTGTATATATATATTAAAGGCAAGGGAATGATAATTAATAAAACTTCCTTTTTAAGAGGAAAAATTTTAATTCAAGGCAAAAGGGTGAGAAAACATAAATCTATTGCAACATAGAAATAGCATCAAATCACAATTTCTGCAGAACTCCATTAAACTACTTTTAAGCCAAAAACACACTCAAGATTCACCAGATGTAGCTTAAGTCATCTGCTCATAATCCAAAACATTTGGGCCATTTTTACCAAGCTACTACTATAAATACCTCTGTAGTGGTAATTAATATATATATATTAATTACTGAGTTGATAATTTTCTAATTTTTTACCACATTTGTATAATTTATTGCACATCTGTGTGTGTCTTAATATTTTATATATTTTTATAAATATAGTATGTTGTTTTATGGTTACTGTGGTGAGTGTATAGCATTATAATAAATGAGTCATGTAGGATCATGTAGGATTTTTTTTTTTTTTCAAAATTGAGTTAAGGATATTTTCTTATGGTTTTTGAATCACTATAAAACAAAAACTTCTGAGAAATGGCCTACTAATAAAAAAAAAAATGCTGGAATTTTTCTAAAGGTGCTTTTGAATTTATATTTTCAAAAATGTTTAAGAAATAGTTCTTTGTCCATCACCAAAAAGAAAAATCATCAGATGGAGGTTGCTAGTTTTGATTCTACACCACTCAAATAATTGTAATTTTCAAGTATGGCAAAAATAATACTATTAGACATTATAGAAATCCGTATCTTTCAGGGAGAAACTGGAAGAAGCTTTAAGAAATACTGGTACAACTGCCGCAGCAACACTTTCTAAACAAAATTCAAGTTATGAAAAAGAAATTGATGAATTGAAAAAACAAATTAACCATCTGAAGTCAACTACTGATGTTCACAATCAAGAAAGAGCAACTTTATTTAGTGATATGCTATCTAGGCAGAAAGTAGATGTAAGTTACCTAATGTTTAACTTTAATATCTTATGTTAATTATTTCATAGAGAGTATTAATCATTTTTGTTGTCAAAACCTTTCAACTTTAAATTTTGTTGTTAAATAGAGTTGACATTTTTCTCTCAGATTTGTAATGGTGTAGTTTTGTTTGTTATTTAAAAGGCTTTTTCTTGATGTTTTGTTGCATTGTATGTACAAGGTGCTTCTTATTTGTTGTTTGTGATTACCTAAAAAAGTATTAAAAAATAGTGTTGAAGCTAATTTTTTTTAATTAATTAACGTGACTATTAACCGTATCATGGATGTTTTTGTTTTTGTTTAAAAAGTCTTTTTAATCATAAAAACACTAGGAAAATGCCAAACAGTAAATTAAAAAGAATTACAATCACTTTCAAAAACATGCACACAAAGTTCTTTTTTTTTTTTTTATGTGCACATTTGGTAACATTTATAAAGACTAGGATGAACTTTTTTTCTCCATAGCCAAATAGCAATGCCATGCAGCACAAAATTAAATTTTTGGAACTTGCTTCAATTTTTATCTCTTCACATAAGTCAGTGTGTCATGTTTCATTTTTATAAGTTAGTAATTACATAAATATTCTACCATTTAATTGCTAGAATTTTGCTTTTTGTGGTACGCTTGTGGATGATATGACAGGCAAGACAATAAATGTGTGCATGTAATGCTGTACAGATTTCTGACAATGTGACAGTGTGTGTTTATCAACAAATCATGTAAAACAAGTATTTTCAGTTTCTTTCTGTCACTTAAGGAATTAATTTATAAGAATTTAGGCAGCTTAGGATCTTAACAAAAACTTTCATAGTAGTCAGTACATGCCTGTTGTTTTTACTAGTTGGAATAAAGTGAAGATATCTTGCCAAATGTGATCCCATACGCTTGGAAAATGTATGGTAAATATGAAAGAATTCGGTGTTGTAATTTCTTGTTTGTTAGTTTTAACTTATCAATATTTATTTCTGTTGTTTTTAAGGATTATTATACTGATAAATATGACTTTTAAAGCCTTTTAACTTTGTTTTATACTTTATAAAAAGTGATTAAAAGTGTTATTGGCCTAAAAGAAAAGGCAATTTTTTTAGCTAGAGGAAGAATTAGAGTGTGTACAATTCTAGAATTTCTTCTTGTTTAAAAGGAGATATCATTGTTTTGATTGCAAGAAAAGCAATAGTTGAAAATAACATTTTGTTGCTCATGGTAATTGTTTACAAAGAATTTTAGTGTTTTTGAGGTTCAATAAGATAGAATTCATTTAAAATTTCATAGTAATATTTGTGTATATAAAATTTGATCTGATTTTAAAATTAAGTTAATTCCCTCTCAATTGGGTAACAATTTTTAAATTCAATCTTTTTGTGATTTGATGTTTTAAAGATTATGGAAGTATGAATTCTTGAGCTAAAAAATTTGATTTCATTTAATATTTAATAATAATGCATGAAACATGTATTAATATTAGCTGAATACCCGTGCTTCACTACGGAGTACATTCAAATTAAATACAATGGTCAATGTATGCAATTAATACTTAAAAAAGCAAAAAAATATATTTATAAAAGAATCATAATGGATATTTTATAGATAAAATAATGTAGAAGAAAATATTCAAATTAAATACAACAGTCAATGTATGCAATTAATTTGTATGTTTAATATCCATAATACATACTAATTTGAATTCTTTAAAAAAATTCCATCTCAATTAGTCTAGCGGTTAAATTTTATCTTTTACCATATTTTAATATTTTTTTTGTCAATTTATTTCATTTTTATGCACATGACGCAAAATTAATTTAAAGTATCACAAAAAGTAAAGAAACCATGTGATCAGCATTTAATGAATTAAATTCTAAAAATTAATATTTAAAAATTCACCAGAAACCAGAAAATGGAGGTAAAGATTTGAAAAAGATTTCATTTTAAAGGAATTTTTATGATCTTTCTCGTGATATAAATTTTATAACCCTCAGATTATTATTTTAAATGCAAACTTAAAAAAAGTTATAAAAACAGCTTAAAAATTTAATTTTTAAAATCTAAGAAGAATTTTTCAAAAATCTTTCTTAGTGCACCCCTACTATATAAGAAGAGTCGCCTTGTAAAATTTCAGCCCTTTAGGTCCAGCAGTTTGGTCTGTGCGTTATCTGTCAGTCTGTCACGGAACCGTTTTATATATATATAGATTATGCAAACAGCAATTTATGAATTTACTTGCCTATTTCTATATTTCTTTATAATAAATTCTCTCACTCACTCTTTTTCTTTTATTCCTGTTTGTGTAAGCTTAATTTCATTATGTTCACAGCAAATCCTTGATGAAGAGAAGGAAATTTTGGAACTGAAATTAAGCTGGGAACAACAAAAACATGAATTTCATCGGCGACTTGAGGATTTAGAATCACAGTTGAAAGAAACAAAAACTTCTTCAGCTAATGAAAGGAAAGAACTAGAATCTGTAAGAGTGACTTTGAATATTCATTTATATTTATTTCCTGTTTGTTGTACTTATTGTTCTTTTGTATAAAATTAATTTATAGTGCATGCTGTGGAGATAATATTTTATCTTATAATAGTATTCTATCTGTCTCCTAAATTTTGTAATTTCATAATTTAAGAGAAAGTCTGAATACAAAAGATGCAAGCTATAGATATGGTTTTATAATGTAAGTGGTTTTTGTAGTCCCATTTTGATGCTGAAAGAGGCAATAAGACAGGCTTCATTGGTTTTCCGAAGGAGAGTTCATCTCCTTTTTATCAGGCTGCTTTTGCTGTTGACTCTCAGGCCATTATTCTTGCTGTCTGATCTTCCAGCCCTACCTCCTCAATACGAGTTCAGTCAACTCATAAATTAGCGATCTTATTCACTCTGGCTGGACTTTTCAGTGGATTCCCAGTCATTGCACTATTGATGGCAATGAGAAGGCTGATGATCTTGCAAAAAAGGGTTGTGATCTTCATCAACTAACTTTTCCAGTGTCTTACCACTCAGCAACAAAATCTATTGCCAAATGCATTGCTAGCAAAATTAAATGTTTCCACAATATAGCAGATAGCGGAAAAATTTGAAGCAACTACTGAAGAATCCTATTCCAATGGATCTGCCTCGACATATTTTCATTGCCAATTTTCGAATCACCACTTCACACGACTTTTTATTTTGCCACCTTTACCACATTGGTTTGGTAAACTCTCCTGACTGTCCTCTTTGTTCATCTGGAGACATTATGGATTTTAATCATCTTATAATGTGCACCCTCTTAAAGGACTATAGATTTACTATTGACAGCTGGAAAAACAGAGCTACTTTGTATTGGGCTGCTAGAGGAGAGTTATGGTCTCTTGACTGTCTCTCAATGTAGGGAAAAAAAAGGTTTTTGCAATCCCTCACATCCCATATATATACCTAACACAATGTGAAGGGAGAGACAAACATCAAAAAGGCTTCTTCAGTGATTCTTTCCCTCCTAAACAGAACAGCAAGCAAGGATCCACATATCCACAATCAGTAGATTTCAGGACCTACAGTTTAAAGCTGATTCCAAACGGCTACAAACATCCATGCCAACAGTGGGACTTAAAATCCACAGGATCTGAACCGATTGCTAGCACCCTAGCTATTTGGTCATCACCTGGCTTTATGCATAAAAGAATGTTACATTTTATGCAATGATAAACTACATTTTATTATCCATTTAGAATTCAGCAAAAATAGTAGCAAAATTCAGAATTCTTGTTGAATGCTTATGTACGCATGTGTGTTTGTAATGAACTTTTCTGAAAGGTTGAAGCATAGGGCAAATTCTTGTTTTAAGAATTTGGAAGATTTCTAGGATCAAGATTTTAAGAACATGTTTCAATTTAAAGAATATGGGATAATAGGGGATAATAGTTTTTCTGCATATTCTCCCTTTATTGTTTATATAATTAAATAACTTTTTTTTAAAAGAGGAAAGTAAATGTTAAGATTAATTTTATTGTTTTAGGATAAAATTAGTTTACACCTTTTCTGTAGGTTGAAATTCTGTTTTTTCTAAGAATAATTGTTATTTATTAAAATAATATAAAAAAAAGTATATTGAAAAATTCTGTAATGGAAAAATTATTTAATAATTTTTATCATATATTCTTTTAAACATTGTGTATTCTTTTTAACGCAATTTGTCTTTTAAAGTAGAAAATTAAAAAATGCCCTATCATGTTATAGAGTGAACATGAAAAATGAGTCAAATTGAAGATTGATTCTTTTATAGTTTACACTAATGAATAAAACATAATAAACCAGATAAAGTTTAATTAATTTTTAAATGCCTTTGACTAAGACTCTGTTTTTGTAGAAGAGATACTTTTTATAGAAAATGTGTCTTTTCTACATGAGCAGCATTTTTTATCAGCTGTTAAATTTCATTATTCGAAAATCGAGAACTAGGGAAAGGGGATTATGTCAACTTATTGAAAAACGTAATTGTATAAATAAGATATAAATTCTATTAGATTGATTTTGCTTTTATATGTTTTTAATTCATGCTTCCTTTTTTCAGAGAATTCAACGATATGCAAGAGCTGTTAATAAATTAAAAGAAAAGCTTGAATCTCTGAAAATTAAAAATGAAGATTTAGAAAGTCAAAAAGAATCTCTAGAGTAAGTTAATACTCATTTTTGTGAGTTTTATGAACTTACTTCTTCATACTGATAAAAAGTTATTTTTATCAGTTTTTAGTAATTAAATTTTAAGGATTCAGATGGTTCTTTGGCTTCTGGTACTGGTGGAAGAGGATATCTATCAAGATCTGAAAGTCCAAAAATGTGAAAAAGCCTTGTTTAGCCATTGTTAAAAGCACAAAAGTCTTGTCAGTCATACATTTTACTTTTTATAATTTCAAATAGTCTATTCTTAAATGAGAAAGGCTATTTGATTATATTAGATCTTTGTTTTATATTATTGGTAGCATCAAAGGATTTTCTTTTAGTTTTTCAAAGAAAGGTCATTTAAAAATATATATTTAATCCTTTTTTAGTACTAAGAACTAAAACTACTAATTTGAATTCAGTGCTTCTTAAGTCTCCAGTATGCTTCGGAAATTCAGGTTTGTTTTCAAAGAATATATGTAAAATGGGATAAAATATGTTTTATTGTTTCTTATAAATTATCTTGTCCTTAAAATGTCATTTGGTGACTCCAAAAAGTCTCGAAAAGTAAAGAAAATGTGTCTGGATTGCTATTTTTTTTAGTGTCAATGTTAACAAAAGGTAGATGTGTTGGCATTTGAACATTTTTGTCACACAACGGGAGGATATAAATTGAAGTGTTTCTGCGTGTGTGTGTGTGGGGGGGGGGGTTGTTTTTGAAAGTATTTATACAATTATTTTAGTATGAAGAATATAAAATATTGTTCTTGTCAATCAAATATTTTTTTCCCCTCAAAAATTATATTTAATATCTCTTCTCCAATGTGGCAGACAGTTACTTGGACATTACCCTTAGCATCATATGATACCGCAGATTTGCTGGCCACTTTTCTGGGAGCACTGTATAGGTGGACCAGCATTGCCCCCCCTGTGGGCCGGTCCCGTAATTTTGAACCAAGTCAAGTGATAAGACTGGAACATTTGACCCCGAACCTCCAGAGGTAAATTTGAGAACTTGGAGGACATTGCAGCCATGCCTTATTTTACGTGTCCCGTCCACCATTAGTGAACACAGCGATGGATTTTGTCGGCGACCGGCCTCGAACCCACAACCCTCAGATCACTGGCTCGATGCCTTTGCCAACCGGGCCACCATACTCCAATTTATATTTAATATTAAATGCACAATAAAATCATAAATGCATACAATAAAATCATGAGTTTGCTATAGATTACTTGTAATTATTCCTCATTTTTGCTCAATTTTATGGTATTAATGAGTAGTATGTGTAGAATATATAACAAAAAATTACTAATCAAAATTCCACATTTTAACAGATCTTGTATTTTTATCTAATCAAAAATTTCAGTTTAATTCCTAGTAATTAAAAGAGACTTAAAAAATATTCATAATATTATTTATATATATAGATAAATAGATAGTCATATATAGAGATATTACTGATTATATTTCATTACTATTTAAGTCAATAGTAATTCTGGGGAGAATGGGGTGTAGTTATTTAAATAAAGTACTTTCAATTTTTTTATTTTCTTTCCTTGAAGTGAAAATGTTTATGTGTAAACAACTTGTTATGCAGGAAAAATGTCCCATTTGAAGTTCATCTACAAGTCAGAAACAAACTTACAGAGCTTCAAAGGCGTCTTGAAGAATACCGTTTGATTGTTGCTTCTGAACCACATTTTTCCGCTGCCACTAGAACTACACCTCCTGTTTCTGATAAGCTCCTGACAGACATAAAGAATTTACAACTAAGACTTCCTTCATCTGGGGTGTGTAGCTCAATATTTTTGCAGTTCTTATAACTTTTTTATTTACAGTCGAATCCTGTTATAGCGAACCTGGTATATAACAAACTCATGGGTTTAACGAACAAAAATTTTGGTCCCGCCATTTTCCTATTGTACGTAATTTTATTAGTATTGTGCCAGTTTAATATAATCGATTTTAGTCAATTTAATTCATTAATGATCATTTTTAATAGATTTTCTCATTTTTTTAATATATCATTAATGAATACACATTGAAACTAATGAGTTATACATTTTGTGAACTCTAGCATTTTTCTTAAATGGTTCAGATAAAGTGAACAAAACCTTTGGTCCCTTGAAGTTCGTTATAACGGGGTTCGACTGTATTTATTTTTTCTAGCTACCATGAAAGTAAACATGTAGGTTTATGAATGCCACGAATTGCATTAGCAGGATATAAAGTGCGTTCTACCCACTACTCTTTTATTTCAGGGAGATCTTGGGGACCTGGTATTTTGCTCTCCTGTTTTGTTCCACTTGTGTATATACTGGAGGCAAGAATATGAGTGTTCTATCTAAGAAAAGCTCACACCAAAATGTAATTTCTTCACCGAAAGAAATCTCTTCCAAGTTTTAATGTCTGGAAGAACTGACATTTTGTAGAGCTGAGAAATACTCTGGATATGCCAGAGATGTTCTGGACTTTTGAGTCAAGATAAATAAATACAGTGGAATCTCGATCGATCGTTTTCGGATCCATCGTTTTTCCGTATGTGTCGTTCATTTTATCCTGTCCCTACAATCATATTGCTTTGTTATGTTTCCACATCTATCGTTTTCCCGCATTTATTGGTCATTTCAATCGGTCCCTTGAAAAACGGTAGATCGAGATTCCACTGTATAGGGTAATAGGTAGGGATACTTAAATTTTGCATAAAAAATGTTAAAATTTTGCAACAAAAGAAAATTATTTAAAATTTCACATTTATTCACAAAATAATATAAATTAAAAAATTTCGCATATATTTTTAAAAAATCACAATTTTACTTACTTGGATAGGTAAGGATCAAAATTATTAGTTAAAAGCTAATATTGTAGTAGTCTCTGCATTCTCTTTTTTAAGTCTTTGCCTTTTGTCATTAATTATTATGATGTACGTACTAAAATATCTTTCAGCATCTACTCTGTTAATGGGACTATAGTCTCATTAAGGCTTTGTATGCCTTTGCAAAGTAAAGGTAGCAGCATTTGGTTGCAATTAAAATCTGTATAACATCAACAGGAGTCTCTTGTTTCTGTAAGAAGTTCTCTGTGAAAATGGTTGTATCCATTGATGACTCCAGTACGGATGAACTGTCCAGCTGTAATTCAGAGCAAATCCAAAAGAGCGTGAGATCTCTTAGTTAAAGACTGTGGATGGTCTTAGTTAAGCAATTATGTTAATAAACTATTACTATTATTTCCTAATTTCACTTAAAAGCTGTTTATTGCTGAGTTTTTGCCAAAAAGCAGTAAAAAAAGTTTTTAATTTATTTGCTCTTATCAGCAAATTTCCCATTTATCCGCATCTATTTCGTAAAAACAAAAATTTTGTATCCCTAGTAATAGGTGAAGGAAAAATTATTGGAGTTAGCAATAAGATCTAAAAACTGCAGGAACTGCTATCAACCTTAAAAAGGAAATGCAGAAATACGCTTTATAATTTTTTTTTCAATATGTACTGCTTTACCTCACAATGTCAAAATCCAAAATGATGTTGGCACCATGTTGGATCTTTGCCAAAATGGTATGTTTATTCTTCTACCTCTGGAAAGCTAGGATATTTATAGAAGAGCGTTAATAATCCAAACTAAATGGTATTTTACCTTGTCTGGTTTGTCGACTGATCCAGATTTTCAAATCCCATTGGGAACTTGACATCAATGTAAAAATGTCAGTATAGTTTACAATAACTGATTTACTGAAAAATTAAAAACAAAAGAAAAACTACACTAGCAAGAGCTGACAAAACATGTCGATAGTTCTGTATTTTAAATGAATGAATTAAACATTAATAAAAATTGGAAAAAGAAAGGGAAGCTTGTTACTTTGTACCTGAATTTTTCATTACAGCATCTAGATATAAATCTCATACAGTACTGTAATTAATTATGGAAAAAGTCCTGTATTTTTTTACAAGGTTTGTGCTTTACTTTTTGTAATACTTTATAGACAGCTGCATGCTTGAAAACTAACATGCGGGCCGCATGTGGCCCATGGGCTGCTACAGATTTTTTTGTGGCCTGCCAAGACACCCAGAAAAACTGCTAAAGACAGCCAGAAAAACTGCCAATATTTAATTTAATTTATATTTATTGATTTTTATGATACAATTTATACCTTTTTTGAAATGCAAAGTTAACTAATAAATGCAATAATTTTAAAAGGTGTGGCCCTCAGCTTACACAAAGTGGCCCCCAGGCCAAAACAATTACCCTTCCCTGCATTAAAGAAATGTGCATTTTAATATTGTCTCATATTTAGTATTTGTTTAGCATTTTATACTGTATCATATTAGAAGTGTCAATTGTCAATATGTTAAATGGTTAATCACTAGCTCTATACTTTTAGGATGCAATACAGGAATATGAAGCTATGAGATATGGAAGAGAGAAAATACCTGAAAAAGCACACTCATCTAAAATGAGATCTCATCGTAGAAGAAGATCGATTAAAACTAGGAGCAAAGAACAAATTTCTAGGACTGTGAGTCCAGTCATTACTTCAAGTAGTGATTTGGATTTGGAGAATTTATGATAGTCATTGTAATTATCATTTTTGTACTTATATAAATATGCTCTAAAGAGTATTTTTATCCTAGTCTAAAAAAAATTACAGTCAGTTTTCCTATATTAAAGAGTTATGTTTCTGATATCATCATATGATGTAAAATTATGCTATAAACTTAACACATGGCTGTAGGAAAAATGATTTATGAACAAAGAATATTGTATATTGTTAAAATAATAGCCTTTTGTATGAGATATGATTATGATCCCCAATCTGAAAGCATATTAAATAAGCTTATTAAATTTAATTATCAAATAAACCTCGTTATATTAATAATGGACAAAACAAATAAGATTATGTCCTCTATTAAAGATGAAGCATTTGTAGATATTGATGTTTGAATGAAGGAAATATAGATGCAAATTATAGGGGAAATGAATCACAAAATCTTTGTCTATGACACCTTTTATATATTTTAGATTTTTATTTATTTATTTTTTGTTAAAAAATTTTCACTCTCTCATATACTATGTCTATGTTGAGTGTGAAATTTGTTATATCTGCAAGTCTGAATGTCCTCCCAGGTGGTTATAGTGATATTTATGGATTCACCCATAAGCTGGAGGGCATTTGATATTATGCCAGCAGGTAAATAGCCTTTGTGTTGCTGCTCAAGAATTATTATAAATTAATCCAATGGCTACTCTAACAGGGTTTCTGTTTGCTTCTCTAGAAACAGAGAAAACTAAATTTGTCATGGCTTCTGTGGCTTGTAGTGTTTATTCATGTTAACTTGTAAATGAAAATTTCGTATTTTAATTCAATATTGTTATTAAAAAAACTTTTAGACTCCCTATAGAAGTGATGGAATTTCATCATCTATATATATAAAACAATACTATAACTGACTGACTGACAGATAACGCACAGACCAAACTGCTGGACCTTAAGCTCTGAAATTTTGCATGACGATTCTTCTTATAGTGTAGGGGTGCACTAAGAAAGATTTTTGAAAAATTCTTAGATTTTTTTTAATTAAATTTTTAAGTTGTTTTTGTAACTTTTTTAAAGTTTGCATTTAAAATAATAATTTGAGGGTTATAAAATTTATATCTTGAGAAAGATCATAAAAATTCCTTTAAAATGAAATCTTTTTCTAATCTTTACCTCCATTTTCTGATTTTTGATGAATTTTTTAAGATTAATTTTTAGAATTTAATTTATTAAATACTGATCATGTGGTTTATGATGGTTTTTCTTTTTGTGATACTGTAAATTAATTTTGCATCACGTGTATAACAACAAAATAAATTGACAAAAAAAATATTAAAATATAGTGAAGTAGAAAATTTAACCACTAGACTAATTGAGATGGAATTTTTTAAGAATTTAATTCAAATTAGTATGTTTTTTTAATATTAAACATACAAATTAATTACATACATTGACCGTTGTATTTAATTTGAATATTTTCTTCTACATTATTTTGTCTATATATTTCTTTTGGTATTAATTGCATACATTGACCATTGTATTTATTATAAATATATTTCTTTTTTTCCCATTAATTACATAGAATGACCGTTGTATTTAATTTGAATGTACTCCGTAGTGAAGCACAGGTATTCAGCTAGTTGTAATATAAATCCCTATGAAATAAACAAAACCAAGAAAGTAATTACAAAAATACATCAGCCGTTACTTCTCCCATATACCATAATAGGAACCTGTTAAATACATAAGTTACATGCATCTCCTGTACATTCAACAATAGACATGGTCTTAAATTTTTCTTTCTATATAAGATCTCCAATATTGCTGCTAGAAATACTGGAGCCAATTAAATTCATTGTACAGAATCCTACTACAATCAAACTGGGGATAGAAATTACAGCCATAATTAAACTAGGATTTTTATAACATAATATCAGATACCATAACACTGAATTTCTTGCAACACTTCTAGGCTGAATTTTTGTATAAACCAATTTGATTTAACACTGTCATATCTCATTTTAATTATCATGCATTACAAGTATATTTTAGACGAGATACAGGATAACTGACTGTAAAAACTTAATTACAAGAATTATTTTTGTACTGAATTTACAATTTTCTCAATGAACAAATATTTAGCTATTTAAAATATGCTAAACAGAAGAGAGATTTTAAAATTGTTCACTTCTTACTAAATTTTAAGGCCTCTATTGATAACCTTTCTTGTCTATTTGTACTGAAGTTTTTTAATATTGACAAAACGGGAGATGGGTTTACCTACTGTTAAGTGAGTTCTTTGTGGACATTTTGACTGCCTACGTTTGGAGCCAATTTATTGAAAAAATCACTTTTTTTAATGTTTTTTTTGGTCTTTTATGGTAAAATAGTGCTTAAAAATTAAAAAATGAGCAAAAACTTAGCTCTAAATACCATACTTTTTTATAAATTAGTCAATTTGAAGTAATTTTTAATGAAATTTAGTTAAAATGTCTATCACTCTACACAAAATTCCAATGCTACTGTTTTAATTTCCTTCTCACACATGATACATATGACAGTTAACTTCAAAATGACCTATAATTTAAGAGAAATTTTAAAATGAAAAAATAATACAGACAATTTCATGTTCCACTATGAAAATTTTCCCCTATTCGTCATTCCTTTTGTTATAAAAACAGCCCCAAATAAAAAACTATTTCTTATACATCAATTATTGTAGGTCATTTCATTAACAATAGCATCTAAAACATGTCCTGAAAATTTCATCAAATTATATGCATTATTATGCGAGATATCATGATAATGGTAGACTTGTGCTAAAAAACATTATTCTGAGAAAAATGCATTTAAAGTTTTAAAAGGCAATATAAACAAATGCTATAGTGAATGACAAAGTTGCCAATTTCTATTAAGAAATCAATTACATAACTGCAGCAAAGTAGTGGCTGTGCACTAGCAACATTATGGCACATATTATTTATCAATTTCAGAAAAAAATCGTAAAAGCTAGAAGCTGCAATTTACGGTAACTTCCGGTTCAATTTTTTAGCAGATGATGTTTTTTAAAAAGCTATAACTCTTCTTTTAATTGATGTAAAAGAAAAATCAAAACGGTTTTGAAAAGAGAAAAGATAGAATTACACGATTCTTGCAAAAAAATAAAATTGACTAAAATAGTCAAAAAAGGACATTTTCAATGTAGGCAGTCACCTTACACTCATAAAGAGAAAAATTTGAACAAAAATATAAAGAGATGCAAGTGTTTGTATCTCTGTGGAAGAAGGTACTTAAATACTATAATGTGTAATCTATGGTCTGCAATGTCATTGACTTGTTAGTGCTATATGTGCTTTCTGTGTTGAATTGCAAATGAATGGATTGTAGAAACTGTTAAATGTAAAGCTACTTTCGCATCAATTTAATTATTTTTTCACTTTGTATTGCATGAGATGTGCAATTAAATTTCTCCCTTTTATACTGTATGTGTGCATTGTACTACTGACTCAAATAGCCATCTCTAATTTAATGTAAAGTGATTTAACTCTCCGTGTTTATAGGCAGTGAATACCTGTAATTGAAAAGGTTTACTCAAGATTGAAAATAATAAATAAGATTACAGGAATTAAACATATGGTTTCAAATCAAAGTTTAACTTTGAATCTTAAATGTTATATATAACATTGAAATTAAGTAAATTGTTAGCAAGTTTATCTTTACATGCTTAATAGTTTCAAACATTTTAACTCATTCATTATAATGAAGAAAATGATGTGATTAAGCATTTTTTAGCCACAGATAGATTTGGTGTGAATAAGAATAAGAAATTTTTGAAAGAACTTTCATATGAATTCGTAATAGAAATATATATTTTTACAGACAGTCTGTAGGTTCATTTCTCTCTCAGCAATTAAGGATAGCAATACTGAAATCTGACATGAACACATTGTGGCAAGCGAAGCCTAATGATAAATATGTTATGAAATAAATTTAACCCTTTCAGGGGCAACAACCTCCGCTATTTGCACAGTGCAGATTTTTTTCCCAATTTTTTTAACCTAAAAAATCTTGAAAATTTTTCCAATTAAAGGTAGCAAAATGTTTTTACTTCTTTAAACTGATAACAGATGGCAGCACTAACCATTTTTCTGCTAATTTAACTGGAATACATTGAATGCAAGAGAAAAGAAGTCTAGATTTAGACGTTTGCACTGTGCGAACAGCGCCTTTGGAAGGGTTAAAGATACCTAACTGTCCTTAATTACTCTGATCCAATTTTAATGAAACTTGTTTCATTCTGTTTCTGTGCATTAGTAAGTTAATGCATCATGACAAATTGGGTTGCAATTGGTGAGGACCTTAGTGTTCAGAACCAGAATATGTGAGCTTTAATTCCACAGTAGACCTTGTTGTCTGTAGATGATTGGAATAGGCTTTAAGCAGTAGGTCTCAGTGAGTTAAGCTCTTGTGTTGCAAAAGATGAACTTGCCAGTCCCAATCAACCTTATCAGTTTGGCTACTCAGTGTACAGTCTTGTTGAAATAAATTACAAGCTAGCAAGCTCACAGTTTTAGTACTGTGTAGATTTTTTTTTAAATATATGAATAATATATATTATGAAGATTCATGAGGATAACTTATGTTATGGAAAAAATGTGACTTAATCTTTCAGATGTTGAATAACTAATCTGACTGTGCTGTAGACTTGACACTGGGTAATGTTTTATCTATTGTTGTGTGCGGAACTTGGCCCAGACCTCTTCCTCCATCACAATAGCTGATGTTAACATAGTGGCTAGGTGCAGATTATCCAACCAGCCCCTAAAGAAACTATTAATTTCAGCCTTTAACTGTCCCAGTACAATTGCTTCTACAATAACTAGACTAAGAACTAATCACTTTAGAGCAGTGGTTCCCAACCCATAGAAGTCTGCGGACGACTAATCCAGAAATTGAACCATGTGCGGACCACAGCCACCACCACCCACCGACTTAACTGGGAACCTTCCGGGAGGTATGGGGGTGTAGAATATTCCTCGGGCAAAAGGGTTGCAGGATTAACGTACTTGCATTCTAACATATCATATTCTAATAATGAAATAATTATGTTAAACTGTTAAGAAATTTTAATTCAACACCTGATAGTCATTGGATATATTTGGCCCATCTAGTTCAGCAAACATTGCTTTCAAAATCCCCATTTATCTGGCAACTTTTTTATATGTGGTGCCGGACCACTCCCAAGGTTCTCACTGACTACCAGTTGGGAACCACTGCTTTAGAGATATGAAAAACCACCCTGATAGCACAAGATCTCTATCAACTGTAGAAATTGTCCAGAAACCCAACTTTCTCCAAAATATATCTTTGACTGTCAGGCCATTGTGGCTGCCCTTTTCAAGTTTGCTTTGTTGCTGCAAGAACTCCTCTTCACAGGCACCTGATCTGGCAACTGCTGTTATCCAGGTTCTTGGTTCCATTTATGACTTTTTCTTCTGCACTATTTGTAGACATGACAAAAACAACAATCTCTATTGTTATCTATGGATAGAAACATTATATGCTATTAAGTCTGTAAGTTTTAAAAGGAGTTAGCAATAACGAATTTAATTTCGTTGAAATTGAGTTAATAGTTTCAGAATAAGTATCGCTTTTGTACTACCTTTTGTTACAAAAGCATTTATTCATAAGCACAGAGAAGTTTTATCTGAAAATAATGAGAGAAAAGTTATAGAAGTTGGATAATTATTTCACAAAAGAATTATAACATTTAAATAAATTATCTCTAGATAAACAAACATTTTGGTGTAATGTTGAAATAAGCTAGAATTATTCACAACTTGTAGAGATAACGAACAAATAAATCACAGGAAGTGTAGTTTCTTTTTAAAATTTTTATTTTTAATCTTTAGTAAGCCTTTTTCAGTTACCAGCTGGATTACTGATTTCAGAAGCCAAAGTGGTTTGTTACAGCTCTCTGCCTAGAAGTTTGTGGTTTTAAGCATATTCTGTATACATAAAGATAAGTGACAAAAACTTTTGCCATAGTTCAGACATTTATATCAGTACAGTTATGTTATTTTTCCTTTAGAAAATTTTAATATATTGCTCAATGTAGGTTTAGTTCTTAATATAATTTTTTACCATATGAATTTACCATATGAAAAATGTTTTACCATATGAATGCTTACATTGCATAATTTATGTGATTCCTGAAAATGAAAGAATTTAAAAAAAAAGAGAGAAAGATTTTTTCTTTCTCATGTCTCACTCAAGTGTAATCTGTTTTTCACAGATATATATATATATATATATATATATATATATATATATATATATATATATATATATGAGGCGGTGAAAGGCAAAGTGGTGTAAGTCAGTGAGTCAAGTGGAGTAAGTCCAAAGCATTTTACTGAAAAATCTACAAAAAATGCCACTATAAATTGAACAAATTATAATTCATAATAATTATTATAATATTGCAAATAATAATTATTTCCAATTCCACTATAAATTAAACAAGGAGATTACATTTTTGCCCTCAAATAAAAAAAAAAAGTTGAAAATGTGACTTACACCACTTTGCCTTTCACCGCCTCAATATATATATATATATATATTTAAATTATGTTGATATTGTTATCTGTTGTTATATTAAATATTGTCACATTTTTAAAAGAAGTTTGAAAAAAATGGGTTAAAAGTGAAAAAATTGTTTAAATTACCATATAAAAATCCTATTGCGTTACTGATGTGCAATTTTAGAATGTAAAAATTAATTGAAATTCTGTTTCACGGTCTGATATTCCACTGAACTGCCATTTTATGTGACTTCTATATTTCATTAATATACTACATGTAGAAGAGTGGTAGGATATATTTTTCTAATTTTTATTTTCTAATTGTTATTTATTGATGTATAGAATGTGTTCTGGTGCAAATAAATAATAAATACATTATATCCTTTTCTTTCTTTTGTGTGTTTTTTTAATTAATGTAACTATTTTATTAGCATTTAATAGAAATTTTTTAACTAGCTTATAAACAATGTTTCGTATAGCAGTTTGATATCATGGAAATGTAAGCTCATTTTAAGTGTTATTGATTTTTTTGTTTTGTGTACTTCATTGTTTATATGTTCTTTTGCAAGAATTCTTTTAGTATTATAATTATCAATATTATGGGGCTCATTTTGCCCCTTTAGAACTTGAAATTTCATACCCGTTTTGTAAGAACAGCCATTAAGGGAGTTATATACAGTGGCTCCCAAAAGTGTTCGTACACTTACGAATTTCAATGAAATAGGGGTCTATCCATTAATTAAAATGAATATTTCAGAATGGGTATTTAATAATAAGATCTGTAATCTATTCTTAACAAAACTACATGGAATATTTTGAAAACATAGTAAAACTTTATTTTTAAGAAACCAGTAATGGAAAAGTAACAAAAACTTTATCTAACAAAAGTCATCGTACACTGAAATATTTTCGGATAAATTCATAATTAAAATTATCGTCTCGCGCTTTATTTTTATTTTTGAATTGTGGTGGCATTTAAAATATCGTTTGGCTTTAATTTTTGCTTGCCTACTCCGTAATAGTCTATTTATTATTTAAAAATGGCTCGTAGTCGTAAAGAAACAACAAACAGCATTCGAAAATTGATTATTTTTCATCATAGTAGTGGTAAATCAGCTCGGAATATTGCTAAATTACTTAAAACCAATTACCTATTGCTAATTACTTAATTTCCCATTCTACTGTGCAGTATGAGAAAAAACGCTTTAAAGAAGAAAATTGGATCGAAAACAAG
This sequence comes from Dolomedes plantarius, assembly GCA_907164885.2. Taxonomy (NCBI): domain Eukaryota; kingdom Metazoa; phylum Arthropoda; class Arachnida; order Araneae; family Dolomedidae; genus Dolomedes; species Dolomedes plantarius. Next base: position 153,404,614 of record OU015495.1, read on the forward strand.
GTAAGAAAAGGTCGCCCTGCAAAGTTAACAAAACGTGATCAGAGATTTATAATTAGAAAATGTGTGAAAAATCCACAGTTGAGTGCTGTAAAAGTTTCTGCAGAATTCAATGAAACATTTTCTACTTCAATTTCACCTGAAATTTTTTGACGAGTTCTCAGAACAGCTGGATTACATGGGCGTTCTGCCCATAGAAAATTTTTTGTGAGAAAAGCAGAAAGTTTAGGCTTCCTTTCGCACTATCAATGATAAATAAGCCCCAAACCTATTGGAATAATGTCTTATTTGCCGATGAACATTTTTGATGCTGATGGGCGTATAATTGTATGGAGAAGAAAAAAATGAGGAACTTAGTAGGAACAGTTAAGCATACCCGTATCCTTGTGTGGAGGTATCCTTGTGTGGGGGTGCATGTCAGCATCAGGACTAGGAAATTTGGTATTTATTGATGGCATAATGAATCATGCTGTTTTTATAAATATTTTAAGAAACAATTTAAAATTATCAGCTCAAAATTTGGGTATTGGAAACAACTTTGTTTTTTATCAAGACAACGATCCTAAGCACACGGCTCTCAACGTTCACATCTGGTGTCTCTATAATTGTCCACAAGTTTTGAAAACACCACCTCAATCGCCAGATTTAAACCCAATAGAACATATTTGGAGAGAACTGGAGGTTCGAGTACGAAAACACGACATTCACACGAAAAGCGAACTAAAAACAATTATGATGGAAGAATGGATGAACATTGATACAAAAATTACAAAAGAACTAGTGCAATCTATTCCCAGACGTTTAAAAGCTGTTGTGGATGCTAAAGGATATCCTACTAAATATTAATTTAACGAAAAATTAGAATATTTACTAATATGTAGAGATTTTTTTACAAGTGACGATGACTTTTGTGAGATAAAGATTTGTTACTTTTGGATTATTGGTTTCTTAAAAATAAAGTTTTACTATGTTTTCAAAATATTTCATGTAGTTTTGTTAAGAATAGATTATAGATCTTATTATTAAATACCCATTCTGAAATATTCATTTTAATCAATGGATAGGCCCCTATTTCATTGAAAATCGTAAGTGTACGAATACTTTTGGGAGCCACTGTATATACAGAGGCTGTTCGCACATTTTTTAGACGATTTTGGTAAGCGGTAATAAAAAATCGTTTGCTGCAAAAGAAACAATTGCAATTGTACTATGTTTTTAAAAGTCAAAATTATCGTCTGCGGCTTGAAAGTTTTGTTTTTATTCAAAATGGCGTTTTTAACAAAGCAGTGGTTCGAAGGCTACATTTATGCTCTTTCCGAAGCGAAATATACATACTCCGTTATCCAAAAACGATGTGAGAGTCATGGTTTTGTGATATCTAAAGCGTCGATAGGTAATATCGTCAACAAGAAAGGAAAAAAACGTCAAATTGGAGCCTCAAGTGGGACAAAAATTCCAAACAAGTATCCAAGGAAAAAACGGACATCTTCGACTATTGCAAAGGTACGTTGTTTAATGTTAAAAGAAAATCCCCCTAGTCAAAGGACAGTTGCAAAATCATTAAAATGCTCGGTGTCCACTGTAAACAAAATGATAAACGTTGATTTAAAACTTAAGAAAGCGCAATGTGCATCGTCTTCTTCCAAATCATATCGCTGAACGCAGGACACGCTGCAGAATTCTATATGAGAAACACTTATCCAAAGAAAAATGGAAAACAATTGTCACAATAGATGAATCATGGGTGTATTTAAATGATTGCAACAAAAAAAGAGCCATTTATTATCATAAAAGGGGAGAAAAAAATTTAAGTACATGGTTCAAAGAATCGAAAGAAAGTTTTTCTGAGGGATTCATGATTGTTGCTGGTTTTTCTTATAATGGCAAGTTAAAAATAAAGAGAGTGGAAAAAAATGTCAAGATTAACTCCAAATACTATCAGGAACATATTTTATCGCCAATTTTTCTGAATGAAATACCATCGCTTTACCCACAGTGCCATCAATCTGTGAGACTCCATCAGGACAAAGCTAGCAGTCACACATCAAAATCCACTGTAAATTTCCTAAAAGAAATGGAACAAAAAACTGGTATCAAGGCCATACCCTTCACTGGTATCCCTAATAAATCTCCCGATGTATCACCTATGGATTTTTGCGCTTTCGGACTTTTAAAATCTGCATTATCCAAACGTCGTCCCAAAACCCTTACAGGACTCTGGAAAGCTGTTCAGGAGGAATGGGATAGAATACCTCTTCTGACACTTCAAAAGGCATTATTATCCTGGAAATTGCGGTGTCGAAAGATAGTTCAGAATAAAGGATGTCAAATAGAACATTTAAAACACAAGAATTTTATGTAATTTAGTTTTGTGAATACAATATACATCGTCTAAAAAATGTGTGAACAGCCTCTGTATATGTGTGTGTGTGTGTGTATGTATGTATATATATATATATATATATATATATATATATATATATATATATATATATATATATATATATATATATATATATATATATATATATTCATTCTTTGGCCCGTGTTTTTTGGGATACATGCTATCCCACCATGTAAGGAAAAGGTTAAGGGGCCGCTGTGTACTAACCCTATTGGATTTGCTTACCCCAATGTTAACCTATGGAGAAAATTTGTCCAACAATTGCTGACTTGGATTTAAAGATTTTTTTTTTAAAATTGTACTTCATAATACAAAAAGAAATTTTACACCTTGGGGCATTTTTCCTTTTTTTTTTAAAATAACGCAAGTAATATTTTTTAATTTAAGTTATTCGGGGGAAAAATCTGTTATAGTGTGTTTTAAATGCTCATAAATTCCTTTGGTGGACGAAATTTATAAAATGAAACCTGTTGCAAGGTGCAGAAAAGTTCAGGTATTTGAAAATACCATTTATATTTGATTATATTCATTTATATAGCTGTAAATAGTAGACAAAATTTCCCTACTCCATGATATTCATATCAAATGCGAGTTTTAAAAAAAATCCGTAGTTAGATGATTTTATGCGTTTTGCGTTTACTTACTTACAGGGTGTCCGGGCTAAAAGTATCCAAGTTATTTTTATGGAACTACCCATTAGAATTTTTTTAAAAGTTATTTAAATAGAAAGAACATCTCACCAAGTTTTAATATCAAAAGATTTCGATGTGTGCGCCTTTTGTAGCACTACAAACGTCTAAACGGTAATCCAGTTCTGTCCAAGTGACGAATTTATCTCCGAATTACTTACGAAGTTATTAGACTCCTCCAAATTATTAGTCGAATTTTTTGAATGATATGCTTCTTCAACTCATCCACAGTTTCAATTTTTTTGTTTATACACTAACAACTCCTGATATGCTACGAAACACTTGTAGATTACCGTTTAAACCATGGATCGGCAACCTTTATTTCTAGGAGGGCATATTTCAGAAAAGCGGGAGTTCGGCGGGCACCGCTGGAGGAAGAAGAGGAGGGAGGGTTAATATTTAAACGTGAAAATATTAATGCGACATAAATTTTTTATACATAAATTCAAATTTCAATTTAAACAAAAACAATCTTAAAATTGATTATTAATGCGATATTGGACATTGCATATCTGCGGCCTACTCGTTGTAATGTGGCACATAAGTCGAATTCATTGTTCTCAGCCATTAGTCCAAATGACTGTCAGTGAGGCTTGATCGGTACTTTTATTTTTAAGTATTTCATATTGGAAAACAAAGATTCACAAGCATATTTCGTCGCGCAAAGAGAGTTCAATTTCAGAGCACATTTTCTCAACAATGGGAAGCTTTTCATTCTCTTAAATTTCTAGAAATTTTCTTTGCTATGATGTGATTTTAATTCAATGTTATTTCTTATATTTATAATTTCCAATTCTAAGTCCTCCTTATTGCAAATATCAAAATACACTGGTTATCAAAAATTAAGGAAAAATCACAGAAATAGCGATTACTCAAAACGTTACTCGTAGAATTTAATGAAACTTATACACATTATACAACACATAGGTAGGTATAAAATAGCATAAAAAGAAATCGCCAGACAATTATGGTGTTATAGAAACTAGCATATGTATACAATGAACAATGTGCGCCCCGGCATAAGGGCGCACATAAGCATCAAGGATGTCATCTCTATAGGTGTGAGCATTCACATTTCCACGGGGAAAGGCATGGAGGTCTGTGCGTCCACCCAAAGAGAACCACCCCAAACACAGACACTGCCTGATCCGTTTGCATCTCTTTCACGGATGTGTGATGGATGAAAACGAGTTCCAGGTTCTCTCCATATCAAAATACGCCTACTATCGCTTTGGAAGCTAAACCTGGACTCATTCGTAAAGAGAACAGCCCTCCATTGATCACGCGTCCAGTGGACATGACGTGCCCACTGCAAACGTTCCCACCTATGGCGTGACGTGAGCGGGACACAAGTGGCTGGTCGCCTCGCAAAAAGACCACCTTCGGTAAGCCTTCTACGCACGGTTGACGTTGATACCAACTTTTCGGAGCTTGCAGCGAGGGAGGATCTGTTCAGACGGAGTTGCGGTTCTATTCCTTCGTGCGCATAATGACAAATATCGGTATTCGTAGCGTATGATCGTCCTTGGCTGAACCTCCTGGATGCCGAATCCGTGATTACAAATTGCTTCCAAAGTCTATGAACCACAGACGGTATCCCATTTAGCCATCTGGCCACTTCTGCCTGACTTTGTCCTGCCTCTAGTCTCCCAATAGCTCGCCATCGCAGTTCTTCGATCAAATGATGCCTGGAGGTCTTTGTTACAATTTGGCTGTGCCAGATGTCTAATCTCAGCCTCGCAGCGACAATTGTCGTCTTGCTCTGAGACATGCACTTTTTTGCTCCTCGCAAATGACATATTCCGACTGCAGCGCCACTATTTTGCGTGATGTAGTATTGTTCAGCACCTTTTACTTAACAACATATTCAAATTTTAAACAGATTGGCCTAGTTTTGAACGTGTTATCCCTCTTTTTGTGATTTTTCCTTAATTTTTGATAACTAGTGTATGTTGCGATTTTATGAATCACATCGTTCTCTCTATGAGAGAAAGAATTAATAAATAAATAAATAAAAAGTCAAGAATTCGGCCAATTCGTAGAATTCTTCAAATCTGGTATTAAATTCTTCCAATAAGGAATCAAAATGTTTGGAAAACTGATAGGTTGTAGCATTTCCATCGCAATAATTTTCTATCACCATTTTTAAATTTGGGAAGTGTGATAATTTTTCTTATTCCATATGCGATTTCCAGAGCACCAATTTAGCTTTAAATGCATTACTTATCATAGAAGCAAAGGAAGGGCGACGCTGTCGGCAGATCAGGCTGGTCAGTTTTTTATTTTTATTACTGAAATTATTCATTACAACTACGTTGCGTTTGTTGTTCAAATATCTAAAAATGTTCGATATTTGGACGGCGGGCACTTTAAAATTGTTTCACGGGCACCGCGCTGCCGACTCGTGGTTTAGACGTTTGTCGTGCTACAAAATGTGCACACATCGAAATCTATTGATATTAAAACTTTGTGAGATGTTCTTTATATTTAAATTTATATATATATATATATATATATATATATATATATATATATATATATATATATATATATATATATATATATATATATAATTCTAATGGATAGTTCCGTAAAAATAGGCCATAACTTTTGTATACTTTTAGCCCGGACACCCTGTATTTTTAAATCTTAAGATATTGAGCCAGTGAGCAAAATCCTTAAGTAATCTTGGAGACAGAAATGCTATTAGATAGAAAAATCCCAGTTTGTTCCTTTATTATTACGTACACGTGTACGGCGAAGGTTTTGTTTATTCCGAGACAAGGTCCGTGACCTATGGAAAGCTTCCTGTGAATTCCGGCTTTAAGACATAAATGAAATTTACATCATGAATATCGCTCGGAACTGATAAACTTAAATTATACAGTAAAATACTTAGAAAGAGGCGCTGTTCGGATGGGAGTAAACATCGTCGACCTTTCGGAGTCGACGTGGGTGAATGCACGTATTTCTCAATTTCTTTAGAAATGGCCTCGAAAATTATTTTTACACTCATTAGAATTTTTTTTTCCGTAGGGAAATAAGACTTTTGACGCTGTTCCAATAAAGGAATTGATAGTCACTATGGAGAAACTAGTTTAGAGTAGAAGAAAATTTCCTTGCATAAAAAAAAGCTTTAATAATTGGATATATTACTACGGAATAGCGTACTCGAAATCTTTAAAGTAACTAAAGGTAATAAAATGATATACAGTGAAACTTCTCTGTGGCGACCAATAATGGTTCCGGAAAATAAGTGGCGTTTTTTTTTTGTTTGTTTGTTGTGTGTGTGGGGAGGGGGGGGGGGACTTCTCTGGCGGTCATTAATGACTCCGAAAAAAATGTGGTCGACTACAGAAGTTTCTCTGTATTTGAATTTTTTGTTATTGCTAATACATTTTAAACTTGCATATAGTAATTTCACATTTATATAAATGACTGCACTCACTTAAGCACTCTCTCTCCTGATTCTCAAGCTGGACGATGGCTGAATGGCTAGGGCGCTGGCTTTCGGTACTAGAGTCTGTGGATTCGAGTCCCAGTTTTGGCATGGATGTTTGTAGCCGTCCGGAATCGGCTTTAAGCAGTAGGTTCCGGTCTAATTAACCCTCATGTAACAAAAAGTTGACCGTAGCACTCCAAACCAAACCAAACCTCTCCTGATTCGAGTGACTAACGCTCCCCTCTGAATGCTTCTGAGGGCCTGGGATGGGGGCGCCCGGGTTCTTGGAAGGATTAGTGCGTGGTGGGTGGTCGTCTGTTGCGGTCTGCAACCACCGGTTGGGGTACAACATGGAAGGCCCTGGCCAATGTAGGCCCTGGAGCCCCATCCGGTGCAATGGATGCAGTCTCTCTCGAGCATCGCATAGTTTCTACTACTGGGATTTTCGAATGTACGCGGCTTAAAACAAGTAAGACTTTATACAAAGAGTATTCAAAAGTTAAATGGATTGTATTGACTACTATTAAATGTTAGTAGTTTTAAAAGAACACAAATAATATCTAAAACTTTGTAACGTATGGCATATAGCCCACACTGGAAAACTGCCTTTTGGTGACACTGCTCGCAACATGTATAACTGCCGGAGTTTTTATTTATTTGGGGGGGGGGGGGGGTAGACTTGTCGACAGGAAGCGTTTATGTGTAGATTTATAGCCAACAATAGTGCACTGCAACTGCACGCTTATAACAAGCTGGTTATAAGCGTACCGTTGTAGTTTTCAGAAATCAGCATCGGAAACTTACAAAGTGATAAGAACAACGTATTAGGAGTATGCCATGTCGCGAACACGGATGTTTGAGCGGCGTAAAAGATTTATGAAGCATGAGATAATCTGAAGATTGGCAATTCTCTACATTAGTGACAGATGTCGCAATCAGTTTGATCGAAGCCTCGTTGCGCCAGGAAGGCGTATAACCAAGAGGTAACTTAAGTTATAAATCTGCCCTTGGGATTTGTGACAAGATTGAAACTCGGAGGAATGCCGTACAGTGACATGATGTAGGCCTAAGGAAAATAGATTCTTCTCCAAGATACAGACTCCCGAACATTGTACAAAGATAAATTAACATGAAATTGACAATTTGAGAATCTAATTTATGGTCAAACCACAGTACTCTTTGGATCTGACGGGACATGATTTATCAACTACGTTAAGAAACAACCACAACGGTAAAACAATCCTTTAGATAAAGCAAAAATGAGTATCCTCCAATTTATTGAAAATATTTTGATGTATCATAGGACTTAAGTTCCCTTTTTCTCTCTGTTATGTGTATCTGCAAAGAATGAACATAGAGAGGCGAAAGAATTCTATGTATAGAATCTATGTTTTAACCAAAATTGGGTTTTTGCGTTGCTGATGTATCTGTTATTGCCTCCACCATGTAATTAAGTAAATGATATTCCATATAAAATAGGAGCATTGCATGCACAAATTTTCTCTATTTATACTTTGTTTCTCAGACAGCAATAACTTAATAACCTAGAATCTTAAGTAAACATCCGTAAAAACTTTAAATATTTTCTTCAATTAAAAATTCAATGAAAGCAGTGCCAATAACTTTTGTTTGCACTGAGATGTAGAAAATTAAATACAGACTGAACTTTCAGTTTCTTGATTTCACTGTAATCAGTAATGAGAAGCTTTTTTTAAAGGGGATTTATATTTTATAGAACTCGAGAAGGGACTTAAAACAAGTTTATGATTGCTATTTAAAATTATTTCTATTTATTTATTACGTGTTATTGTCTGCGATTTATTTTTGTTCATGCTCAAAAGCGAAATACGCTTTGATACATTTCTAGTCCTTTATTGCTGTCCATTGCTTGTTAAAAGCAGAGGTGAACCTCTGACAGGGTTTGGGTTTTAATGGAGTTTAATTGCCTGATCCAGAGAAATTCCCATTATTTGATCACTCTATCTGCTAAAAATTTTATATTTTGAATTGAAAATCAATTCATTTAGAAATTAAGAAAAAAACAATCCCACAGCCAGAAAAAAACCCATCATTTGATTAGTTATCCAATATAATGCCTTAACTAAAATGCACAATTAATGGAATATGACCCAAAGTTTAATTTGAAAGGACCACACACAATTTTGTCTTAAAAACTTCAATTCTGGCTTTCTGTCTAACAAAACCTATATCTTCTCAACCCTAAAACTTCTCTAACTTGTCCACTACCGGTTATACCAAACCTTAAATTACTATGTCTGGTGAATTCACCAGCGATGCCTCTAATTCTCTATTCAGAATTAAGGAGGTTAATCCATGTTATTCTAATATGGATCTCTGACTTTTTTACTTGAGTTTTGTTTACAATCTATCGGTTTCTGAAATTTTTATTTTTATTTCAAGATATGAGAATTTTTAATGTAATGAGCTAACTGCTGACATTCTGCGTTAATTTCACTGGTACAAATCAGAATAAAATAAATGAATTAGCAAAATCGGAATTGTCACTGATCAATAAGAAACGACTTGTTTATTTCAATACCATTTTATAAATTTTATTTACTCAGAAAGCTACTAATGTAAAATTTGTTCCTATGCATATCTAAATCTCTTGAGATATCTATTCATATATTTCAAGAGATTCTTGAAAACTAGTCTTTGCATATCAAGTTTGTTGCCTAATGCGCTGATATCCTACGTTTTATTAATACGATCTACAATGTATCAATGTGACTGAATGATGCAATTACGTGACTACATCCAGATTTAAATTTTCGAGAAGTGTTTCTTGGTATCCTACAATCAACTGCTCCGTTACGTCAGTGGTAAGGAATATTTATCGCCATATACTGCTCGACATGTGATATTTCTTCATATGTCACTCATTTTGTGTTCCCATTTATGGATATTCGATCTGAAATTACACAGGAAACAACAACCAGATTAGTCGTAACACTCATCGTCCAAATACACTTTCCAACGCATGCGATATCTTGGTAACTGATCAACCTTTTGCCCTTGATTAGGATCTAAACTCGGTTCCCTGTAGCCTTATCATTGAACTCTTAACCTTTGAATCCTTAAAAAAAATTCTAGTATGTACTCTCAGGGGTCAATTGAGCAGTCCGCGACGAAAATCTGTCAGTCTTTACTCGCTGTGGTAACGATGCCTCGGTTCGCGTTTTTAGCTTTACTCGCTCTAACTGTGGTCCACTGCTATGGAGCACTGCAGGGTAAGCCAATTTTTATTGATTTGTTTATGCAATTTGTTTTACTATTAAGGTACATTGAGACAGCCACACTCCTGATACCATGAGTCCGATCATACTCCCTAATTACTTTGTATTGAGGGTCATTTGTGAGATTTAAATATTATTTATAAAATATTAAGAAACACATTTATTGAACGTACTTTTGTCTTCTCTTTTTATATATAAACACAGGGTTCAACATTTATTTTCCCTTATTAAAAATAAACTTGTATTTTCTTGTTCACTGTTTCGATATGTTTTTTTTTTGCTTGCTTTGTCATCCAATACGCAAAGGTATCACACCCATGTCAAAATTCTTAAACACATCTAATCAGGCCTAACAAGACAGGAGAAAGCGTAAAACTCTCCGTGTCCTTGGAGCAAATACAGAATTAGATGACCTAAGAACCTATCAGAAACTTTTACCTGGGGCCCAGTATCTGCAGTTACGGTCCTGCTCATAATCAGGTTATCCTTTACCATTCCCCTACAAGAAAAGACATAGCAGAAAGTTATATATGGATTCTACTATCAATTTTTATGCTGGAAAACGCCTGATAATGTCCACAACATTATCAAAGAGGATTGCTAGTTCATCATGCAAGGCCTTGTGGGGCAAACGACTATAGAGAATATCTCGTCTCCTCACCTGTAACAAACAAAAAAACAAGGTTTAGCGGTTATACACCGCTACATTTTTATATCTGATTTGACTCCATGAGACTTTTTTTTCTATATCCTACTCTGAAGTTACAGTTACGATACCACACTTTGAAAATTCTCCTGTTTCAAAGAACTGAATGTATTGATGGTTTGTTGTTGTTTTTTACAGAAAAATCTTTCTAGCCCTGACTTAAGTTCTGGCAGTTTAAGTAATAGAAGTACTGACAGTTGTCATTTTTAGCAAGTTAATTTTCTTATATGCATACGCATGTACAAGATGCGCCCATAAAGTAACCAAACAAATTTTAAAAATAAGAAAAATATTACTCACCTTCAAATAAATTTCTCTCCTTCAAAATAATCGTCAAAGGAGTCTATGCAATTTTCCCAACGTTTCTTTAAGTCATCGAAACACTGTTTATAGGCGTTGGAACTAACCGTTCGCAAAATACGCGTAACATTTGATTTAATATCCGAGACGTTTTCAAATCTCTGTCCTTTCATGGCCATCTTAAGCTTCGGAAAAAGGAAAAAATCAGTTGGTGATAAGTCGGGAGAATATGGTGGGTGATTTATCACTGTAATTAAATACTTAGCAAGATATTGTTGTACAGAAATTGCTATATGGGTCTAGCATTATCTATCGTGTAAAAGAAACCATTGCTCAGAATCAAACAGTTCCTTCCTAACTCGCCTTATCCTGTTTCTTAATCGAAAAAACACCTCCTTGTAAAAATACTGATTAATTGTTTGATTTTCAGAAACAAATTCGCGGTGAATAAGTCCTTTGTAATAAAAAAATGCAATCAGCATCACCTTAGTCTTTGATTTTGACATCCGTGCTCTTTTTTTTTTTTTTGTATGGGAAAAGGCGGTCCTTTCCACTGTGCACTTTGTCTTTTTGTTTCTCGGTTGTATTGTCGACACCAAGTCTCATCTCCTGCTATAATACACTTTTAGAAATTGTTGTCCTGTTGCGCAGTAGTAAGCAAATCTTCACATCAAGCTTTTCTGTCTTCATTTTGCTGTTCTGTCAAAATCCGAGACACAAATCGAGCACAAACTTTTTCATTTTCAGATTTTCAATTAAAATTAATCTATAGCTTTCTTTGCTTATATCAAACATGTCTGAAAGTTGCTAAGTTGTTACACGTCTATCAGCTTTTACCAAAGAACGAATTTTCTCCAATTTTCCTCATTCTTTGAAGGGCACCCTGTCTTTGATTCATCTTCAGTGCTTTCTCGCCCACATTTAAAGCGGTTGTACTCAGTGGCGCACCCAGGGGGGGGGGGGGCAAGGGGCCCTGCCCCCCACCCAGAGAAATAGAAATTCAATTATGAATATTGATTTTGCATTATAAATATTTTTATCAGTTTATCTCGGCCCCAGGCCCATGCATTATAAATATTTTATCCGTTCATCTCGCCCCCCCCCCCCCGAAGAAAAAATCCTGGGTGCGCCACTGGTTGTACTACTCATGCACTTGTGTTTTTGAAAACGATGCATCACCATATACTGTTCGAATCATCTCTAAAGTTTCGGTAACACTTTTACCTAATTTGTAACAAAATTTAATGTTACAACGATGTTCCATTCCGAAGCAATTTTTTTTGTACAATGCCTTCTCAGTAAATGAAAATTACTACGGCGTTTTAATATGCAAACGACTAAATAACAAGTTTAAACTGGCTTTAACAAGAGTTTAGATGCCACTCTTTCTAGGCAGGCGATTATTCTTTCACTTTTTTTATTTTATCGTTTGATCTTTTAATTTGTCCGGTTACTTTATGGGCGCACCTTGTGTATATTACGCAAATATATATGTGTATGAAGAGCAAATTTCTTGATATCATAGGAAGATTATCGATCTTTTTTATAATTGCATTTTTTAATGGATATTTTCAGTTAAACATTAAGATAGTTTTGTAATCAGTGGCAATTTTTGTACATCATGAAGTTCAAAACCTTCCCCAAGCCAAAATACCAGGTTGCGCCACTGCAAACATACGAAGCTAACCTGAAATGTAGCTTGGCACTCCCTATTTATGGTTTAAAACTTTTGTAGTAAATAATAAGTAAATTCACTTAAAAGTAAAATCAAACTCTTGGAATAAATATACACAAAAAGTCTTGAGGAACTAGCCTTTGTAATTATTTTCTTGCTTCTGTTTTTGTGTTTCAGTCCAAATGCCCGAAACTGCTGAACTTCAGCAGCCAGATGATGATATACAGAGTCAAATTAAAGATCTGCAACGGAACGTCAGTGACATCTGGTCTTATATTTACGAGCTAAGGAATGCTGTATCCGGTCACTTGAACCATCTTCGGCAGCATCAAGTAGAACTGGAGTCATCGATGCACAAAATGGAGCATCTCCACGAGAGTAAGGAATTTCTTTTTTTCAATACGGGAAAGAATAAAAATATTTATAATTGTTTAAAATTATTCTTAAAAATATGCTAACGAGAAAGAATTGAGGCCTTCGGGGATTAAAAGAGTTTTTTTACGTATATGGAATTAAAGAGAATTTACACGAACTGGGAATTTCTCTATTTTCTCGAGAAACCAAAGAATACTTAGTTTCAGTAACGTCTAGATGGTTGGTTGGATTGTTGAGAGAGCTATGGTCATTTTTTTTTGCTACACGAGGGCTAATTAGACCAGGAACTACAGCTTAAAGCCGATTCTGAACGACTACAAACATCCATGCCAACAATGGAGCTCGAACCCAAACTCTGGTAGCGAATGCCAGCGCCTTAGCTATTCGGCCATCAGCCGGTATAAGTGACGTCTGGAACACCTGAAAGAGAGATGGCTGAGGTAACTTTCCTAGAATCACTTAGCAGGCTCGAAAAGCTGCATGGTCTATAATTACGGAGGGTAGGAGGGGAGGGCTCCGAATAGAATGAATAAAACTTTTGCTATTTATCTTTTTAGGACCAGGTAAAAAGAAGTCTTCATAGGCCAATATAAAAGAGAATATATAAAACTAGGTGGCAGTGTTTTGTGGGTATGATATCAACTGAATATGGAATGGATCCGCTGAAAATGGAATAATAAAACAATCAATCATCTTAACTAACTGGTAAAAGAACGTTCTTAGTCAGTCTTCCGGAGTATAAATATCGGGATTCCCGCCCTCCCCCCCTACCATTGAGAAAATTGTAATTCATTTCTTTCTACAATTAAATATATAAAAAAAACCAAATTTGTAAGCTTACGCTCGGGAACTCTGGTCGGTTGCTCTTCGAGGCAACATACTCTGGCTTTTGCTTCAAGGAAGAAAGGAAACGGTTCCAGAGGATCGATATGTAGCAAATATATTTGGTAGGCGTTTAAGAAAACCTCAGAAACGTCTGATATATTGCTACAAATATATTCTGGCAATACATAGCCTCATTCTACAATTTTCAAAGTGATTGTGGAAATTTAGGCAGAATCACTAAATGATAATTGAGGATGGCTCAGGTAATAGTGATGATACTATTCTCAGAGTACAACTCTGAGAATACTATGAGCTTCAAGTACCACACAAAAGAAAGTTACAGATGGATTCTACCTATCAATTTTAATGCTGGAAAATACCTGATAATGTCCGCAATTTTTATCAAAGTGGATTGCTAGTGCATCATGAGAGGCCTTACAGGTAAAACAACTATAGGGAATATATCTCTTTCCTTACACCGCTACCTTTATATCTGATCTGACTTCAGGCGACATTTTTTCTATATCCTACCCCGAAGTTAAATTTACGATGTCACTCTTTGGAGATTCTCCTGTTTCAAAGAACTCGAAAGTGACTTTAATGTCATTTAAAGAATAATATCTTGTGTTATGAATTCGAGGACTGGAAAATAATTGCTGATTAAGTACATTCAAGCCCGGTGACTACTTTGAAAAATATTCCGTATAGTTTGGTCCAATGGTATACGCTGATTGTTAAACAAATAGCCCCAGTCTTAATTGAAAAGCCTTAATATTGTAACGTAGGATTACGTTCCTCCATAACAGTCCTGCGGAAAGGAAAATTTCAGACACTAAAACTGTCCGTCCATCCGTCCTCGCGAGTTATAATTTTGGCAGCGCGCAAAACCTAGATTGTATCGCTTGGACAACAGTAAAGTACCAAAATGCGTCAAAATTTTGACATACATATATGTATACATATACATGTAGAATCCGGGAGTAGATAAGTATCGGTGTATTGTCTAGGGTAATTCAGTAACTAAAAGTTCGATTACCCGCTAATATTTATTAAGATTTAGATATGTCGGCACAGCACAATATAGATAGAAAGTAAACAAGTAAACACTATAGTCCTGTACGCGGCCCACAGCGTCCGCATACGCCAGCTTCCACTCGTCGAATCCCCCAGGTGTTTGGCGTTAAACCCTGGTGCTAATTTACGCGACCTCTGGTGGATTTCTCATCCGACATACATACGTTTATATATATATATATATATATATATATATATATATATATATACATAACACATGCATACATACAAAAGAGGTAAGCAACGATAAGGAATACTAGGTTAATAACCCACGGAAGTTTTGTTAGAAGAGACTACCTGAATTTTTTTTTCATAGCAGCTGAATATCTCGTTTGAAAATAGTAATCGCATAACAAAAGAAGGTTAATTGTCAGTAACTAAAAGTTCGATTACCCGCTAATATTTATTAAGATTTAGATATGTCGGCACAGCACAATATAGATAGAAAGTAAACAAGTAAACACTATAGTCCTGTACGCAGCCCACAGCGTCCGCATACGCCAGCTTCCACTCGTCAATCATGGATCACACTGAGAAAATTTCTGTATTAATAAACAATTTTTCCAACAGGGAGAAGAAAAAAATTCTAACTTAAGAAACAATAACTTTCACGTTTTAGATGAGCTACATTCAAGTGGCTCCCACCACCACAGCGGGGAACACCATTCTCACAGTGGAGAGCAGCACTCCCACAGCGGCGAACAGCACTCGCACAGTGGAGACCATTCTCACAGCGGTGATCATTCCCACAGCGGTGATCATTCCCACAGCGGTGATCATTCTCACAGCGGTGGAGATCATTCTCACAGCGGTGAACACCATTCACACAGCGGTGAGCATCACTCCCACAGCGGCGAGCACCATTCCCATAGCGGCGAGCACGGACACTCTTCTCACTCTCACTCCCACACCAGTCACGATCACAGCATGGAAGATGGCAGCCATTCTCACGGGGATGATCACCACCACGGCCACAAGTAATGTGCCCTGCTTATATTTGTATTAACCTCTTCCATACGGGTGGGATGGCATGTATCCCAAGAATACCAGCCCAAGAATGAATATATATATATACATGCATGCACACGCACACACACACACACACACACACACACACACACACACACACATATATATATATATATATATATATATATATACAGTGGCACACCCAGGATTTTATCTTGGAGGGGGCCGAGTTGAAGGGAAAAAAATATTTATAATGCAAATTCAATATTCATAATGCAATTTATATTTCTTTGGGGAACCAGGACCCCTTGGCCCATCCTCTGGGTGCGCCACTGTATATATATATATATATATATATATATATATATATATATATATATATATATATATATATATATATATATATATATATATATATATAAAACCCCCTTAATGACCGATCTTACAAAGGGGGTATGAAATTTCTCGTTCTAAAGAGGGAATCGGAAAAATGGGCCCGTAAGCTAAAGGTTAATAAGCACTTTTAATTTTAATTAAAAGTGTTCAACTTTTAATTTATTGCGGAATCGGAAGAGGTGTTCATTACGTATTTTGTCATCCATAAGTTTACTGTAAGTATCACTTAGAAATATAAAAAATTGGGGAATAGGCTGAGTTGCCCGTTTTGTTGTTATGTTTGACAAATCTATAATTTTAAGGAATGTTTCAAACTGCACTGTTTCTCTTTTCGCACTTTAAAAAAAAAAAAAAATCTGTGTTATCTCTATTAAAGTTTGTATACAAAAACATCTCATGTGAAACCGCGAGTGAAAATCAAAACTAAAAAAGGATAAACCTTTATTTCCTAAGGTTTAACCCTTTAGCGGGCACGCCATTTTTTGGAACACCAGCAGGCGCGCGTGGCACAAAGTGCAACGTCTCTTTCAACCTTGATTATTCCTTTTGTAATAAACTTTTTTTTCAAATTGAAAGTAATAATTCTGCTTTTTATGACAAGATATAAAATGTTGATAATATTGAGATATATTTATAATTAAAGGCCAAAGAATGCCTTTACAAAGGATACAAATGCCTTATTTAAAAAATGTCCGGTTCATTGGATCTAAGGACAACTTGCGATTTGATTCCTATTATGTCTAAAAATCTAAAACACCATGAGATTGTCCATCTTCGTGATATGCGGAATACCGTGTAATAGCTGCACATTTGATCGATTACATCAACTTCTGCTTTTGTCGTATTGTAATCTAGTAGAATCGCTGGTTTACCACGGTTAAATCACGACTAACAATGAATGGAAAGGAATACAAGGGTCAGAAAATCAGACCTGCATTAGAAAGGGTGTAGCTATAAATAGAAACTGCTTAGAACATTCAATCCTTACATGTAAAAACAAACCATTAAAAATTCCGAAAATGTTGCACTGTATACTGGCGCGCCTGCTGAAGGATTAAATAATAAATAGTCATGCGAATTATAAACCTTTTAATTTATGTTTGGCATAAAATAATACTAACATGAAATTTTATATGCGTATATATTACTAGCATTATTGCCCGGCGTTGCCCGGGTAGATATATAGATATAAAATATTTCATGCATTCCATCAAAAAATTACTGGGCTGCACTCCCGCTCTTCATGTTCATCTGGTCAGACAGAATGCGCTTAGCACGTTTCTACTGAAATGATATACAAACAATAAGAAAGAAAGAAACTTTAAGCCTGCAGACCTTCGTCTGATTTTAAGGTCATTCCCAACCCTCTTTCTCCCGCGCATTGAAATTTGCCCCCCCCCCCTCCGTCATCTTGAAACCACCCCTCTTAACGCAGCTGGTCGAGGGGAATCCACAGGGGGTAGACGCACCTCTATCGGGCACAAAAACATTAATAAAATTAATTAAAAAAAACTAATTGAGCCCCAAATTTCGTTTTTCCTGATTTAAGTTTCTCGGGTCCAAAACATTAACTGTGCCGAATTTGGTCCTGGTGGGTGAAACAGTCTATGATTCTATAGTGGACAAACAAACAGACAAGCTCTTTTATATATATAGATATAACACACAACTATAAAACACACACTCCCACAAAATTTTAACCCAGTCAACATTGATGCCTCCGTGAACATGAAAAGCCCTAACGAGGGGCGAAGGATTCTGGCTATCGTGTTGCTGCTCGCGTATATTCTATTTTCCATTCAAAGAGAAAATTGAAAATTTAACGGTGAACCTTTTCCACTCATTCTTCGTCTACTTGCCTTCTCACTAAACCCTTTACCTTCTCTCAAGATCTGTTTTTCTGCTTCTAACTTTTTAGAGACTCCCACGAAACCGAAGATTTGCAGCAACAAACCCAGCAAGTTGCTGGACCTCCACCCGTGGTCGAGCCAGTCGTGGCGGCCACCACCAGACAAGATCATCACCACCACCACCACGGATCTCAGGCCTCACGATCAGGTGATGCCGACAGCCTGAATCTGATGAACGAGAACAACTTCCACCACCACCACCATCACCACCATCATGATTCCGGCAGAGGGAGGAGGAACAGGACTGTCGAGCTTCCAAAGTGTGAGTACAGTTTATTATTTTTCAAAATTGGGTTCAACACTACCAAATAGAGGTAATTAGGAAGCTCTTGCAAAACTCATGTAAAAATGCCAGAAAAAATCTCACTCCCATGGTATTGTATTCACATTGCTTTTATCAGACTGGTTACCAATTCTGAAGGCAGGCTAACTCGAAACAGCTAACTGCAGCAACAGCTGTCGTTTGAAGTCTGTTGAGGGCCACGTATGTAGTATATGTTTAAACTTATTCTAGTCGGCTGAGAATTGTTGCAGAGATTATTCGAGAGTATACACAAATACACGCTTATCTGTGCTACCTAGCTTAGTAACCAATAAATCCAATAGAGATAGAACATATACATGCACTTCGATGCTATGCTGGTTCTTTGTGTTGGGCTTCTAAATGTCAGTTACGTTGAATAGACCATTGAAAGGTTTGTAAACAAAACAGAGTTCGGAGAATACTGCGCAGCCGCAGTAGATTTTTACTGCATCAACTTATCTACTTGGTCACCACGATGCTGTTCTTTCCAGTTGAATCGGTCATTTTGAAAAGGAGTCATCTCCATTTTTTCTAATTTTTCATGAGAAGCAAAAAACTATAACTGTCCTTCATGTATTATTAGTCAGACTAAATTTAGTATTTATTATGTTTATAAGGCATCAATCCTGATGAAAAAACATAATTTGTTAATATTTTTTTTAACTTGGGGAGGGGGGGGGGGGCAGAAAAGTTGGAGAAAAGTGGAGACGAGTTTTTGAAAAGTGGAGATGACTATTTTTCAAAATGACCGATTCAGTTAAAAGTTGGGGTTAGTTGTTACGTTCCCTCTATACACCAGTTCAGGTGGTTTTAGACGAGATGTGCATACACACATCAACAGAACTTTTGAACTTGGTTAATTTGGATTTAATTTATCCACGATGTCCTTTTGACAATAATTTGATAAATTTATACTATTTTCTCTTGTAAAAATAGGCTTGTAGACAAGACAGTGGTCGCATCTTAAGAATTCGTTTGCTCACAGGGGAACGTATTCAATTTTTGACTGTGAGGTAGGGGAGGGTTTTAATACTCCGGAACTAAGCAATCAAAATTTCAAAGGATAAAAGTTTATTTAAAGAAATAAAGATTCCGATTTGGCTTGAATTGGTTTCTGTCATCAAATGTGCTGAAAGTTTGCATTACGGATTTAATGAATTATAAAAGTTAATATTTTTTTACATCATGACGCTAAGTCAATTTTATATGCCTTTATTTCAGGGAAAGATTAAAACTAAAAAATTAAAATTTGTTTTACGAGTAGTATAATCGATAAAACTAATTAACTTTAAAAATGATCCTCAACTTCTTATTTTATGCAAAGAAATCCTTACTACATAAAAACAGTTACAGGGCATATTCACGTACCAGAAGTAACTTATATTTAAAAATTTAACAAAATTTATAAATCAGATACTGGGGTCATTTAAAATATTTCGGAAAGTTTCCAAACACGGTCGATATCTAGAATATTGTAACATTAATGAATAAAACTCAGTTGTAAACCAGAAAATTTTAGAATTTAAGGGCTAAATTAATTTATAATAATTTAATTTAGTTTTCCATACCTTACTCTATTAATAATGATCTAAGTATTACACAGGACAACAGCATTACACTGAGCTTTTTATACATCTCTATATGTTTTGAATATTTTGATCTCCATTCATTTAGTTATCATTACTCTCTAAACACAGGTCTTTAAAGCTGCTGTGTACTAACCCTATTGGATTCGCTCACCTCAATGTTAACCTATGGAGAAAATGTGTCCAAGGATTATCGACTTGAAATATTTTTTTTTCCAAAAATTGTACTCCATAATAGAGAAAGAAATTTTACACCTTGGGGTATTCTTCACTTAAAAAAATTCAAATAATATTTTGAAATTAAAATTATTCGGGGGTGGGGGGGGGGAATCTGGTTTGGTGTGTTTTAAACGCTCATAAATTCCTTTGGTGGACGAAATTTATAAAATGAATTCAGTTGCAAGGTGCTTTTCTGCACCTTTTCAGGTTATCTGAAAATGCCATTTATACAGGATTATCCGCAATTATGTAGCTGCAAATAGTAGACAAATTTCCCCCATAGGTTAACATTATGGTGAGTGAATCTAATAGAGTCAGTACACAGCAGCCTTAATATACGGTGCATGAAAGAAGTTCCGTGATAGGTTCTTATATGTATTTTTTAAAAATATATATGCATGGGAAATGGTATAAGCAATACCCATTAGATATCAAAGAAAGAAACAGTGTTGAAATAGTTAATCACATAATGTTCCAGCTAATTAATTCTTTCCACTGATTTTTATCCGCATATCTGCAGGCTATTACCCACCTATATATGTAAATCTTAACTGTCTTTTGAACTCGCGAATGATACTGTTATATTTTATCTCCATTTTTAGATTCCGACTACGGACTCTATGATTTAGCTTTGTGTGATGTTACACCAAACAGAGCCATCCCGGAAGACCAGCAGCAAAACGTTGTCGGAACTGTAACACTTTGGCAGAAGGTAACCTAGCTGTAATGCGGTATAACAGTTTTAAGATTCTGAAACATAAATTATGCTACAGAGAACTCAGACTGATTAAATTAGTCAGTACGAAATTTTCTCAATTACAGAGAGGTTTTTCTGTCATGATTAGAAAATATTTTTGCCCGTTTAGCTGGTTGTATTGGTCTTAGCCAATAACTTAGATGGCTAGTAGTATGACTTATTAAATTCTTGCTCGGTCATTTTCATAAAAATATTTAGTTTATTTTGTTGTTATTCATTTCAAATAATTCAAGATCAGGCCTGCGGAACTGGGAATGGGATGAGGGCCATCTTACTTTATGAAAAGCTGCTGCACACCGCAAGAAAATAGGATAGATTGGAAAGCGAAAAATATTTTATCTGACCAAAAATAAATAACTGATTATTTTAAAAATTCATTAAACATAAATATTCATTACTTATAGATCCCTTTCGTGATGTTGTATACCTAAAAATAATATTCCGTGTTTTTTAGATTTATAGTATTATGCGTGTTCACAAAAGCCTTCGCGGGACACTTCGTGAATGCTGGCGGGCCGCATATGTCCCGCGGGCCGTGTATTGTGCTGGCCTGTTCTGGATAATTTTACGTTTATGCTATGAAACCTTGCATATTAAAACCACGTTTCAAAAATACTTTGTAAAATCATCCATAAATATATATATATATATATATATATATATATATTGTGTATGTGTATATGTGTATATATATTGTGTATATGTATATATATATGTATATATATATATATATATATATATATATATATATATATATATATATATATATATATATATATATATATACAGGTGGTTATCAAAATAATGGAAACACCTATCAATATTAGTGGTATTTATGAATGTGCTTCGTATTCTGTCGAACCCTTTTCACTTTTAAGGTTCACTTTGGTTCGTTTGATGTCAAGACGTTTTCAATGGTACACGAGTAAATTTTCACAGCATAAAGTTCAGTACCACACCAGTGAATATTCAAAGTTTTATTTCTTTCGTAAGCACAAACACAACTATCTATAAACTTATTTTACAGTATTATACAAATATCTAACTACTTCAGTCATCTCCCAACGACTGTTACCTAACAAAGGCCTAGTACGTCTTTGGGGTCTCAATACACCCACGCACTGTCTTCGTCTGCCCGGCTCTCTCAAGAGCCAACAACCGCAGACTAAAAAATAAACCACACGCCTTCTCTCGGTGGGCACAATCAGTATATCCGGCGTCCCCCTGACTTCTCTCGGGGCACCGTCAACAATCTCGAATCCCTTATCGAGCCGGGGTCATTGCCCTCCCCCCCCCCCCCCCCCCTCCTGCCTCCTCGAGAAGAGAGTAGCAGGGACAAGACAAAAAGGGTGACGCGGCAGACACGACATATTCCTTAAAAAACAAGTCTGGCCACTGGTTTTTTGTTATGTAATATAGTGTATGTATTATTCTACTGTCAGGTAGCAGTAATGAAGCTAAGGGCATCGTGCTTTTGGGGAGAACAGAGTAAAATGTCAAACCTTGCAGACCTTGCGAAAATGGCAAATTGTTGGAGCGCATTTAAATTGGAGTATCTGTTACTGCAACCCCTAGACTAATAGGTGTTTTTTGAGCTATGGTATCGAAAGTCATGATAGCATACCTAGTGCACGGAAAAACATCCTTTGCCAAACAGAATAGTGGACGAAAGGGAGAGCTGAGTGAAAGAGACGAACGAGGTATTGAAGCGGATTGTGGCATGAAGAAAGAAAACAACTGCAACCAAAATGACCGAATAGCTCAATCTGCATCTGCATGTTCCGTTATCAACTATTAGAGGTAGAAGAAAACTTCACAAACAATGCATTTACGGCAGAGTAGCTATTCCCAAACCACTTGTAATAGATGCCAATACAAAATATCGTCCACAAAGGTGCCACGAGGACAAATCCTGGTCGAGTAATATGTCGAAAATGGGCATTTGGTCCGACGAATCATTGTTCACATTATTCCTCGCAACGGGACGTGCGTATGTCTGGAGAACACCTACACAAGCGTGAGATTCTGGCTGTCTCATCTCAACTGTCAATCATGGAAGTAGATCTGTCAGGGTTTGGGGTGGCATCTCATGGTTTTCTTCAGGCTCTATTGTAACCGTAAAAGGGAGACTGAATGGGAAGGACTATGTCGAAATTTTAGCTCACTAGTCCATCCTACGGTGCAAACATTGTTTCTTGAAGGAGATGGCGTTCTCTAGGAGGATAATCCCCGCTATACATACAGCTAAATCAAGTATTGGTTTGAAAAGCATGACAAAGAAGTCAAATATCTTATCTTGCCCTGAGCAATTCTCCCGACTACATATCATCCAACCACTGTGATGTGTATAAGAGAATAGAGCCATGTATCGATATCCACCACAGCATCTCTAAAGTAAATTCCATGATTTTTCCCTGAAGAATGGTATAATATATTTTTAACCACTATTCAGGACTTGTATAATCCAATTCCAGGGTGAATCAGGTGGTATTACATGCCACAGGTGATCCTGTGCCGTATTAATAAAAGTTTCCATGATGTTTCTTAGTGTTTCTATTATTTTGATAACCACCTGTATATATATATAGCTATCAATAGGCGAATATTTTTAGTGACCGATCTCCGATTCATGAAGCCTGTTAAACAGGATCATATTGGAGTGCATACCTATTGTCGTTCAATTTTCTTTACAAATTATACGCAAGGAATCATACGGAAAAATTTATTTTTTCGACCTCAGAAATATTCGGAATTAAAATGATAAAAATAGGGGAAGATAAAGATAATGTTATAAATATCCATTTCATCAATAACTTTGATATCGCATCGAACATATCGATTAACGGAATGTCCAGATAGTTTTTATATCTGAATGTCTGTATTTCAGTATTGTTGTAAATAGCTGCAAGTTTTCGATTTATGTTATAACAGATGAAAACGTGAAGTCTGAAGAACTTAAAATATGTTTTTTTTCTTTAGATATTCTTATTATCTCATACTGATTAATACTTTCTTTTACGTGTCTGTTTCCGGTACCAAACTAAATATCTAACTAAAATATCTAAATCTTAAGCAGAATAATAGAGCACGCCTAAAATAAGCTTCATATTCCGCTTATTCCATATAAAATTTTCTCATCACATTTTTTTTTTTAAATTTTAACGCAGCCCATGAAAAATTATTAACATAATTATTTTATTTAGTTCCACTCGTTTTAATGTTTTGGCAGTCTAATTTTTTAGTAGTTCTTGTTTAGTTTTGGAGATCTTTAGTCTCAAGTCCATGAGTCATCTTTCCTAAAATTTCATAAAATAATGAAATCAACATAAAAAATCCTCCCCAATGATCCTGACTCTGATTTTCAAAAAAATTTCACAAAACTGTTAAAAATTAGTATTTACGTTATAACATTTAAACCCTTATATATATATATTTATTTATTTATTTATGTATGTATTTGATACGAGAGGTTAAATTTCTGTTACTTTGCAGGAATAGTCCCAGAGACTACACATAAGTTTCATCTATCATACATCAAGGCCCTATCTTTCTTCAAAATATTCTTCTTCTTTGAATTCATGAATTTTTCTTTCGCTTACAGAAAACTGGTGGACCACTCAATATCCATGTCCGTTTGCAAGGCTTTAACGTGGATGATCACCATGGGCATCATGGGCAGTCTGTCCAGCATGAAGAGGACAACGAGACTCCACAAGTTGTCGGACACAAGCATGGATTCCATGTACATGCGTCTGGAGATCTGAGCAATGGTTGCCAATCGACTGGCGGTCATTACGATCCAAAAGGAGTCAACCATGGAGGGCCCAATTCGCTCGTCAGGTAAGAGTCCTGTCACCAACAATTACTTTGTACTCTTATACGTGCACTTGCGATTGCATAGCACCCTCATGTGTGTGTGTGTGTATGTATGTATATATATGTGTATGTATATATATATATATATATATATATATATATATATATATATATATATATATATATATATATATATATATATGACAGGCAGCGTGTTTGCTCCTGTGTGGATTCGATATTATGCAGTCAATGAATTAAAAGGCCGGTGGCAAAGAACTACAATTAATATATCTAACATCGTTTATTTCCAAAATCTTAAGCTACCTGATTCAATCTGATAAATTAAATCCAAGAGTCATCAAGCTCCCACGCGACGCGTGACTATCTCCATCAAGAATTTCCCGCCGTCTGATTAAACGCTATTGTTTTTCTGACATCCAAAGCCATCGCGCATGCCCACAAGATCTCTGTGACGCATACACCGGAGATGAACCATGGGCGTGACCACGGATGTCAATCAAAACCAAAGGTAATTCCCCCGATTTCTCTAGATGCATTTTGAACCAAGATATGAGAATAGTGGCGAATTACGCCACGACAATAAATTAATTACTAAGCCCCCTTTAAATTTAGAATAATCATTCTATTCCCACTAAATCCTTGACATATATATATATATATATCATCACATTTTTTTTGAATTTTTAACGCAGGCCATGAAAAACTATTAACATAATTATTTTATTTAGTTCCACTCGTTTTAATGTTTTGGTATTCTAATTTTTTAGTAGTTCTTGTTTAATTTTGGAGATCTTTAGTCTCAAGTCCATGAGTCAGCTATATATATATATATATATACAAGGTGTTTCAATCTTGACACATTTTAAAAATTTATTACAAAAAAAGTTTACAAGGTAGAAACTGGAAATTCACAGATGTGTTACCGAATATATTAGAGTTTTCTCTGTGTCATAAAAAGTTCAACCCAGGGAGCTAGTTATTCCATGAAAGTGACTGTTGTAAAATGGCTGTAAAAGTTGTAAAATTTTTGCTGTCCCACAAATTATTTATTTGCATCACAAAATCATTTGGCAATAAGACGATGCACCGCCTCATTGGGGTGATTGTTCGAAACTTTTTAAATGAGGAATTTCCAAACAAGTGGACTGGAGGAGATGGATAGCCATGCAATAGCCGCCTCGATCTCCAGACATTACACCTCTTGACTTTCTTCTGTAGAGATTTGTCAAAGACAATGTTTATTCAACAAAAATGGACAGTTTTAAAGTACTCAAAAAAAGCATAATTGCTGCAATTTCATGTGTTACGGAATCCATTTTGGAACGCACATGGGCTGAAATGGATTATCGACAGTATATTCGCCGTGCCACAAAAGGAGCATACAGATATATTGAAATTTAATGACTATACTAAAAATAACTTTAATATATAAGGTAACACGTATGTGGATTTCTAGTTCCTACCATGAGTACTTTTTTTATATAAATTTTTAAAATGTGTCAAGGTTTTTTGAGACACCCTGTATATATATATATATATATATATATATATATATATTCAGAAAATATTCTTACCAAAACTTCGCCGTTAAACGTGAATATTTTAGGTAAATTATTTAAATTCTGGATCCCTGCATATTAGAATTTTTTGTCTGAGACGTGGATTTTTGGGAGTTTTTGTGGCCAAATTTTCCTGCTGTAGAATGTTTAAAACGTAGAACCAATGAGGGAAAAATTTTAATGAATAGTGTGGTAGTTGATAAATGCGGAAAGTCGAAACATATAACTTTAAGTTGTGTAATTTAAACAAGAGGAGAAAAGTTTTTTTAAAATTAATTCATTAAAAATATCTAGTTTAAAAAAATAATAAAAGTTTTAAATAAATCTTTTAAATGAAGCATATCTTGAGTTAAGTATATTTTATACAGTTATATTCTTTAGTGATGAAAAATAAGTAAGTTATATCATGCGTCTTTATGATATGAGCTAAGTAGAAGAAATATTTATTTAGAAATTCCTCACTCTAAAAAAGAACTCCGCAAAGTATTAAAATTTTTCTTACAGTTATTATTCTTAGATGGCGACACTATAGCTTCATCTACTGCTTGCCTTTGTTCGAACAGATCTCTGAGTTACATAATAACTACCGAACGTGTATCCGATCATTTTTTTGTAATCAAGAGTTACAATACGTTGTGGAAGTTTCGGGTTAAGGCTTCGTTTAAATATTCATGTAGGTCGAGACTCCTTACTTGAATAATTCCTACCGAGACCTCGAAACTCAATTATAGATACAGTCTGGTTTTAAAAGCCTCTCATGTTTACCTTAGCTAGACCTTGATTGTAGTCTCTGTATTCGTGAAGCTATAATGCGTTAGTGAAGAGAGTTCAGTTGCAGGAAGTTCTGATTGAACAAATTTAACGCTATAAATTTTCACGATGTAGCGATTTTAGGAAACACGTCCGAGTGAAAGTAAATTTTAATATAACTAATCAGTAAAAGAAAACGGTGGGAAATTCGGGTGTAAAAAAGGCTTGATAATAGATAACGCTAACTAAGAAAGAGTCAGGTTATTAGTTGATATTATTAGTTGCAGATTATGAATAACTACAATCTAATGAACTGTTTTGGTTGTTTTTTACCGACATTTTTTAATTATCTTCCGCGACGTTATTGGATTTTAGGGTTTTGAGAAACTGAATCCTGTTCCAAAAAACTTTATTGCATGATCAGTTTTTAGAAGTTTCTCCCCCAAAAACCATGTCTAAAACAAAAGATTCTTATATTCAGGGATACAAAATTTATATATATACAGGGTGTCTCAAAAAACCTTGACACATTTTAAAAATTTATGTAAAAAAGTACTTATGGTAGGAACTAGAGATTCACATACATGTTACCTTATATATTAGAGTTTTTTTTTTAAGTATAGTCAATAAATTTCAATATGTGCTCCTTTTGTGGCACGGAGAATATCGAGTCGGTAATCCATTTCAGCCCATGTGCGTTCCAAAATGGATTCCGTAACACATGAAATTGCAGCAATTATGCTTTTGAGGTCTTTTAGACTGTCCACTTTTGTTGAATAAACTTTGTCTTTGACAAATCCCAAAAGAAAGAAAAAAAATCAAGAGGTAATGTCTGGAGATCGAGGCGGCCATTGGATGAGACCATCTCGTCCAATCCACCTGTTTGGAAATTCGTCATTTAAAAAGTGTCGTACAATCATACCCCAATGAGGCGGTGCGCCGTCTTGTTGCCAAATGATTTTGGGATGTAAATAAGAAATTTGTGGGACAGCAAAATAGCCATTTACAACTTCAGCCATTTTACAACTGTCGCTTTCACAGAACAACTAGCACCCTCTGTTGACAGGGCCGCCCAGAGATTTTACGGGGCCTGGGGCAAACTTCTGTTGGAGGCCCCCAAGGCTATATTCAGACGACTATTTTGTAGTAAGAGAAATCTGATTAATCAAACAATTTTTTTATATTTTTTTTTTTTGGGGGGGGCCCTTTTTTTCAGGAGATTATTTTGAATTTTGAAGTACGGCACAAGTTTCAGAATTTTCTTTCGGAGGAAATCTAATAAATAATTTTTTTTAAATTTCTTTGGAGCCCCTCCGGCAGTTGGGGGCCTGGGGCAAAGTGCCCCAGTTGCCCTCCCCCCTCTGGGCGGCCCTGTTTGTTGAACCTTTTTGACACAGAAAAAAGTCTATGAATTTCCAGTTCCTACCTTGTATACTTTTTTTATTATAAATTCTTTTAAAATGTGTCAAGATTATTTTGAGACACCATCCATATAAATCCCATCACTAAAGAACGTGGAGTCGTTTAAATCATATGTATACTGCGTATACATGAATACAACTTTTGAAAAAAAAAGGAATAATACAAGACAAAATCAAAGCTAGTGGGAAAAATATCCGAAACAATTCAGTAAGGAAGTTATAAGGTGTTCTTTTCAAATAATAAATCTACAAACGCGTACGCGTTTGTTTTACGACTATTTGAGAAGAAGCTGTTTTAACAACTTCTGAAGTTTGATTATTACACCCATATTACTTTAATAATGAATTTTAGAAAGTTTCTTATTTACGTATACAATCAATATTTGTTTATCAAAATCTATTGCTCATCTCTTAAGATAAAGCACCTAAAAAATACGATGTAAACCTATGCTTATTTTGGGTGAGAAACATCATCTATGATTTATTTTATTGGCGGTTCTGAACGCTAAAAAATTCTTGTTTAAATAGCGAATCTGGCACAGAGATAACCCCCATTCAATTTTCTTATCTCCCATCTGTAGTGTTTACATGCTTAACTATTGGCTTATCTTCATACATGTGGAACAAGAGCATGTTTTGAGCAGTGCCGTGCTCTGGGCGGCTTTAGGCTTTTATTTGTTTATTTATTTTTATTTTTTTAGGATCCTAAATTAGATTTTTGAAAATGAGGAGGCAGAGATAGCGCTTCTGCGGCATTACCTACCCCTTTTTAACCGATATTCAATGAAAGAAAATTCGGTCAAATCGTTCTGCAACCCGTTTGTTTTGCCTTGTTTCATTAATAAGACATCAAAAGAATGAATTGCCTTTTGATTACAGTATCAAGCGTAAGATAGAGGAAGTAGATTTCCTTGAGTCTACATTCTTTATCACCATAAACATAAATACTTCGAGAAGTGCACGTGTGCTTTTCTTTTTTTTCATTGTGATATTTATTTTGTCCTGAGACATACGTTACATATATCCATCAATTTACACTGATCATACATTTTACATTAACTTATCCCCAAATCGGATATGTTAGCTACTTTATTATGGAGACATCTTATGGGATCACTTTATAGGTGAACCAAAACTGTTCCCTATGAGCGAAATGTGCAGGAGCATCCCTACCTTAACTGTGATTCGCACCCAACTCCACTTTATGGAAGCTCAATATACTAACCGCTATACGACAAGGCCAACATCCGGCTTTTATAGAATGGTTTCGGAGTGACTTACTTATTCATGGGACTAAAACGTAGAATCTCAAGATACCTATCGACAACATACACCTGATTAGCATCAGTTCCTATCGCCTGGGTCTGTGTATAATTATATGATATTTATTACTCTCATGGACGATGATTATACAGAAGGTTGTTCGCACTTTATGGAAACGATTTTGATAGTTCAGTTTTATGTATAAATGCCGTATTTTTTGCAGCAATTTGCTTCTATCTGATAGCCACGGTTCTTGACAATAGCTCTAACTCGAATATTCCATGAAAGTAAACTTTTTCATAGTACTGTCATGTCAATTTTCAAAGCGCAAAAGTCCATTGGAGAAGCGTCAGGGGATTTTACAGGTATTTCATTAAATGGGATACACTTCATTCCTGTTTCTGATTCTTTCTTTGCTAAATAAGAGACAGTTGATTTAGACGTGTGACTAGAGGTTTTGTCCATATGAATCTCAAGTTTATCAATGTCCTTTCCATATAAGGCTGGAATTTCTTCTTCAAAAATTGGTTCTAAAATATTCTGCTGATAGTATTAATTAATTTTGGCTTTACTTGAGACATTTTTTTATTTTTAATTTGCCGTTGTAACAAAATCCTGCAACTATCATGAATCCCTTTGGTAACTTTTCTGTACACTGACGAAGCACGGTCATTCCCGTCAGTTGAGCAATAGAAAATTGATCTTTTTTTATTACAGTCACTAAGATACACCCATGCCTCACCGAGTGTTACCACAAATTTCCATTTTTCAGCAGCTAGCTGTTTTTCATATAATTTTCTACAATTCGTTTTTCTTTCAGCAATATGTTTTGGCAAAAGCAGATGAACTTTAGGTTTAACCTCTTTTATATCTTCAAATCTTTAAGAATGATTTTACTTACAGTGCCAGGAGACATTCCTAGTTTCGATGCAATGGATCTTTGAGTCGGCGGATTTTCTTTTAGGATCAGAGATTTCACTTTCTTGATATTTACCTGCGTTCGACCATTAGTTCGAACATTAGATATTTACTGCGTTCTTAGGATGAGGTTCACCGGTCATGTTTTCATTTTTCACTTTCAGTTAGATTTTTTTTCCCTTTCAAATTTAATATATTATAAATGCCTTTTTTTTAAATGCCATAACCGCGATTTTTACACCGCTTTATGATTTGTTGATACGAATATTTCTCCTCGGAAACTGTAGTTACCGTAAAATCTTGAGTATAATACGCACTTTTTTTTCACATTTTAGTCCGCAAAAGTGAGGGTGCGCATTATACTCGCATCTCTCTATTATAAAAAAAAGTAACTGGCGCTGCCGCCGCCGCCGCTGTCAAAAGCTTGTCACGCTATCTCCTCCGAAACCGCTGGGAGTATGGGGTCGAGACCGATACCAATCGATGCAGAACAATGTGGGGAAGAAAGTAAGACATGTCTCATATTCGTCGGACTTTAAGTTTTTTTTTATTTTATGTTTTGTGGGAAAATATTGACTTTTTCATGTTCAGATTACGATAACTCGCCAAAAAAGGATCGTAGAATTTTTTTTTACAATCTAAGACTACAGACATTTCTCCTTCAAACAAGACCTCATTTGTTTAAAAATAATTTAAAACAGACTGATATTTTTATTAAAATTGAAAACCCAGTTTTTGGAAAAATTTATGCGTTTCGAGATATATAAATTCGATGCTCTCAGACTTATTATGTTACAAAGAAAATAT
Source organism: Dolomedes plantarius (assembly GCA_907164885.2). Lineage (NCBI taxonomy): Eukaryota > Metazoa > Arthropoda > Arachnida > Araneae > Dolomedidae > Dolomedes > Dolomedes plantarius. The sequence continues at coordinate 153,436,054 of OU015495.1, forward strand.
TTATATCAACTGGAAGATGAAAGCTTTCTCATTCATATAAACTTCATTTCAAGTCTCTATCTTAAAATTTCGATTTTTAATTGAATTTTAAAGAAACACTTCAAAAAAATCTTCTTTTTCGCTTCCTTTGCAGAAGGACATGAAAGAAGATCCAATTTTTCACCCATAGGCGGGCTTCATCCATTTCGCCGGGAGGGGGGGGGGAAGCTTCAACTGTAAACAAATGAATGACTCAATCGCTGTAAACAACTATTGAGTCATTCATTCACTTGATTCACTAGAGGAGCGAGCGCAGCGAGCCTAGGGGCGAAGCCCCTAGTACTACAAAAAAAGTAGTCTTAAACATTGGATAAATGAACGTACAGCAGCTGTAAGACATTGTCGCAACACGGGTGCGTGTGCATCAAAATATAATCCGTGATCATTATAATCCGTGATTCATCCACCCGTTTACTAAGCAGGTATTCCTTTTAAACAAACGGAACTCACAGTTCGTATCGTCAAGTGAGGAGGATGATGACGATATACATTATGACGACAATAATAATTATGACATGGTCGCAACAACAATAGATGAGCTGTATTCCAGTGAAAGTGATTAAGACTCATAATTTGACAGTATTGTTTGTTTTGAATTAACAATTTAAGCTTTTTTTCTACCGAAATTGACGTTTTCGTTTCTTTTCATGACAAATTTTATTATGTTAATAAATATTTGTGCAATTTTAAAATAAAATATTGAAAAGTTATAGGTGCGTATTATAGTCGAATTTTAATTTTTTTCCGAAAATTTCTCGCAAAATCAAGCATGCGTATTATACTCGGGCGCGTATTGTAGTCGAGATTTTACGGTACGTAACCTTCGAGACATCTATCAATTTTTGGAGCCATTTTCAAAATAAACCTTTTATTTTACATTCCAATCAAAACAAAACAGTAGCAGACAATTATTCTGAAGTTGCCAAATTTTTATCTCAAAATGCAAACAACAAAAATAAATTACAAATTCGTTTCCATTAAGTGCGAACGACCTTCTGTATGATTATATGATATTAACTAGCTGAAAACCCGTACTTCGCTACGGAGTACATTAAAATTAAATACAATGGTCAATGCATGTAATTTATGCTAATATATATATATATATATATATATATATATATATATATATATAATAATACATATATACTAATATATATATATATATATATATATATATATATATATATATATATATATATATATATATATTTAAATAAATACGACGATCAATATATACAATTGATGTAGAAATATATATATCGTATGCCGCATTAGCAAGAAAAAAAATATATTTTGTGCCTATGCACGTGACGTTGTTATGCACGTGACGCAAAATTAGTTCAAAGTTTCACAAAAAGAATAGAAACCACTTGATTAGCATTTAATACATTGAATTCTAAAAATTAATTTGTAAAAATTCACCAAAAACCAGAAAATGGAGGTAAAGATTCGAAAAAAATTTCATTTTAGAGGAATTTTTATGATCTTTCTCGTGATATGAATTTTATAACCCTCGAATTATTATTTTAAATGCAAACTTTAAAGAATGTAACAAAAACAGATTAAAAATTTAATTTTAAAATATCTAAGAAGAATTTTTCAAAAATCTCTCTTATTACACCCCTACACTATAAGAAGAATCGCCATGCAAAATTTCAGCCTTTTAGGTCCAGTGGTTTGGTCTGTACGTTATATGTCAGTCAGTCAGTTACGGAACTGTTTATATAGATTACCCTCATTTTATATGATATTATACTCTCTTGGACATTTTGTATGGAAAGAAAAGTGTGCCATTTCGTATTTTGTTGAGATTAACTGGCCAAAAATTATGAACGAAATTTCTGAAGGGAAATTAGAGAACAAAGTAACCCTTGCCAATGAGATTAAAAGTTTGACCTTTAAACTCTCTTCACTGTGACTATTATAGTTATCCTTTAATAGACCTTAATATAGTGGATTGTTTTGAAGTTTATTTACGTACGATAATTTTCGTGAGAAAATGTCAGAATAACATTGTTAATAATTTCACATCTGGTATGAATTGTTCATGTTATTTTGTCAAGCATATAGTTTTAAAATATCAATTTAGATGTTTTATTATACATCAAAATAGACATAAATAGATATATTTTCTTTAGTTGATGCGTCAGTTTATTTTTAGGCTTCCTGAAAGTGACAGATTTTGCCACTACAACTACGATTTCTTCTGTTTTTGTTGTTTACTCAATCTGTGTGGCAGCTGAATGTTTCTGAAATTAACAGGAAGGAAAATGAAAAACATTAGGTTCTTTTTTTGAAATAGAATTGTCATATCTGTTTTAAGACAAATTTTCCCTTCATTAAAAAAATATTTAAGGTATTTTTCATTTATATTTTAACCAAGCGTTTGATTTGTTATCAAACGCGTTAGTTGTTAGAGTAACAACATGAAAAGACTCTATCAAAGTTTCATCCACGATATGAAACGAAGATTCGTAGCTGTAAACTTCTTTCGATTTCATTTTTTTTTCGCATTAGTTTTTGTAAACAGTTTTTTGATAAAAAAATTATCAGATGTAAGCGATTAGAAAATTTACCTCCATTAAACAACCGATGTGGATGAAAACTTTAATTGTTGTTGAAAAGTTTTATTCTGGCGTTGATGACTTTCATTTAAGTCATTCATCGAGATAAAACTAACTGTTCAGATTCATATAGATTTCAGATTAAATTAAAAAAATTGCTAGCAATATTTTAATTTTTTTTCATTTTTGTCAATGTTCATATTTACTCCAATACAGTAGGTTCATTTTACATTTTTCGGATCTAACACAAGTTGATATGCAACGAGATGAGGTCTAAAATAAATGCTTCATACGAAATATTAGGTTTCTGTATAAAAAATTTTTTAGTAAAATGTATTTTCTCAATTTAAACATTTGAATATATTTTAAAATTCTGAAACACTCCATGTCTAAAACGTAAATTTGGATGTCTTAGCAGACAATCTATGTCGTTAAGTCCAATGGTATTTTAAAACTTTGTTTCAATTCGTCTACATCAAGAGATGTATAAATTATCTAGTCATTAAATTTTATATATCTTTCATATTTAATTAGACTGTTGGATCTACATTAGGACTGATGCGAATTATCTTAGAGATAAATTTCATTTGCTATTCACATTATGTCCGACTGCAGGTAGACGAATGGTAAGGACAGACAGGTCTATTTAAGGTATCTGCCTATATTCAGAGCTCTTTTTTGGAAAAATATACAGTACCGTAAGATGGGGTGGGGTTATTTTGTGACAGATTTTAAGTTTTTTCTTGTGCCACCCGTCAGTTTTAAAAGCAGCCCAAAATGAATAATTGTAAAACATTGGTACACCATTTCCTTACGTTGTAATGTATTGCGCTACCCCGGATCTTTTATTACCAATGAGAAATTAAAGTTAAAATGTGTCACAAAATTGCCTCGACGAGTGGGGCTACTTTGTGACATCTGTGTTTTAGCCTTGAAATCAAAGAGGAAAAATTACTTGACACAAAGTTAGACAGTAAAACGCTTATCAAAAGCTTGATGCACAATTATATATACCTATTACAAATATTGGATAGCTTTATCTATATCTTTGACATCAAAGAGACCTCGAGTGCCCAGGGCAGCCATCAGTTCTTTGAGAAGATGAGGAAATTCGTCTTTCGGCACATTCTGCTCAATCGGGTAGTTTTTTCCAGATACTCAATACTTCTTTCTCTCCACTGGTATTTTAGAGGACGGAAAAATCCAACATCGTGCGGCTGGAGAAGGTGGGTCGAGTTTGTGGGTTACTTAGTGACAGTGTCAATGTGTCACAAAGTAACCCCGTCACCTTTCGATATTTAGGTAACGTTCTCATATCTCTCGGAAATATCACTACACAAAAGATATATTGTTCCACAATCTAACCAACATATTGACAATAAAAAATAATTACTTGTAGTAGTTGGTTGTATAAGGTGTTAGCCTTCAGCACACAAAGTTTCCGAAGTTTGAGTCAATAGCTTGACAACAGGTTTGAACAATATACCGGCCAGCAAAGACGAATGGTGTGCAGACGCTTCGGACACTGGCTACTAGGTGTCTCTGTATGTCGGACAAGCTGTTGGTGTTGTTCTTTGCCTTCCCGGTATCGCGGGCGTGATGCAATATCCGAAATATGAAAAAATTACTGTGTCCCAAAGTTACCCCATCTCACGGTACTAATAAAATAGTATATGTTAAGTTCAAATGGGATATAAAATAATGACAATTAATATAATTCTAGTAAAATTTTAATAATATTTTTAAAAAATAGGGAATTTTTCATCAATTTTGAACAAAATTTAAGGCTTACGCCAGACGCCCTACGCTCAATTCAGCTAAATATATTTATATTTCCTTTATACCATGCATTACTGAGACATTTATCTTTGAAGTGAAGCTTTATAATATTTCCGAAAATCCCTTAAATATATCAAAATATGTAGAAAAACAGATTTTGAAAAAATACAAATTATCTTTTTTCTTGTAATGGTACCTCTAAAATGATTAAATTAACATACAGTGCTTAGTTTTTTGTTCAATTCATGGTTAATAGTGTCTAAATCCCTGTTGCAAAATTTGATTGAAATATATTTGAAACTTTTTTAAATAATTAGGTTTCTCGTATACAAAAGTAGCTGAAAAATGAATTTTCTAGAAAATGCTTTTAATGGTTTCACATCCGGTCTTTAAAGCATAACCTCTGGTTTATTAAATTTACCATATATTCTCTTCTAATAATCGTACAAATAAAAGTAAAGCAGTTTTAAAATCCCAAAAGATTGCCTTTTCAAATGAAACAATGAAGAAGAAATTCCGAAAATTTTCACCAAAACAGTCATTTCAACGTAGGTAGATACCTTAAACTTCATGAATACTTCATGAATACTTATATCCTTGAAAAGTTCAAATTTAAGAATTAAGTCCAGATTCTACAGCTTCGTTACTTTGTAATATGGGATATTTTTAATGCATTTTATCGACACGATATTAGTTGATGATAAAGGCTTCACAATCAATAACAGGAGTAGAAGCTAGTTTTCGACTATCTGGTGTTGCCTAACTTCAGACTGTTGAGCTATTACGGGCGTTGTTTTTCACTGAACAGATTTCAAATGCCAGGATCCTTGAACTTTCTTATTTAGTTAAAGTATTCACTAATATTTCTCAGGGTAATTTCTTATGAAATTGTAGGAACAGACTTAAATGGTCAGGTACCTTTTAAAGGTCCAGAGACTCGACAAACATATACCTATTTTCAATCATCAGTAGTTACAAAAATAATTTATTCAGGAATATGAAAATTTTACTGTTAGTTAAACACTCTTTGTTCTTTATAAATATGGCTCTCAATTTTTTCTAGCTTGAAGAGAAATTTTAACGTAGAATTACGTTCCTCAATAACGATCCTCCGGAAAGCCAAAATTTCAGATGTCCTGTGTCGCGAGTTATAATTTTGGCAGGGGGCCGAACCCAGTCTGTATCGCTTGGGCAAGCAGTAAACAGTTTAACATAAAAGTACCAAAAGGCGTCAAAATTTTGACATACATACAGATATATATATATATATAGAGAGAGAGAGATACATACATACATAAATACATACACATATATAGATACATATATACATACAAAAGAAGTAAGAAACGATAGTAATCCTACGTTAATAACCCGCGGTACTATCGTTAGAAGAGACTACCTGACATTTTTTTAAATTGTTTAAAATTTTAACCTTTGTTTTTTTTCACATACTTATATCCTTGTGCACATGATATCACTAGAACAGTTGGCTATAATACCATGAAATTTTATACACGGGCACTATAAACATGTATCATTAAAATTACGTACTATTATATCATTCCTACCATAAAAAATTTAATTACAGAAAATGGTTTTAAAAAAAATTTTTAAATTAAATTTTTAAAAAAACATTTTTTTCCTATGGAGAACTAAGAATTTTGATTTCAAAGTTGGTGATTTTAAAGATATATTATACAACTTAACTTTAAAACTAAAAAAAATTGTATATTCATAAATATACGGACGCAAGTCTGCGCGCAATGACATTGAAAAAACAATGGTTGGAATTTTAAAAAAATTAAAAATTATCTTCAAGCCAGAAAAAAATTGAGAGCAATATTTATAAATAATAAAGTGTGTTTAACACACAGTAAAATTTTCATATTCCTGAAAAAATTATTTTCATAACTACTGATGATTGAAAATATGTTTGTCTAGTCTCTTAGCAATTAAAAGTTACCTGACCCCATAAAAGAAATTGTTTTTCCAGACAACTAGTAAAGAAAAGACAGTCATATTAGTGACCATATACAAGGCATTAGAGCAGGGATACTCAGACTGCGGCCCACCAAGCTTTTATGTGCGGCGCGAAACACTTCCACTCGTTATCAGGCATGTACTTTTGAAAACATAATTTTGAAAGTGAGTGCCTTAAAAATCCAAAATTGTACAAAAATGGGCCACCTGCTGCTCACGTTGTCCGCATCCACGTATCTTCGTGAATTCGCCACTATTAAAGTTTCACCCCTTGTATTATGAAATATAATGTACAGGTAACCCTCCTATAACACGGTAGATAGTTTCCTAGAAAATGCCGTGTTGTCGGAATCCGTGTTATATGAGACCCAGAGACAGTTAAAAAAAGGGGGGGTTACGTTCTGAAAACCTATTAAAAACAAACATTTTTTTAAAATTCCATATAAGCAACTTAATTTATATTAAAAATATAAATGTATGTATAACACAAAATGAAAAGAAAAAAAAATATTATTTTCATTTAATGCGACTTTAATTTAATAAATTTCTTCCTCAACACTTCTCAGTACAATCAAACGAGAACGTCTTTTCGATTGAACGATATCACATTCATTTTAAGAACCTTTTTCTTCATTTAGATTTTTTGCACCTTCTATCCTCTTTAAAAAATCTGTAATTTTGGTTTATTTGCTGATTCTTACAAGGTCATTGTAGATTCACGGTATGGAGATAGACAATTTTGCAGCTCCCTTTTGAATTTTCGGCTTCTTTCAGCGGAAGGGTCTGCATTCAGGAAAAATGATTCAACATTTTCAGCTAACCTTAGGCCTTCTTGTAATTTTATAGAGTTATAAATGAATAAATTATAATTTGTTTATATATTTTCATGTAAATCCACTATAGTTTATTATTCCTTCCCGTCATTATATTAAGATAATTTAGTTTTTAAATGTGTTAAATACAAATCATGTTATCTAGTGCTGTATAAGTACAGTGTTGCACAATGGTTTTCGCAAATTTTTTATCGTGTTAGAGCGAAACCGTGTTACAGGTTGCAGTGTTATACGAGGGTTCCCGCAATTTATCCTATAGTGTTAGAGCGAAACCGTGTTGTAAGATGCCGTGCTGTAGGAGGGCTACCTGTACTATGTGAGGTATAGTGTACATTATTATACTATGAGGTGTGTTGCGGCCAGCGTAAAGTAGCAAACATATGCATACGGCCATAGAGAAAAAAAGGTTAAGTACGGCTGCATCAGAGCAATTAGTAAATTTTCAAGAAACTTCGGCTCAGAAATAGATCTAGCATACAGAATACCGCCAGCATTAGAAAATTTGAGTTCTCAATGAATACTTTTCCCAAGAGCGACTTGCGATCATGGACTAAACGAATTTTTAAAATTTTTCAACATTACTTCAATGCAGCTTCATGGTTCGTATCTAGATCCTTCTTTGCGTGATCTGTGTAAGCCAAATTACTATCACCACGAGACACGTTGTAAAAAAAAAGTCTCTTATTGAATTCAAAAATGGTTTTCCTCTGTGGAAAGCGAAGTTGACTACCAAGACCTTAAAATTAAACAGAGACTGGATTTTTCACAATTTAAAGCGTAGAAGTGACTGAAACAGGACGACGCTACTTTATCAAAATAATAGGAGTTAATATTAGAATCGAGTAAATATATGATGGTGAATCATATAATTTCAAATATTTTAATTTTTAATAATGTAAGAAGAGAGGTGGTATGCTTTGATATGTTTGAAGTTCTACTCTATAGCGATCAAATACTCTTTCGAACATGAATATAAAATAAATAACACCCAAAATTTTGACTAAGTACTTCCTGTTTGTTTTAAGGAAGGTTTTCTTTACGTTAAATGCGTGTATATAGACTGCAGTAATAGAAAATGATAATCATTTAGTTTAAGCTGTTTAAATATTATCTTTTAGACAGGATTTTTAAAATATCAAAATGCAGAAAGTTTATAAAATATTTGCTTTCTTTTCATCATTTAAGGATATCCAATTCAAAAGCGTATACAAGTTCTATTTATAACCGTTGATAATATATTCAAGTATTATCATCTTCCTTGGAACAATGAACGGATAATCATTGAGCCTTTATCTCTCGAACCTAAATAATGCAAATACATTCATTATTACGCTCTAACAGAATTAATTTTCGAAGTTTCCCCCTTTCCCATGCAGCGGTATAAACTTACTAAAACTTCAGTTTAGAATCAAACATAAATCATTTACTTACACACTCACACACATACATACATACATACATATATACTGTGGAATCTCGATCGATCGTTTTCGGATCCATCGTTTTTCCGTATGTGTCGTTCATTTTATCCAGTCCCAACGATCATATTGCTTTGTTATGTTTCCGCATCTATCGTTTTCCCCTCATTTATCGTTCATTTCAATCGGTCCCTTGAAAAACGATAGATCGAGATTCCACTGTATATATATAAAACAGTTCCGTAACTGACTAACTCACTGATATACAAAGCACAGACCAAAACGTTGGACCTAAAGGGCTGAAATTTTGCATGGCGATTCTTCTTATAGTGTAGGGGTGCACTAAGAAATATTTTTGAAAAATTCTTCTTAGATTTTTTTAAAATTAAATTTTTAAGCTGTTTTAGTGATTTTTTTAAAGTTTGCATTTAGAATAATAATTTGAGGGTTATAAAATTTATATCACGAGAAAGATCATAAAAATTCCTTTAGAATGAAATATTTTTCGAATCTTTATTTTCTGATTTTTGGTGATTTTTTAAAGATTAATTTTTAGAATTCAATTTATTAAATGCTGATCACGTGATTCCTTTTTCCGGAATTTTAAATAAATTTATCGTCACGTGCATAACAACTAAATAGACAAAAAAATATTTTTCTTTTCTTGTTAATGCGGCAGACGATTGGACATTATCCAAAAAAATATCAAAATACAGTAAAAGATATGTTCCTCAAACTGTACTATATTAAATGTACTACATTCTTTAGTATGTCCTATTAGATTTAATTTCAATGTTTTCTTCTACATTATTTTGTCTATAAAAATATCCGTTACGATTTTTTTTATAAATATTTTATTTCGCTTTTTTACACCAATTGCATACATTGATCGTTGTATTTATTATAAATATATTTATACATATTTTTGGCATTAATTGCATACATTGACCATTGTATTTAATTTGAATGTACTCCGTAGCGAAGTACGGGTTTTCAGCTAGTATATATATATATATATATATATATATATATATATATATATATATATATATATATATATATACATATATATATATATATAATATATATACATATATATATATATATAATATATATATATATATATATATATATATATATATATATATATATATATATATATATATATATATATACATATATATATATATTATCTCCTCCGTTCAGAGGACGGTAGATTAGAAAATTTACATTCTTTTCTTAGGTCTAAAGGAATGAACGTATGCCACGCTGGTACAAGAATTGCCTAAGTCAGTTTTCTCCAAGATAACTTTGTTTGATTATGTCTCTTTAAAAAAATATTATTTTCAATGTATGAAGTACCTAAATCTGTCCGATGATTTAAAGGTGTTTCCTAAACCATTGTACAGACTTGGGTACTTCTTACATTGAAAATAATATTTTTTTAAAGAGACATAAGCAAGCAAAGTCATCTTACAGAAAACTGACTTAGGCACTTCTTGTACCAAGCCCCCCCCCCCACACACACACACACACATATATATATATATATATATATATATATATATATATATATATATATATATATATAATACTTTATTAGAGAGAAAATGAAACACATATTGCAAATATTTCATCTAGACTACTATCTTTATTACAGACATTATTATTCGTTCAGAAGGCGGTAGATTAGAAAATTTCTATTATTTTCTTAGGTCTAAAGGAATGAACGCATGCCACGGTGGTACAGGAAGTGCCTAAGTCAGTTTTCTCCAAGATGACTTTGTTTGATTATGTCTCTTTAAAAAAAATATTATTTTCAATGTATGAAGTACCTAAATCTGTTCGATGATTTAAAGGTGTTTCCTAAACCATTGTACAGACTTGGGTACTTCTTACATTGAAAATAATATTTTTTAAAGAGACAGAAGCAAGCAAAGTCATCTTGCAGAAAATTGACTTTGGCACTTCTTGTACCAAGCCACACACACACACACACACACACACACACACACATATATATATATATATATATATATATATATATATATATATATATATATATATATATATATATATATATAATACTTTATTAGAGAGAAAATGAAACACATATTGCAAATATTTCATCTAGACTACTATCTTTATTGCAGACATTATTATTCGTTCAGAAGGCGGTAGATTAGAAAATTTACATTCTTTTCTTAGGTCTAAAGGAATGAACGTATGCCACGCTGGTCAGTGTCTAATTAAACTCAATTTCAACGTCAATACGCATTAATTTCTGTCACTAATGAATCTACATCCGGGCCAAACACCGTCCTTTGACAGAAGTTTCCTTATCGTGTTCGCAAAAAGACTATGGCAGTTAATTTGTCTTTTGAAAATAACCTTGATTGTGTTACTTGCTGCGAGGGACCGCATACAAACATATAATAATCCTATAACCGGTTTATACAAATTCGACAATCAAGCATCTAAAAACGTAAAATAATAGCGCTGCTTGAATGTCTTTTCATTTTGTGCAAATCATAGGTATAGTTTGATTTTTTTTTTATTTTCTACAGTAAATTTGAGCTATTGTATATATTGTTCACAATCGGTGATGAGTGAAAACATCTTAAATATCTAGAATTGACCTAATTTTAGTCAGCTTTCTTTTATATATTTTTATTTTTTATCAGTTTACCATGCAATATTAACTATGTAACAAATCTTCAAATATAAATTTTTTGGGGGGACTTTCACTTTTATATAGTAAGTGTAAAAATATGTTTATTATTGCACACTCACACACATAAATAAATAAATATATATATATATATATATATATATATATATATATATATTTGTGGCTTGGTACAAGAAGTGCCTAAGTCAGTTTTCTCCATGATGACTTTGTTTACTTATGACTCTGTAAAAAAATATTATTTTCAATGTAAGAAGTACCCAAGTCTGTCCGATGCTTTAAAAGTGTTTTCTAAACCATTGTACAGACCTGGGTACTGCTGAACATGATGGGTTTCATACCTGCTTCGTCTGCAATTTGTTTTTTTTTTTTATGAAAGAATGATGTCTGTGTCAATGAAATATGGACGTTGCACTGCTTTTTATGCGCGCTTCAACTTCGATGTGCATTGATTTTATCCAGTCATCCACCTGATATCTGGGAACTTGAGAACCTGAATCATTTCGTGATCGGCAATACTTTTTCTTCACTTGAAGTTCCAAGTGAAGAAATGCTTCTTTAATTCTATAGCAGGAATTCCCACGCGACCCACAGGTTGCGAAGTTTTTTCTAGTGGGTCGTCATGGTTTTATTTTATTAAAATAACTTTTTAGCGACTTTGCCCGAAAAAAATTTGTTAATAATTATTTACCGTGAAACTGTAGGTAAGTGATGTCTTTTAAAGGGAAAAGTCTCTTTCAAAACACAAACTCAGTTCGTTAGAAATCTACCGCCATTATTTGGTGGTAAATGAAAATCGCGGTTACTTACTAAGTACAGTACACAAAAATTATAAATGTCAGTTTGTCGTTCATCAGTTTGTGGCAACATCAATCTTTTGTCTTTGCGGTTGTAGGATATAAACCGCAACGGAATAAAACAATTTTACTTTTCTATTGTTATATAATTCTGAATCAATAAGTAAGGTGTATTATTAATATTTTTTTTGTTTGAGGTTCTGTTCAGTTCTTGCTTTTACACACCTTTGACTAGGGGGGGGGGGGGTTCTGAATGTTCTCCATTTCTTAAGAATTTGATATTTATTAAATTAAACACTTAGTTGGAATTAATTAGAGGCAATGAATTTTAGTGTTTTTTTAGTTTTGTTTTTTGCCTTAGTTTTGTTTTTTGACTTAGGCACTTCTTGTACCAAGCCACACACACACACACACACATATATATATATATGTATATATATAATGTATATATATATATATATAATGTATATATATATATATATATATATATATATATATATATATATATATATATATATATATATATATATAATACTTTATTAGAGAGAAAATGAAACACATATTGCAAATATTTCATCTAGACTACTATCTTTATTGCAGACATTATTCTGCAAAAATAACGTCTAATTCGGGCTTCTTAATGGAAATGTGCAGAGTGGTAAGGGAACTCACAGGATGCGTGGAGGCCAATGAAGGGGGTCAGGACTCGAAAAAGGTTGGGAAACGTTGTCCTAGAGCAGTGGTGCTCACGCTGTGGGTCGCGACTCACATGGGTCGCTAAAAAAATTAGAGGGGTCACGGATTACCTGAAGTGAATTCATATCATATTGAATAATATAAATAAAAAAGGTTTTAAATTTTCTATAATAATATAGTTTTTACATGTTTTTATTGACTCGCTTTCTTGTTTGTGTGTTTGTCCAGTCCAAATCTTGCGATCGATTTTTAACTAACTTCCCGACTAGCTAGACCAGAGGTGGGGAACCTTTTTACCATTAGATGTAAATTAGGTAGTAATAAATGAGGCCGCATAAGTTGATGAATCTATAAATGCAACTTTTATGAAATTATTATAGTTAGATATAGTTTTAACAATTTGGTGCATTATATAGAAAAATAACAAAAAAAAATTAAGTCCATATTTATTTATTATTTGACATAAAAAGTTACAATATAAAATATTTTTGTATTCACATAAGGATAAAAACTTGTTATAACATTAATCATTAATTATTATCTTTGTTTGCAGAAAAAATAATACGTTTTAACGTACATGGAGTCTGTCACAGCAATAATAGTAAGAAAAAAGTTTTTGTGTAGAGATCATATAACATGTCTGGTAGTAATGCTTTAGAAACTCTGAGCATTAAATTACATATAAAGTGTAGTTAAAGTATCATACAATCAAGGTAAACGAAGCTCATTTGGATAAATATACAATTGTAGCGACTTGATAACAATTTCAAAATGTCAACTTTATTTTGGCCGACACTGTACATACATTCATGGCGTTCTTTATTTAATTCTATTGATTTGGAAATTGTTGTAATCTATATAATTAAATATTAATTAATACAAGTGCTAGCTTTTATGAAGCCCGCAAGAGAAGATCACGGAGGCCGCATGCGGCCTCAAGGCCGCGCGTTCCCCACCTCTGAGCTAAACATTTGAAACTTTTAGAATAGCTCAGAACACTATGACAATGCATTATTTTAATACTTTTAGCCAACTTTAAGCGGAATTAAATTAATTTTCAGTTATTTTCAGTTAATTTTGTTTTGTAGACTGGTGCAGCCCTCTATCGGCCGGGACAGGAACGAAAAGTTAAACGCAAGTTAACTTCCAATTATCTTCATTTTCTTTGAACTTGATGGGATAATTCATCAAAAAAATTTTAAAAAAGTATTTATTAATACATAGAATTGTCAAGTTTATATGATTCAACAGAAAATTTAAAAACATGGTATATAAAACGTTCTTTTTATCTTGTAATTATCAATATTTTAATTACATTTTTTATACGCTAAAAATGTGTTGTGATATTGTTAAACAAGGTGTTATAAACAGTCTTATAATAAAAACTCCTGCAGCAAAAGACTATACGTTACTTCCATTAGCTTCCACTTATCTGTGGGAGACTGGGTTTTCAAATCTGGAGTTTTAAAATGGTTTGTCAAAACTTGCTTACATACTTTTGTCTTTTGCTAACATTTTCCTAATTTCTCAAATTTTGTTTCTACTAAAATTTTTCATTCGGGGGTCAAGTGATTTTTTATTTACAGAAAGTGCGTCGCGGTCGGAAAATAGTTTGCGCACTTCTGTTCTAGAGTATTTTCAACGTCTGTTTTCTCGGTTCGTAGGGAACCTTTTTAGTCTCTTGGGTGCCCTATACTTTTTTTTCTCTCCAATAGCATCAAACGCCTTCGTTTCTCGGCCGCATATTTTCTCCCTGTATGAACACCCTAGTTTCCGAAATCCCAATTCGCTCAGCCTCTCAAATTTATTTAACAAGCTCCTGATCCTAAAATTTGAGTAGTCTTCTTTAAAGGGATAGTGGACATTACACAGTGATTTTTGAAATTTTTACCCCATAGATATGAAATTTTGCATATATATTCATTAAAGTATAACTATATTAACACTAGAAAGATGGAGATTTTTTTATTACTAAAAAGACTGGACGCCGTCATTTTGACGGTTGAAAATAAAATCAAGAATATAAAATATTTAATGTTTTTTATTTTTTTTAATGGTTATATACTTTAAATTTTGTACTAGTATTTCATACCAATATATAGTAAATTAGTATATATTTAGACATATTTTTATGCAGATATGCCGCAAGGAGCATTTCAAAGACTCGCACATCTGGAAATGACTCATTTTGAGAAAAAGCCGTTTAAAACATGTTTTTTTCACCTACCTTTAATACTTACTTTTCTAAAGCCACCAAGTTTACATTTTACTTTTCACTACACATTTTAAATACATTTTATTCCAATATTTATATATTTTATAAATTTTTTAAAATTTTTAATTTTTGAACGATTTTTTGTAACTTGAAAGTCCACCGTCCCCTTAAAATCTCTTTATGCATGGATCTGGAGAATTATCTGTCCTCTTCATCGCGTTTGTGGAATGGCCCACCAAAAACTTGCTTGGGGTCTTGAAATTGACTGCCCGTTAAATTATATTTTAACATTTTCAGTCACAGATATACACCGAGTCCCTATTAACCATGTTAACTGATGCATAGAAAACATGCATAGTTTAAAAATAGGGTTATTCACCGGGAAAAATTAATTACTTAGAAGTTTTAAATGAAATACGAAGCAGTATTTAAATAGAATTTAATTGGGATAATGACAATACATAGATTTTCGTTCTTTTTTCAAAGAATCGCCTGTTACATTCTTTTGTTTATGAAACATGTTGATATTCTTTCGAACAATTAGCAATTTATTTTTAAATTATTTTACCTTTCCTGGTACATCGATAGTCCACTCACGGATATTGGGAGGTTCGTGTACCCACTCACGCACAAATATGAATATAAGGAAAATTTCTTGTGCTACATTATAACCCTTGCTATAAAAAGATGTCTACAGTAGGTGTTTCGTACCTCAAAATTACACAATAAGAGGCATAGAGGGGAACTATTCACAAACCCTATGTATATTTCCCATAACTATATCAAACATAGGAAACCATCGGTGGTTTTCCACTAATAGACGTGGTTTCCATTTTATGGTTCCTCAAGGTTATTAAAAGGTTCTCCGTTCTCCTCAAAACGAAAAGCCAAGAAATCTGCACGCGTTACTAGTAGTAGATAATTGCATTTTTATTCTAATAAGAAAACTTTGTCATGACTGATAACTAATATTCTGGGGGTTAGCTCTTTGTAAAAGATAGTGACCACATTTCCTCCCTCATACTATGAACTTCCTGCGGTTTCATTATGACTATTTTTGGATCCTACTGTGTAATAAAGGGAATAATAATAATAATAATAATAATAATAACAATAAATTTTAAAGTTATTCATTGCCGTGTATGTGTCGCCGTAAAACTTTAGTTTGGCTTAAATATGCTAAATGTCTAGGAAATCCAAGGGCTTTAAACTTTAGCTTACAGGGCTCATTTTCCAGATTCTCTCTTTAGAACAGGAAATTTCATACCCCCTTTGTAAGAACGGCTCTTAAGGGGGGGTTATACTATATATATATATATATATATATATATATATATATATATATATATATATATATATATATATATATATATATATATATATATATATATATATATATATAAATATATATATATATTTACATATATATATATATATATATATATATATATATATATATATATATATATATATATATATATATATATATATACAGTCGAACCCCGTTATAACGAACTTCAAGGGACCAAAAGTTTTGTTCGCTATATCCGGTGGTTCGTTATATCCGAACCATTAAGAAATATGTTATAGTTCACAAAATGCATAACTGATTTGTTGCTATGTATATTCAATAATGCTGTATTGAAAAAATGATAAAATCTATTAAAAATGATCATTAATGATTTATATTCACTAAAATCGATTACATTAAAGTGACATAATACTAATTAAATTTACTAAAAATGAAGACAAATGGAAATAAATCGATTTTATCTTTAAGAGTTGCTCACTGTTTTCATGCAGAAATAATCGGTTATCTTCTGCTAACGTGATGCCGATTTCAAAAACATTTTATGAATTTCTTTGTCCAATACATACCCAACACTCTTTCTTCCGCTGATTGTGTCGACAAAACCTTATTAATGACACTCATCGCTGCTGTAACATCTAAAATGGTGG
Organism: Dolomedes plantarius; assembly: GCA_907164885.2. Taxonomy (NCBI): domain Eukaryota; kingdom Metazoa; phylum Arthropoda; class Arachnida; order Araneae; family Dolomedidae; genus Dolomedes; species Dolomedes plantarius. Next base: position 153,453,026 of record OU015495.1, read on the forward strand.
GGATTTCGTCATTTATGTGCTCCTCTTCATCAGCTTCAGAATCTTCGATTTCAGAATGATTCTTTTTAATTTCTTCCACAATGTATTAATCAGTCGAATTTTCACATGTAATGACTTCATCATCACATGCTTCGAATGTCACAATCACATGTCACAATCTGAGAATGATGAAATTTTGTGCTTTTCCATCCACATCGCGATACGTAAATCTTCATCATCTTCTTCTTCAACATTCGTTGTATCTTAAAAAGTTTAAAAATTAAAAAAAAATTCAGTTGACGACTGAAAAAAATGTTCGTTATAGCTGATTCTTAAGATTTTGGAAGTTCGCTATAAAAGGATAAATTAGCATTAAATACAATAGGAAAACGGCGGGACCAATATTTTTGTTCGTTATATCCGGGAGTTCGTTATATACCAGGTTCGCTATAACGGGGTTCGACTGTATATATATATATATATATATATATATATATATATATATATATATATATATATATAGAGAGAGAGAGAGAGAGAGAGATAGATAGATAGATAGATAGATAGATAGATATTCATTCTTGTGATACATGCTATTCCACACCGTAAGGAAAAGGTTGAACGTGTGAAATTCCAGTTTAACGGTGCTCACATTTAATCGGTGTTTGGCAAATGTTTGTGAGAAAAGATTTCTCTTTCACCCTCTAAAACTAAAATGAAAAACGAACTCAGCACCTGGCATTCCAGCTGTTGATTCTTTTCACTCCACCGCCGTCAGCTGATCTAATAATAAACGTTAAATGCAATATTGCATTCGGATATACTTTTAACTTATTGCTGGAAAAAGGAAACAAATACAGGCTTCTATTTGTAGCTGGAAGATACACTTTTACAATTCTCTATTCAGTTGTAATTGTTTTACATTTATTACATCTTAAAATCTTTTTTCAGGAGTACTAAAAATGAATTTTGATCTCCATTATTCATCAAAAAACTATTTTTCAATAAAGTCACGCTAAATCATTAAAAAGTAAAGAGACTAATTGTCACATTCATCTATGACGTTTACCCTCCCACATATTAAACTAACTGAAATTATTAAAATTATTTTTAAAAATTTTGAGATTCTTCGTATATGAATTAACTTATAACTAAGAAATTTTTTGTTTTTGATTGAAAAAATAAAGTTTTCTACCCCTTGTAATTCAGCAGGTTTATTGATTTTTGCCATGTTTTTATTAGCTTGCTTTCTTGTTTGTTTGTGTGTGTGTTTGTCCCTTACAAATATTGCAATCGATTTTTAACTAACTTCTCGACTAGCTAAACATTTGAAACCTTTAGAATAGCTCAGAACACGATGACAATGTATTTTTTAAATACTTTTAGCCATCTTTAAGCAGATGTGAATACATTTTCAGTTAATTTTGTTTTGTAGACTGGTGCAGCCATCTATCGGTCGGGAAGGGAACGGAAAGTTAAACGCAACTTCAAATTAACTTCAAATTAACTCCCATTTTCTTTGAACTTGATGGGATAATTCATCAAAAAAAATTTTAAAAAAGTATTTATTAATACATAGAATTGTCAAGTTTATATGATTCAACAGAATATTTAAAAACATGGTATATAAAAAGTTCTTTTTATCTTGCAATTATTATAAAGAAATCATGGTCCGTAAGAGTTGGTGAAAACGTCTTTCTTCCTCGTCGGAAAACCCTATGTTTTATATTATCGGGCTGTAAATAATTCAAATCGTATCGAAGAATGATAAAATTCCTTTGAAGTGTGCTGATTTCATCTATCTCTACTCTTTTATCACATCGTGTGAAACTAGAAATTCTAGCGAAATGAAGACGCACAACAGTTGTGTAAATCAGAAGCGCCTCTCTCGACACAACAGTGCTCTGAATTCCCTCCACTTAAAATCATTCTGCCCCGAAATCACCAAACTTTAAGGATCTGGCACTCTGTATATCTGAAAGTGTATAAGTTAAAATGTCCTGCTCGTGGCATATTAATTTAAAACAAAACACGGGTTTATCAGTGGTAATCAAAGCCTTATAAATAAAAGTTAAAGAGGATGGAATATGATATTTTTTCAGGTCCTGTAGTTAGCGTGTTTTCAGATATTTTATGCTTTTGGTGACTTTTAAGCTTTTCACAAAGGAGATTTTAAACCTCGATCCAAATATCTTGACATCCACTGATGATCTCCCCAGATTCCTGTGTTATTTAATAATGTTTTTTTTAATAAAATAGTAGTCATTAAACTGACATGGTATCTAAGACTTTCGCACAAATGCATGATACTGACCTTAATGCGCCAATACTGGTTAAGACCGTGACTTATAGAAATATTTTGTTAACAAAATGGAAAAAAAACATAACCTTTCATTGCCTATGGCGGCCTTGTGGTACAGCGCGCTTTGAGGGTGCTCGGAACGAATCCCGGCGTCGCGCCACTAAAATGCCTCCGTTTGTGTCATCCCTTCATAGGGGGTAATGCTGGTCCGCCTATATGGTGTCCCCATAATAAAATGGTCAGCAAAACTGCTGTGTATTACAGGCGAATGTCTTCACGACAAGTGTCTCCGCATTGGGGGAAAAAAAAACCTTTAATTGCTTTCTGGGATATCTATCTAAAACAGTATAATTAGGCAGGAATCATGAAAATATTTTTTTCATAGGATCCTATTAATGCGATTAAAAACTGTACATATTTTTGTAAAAATTCTAATAACCCTACAACCTTATTCTTTTGAGGACAACGGCTAAGAATATATCATTTTGGGTATTATATTTTAACAATAAATCCTGATATTCGCTGATTTTTAGTCAACAAGGAGGATTTCGACTTTAATTTCCTTTATTACTGCAGAAATAGTGCATTTACAGGTGATATAAATTAATAGTTACAGAACGACTAGATGGTGCTTTTTAAATCTGGGAGTGAGTGACTATCTGTATTACAAAATGTTGTTTTCGCAAAAATTTTAAACGCAGAAAACTTACCAGCTTTAATGGATTTAGATGATTTCACATATCAATTCCAATCCTCTCAACCTATCATTCTCTTAAATCCAACTGAGTCCCACATTAATTTTTACATCATCTTAGCAAAGGTTTCACACCATTTTAGAAGCTTTTAAAGGCTATCAAAATCATGTATACCATCTTAAATTCTTCTCTAGTTTAATGTTTATGAAATTTCTTTATTTTACCTTTAAAGATTTTCTTTTGTTTAAAAAAAAAAGCTGGTCTTGAAATGCCTAAACAGTATGATTTTTCCTGCATAAGAACAATATTATTTCAAAATTTGTATTTGTGGGTCTGAATTCATCTGATTTTACAGGTATTCCTCGACTTGCGACCAATCGCACTTACGACCGAAATTTTTAAATTAAAAAAATATATTATCCTCAAAAATACTGTTCCTCGAATGTACAGTACATACCAATATGTATTACATAATTATTTAAAAATATGATGCAATATTCTGCAAAAATTCATGGCGAAATAATAAAAATGTATGATGCAATAGTTTCGATATCCACACCATAAATCAAATAAACCTTCATGGGCTCCAGAAATGGCTTCAGCTTTTCATTAATAAAGGACTACAGCAGTTAGAAGCAATGGATCCAAATGAAGCAAGTGTAGATCGTCGTATTCAGGAAAATCTGGCTTGTTACCAGACAATATACAAGGAAAAGAAGACGCAAACTGTTCAAACTACCTTGGATAACTTTGTTGAAAAAAATTTGCAACGTATCTTCTATCGCAAATTCTGAACTAATGGATTATACTAACATAATAAGTAGTGATAACGAAGAATAATTTGTGTCTTCTAAATACAATGTATTTTAAAATACGTATGTATGTATGAAAGTAAAAAATTTATTTATGTACATATACAAAAAAAAAATTGTTTGAAACTCGACTTACGACCAACTCAACTTACGACCAATGTCTCGGTCCTATGTCGGTGGTAAGTCAAGGAATACCTGTACTGCAAATGCTTTCCGATTTTCTCTCGGCACAAGTGTACGCTTGCGATCTTTGGCAACGTAGAATTTTCACTGGAGACAAAGTCTGACAAAGAAGCACCTGCCTACCGTATGTCGAAATAAAAACAACTGGAATTCAGAGAACATCACTTGTTTTTCTCCTCTGTTTCAGTGTATTACTAGTCCTCAGTAAACATTTGCATAACATTCTTTTCAACATTTCAGACAGAGTTTATGATTATGTTGTTGTGTTTAAGTTTAGGTATCGATACATGCAAATTCCTTTTTCTCGTCAGAAGTTCGATTTTACGATTTTTCTACATGGTCGAAAACTGAAAATAACGTTCACCTTACTTTTGTAAGAGAAAAGCTCATAATAATTTTATTGGTCAGTAATTCAGTATAGCTAACATGGTTAATAGTAGTGTCCCATTATTAGGCACCTAATATAGTAGTGGTTAATAGTAGTGGCACCTCACATACTAGTAGAAACAGCATAACAAATCTTTCTTAAAATGGACCTTCGGGTTATCGATTTATAGGTTACTTTAAACTAAAACTGATAGCGTATGCATCATTAAACTTAGGTGGAACATGATGAGTTCATTTCATATGTCGTTGTTACCATCTTTTGTCAGAGAGAGGATTTTTTTTCTTTTCTTTAAAGCACTGTAATGCTGCTTAAAAAGGTATGAAAAAAGAATAAAATTGTTGTCAGCAAAACATTTGATTGTTGAAAACAGTTACTTTAGAATAACCCAGATGTTTTGAAATATTTGATTATCTTATAATTATCTAATAATTTAGATTCATACATGCATGCATACAATCTTCCTGACTATCATTTATATTTATATATATATATATATATATATATATATATATATATATATATATATATATATATATATATATATATATATATATATATATATATGTGTGTGTGTGTGTGTGTGTGTGTGTGTTCGTTCGTTCGTGTTCCTATATGGATTATTTATTTATAATTTGTAATTGTATATAATTTTATATAAATAATTATTTTGTTTGGCTTTCCATTGTGCATCTATTATGCTAGAATATATCACATTTCTATTAAATTACATAAAAATCATATATAGATATTCCCTTTGTGCTCCTATGAACCACCTGTAAATCAATACAGTTTTTTTCGAAATATAATGTGATATCAAGATGACTCAAGACGGCGTTAATAGAGAAATGCAAATGAATAGATATTTGTATTACATAACGAAAGAAAGGCGTAACAGAACTATAATTTCTGGAGCGTAAATTTTTTCCTCTAATCAATCATTCCCGAGGAAGCGGGGAGGATATTCCTCTGTCGCGGAGTCGCCTCTAGACACCCCTGGAATACACTATTTCCGAAATAAACTGACAAATACCAAACAAGTTTCGAGGCCAACTGTCTAGTTTTGAACTCTTTTTGTTCGTCTTTCAACATGTGTGGAGGCATATTATAATCATGGTTGTCATTTATCTCTTTATTTTTTTTTATTATCTAAAGGTTGATTTTTAAAGCGATATGGTCATCTTTCGCTGTATGCTTGCTAACTGACCATGACCTTCAGTTTTATACTACATTAGAATCCTTAAGGGAATCTTAGTACACCTAAATACCCAACATCCGTGTCAGTGAATGAGCTTGAAGACGTATCACAAATTAGCTAATTAAAATATGTATACAGTCCCTTTCGTACCTTTCCTGACGTAAGAGAATATTCCTCTTTTCCCCCTCCTTCACTTTCAAACGGGCAAATTGAATAAGCGTACGTGATTGTGTTATAGTATGACGTTACGTAAGAAAACTTGTTTTTACCCCTACTCTTTTTTTTAATGTTTGCAAAAAAAGAGAAAGCATTCCTGAAGTTTTCCTATCGTTTGTCCTACATACAGAGTAGCCGGACCAACTGGGTATTTTGTCGAGGGGTGAAGAGAAGATCGTCATGAAAAGCGGGATCGGGACATCCGCCTGTCTAGCAAATAAAACCGCAAGTACGAATATCTGGGCGCTTACGCCATTAGAACATGTGACTCGCTCTTTAGTGATTACATGAAACTCTCAATAAAAAATCAGTAAGATTCCAAGTGAAATGTTTATCATAAGAGACAGTGGCATTTCAGTCTGCATATATGTTACGTACACATATTTGGTTGTTCTACGTACATGAATTCGTTTAATTTCTTTAGACTTTAAACTATGGACGACTAAATGTTTTAGGCAGTGAAGCAGTGAACCGAATAGTAAAAATAAAAATTTTCAAATAATTATACCATATCGTATATATATATACAGGGTGACAATTATTGAGCTATATGAAATAAAAAATCAAATTTTAAAAAAACTACTGAGTTCAAAAATTTTTTACAATTTTACTTTATTTAATTTTATTTTTCAAACCCAACATGCCCTGCATTCAACCGCCAAGTTTTCACTGAATCTCGCCAATGGTTCAAAAGTCAAAAGTTATCAAGATTTTCTTTCATATAGCTCAATAATTGTTACACTGTATATATATATATATATATATATATATATAATATAAATGTGTATATATATATATATATATATATATATATATATATAATATAAATGTGTATACGTATATATATATATATATAATATAAATGTGTATATATATATATATATATATATATATATATATATATATATATATATATATATATATATATACACACACACACAAACATATAAAAATGTTTTCACAAGCATTCAGTCCTTAAAAAAAAAGTAAAAGTAAATTTTAAGGGCATATTTTTTTTTTCCATACGTCTTCAATTTCTTGGGTTATTGTCTCTTCAATTCCACCTACGATTACAAAATCTATAAGTTTATTTTCTCAGAAAATTTACCATTTAAATATCACGGCTTGTTTTTAATTAATGCATAAGACTATCGATTTTCACTGAATTTTCTCTTGCAGGCATGTCGGAGATCTGGGTAGCATCGAGTGTGACGAACACGGCATCACAAACATCGTATTCAGCGACGACATTGCATCCCTCAGAGGTCCATATTCCATCATCGGAAAAGCTCTTGTGGTAAGCTAGTGTCATTAAACACAGAATAGGAGAAAATACTTAAATAAATGTATAAAAAATTAGAAAATTTGTCAGTAAATGTAGAAAAGTAGTAAGGATTTTTTCCTAAAAATAAGATGACTGAGCGAATCTTTTATACGTATTCTAACTGAAGATAATACCATCTCATATGTGCATTTTCGAAAGATTAGCCGTTGTTCTAATTGGTTATTACATGGTTTCTGAATAACCTCTTCTATTCTTTTTAAACATGAACATTCTGCTCAAAAATTATAAATGCGAAACATTATTATTTTCCCTTAAAATCTTTAAGTTCACTTTCCCCGTCTCCATTCTCAGCAACTGACTTTGTTAACCCTTAAGGCTGCTTTGTACTAACCGTATTGGATTCGCTCACCTCAGTGTTGACCTATGGAGAAAATCTGTTCAAGGATTGCCGACTTGGATTTAAAGATTTTTTTGTTTGTTTGTTTAAACTGAACCTGTAGTTTCAAGAAAGGAACAAGTGCCAAAAAATTGAAATTCGTTATGTACCGTATCGTTTATGTAAGGACAGTCCAATTGATCTGTCCAAGGTACAGGAATAGTGGGTGAATGTAAAGAATTTTATATAAAAGTTTAGTGAAGAAAAAATTATAAATAAGAAAAGTATGAAGTTTTTTTTTTTTTTAAATTTCCCACAAACAGTTTTTGGATTCTTTCCCTTCTTCAATTCCCTTCTTCCGTATTAGAGAAAGGAATTTTACACCTTGGGGCATTTTTCGTTTTTTTTTAATGCAAATAATGCTTAAACGCTCATAAATTTCTTTGATGGACAAAAGTTATAAAATGAATTTTCTATTGCAAGGTGCAGAAAAGTTCAGGTTATCTGGTAATACCTTTTTCATTGGATTATCAGCATTTATGTAGCTGTAAATAGTAGAAACATTTTCTCCATAGGTCAACACTGAGGTGAGCGAATCCAATAGGGTAAGTGCACAGCAGCCTTAAACAGCCCTTAACCGACTACGAGCAACCGTAGAAGTGTGTCGCAGACAATGCAAATTTTTGTAGGCGACGCGAGTAGCAACCGGACAGCATAAGAATGGTAACGGAGTAATCGAGACAGAGAGAAGTTTATGACCGTGCTAAGCAGAATGATATCCAATATTCACAGACGGAGAAATATAGCTGATCTTAAGTCGAACTTTGGTTAAGATAGGTAAATTTCAGAGAGGGGTCGATATTTGAATTAAGCCAGTTAGCGATGCTCGTCGAAGTATTAGCTATGGTTAAGCAGGGAGTCAGTGAGAATTGGTTGCTTAAAACTAGGTTTCGTTCAGCGGTGTGATATGCGGTTGTGGATCCTGTGCAGTTGCAAGATGTTAGGTTGATGTTTTCAATTCGCAATACCTCTTTTAGTTTGCACAATCAAGTGGTAAATAAACAATCTCTTTGATACTTTGAGCATGAAATTTTAATTTCTTACCAGAGAACCCATGAAGTCCTTAATCAACAGTTTTTATAAAGCGGATTTCTCACAAGAGAAGGAAAATAACGCGCGGCGAACATATAGTGAGGAGAAATCTAATATCAGACTGCAAAATTAGATTAATGTGATCTAATTCCATTATCCTATTTAGTGTCATTATTAGAATCCTATCAAAATGGAGAATTTGAAACTGAAACCGCGAACTTACCATTTAAAATTCTCACCTGACTCATTCAGGCGCAAAACAAATCATAGGAAGCCATATAGGTTATTAAAGTAGGGCTCACTTTATGCGATGAGAGACGTAATCTATATATATAAAACAATTCCGTAACTGACTGACTGATTGACTGACAGACAACGCACAGACCAAACAGCTGGACCTCAAGGGCTGAAATTTTCCGTTACGATTTTCTTTAAATATATTTTTTCGTTTTTTTTTTTGCATCAATTGCATACATTGCATACATTGATCAATTGCATACATTGATCATTGTATTTATTATAAATATACAGAGGCTGTTCGCACATTTTTTAGACGATTTTGGTAAGCGGTAATAAAAAATCGTTTGCTGCAAAAGAAATAATTGCAATTGTACTATGTTTTTAAAAGTCAAAATTATCGTCTGCCGCTTGAAAGTTTTGTTTTTATTCAAAATGGCGTTTTTAACAAAGCAATGGTTCGAAGGCTACATTTATGCTCTTTCCGAAGAGAAATATGCATACTCCGTTATCCAAAAACGATGTGAGAGTCATGGTTTTGTGATATCTAAAGCGTCGATAGGTAATATCGTCAACAAGAAAGGAAAAAAACGTCAAATTGGAGCCTCAAGTGGGACAAAAATTCCAAACAAGTATCCAAGGAAAAAACGGACATCTTCGACTATTACAAAGGTACGTTGTTTAATGTTAAAAGAAAATCCCCCTAGTCAAAGGACATTTGCAAAATCATTAAAATGCTCGGTGTCCACTGTAAACAAAATGATAAACGTTGATTTAAATCTTAAGAAAGCGAAAAAACGCAATGTGCATCGTCTTCTTCCAAATCATATCGCTGAACGCTGAACTGCAGAATTCTATATGAGAAACACTTATCCAAAGAAAAATGGAAAACAATTGTCACAATAGATGAATCATGGGTGTATTTAAATGATTGCAACAAAAAAAGAGCCATTTATTATCATAAAAGGGGAGAAAAAAATTTAAGTATATGGTTCAAAGAATCGAAAGAAAGTTTTTCTAAGGGATTCATGATTGTTGCTGGTTTTTCTTATAATGGTAAGTTAAAAATAAAGAGAGTGGAAAAAATGTCAAGATTAACTCCAAATACTATGAGGAACATGTTTTATCGCTAATTTTTCTTAATGAAATACCATCGCTTTACCCACAGTGCCATCAATATGTGAGACTCCATCAGTACAAATCTAGCATTCACACATCAAAATCCACTGTAAATTTCTTAAAAGAAATGGAACAAAAAACTGGTATCAAGGCCATACCCTTCACTGATATCCATACTAAATCTCCCGATGTATCATCTATGGATTTTTGTGCTTTCGGACTTTTAAAATCTGAATTATCCAAAACTTGTCCCTAAACCCTTACAGGACTCTGGAAAGCTGTTCAGGATGAATGGGATAGAATACCTCTTCTGACACTTCAAAAGGCATTATTATCCTGGAAATTGAGGTGTCGAAAGATAGTTCAGAATAAGGGATGTCAAATAGAACATTTAAAACACAAGAATTTTATGTTATTTAGTTTTGTGAATACAATATACATCGTCTAAAAAATGTGTGAACAGCCTCTGTATTTATACATATTTTTGGCATTAATTGCATACATTGACCGTTGTATTTAATTTGAATGTACTCCGTAGCGAAGTACGGGTTTTCAGCTAGTTAGTATATACGAGACACAAGTCATACCTATAATGAAGATGGAAATAAAGAGAACCACATTTTTCATATATATGTAGAAAAAGACTGATGAGTAGATGTAAGCGTAGAGACATTGATATTTTTCGCCATTTCACTCACAAATGACTCATCCAATTTCCTTCCGAGCGGCAGACCCAAAAAGTCGCTCGCTTTACGTTTGCTTCTGAATCTACAATCTTAGGAATCCAAAAGTTATTTGACAATGATTTGCAAAATAATCTTTAAACAAAACTTAAGCATTAGTCTATCAAATGATTAAGTGGTCGTTTCAGCAAAAAATAAATAAATAAATAAAAATAAAGTGAGAGGGAATCCATCAATTATTTTCCATTTTAATAACCTCAAAATGTGGTAGAACTCTAATAGTTGGCGATTAAACACAAGCTTAATATGATTCATTTTTTTAAATCCTCTTTTACTTTGAAAAATTTAGTGAAATTTTTAGTTTTCGAATTATTAATAGGTTAGTGGTAGGGCTAAGGTTACCTCTAGCAACAAGAGTTAATTTGGTCAAGATTTACAGTTTCAATTCGGTTCCGAATCACCCGAAGAGCACACGACGACGACGGTGTGATTTGAAGCCGCACACTATGGTTACGAAAACTAGCGTTTCAGACATTCGGCTATTTCCTTACCCACTACGCCTTTGGAATTCTTAGCCCTTCAATTATACAGGGTTCCCACCTATATCCATTACACCCCCTTAACTTCTAAACGGTGACAGCTTAGGACATAAACTTGGTGTCTAGGTATAGTAAAAAGACTGTGCGCTACTCGATGAGACAACTTACAACGCCATCTATTGGCAAATTTTGGAATAAGCGTTTTTATCTCAAAAACGGTATGGGATACGGGGAAAAAGTCAATTACAAAGTTGTTCAGCATCATCTATTTAGTAAGAAAAGACACCTTGCGCACATTAGTACTCAAAACAGAATGTAAAATATGAACATTTGTTTGGTCGTGATTTTCAACACTATGGCGTCGTGAAACGTGAGCGAAGCTCGAAAAGACCACCTCACGGACTAAATACCAGCCTGTGTTGTGGCTGGTATTTAGTACGTGACGACTTCTTATGGGAACACATAAAAGGGCAGGTATATGCGACTCCTCCGCCAACATTGCATTATCTTCGACGACGCATTGCTGATGTTTGTGCTTCCGAAACACCTGCCATGTTGCACAATGTACAGCGAGAAATCCAGTCCAGAGTGCAAATGTGTATAGTAGCTAATGGAGAGCATTTTCGGCAATATAAATAAATTATCCTGAAGAAGCTGAAGTGTCTCAGTTTCTTTCTTCCACTCTTTATAACACGACAATTTTCGAAATCTTGACCAAACAAATGCTCATTTTCTATATTCTGTTTTAAGTATTAGTGTCTGCAAGGTACCTTTTCTTACTAAACGATGATTCTCAACAACTTTGTAATTGACTTTTTTCCCGTATCTCGTACCGTTTTTTGAGATAAAAACGCTAATTCCAAAATTTGCCGATAGATGGCGTTGAAAGTTGTCTCATCGAGTAGCGCACAGCCTTTTTACTATACCTAGACACCAACTTTATGGCCTAAGCTGTCAATGTTTAGAAGTTAAGGTCGGTGTAACGGATATAGGTGGCAATCTTGTATATCAATAAAAACACATAGAGAAACTACAGTGGGCGATGCTATATCTCGAGGTGAAAGCTTGATGACTGGAATAGAATTTTAATAGTGTACTGCAAAGATTATTTGATTACACGGAAAAATATTTTCTTCAAATCCTTAAGTTGTATTTTTTTAACAGATTCATGCATTGGAAGATGATCTAGGCCTCGGAGGAGACGAGGAAAGTTTGAAAACAGGAAACGCCGGCTCCAGGCTCGCTTGCTGCGTGATCCGCCGAGTCGACAAGATCCCCATCCGACAGCACAAAGCCATGAAATCCGCCACCCAGTATCAGAACCGCTGAAAAAGATTCGTGGACGCTACGCTCCGACTCTGTAACTTCCTTCTTTCGTTTGCTACTTTTTTATGTCTCATCTAATTCAACCACAATTATTATTCTCGGCAGGATTTTTGAGTAGCCCGAATGGCAGCTATCTTCAAGGTTGAGGACAATTTTATTGTTTTTTTGTTCATGATTTGAGTTTCATAAATTTTGATGCGGAGGGATACAGCTATTACATCTCAGTGTACGCAAGCTCTGAAACGGAGTGCTTTTATTCTTAAATAAATCCATTTATTTTCAAATCTAAGATATTTTATTTATATGCTTTGCGTCTCATTTTTTATCCTTCATTTATTCTGCTATTGTTTTTAGTTCCAGACGAAGCACGACTTTAAATCTCCCTCTCTTTATTAAATGCACCCGTATTTTGAGAAATTTCCATCAATGAAAACATCTTTTCCGTTAGTAATTCTGGAATCTTAAGCTTCTTTTACAGGACAAAGTAGCGTAAATTATTATTTTTAGAGGTTTAAACATTAAATCGGATCTTCGTTTCGCAGGTCTTCAATTGCAATGTTAAGCTATTGGAATTTACCTCACAGTGTTCTTCTAATCACAGATTAGCAAATGCATCTATATATTTAATTTGTTAAGCCGATTCTTTGGGCAGTCCGTGGGAGAAAACTAATTCATCTATTTACTTCATTTTCGCCTTATACGAAAGATTTTAATCTATAGATGTGTCAAATTTGGTTTTTGTAACCGCAATTTCTATTAATTAGCGATAATTTACAATTAAAAATTGCTTTCTGCGCATGTTCAGTGACATGTTTAAATCACGCTTTAGATACTTACTAAGCACGAGGCCGCATAAACACACTAATTCGTTTATTCCGAGGAATCTCTCACTCTGCCATTTTTATTTTTAATTATGTTTGTGAGATATAGAATTAAAACTGACGGAAACTGTTTACTTCGTGCTGTTGAGTAACCATATTTAATTTTATTGTGTTCAATAGTAATTTTTTAAAGTGTATTTCTCTATTCTTAATACACCCATACCTCGCTTTACGGCCTAGATACGTTCCGGAAAAGTTGGCCGTAAAGCGAAAAGCCGTATAATGAGTCAATTATTGTGATACAAACCCTTGCAAATTTAATTGGATCTGTTCCAATTTTTTTATAAATAATATAGTTTTTGGTTCATAAAGCATTTTATTCTTTTTATTTCCTATAAAAATGCTTACATAAAAATACAAGTAACAAAATAATGTAATAATAAACCGAAATTCAAAAAAATAAACATATAAACAAAAAACAAAAGAAATTATATGCACATATGTATACATATAATAAAAAACATAAAATAAAATCTTTTAAAAACTGTTTTAATGTGATGACGGACATCAACATGAAGAATCACTAAGCTATAATATGCTGCCATCATCACTTTCCGCTGTTGTGGCCGTATAACGAAACATTGTGGGCCGTAAATCGAAAAAGTGTCATAATTAAAAAAGGCCATTATAACGAAATGCAGTATAAAGAGCGGCCGTATAGCGAGGTATAGGTGTATTATGATTTTCAACATTTGGCAGTGATATGTTGAGTATAATTTGTGTACTAGTTACATTTATTGTATACATTTATTTACTATCCAGCCGTCATGTTCTGACGAATACCATGTAGTTTTTTTGACTATGTTTACGGGATTTGAAAATGAAACTTTAATTGAAGTGCGCGGAACTTTCAACATAAATTTTTATTTTAACTTTTCTCAAAAAAAAAATTAGTTTGTATCTATGGACACAAATATTTTAATGGCCTACAAAACATTAACTACGAGACAGTTTATAATTCAGAAATATATATACTTGCGTTATTTTAACGCGAACCTTTATACGCAAAATAAAAAATTTAACATACTCGTATGCATTTGCTGATCTGAGATTAGATAGCTTGATATGGGGATTGAAAATGTCTGAGGTCGACTGATGCACCGCCTTAAAACATCAACAAAACCAGAAAACCAATGAAAGTCCAACGGTTACCATGTTTACATAAGTTTTTTCTCATTTTAATGAATGATTATTAAAATAACATATTCAGCTATGATAACAAAATTAACTTCCAGTATGTCAATACAAATTTACATTATCTTTTAATCTTCATTTAAATACGGAGAAAGAGTGTGTGACAGTGGTGTCTGAGTGGTCAATGCTACTAAGACAATGGATAATATTAAATGCAGGATCTCAAATTCCCTTCAGTAGCTGTAGGTACATTGTGTTGCAAGCCTCTCCGTCTGTTTACGCATATCTTTAACGCTAATACAATACACGGCTGCTAACAGCCACACTTAGCATCAGATTCCGAAACGAAATATATTGAACTGAAGTATTAGGTTAAAATATTACATTCATTTAATTTGTTAAACAAGCAAAACATTAAGGTTGCTATGTACTAACCCCATTGGATTCGCTCACCTCAATGTTAACCTATGGAGAAAATTTGTCCACGGATTGCCGACTAGGAATCAAAGATTTTGTTTTAAAAATTGTACTCCGTCATAGAGAAAGAAATTTTACATTTGTGTACCTTTTTCGTTTTTTTTAAATGCAATTAATATTTTAAAATTTAAATTATTCGAGAAAAATCTGGTATAATGTGTTTTAAACGCTCATAAATTCCTTCGGTGGACGAAATTTACAAAATGAATCCGGTAGCGCTTTGCAGAAAAGTTCAGGCTATCTGACAATACCAATTTTATTGGATTATCAGCATTTATGTATCTGTAAATAGGTGACAAAAATATATTTTAAATAAACAATTTGGGGGCAGCGCTTAACCCCCCTATAGAGAGAGAACCATTACAATCCCTCAAAATGTCAATCCTAAGGGGGGTGGAATTCTCGAACTGTCAACTGGACTCCTCATACCACAAGAATCTGCAAGAAGAGGAAAAGGGAAAATACGATTTTTTTCTTAGTACATATCAGCCTTAAAGTAACTCCTTAAAATCCACAAAGGAAATTGAGAATCGCAAGTTGTTTCGACCTCATTCCAGCGCATGGTATTTATACTAATGTAAAATTCATACCTTATTTTGGAAGCTGTATGGAACTTTATATTAGGGATTTAATTCAACAACGGCACGTTAATGGTCGAATACGGCAGGGTGGAATGCATTATTAATCTGAAAAAAAAAATTCTGAACGAATAAAACGGAGGTGCCAAAATAAACAGTGTTCAGAGCCATCAGGGAATGTCAACATACTAAGTAGAGTCAAAAACAGAAAAAAGGTTTCGTTTGATACGAAAGAAATTTTGAGCGTTGTTTTTGTCTAATATTTTTAATATATATATCATTCTCCATTTGTTAAAATAATTAATATTTCAAAATTTTCAAGTAGTTTTAATCTTTAACACTAGAAATACGACTGCCGTCATTTTGACGGTTTCGGACATACTATTGAGCGCTATGTCTGTATTTATGTCCTCAGGCTTCTGAAATTTTATGACTTTTTCTAATTTTACTTGAAATATGCACACACATTTACATAATTACATTCGCTAGCTAAGAGGGGGAGAAAATGTGTTTTATACCAACTAAGACTGAAAGCCGCCAGTTTGACGAAAATGTAGAAAACACACAGAAATTTATAAAATAATACCGGAAAATGAAAGTTACTTTTCGTCTCTTCCCCCTTTTGCAAGTAACTGAAATATTGACTCTTCGTAAATATTGATGTTGAAAAATAAAGACTGCACAAACCATGCATATATTTTAACGGATAAACCATACCAGGTTGTCAGCTCGGCATACCTGCATAAAAATCTATCTAAATATATACTAATTTATTATATATTGGTATGAAATAGTTCAAAATTTAAAGTATTTAACCCTTTAAAAAACAATAAATATTTTAAATTCATGATTTAATTTTTAATCGTCAAAATGACGGGGTTTAGTCTTTTTAGTAAGAAAAAAATTCCCGTCTTTCTAGTGTTAATAATTATATATTTTTATAATTGTTTTTCTAAATTATTCAAATTTGGCATATATTGAGTTGTTGGAGTTCGTAGCAATTAGGTTAAATGGTAATCATAGCTACAAGAAAAAAGAAACTGTGAAATAAGAAAATTTAGGAAAAAAAATTCAGAGAACAATTTATTAGACAAACTTTTTTAATGTCAGTTATAAAATATTATTTATGTCAATTTAAAACATCTTTTTTTGTATAAAATATGTGAAAAATTGATCACTGAGCAATGAGCCACAAAAAGGTGAAAAGAGTCGCAATTCGGCCATCCCTGGTATATAACGCAGTCAACATCTGGAACTTCCCTTTAGGGTCAATGTAAAGAACATCGATATTGATGCGATGTTTTGCAGGAATTCAAATTTCACTGACTTATTTTAAGGTTCTTTTAGACTCAAATAAATCAAAAGAATTTTTTTTATTTCACACTTCTAAAATGTATATAAAGAATACTTCCAACGAATTAATAATAATTTTAACTTTTAGCATACGGAGACGATTTTTCCGATTCCCTCTTTAGAACGGGAAATTTCATACCACCTTTGTAAGAACGACCATTAAGGTTGTTATATATATATATATATATATATATATATATATATATATATATATATATCATAGCTGCCAACCTCCCAAGAAAAAAATAAGGAACACAGCGCGCGACGGAATAATAAAAAAAGAGCAACAAGATGTATAATATTTTCTAACACAAGAAAAGAACTATAAAAGTTCGCTTTCTGACAATTCTTTGACAAATTCTGATGTTTCGGATCCTATAACTAAAGCTAAAATTTCACATTAAATACACATTTAGAGCTAGTTATGACAGATATTTTCCTAAATCTTGCCAACAATTCAAGAAAATTCGATAACTCTCTTCTCATCTTGTGAATTTTCGGCTCTTCACTTTGAAACATCACATTATATGTTTCATAAATGACAATCACGTCATGCTAAAGCATGATCAAGATTTGAGCTTAATGTAAGAAAAATGCTTCTTCCCGCTGCAATATGCGTTTATTATTGGTAGATGATGGTGACTCTGCAAGTGATTTTACTTTTTTGGCTGATTTTTTAGAAGCACATGAGGTTGGTTTTAACTGTTTTACAGAGTTGGGTGAAGGACTTGACATTAATTTTAATTTTTTTACTGGTATTGGTGAAGCAAATGAGGTTGATTTTACTTTTTTTATTAGTTTAGGTGACGCACATGATGTTGACTTTCTCTATCTTTCTTATATTGAAGAAGCTGCTTGCCATCCAGGAAGTTTTTGTATAGTATAGGCTGCTAGGAGGGGAAAATATGAATCTCGAAAACACGATGTAGGGGTAAAAAGCGATGGTGCTGCGGAAGTAAAAATACGGGACATTTTTGCTTGAAAACGTATTTTCGTATCAGAGCTTAAAAAACGGAACGAATACGTTTTTTACGGAACACTTGGCACGTATGATATATATATATATAATATATACAGGTAGCCCTCCTACAGCACGGCATCTTACAACACGATTTCGCTCTAACACGGTAAGATAAATTGCGGGAACCCTCTTTAACAACACTGCAACTTGTAGCACGATTTCGCTCTAACACGATAAAAAATTTCGAAAACCTTTGTACAACATTGTACTTCTATAGCAATAGATATCCTAATTTTTGTTTAGCACATTTAAAAACTAAATTACCTTAAAACAATTACGGGAAGGAATAACGAACTATAGTGGTTTTACCTGAAAATGGATAGACAAATTATAATTTATTCATTTTTAACTCTGTAAAATTGCAATAAGGCCTAAGCTTAGCTGAAAATCTTGAATCATTTTTCCTCAATGCAGACCCTTCCGCTGAAAGAAGCCGAAAATTCGAAAAGGAGCTGCAAAATTGTCTATCTCGATACCGTGAATCTACAATGGCCTTGTAAGATCGAGCAAATAAACCAAAATTACAGATATTTTGAAGAGGATAGAAGGTGCAAAAAATCTAAATGAAGGAAAAGGTTATGAAAGTAAAGGTGATATCGTTCAATCGAAAAAACATTCTCGTTTGATTGTACTGAGCAGAGATGAGGAAGAAATTTATTAAATTAAGGTCTCATTAAATGAAAATAATATTTTCTGATTCTTTTCGTTTTGTGTTATACATACATTCATATTTTTAATAAAAATTAAGTTCTTATAAGAAAATTTTAAAAAAAGTTTGTTTTTAATAAGTTTTCAGAACTTTACCCCTTTTTTTGAACTGTCTCTGGGTCTCATATAGCACGGTTTCACACAACACGGCATTTTCTAGGAATCTATCTACCGTGTTATAGGAGAGTTACCTATATACTATATATATATATATATATATATATATATATATATATATGTGTGTGTGTGTGTGTGTGTGTGTGTGTGATGCCCCGTACCTCACGCCGTGGAGGAGAGACATACGCCCACGATAAACTGTACCTTAAACTATGTAGAGGAGATGAAACACAAACATAGCCGGAGTGTCCGTAGCCGGAGTGTCAGGAGATGAAGACCATTTCACGAGAGCTGTTGACACATCGGGGAAGAAACCCACATAGATGCGAGGCATTGAAGGGACACACAGAACAGAAATACGACGCATGTTAATTTATTCCGGATTCTAATGTGGACAAATATTATTCAGCAAAACACAGGTATCTTGACAACTGAACACACACAACTTTCACACACAACTTTTCACTAGCAACGCCACCGGTCCCCGCCGGGGAGCATGTAAAACACCGATTTTACACCATATCGGACAGCAGGTCCGGTCCGACAGCAACGAGAGTTAGACACCAAGAGACAGAAATCTTCTGTTCACGCAATATTAAATAAGTGCTTTGCGATATTGACGCCAGAGGGCCTAAATTACTTAATATTTTAATTGCGCGACTTTAGATTCGTGGAGTTTACGTGTCCACTTAAGTTTATCGGGGACTGTACTGCTAGATCCCGCGCTTGTTAGAACCACGAACTATTGACCTGGGTGCAGGATAAGTGGCCATAAAGTTATTATAAAGTGTGGTTTTGACGCTACAGAACCCATAAATACAGAGTGGTTCGAGGGCTCTTCAAGACTTTCGACACTATACTGACATTCGGAATCTCATAACTTCTAATACTCATATCTGGGGATGTTATTGAGTTCAGCTACTTCACATGCCTGTATAATGATCTGCAGGCCTAATATAATTTATCTTATTTTACTTTTAGGTTGCAATTTTAGAAAAGGGGTCGTGCTTTATTAACAGGATAATTTTATATACGCTTTAGATATATAATGGTGGGCCGTTATTATCACACACACGCATATATATATATATATATATATATATATATATATATATATATGTGTGTGTGTGTGTGTGTGTGTGTGTGTGTGTGTGTGTGTGTTAGTTACCGGCAAAGTATGAAATTCGGCATTCTATAGAATGCCTAGGCATTGTATATAATGACTAAAACTAGCCGGCAATGTATGAAACGATTCATATTTCACACATTTCCTAGGCATTCTATAGAATGCCAAATGAGAAACCGGCAAAGTATGAAATACATCCCCGATTCGTTTCGAATATCACGTGGCAAGGCACTCGACTTTTAACGCGCGCCTCAGGCTCAGAATTTGTCAGTTGCACTTTGCGGTTTGTTCGGGAGTGTCAAAATACCCAATTTTAGGAGTTATTAGCGTCCTTTACACGTACGCTCTTTCTTGCGTTAAACCACAATCCCGCGCGATTGAGTGCACGTGTGAAGGTATCGGAGAGGAAGGAAAAGCTGCTTTGGAGCGTACTGCAGGTTTTCCCGCGCGCAATCCCGTATGCTCCAAGCACTCGCGAAAGAGCGTACGTGTAAAGGGTGCTAATGCTGCAAAAAATAGTTCTTTCTTAACCGAAACTACTTACCAGAAGTTAATAAATGTACAAAAAGCGAAAATGACTACTAAGAAGGAACCCAGGGACTATTGGTGGCTGAATCGCTATGATGTGATGATTGTGGAAAACAAAAGTAAACTCATTTATCCTGTTAAAGAAGGCGTCAGTACTATATAGTATTATGTCACGGACTCTGAGTTATTTCTCGTACTTCATGAAGCTCATTTGGCTATTGGACACGGTGGACATGATAGAATGTTGAAGAACTTTTAACCTAATACAAAAAAGTTACACGTCATGATATTGAACTGTACATCCACCTTTGTGAACCTTGCCAGAAAAAAAAACAGAAAGGAATTAAAAAGGGCATTGTTTTGAAACCTATGAAATTTTCAAAATTTAATTCCCGTTATCAGGCAGATCTTATTGACTTTCAGTCTCAGCCAGATAGAGAATACAAATTTATTATGGTGTACCAAGATCCTCTCACAAAATTTGTGATTCTCAATTCTCTAACGTCAAAGAGAGCTGAAGATAGCCTACAACCTAGTGGACATATTCTCGTTGCTTGGATCGCCATCTGTATTACAGTCTGACAATGTTAGGTAATATGCCAATAATGTGGTGACCAGCTTGAAGGAGTTTTGGCCAGCACTGAAGATCGTCCATGGGAAGCCTCGCAACAAAGCCAGGGTAGTGTCAAAAGAACTAATCGAGATATCGAAAATATGCTCTGTACTTGGGTGCAGGACAACAAATCTGACCTCTGGAGTGAAGGACTGCGTTTCGTTCAATTTATGAAAAATAGAGCTTATTCTTGAATCAAAAGAACACCATACGAAGCTCTCTTTGGCTGCAAACCTTAAAGTAGGGCTTACGACATATTTTCTACCCGAAGATGTTTTAAAAGACAAATATAGAGGAGCAGCTAGAAAAGTAATAGAAATCGTCCAAACAATGGAAAAATGTGAAACTAATCAGATTATGCAAGAAAAAGAGCTTGTTTAAAAAAACATGGATGAGATTATAGTCGATAGTGGATTGAACCAACATGATGAAGACATGCTTACCGAAGAGATTTCCGTTCCAGATACCAGTTGTGTGTGTTTAAAAGAAACGAGTGATGCTCTTGCATACAAAAGGTGTCGTCAAAAATTTCATACCTTCTGTGGCCATGCTACTAAAGATGGTGAAATGGATATTTTGTGCACCCTTTGTTTCAAAACTGAAAATGCTATTGAAGGAAATAAATTCTAAAATCAATCTGGAAATACAAGCCAAAAAAATTAACATGAATTCGGGAAAAAAATTTCCCACTGCTTCTTTGGGAACTACTGTGCGAGTTCCTATTCCTGACTTCGACAAGGGGAGAGGTGATTCGCGCAATATATTGGCAGTTGTAATGAGTGTGACAGAAGATTGTTTCTACCGACTTGGACCTTCTGAGGGAATTTTAAAACAACTCTATGCCGTAAGAACTTGCTTAGAATTGAAGATATTCCTGACCACGAAATTCCTCTCCGGTCAGTTGCAATTTCTCAGTCTAGTGGAAGCGGCCAAGGATTCGTCAAATGTATGTGTGAAACAAAGTGCCAAAATATGAAATGTCTTTGCGTGAAAAATGTAATGAAATGTAATTTAAAATATCATTCAAGCATACCATGTTTCAACAAGTAGGTTAATTTTAATTTCTTATTTTTTTATATGAAAATTGTGTTTCCCTTAATAATAAAGGCATAAATTTTGTTTTGTACAACTTTAATTTTTCTTTACGTATTTTGAATAATTTTTTTTTAATGGCACTCTCATTTTTTCGCAATAGCATTTGCATTTTTTAGGAATGCACGTCATTTATATAATAGCCTTATCAGAACCTTTTTTCATACTTTGCCTTATTAGCATTTGTCATTCTATAGAATGCCTAGGGAAAGTATGTAATAATTCTCATATTTCATACTTTGCCTAAAAACGTCCGGCATTATATACAATGCCGGCGTTTCATACTTTGCCGGTAACATATACATATATATATATATATATATATACATACATACATACTATATATATATATATATATATATATATATATATATATATATATATATATATATATATATATATATATATATATATATATATAAAGGTTAACCCCATGGGAACCTACATCATGGGAATACTACATTTTGCGGATAGCAACAAGCTTTCGAATCAGAAATCTCCAAATATTGACTGCGTTTACGTCATAGAAGCCTTTCCGTGTAGGTTAGCATGGCTTTTGAACGACGGTGTGTAAACTTAAGGGAAGATTCTCGCATTTGCATTGTTCTGCAGTATCAGTCGATCCCAGATAAAACTGTGCCTTTGTGATCTGAACACAGAGTGAAGCTTCGTATTTGACCATTTGTTATCAACTATCTCAAACTCTCTCATATCTTGTTGCTACAAACGTTGGCGTTGACGTGCGAAAACACGTTTTTCTTTAACATCATTGTGCATTTAAGTTCATACTATGGATGAATTAGAGTAGAACATCCAGTGCATGTTTAAACAAATAATACATTAAGACATTACATAAAAAGGTATCTCAGAAATATTCCAAACTATCTTGTTTCAAGAAAGCAGAATATAAATGGAAGGAGGATAAAATTCTCTGTGCAATTTGTAATTAACATCGAGAAACTTATGTTCGTCATTGGGTTTGCGTAACATTTCTACCTTTTGAGATAGATAATAAACGTATATCTTTAGAAAGTTCTCTACGGAAGGCTTCCCCCAGAGTAGCAAATGTCAGAGGATGGACGAATGGTTAGAGTGATGGCCTTTGGTACTATACAACAGGAACGCACAGCTTCTTAAAATCCACACACAAATAATAATAATAATAATAATAATAATAATTTAAGGATCCAGGGGTAAAACCACTTTACAGCCATTTTTACGAAAATGAGTTAGCAGTGCCATCTTGTAGCTTTCAAGGAGTACTAACACCACGTGCATTCGTATCTGGGGCAGAACCACTTCAAAGCCGTGAAAAATAACGACAAAGTTTCGGTGTGCCGGGAAAAAACCACTTTACTCCAAATTTAAAATTACTCCAACTTCAAAACGAAGTTTTTGGAGTAAAGTGGTTTTACCCCTGGACCCTTCAATTCTAAATCACTTGTTCACAGTCGCAAGTATGTAAGAGTCATGAGTATCTGTCTAATATCTCCTTCTTTTTTTCTGAGGGCGTGTAGGTTACAAAATTACACATTTTTTAAAATTTTCAAGCTTTTTTCTACGATTTTATCTCTCAAATATGTCTTTTTATGGAAATTCATTAAATATATAAAAGATACTTGTACAATTCGCAATTTTCTTTGAAAACAATAAAACCAAAAACTTATAGCTTGTTAAAAAAATTTATGAGCCTGAAGCTACCTAGTGGTCAGCACGTTGGATTTCGGACTGAGAGAGCGGTTCGATTCCCGACAAATGTCACTTAACGCCTTCGTAACTTTGATAACACTGACACACTTTGATAACGCCATCGTAAACATTGATGTTTCTGAGACGCACGCAGGTTTAGGGCCTGTTCACATAGAATCCGTCAGCGTCCATCAGCGTTACTCGGATTCAAATACATTTAACTAATTGCAAACCTCCAAACGATTAGCGCCGACATTGTTAAGGCCTGTGACTGATTTAAAATATTTAAATACGAGTAACGCTAACGCTAACTGATTCTGTGTGAACATGCCCTTGAGCTTACACAAATCGCTCACTCCTTTCAACAACGTTTTTATCTCAAAAATCGGCGATTTTCAGTTATGCCTGTTTTCAGAATGCCCTGAAAGAGTAGTATATCCCTGCAAGATCGTTATATATCGCCGCTCAATATTTAGCCGCTAGAGAGCAGAATTAATATTTATTTTCAATACATTTTATTCTACTTTTAAACTTTAAAATCACTGTCCTGAAAAGTCACGTTTTTTTTAGATATGACATTGTTGAAAGGAGTGATCGAAATGTTAAGGCGAAAAATAAATAGTATTTTTCGGTCATATCGAATTTCATTAAATTCGCATGTCAAAGGGGTTAAACGATTTATGATGTCACGAAAAAAATGTACACTACCTCGATAGAGTTTTTAACGAGAAACCACATCTGTTCTCGTTTAAATGAGTTCTAGACGACAGGTGCAAGCACTCTGATTAAAACACTTGAAAAGAATGTTTCCAAATTAGTTTTCGTAAATTAGTTTGGACGTGTTTATCACTCGAACCAGCGAATAAATTGTCAACGCAAAAGTGGTTAAAAGCCATCTATTTCATAATGTTCAACTGATTTTCTATTACAAACATCTGAAAAAATACGGATTTGTATCGTAATTAAAACTTTGTACAGGAGTAATACATCCTCTTACCAACTCGATAAATATATTTTGCCATCTGAATGTTGAGATCAACTTTTCTTTTAATAATCTGAGAATAACTATTCATATATACAGTTGAACCTTGATCTACCGTTTTTCAAGGGACCAATTGCACTGAACGATAAATGTGGGAAAACTCTGGATGCGAAAACATAACAAAGAAATGTGATCATTGGGACTGGATGATATAAACGGCACATACGGGAAAACGATGATTCGGGGAACGTTCGATCGAGGTCCTACTGTACTATTCATACGTAAGTTTATCAGATTTCACATTTTACAGCTTTTTAAATCCCTGAATGCCTTAAGGCGGGACGGGATCGTTATGCCTTAGCCTTACTTTTTTTTAATTGTGATTCCGCCTAAAACAATTACCGGAACTATATTATCCTCTCAATTATTCATTTATTTCGGCTAAGAGGAAAAATTGGGCAGTAGACGTCTGCGCGGCAGATGTTTTACAAAAGCTAATAGACCAAAAGAAAAAACAAAAGATAGCTACACATGGTTACTTTCTCACATCTGAAACATCATTTAAAATATATTTAAATGAACCTCCCACCATATTTTTTAACATTAGTATCCTTTCATCATTCTTACATAAAGGGTTGAATTTATCTCCCAAGTTATTTACTACTTTAACCCTCAAACGTTACAGTGGGGGTCGGTTCCGACCTAAGGATGTGTCTCCCCCCCTCCCGTACTCTCCCCTCTCATTGCAAAAGATGAGTTGAAAGAAACCCTACCAGGTAGACATACTAGACCACCCTACTAGATATAGAAATAAGTAAATACGGGTGTCTTTGTTGAAAAACATTATTCGTGATCACCAGTCATTTTTTTTAAAATTTTAGCCTTTTTTTAATTTTTAATTTCTAATTTCGATTTTGAAGGTAAAAAATGTTAGTATATATTATTTTTTACATTTTTGTGCTCGGAAAGTTGGTTTCACTAACTTCTAAAACTGGGAAGACTAATTACATATTAGACCTAATATATACAACATTATATGTAAATGCCTGAGAGATTTTCTTTGTTTAACAAAATTACAATTCGTTGGTCATTTTTTCTACAAAAAAGGGCTTTATTTTATGTAAAATATTATCAATAAATGTTATTATACAACCAAAATGCTTATTGTGTACTTATTTCTACTAAAAACCTCATCAAAAAAGTGATCGGGTCGGATCCGACCCGACCGTACCATCTATTTCGTCTCAAACCACTGTACCGTTTGAGGGTTAGGAGCATCGTACAAGAAAACAACTTACTCACACAGCGATATATTACAGCAATCAACCTATGGACTCCCTAAAAATCGCAACTGTCTGACAGCTGTACTTTTTATCTGTAGTTTCTGATAGCTAATCGAGATTAATGCTAGAAAAAAATTATTTTTAAAGTAAAATTTGGCTTACAGGTGGTGCATCAGATTTTCAATCCCTATCTTAAGCTATGGAAAATGTTTCACTACGTAATTTTGTTAATTTGTGGTTAGCAAGTGCCTGTTTCGGACTTTGTGTTTTGGCTTAAAAAATAGACAGCGTTTTAAAATTTTTTAATTTTTAGTTAACGCTTTACCAGGTATTTAATTATTAATTGTCCATCTTTACCAAAAAATTATTTTTTAAATTAAGATTGATAAAGGGATTTTTGAAAATTACGCGCATTGCATACGGGGATCTATTTTAAGATGCAGTAAACAGAATTTAAAAAAAAAAACATTTGATAATCTGTGATAAGGTGATTACCGAGAGAATAATAAGTCGTAGCTCAGAAATTTAAAAGTCTACGAGGTCAGCTGATACACCACACAATAATGGCGGAGGAAGAATTTGGATGCCCCCAAGCGCAGTATAGTTTTCAAGCCCTTTTACTCTAGATACTATTAATAAATGTTAATTATTACTTAAGATATTTCTTCCTAAGAAAAGAAAGTTTTATTTGATCTTTATTAGATAGTAAAAACTTGTACTGCGCCGTTTGTCGTTCGACGAACAGCAAATTGTCTAGATCAGGCATACTCAAACTGCGGCCCAACAAGTTTTTATGTGCGGCCTAAAATACTCAGCCCACTGTGGCATTAATGAAAATGAGATGGTAGACGCAGCAGCTAAACAAGCAACAACACTGAATGAAATCACAGGAAATTATAAATTAACTAAAGAACAGATTAAGAATAAAATTAAGAATTATTACATAAATATATGGCAAGAAAATTGGGAGAGAAGCAGTGTAGGAATGAAAGTATTTGAGGTATTCCCTAGAGTTTCTACGAAAAGACTGTCGGCAGATTTCCTTGTTAATCAAGCAATAACTGAACATGGCTGTATAGGAGTCTATCAAAACAGATTTTTTGCTAAAACAGATCTTTGTGAGTGTGGCAATATACAAACTATAAAGCACTGTATATACAATTGTAGCAAATGGGCTGAAGCACGAAAAAACCTACCTTTGGGCTTTCAAGATTGGGCCCCTAGTAAATTATTTACGGATTATTATTGTAGAAGGTACATCAAGAATATTATGCAGGAACTTATGAATATACACTTCCCCCTACAAGGGGAAGGTGGATAGCCCCTCAGATTTAAAAAAAAAGACAGGTAAACGAATTACAAAAAGAAAAACTTCGGGACCCGGTTGGGTTGGATTGCCGTCGGCATGATTAGTTTTATTATTGAAGGGCCGTATAACCTTCGGGTGTGGACGGCGGCGATATTACTTAATACTCAAATTCACTTTCAGGCAGGTGCTTTGTAAACTTAATTTTGGAAATGAGTGCCTGAAAAAGGCAAAACTATGCCGCCTACTGCTCACGCTGTTCGCGTCAACGTACCTTTGTGAATAAGCAAATTTCAAAATGAGATAGGCGAAGGACGTATATCGATATCGGCTTATTGATCGCACAAGAAGATTTACATGTGAAGATTTACATGTGTTTCTTAGAAAAGTAATTGTTAGTTTAGAAGAAATAGGTTTTAATGTTTTATGTGTTATTGCATATAATAAATTCAATTTATCGAAAAGCATTGTCTTTCTTTCTTGAGGATGCAGTCAGCATTGCAGCTAAAACTTCAAACTAAAGCTTTTGGTGAGGTTGAAATTGATGATTTTGAAAAAACTGAATGTATAAATAGTAATTTTGACATATGTGTGAAAGCATTAGATATTACAAATGCAAAACCTTACTTTCCAGTAATTATTTATTTAGCTGGGTTTTGTATGTACTCAGTTTTGAAAAGGGAAAGCTGTTTGTCATGTAAGGAATTGCATTTGCTAGATAAAGAATGGGTTGTAAGCGTTGATTATGATTTTTTGAGAAACTTAGATAGAGGTCGATTAATGTATCCCCGTGAGCACATTGTAAATGCAGTATTGTATAATTATATTATTATAAATAAATTATGCTTTCACCGTGAGCTAGAATTTCTAAGAAAGCAGAATCATCGACATATAGCTACTGCATCTACAATGTATGTATTAGATTATAGTGATATGCTGCAATCAGATGTGCTTTGTGAAAATTTTCCCAGTGCTGATATTATTTTAAAGAAAGTAATATGGGTATCCACAAATATTTTGTTAAATAATTTTTGTAAGAAAAAAGATGCTGATGCAATTTTAGCTGCTCACTCAAAAAAGAAATCTAATAAAGCATCAAAGAGAAAGCTAGAGACACTTACACACAATTAAATGTCTCAAATATCTGTAAATCTGTCTCTATTGTTTCATTAAATATAATGTGTATTGAAAGGATTTAGATAAATGTTTTATGTATAATTTTATTATATAATGTGATGTGTAATTGAAATTAAATAAATTGATTAAAAACTGGTTGTACTTTTTTCATTGTAGTTACAATGTTATTCATTTTTGCTTTATAGTCTTTCATCATCAGTAGCAAAAATCCAACAAAATCGAATTAAGAAAAATATTGTCTAGTAGTGCATATAGAAATCAACCAAGAAGTTTTTTACCCTGTGTGTGACGTGTTTGTTCTTTAAGGTTACAATCAAAGTTTAATGATTTTACTATGCTAAAAGGAGTACTCTAGCTGAATTTTGAATATTTTGGTTGTTTAAATTTTTCCATAAATAACATTAAATTTTCAACTTTTGCAAACTATTAATTTCAATATTCCACTAATCTGCTTCTCCACTTTTTTATGAATGAAACAACTCATTAAAAAGCTTGTAAGTTCAAATAATTTTCTCAAAGAATTATGTAAACAATGCTATATCGCACACTGCTTTCGGGAGTTGGATCAGTTGGGGAAGGACGCACGGGAAAGATCCCAGTAGCGTGACGTCACTACCTAGTTGTGAGGCCTGGGTTTCGAAGGTCACGGCTTGGGCCGCACAAATAGTCGTTGAGGGCTCCATGAGGTCCGAAGGTGGCGAGTTTTATATGCCTGGTGTATAGTATAGAACTGGTATGTTATGGAAATAAGGTAACTAAAAAGTTGGAGAAAGATATTCGTGTTAAACATTTCTTGGAAAAATTGTATCCGTGCTACACTAACAACGCGGCGCAAAATATACCTTAAATATTAAATTTCATAGGGAACGACAACGAATTTTACTTAAGAATCCTTAAGAAATTCAGTAGTGTTTATATTTTTAAGATAATTCATGACCATCAAAATTGATCATTTAAATTTGGATAATTTGTCTCGAAGAAAAAAAAATTAGCTTAATCATTGCATGTACTTTAAAATAAGTGTTTGTTTTAAAGGCCTGTTCACATAGGACTCCGCTGCGTTGCGTTAAGGAAAAGATGACGTTGAGACGAAAATAAACCAATCATAGGCCTCCAAACGATTAGCAATGAAATTTTTAACGCCTATGATTGGTTTATTTTCATCTCAACGTCATCTTTTCCTTAACGCTACGCAACGGACTCCTATGTGAACAGGCCCTTAGGTAAGAGTAATTAGAACATTTTCTTTGTTTACTTATAGACTGAAACTACGCTATTAAAACAATTGGTTAAGATCCACTTGGCGCACTAAATTCAGTGCACTTTTCGAGTGCTCGGTTTCATTGCTCCCCATACTACAAAAGAGATATAAAGTCCATAATAAACCATATATCTCCAGGGTTCTGCAGATTTTGACCTTGAACCTGGGGCCCAGTGACTCCTGAAACCTACCCAGCTGTGAATACATCAGAATCTTTTACAAATAAAAAGGGAGCCAAACCCTTCTCACCATTCGTCAGGTCAGCTTAAAAACTTTTTATCATTTCGTGTTGCAATAAAAAAAATTAACCGATAACGTTATCGCTCCTCTAAAAATAATTCACGATATCCGTTTCGCAGTCAAGAATACTGTACATCGGAACCTTGATTTGAAAACTTCGATTCATGCAAAGTGAGAAGAGGTCAATAGATAAAAACAATTAACGACAGACGCATGTAATGTGTAAAGACGTTTTTATTTTAATTTCACTTAGATTTGAGCTTTTTTAAAATTATTGTTACTATTTCATCTTTTAAGTTTATCACTGACGTCCGTAAAACGAAGGAATAATCATTTTCTTTTCAGTTCCTCAAAATGTTCTTTTATCACTTTAAAGTTTTATTTTAGATGGATGACATAACTTTTAGGTGATAGGGCTTTTATCATTACTTTAGAAGGTTAAAATCTTCCATATGGAGATGAGAAGAATGGTATCCCCGCCATGGATACATATCCCTGACAAGAAAGGATATCTTAAGGAAAATGCCCCTATAATGTGCCATGTCCCTAAAGGGCGGCCCATTATAGGGACATGGCCCATTATAGGTGCATTTACCTTAAATATTATCAAATCCCCGAGGAAGGGTAAAATTGCCAAAGTATTTGATTGGCTGGTAGTTTTTGGAAATCCGTGATTCTGATATTTTGTTACATGAGGTCTAAACAGGACGGGATAAATTTAGCCGATTGTGAGAGGCTACGAACTTTATGCCGACCGTTGGACTCGGACTTCAGACCCACGCAGCTTCTGGTATCGAAAGGCAGCGCCTGTTCATCTTCCTCAAATATATTCGGACACTACCCTTTTCTGTTTTTATGACTGCTGTTTCCTGTTGAGCAAGAAATTACACCGTGAGCGTTGAAGTTCAAGATATAAAGCCTCGAACATTGCTATCGGTAGAACTGCATTTAGGAATCATTTGCAGCGATAGGGAATGGCCGAATAGTTAGTGTATTGTCTTCCGAAACAGAATCAATGGATTCAAAGCTCGCGGTAGTAGACCTCCAATGTAGTTCTGGTCAGTTTAGCTGTCGTGTTGCAAAAGATGATAGTAGCACCCTAAAGTAACCAACAAATCAATATAGATTTTTAACATAGTTTACTCACAAGATGCCATATCGGTATAATTTCAATAAATGACATTATACGGCGGGTTGAACATTGAAACAGCTGGATTTGCGAAATCAGTTTCAGGAAACATGTTTCTTGAAACTAGTTTCACATGAGGTCGCACACCGGGAAACTTTAATTTTCAGTTTCTACGATGTCATCAGGTAACGATGATGTGTTCATGCTTTGGTATACGAAAAAAGAAAAGGAGGGAAAAGTGCATGGTTCATCCATTTATAAGCGAACACACGACAGCTATGTGGTTACCAAGGAATTAAGTGCAGACTAGGAAAAACATTCCTCTGCTGCTAGTTGACAATGTTAGACTGGATCTTATTTAAACATCTTTGGGCAAGCTGAAGACAAGTATTGAGGGAAGAATTTTAAATTAAAGAATTGTACAAGAAATGAGGTATCATCAAAATATTTGAGGGGACACTGGTATGCGAACATGCAGCTGCAAGCGTCTACACAAAACCACATTGCTTGAAACTATATTCACAAGTTTCAACAGAAGATGGTTGCGCCCCCCCCCCCCTCGGCAACTATATTTTCATGAAACGCAGTGTGAGCATCTTTGTGTTTTTATATGGAATGGTTTTCGTCAGACCCGAGTTTCTCGTTTCATGAAACTGTTTCACAAAACCAGCTTCCTCAGTGTGCGGCCGCCTAACAGTAATAAGGCAGGGTTGCTAACCTCATGGCTTGGCAGAACATACAAGCGGTTAGAATCCGCCTTTCATTAAAAAAAAAAATACGTACTTGCATTCCTAGAGGAAAGTGGTTTTTTTTTCCGAAACTTCTGGCGTCAAATATTCCACTATTCCCTATTCCTACATTTTGGAAATATAGTGTCTAGGCTAGATATGGGCCCGTTAAAATCGTAAACCGGAAAGTCCTTCTAGAAGTCAGTGAATGGGGGAAGATACGAGCCCTCCAAACATCGCCCCCCGGGAGTTCTCGATCAAAACTGAGGTGGCACAAAAGGACCAATGTTGACTCAACCGTATAGTGTTTGCTTCCAGATAAAAGTAGTCAATCCGCGGTATATAGTGCGAATGTTTCTGGACAAGTGCCTCTGCACTAGAAAAAACAAAAACATTCTGGAAATATTATCGAACTATTAATAGCCTTTTTCGGCTTTATAAAGCTTCCTATCACACAGTATGGTTTGTGAAGGTGTAGTGAGAAAGTCTGAAATATTAGACCAGCGGCTTCCAATCTCAGATAGAAAACCTCTGGAATGAACTGATTGGGAGATGACTGACACTTTAATCTCATCAACCGCATTTACATTATCTCTAGAGAATGCTTAAAAGTAAACAAAGTATCTGATTCCTTTTAGCCTCTTCATGCGTGGTCTCATATATTTCCCGGATGAACTAATTAGACGTTTCCGACACTGTGACGCTGTTGAAACCGGCTTCTGGGGTTATTATATTAATTGTGAAATTTTACAAATCTAGTTTCTTTCCTTATACTATTAGCTTATACTATTAAAGTAACATATTGTTTAGGAAAGAATATAAATACCTCTTAAATGATAAACATAGTTTAATATAAATACTGTCTAATAATTTTATTTTTTAGTAATGCAGGGGGGGTGGGAGGTGAAATCTCTCAGGTAGAAATGAGTACTCATTTAATTAAATCTAAAGTTGAGCCTAACATCATTGAATGGAAAAATAAGCCATTATATATATATATATATATATATATATAACAGTTCCGTAACTGTCTGACTGACTGACTGACATATAACGTACAGACCAAACCGCTGGACCTAAAGGGCTGAAATTTTGCATGGCGATTCTTTTTATAACGTAGGGGGGCACTAAGAAAGATTTTTGAAAAATTCTTCTTAGATTTTTTTAAATTAATTTTTTAAGCTGTTTTTGTAACTTTTTTAAGTATGCATTTAAAATAATAATCTGAGGGTTATAAAATTTATATCACGAGAAAGATCATAACAATTCCTTTAAAATAAAATCTTCGAATCTTTACCTCCATTTTCTGATTTGTGGTGAACTTTTAAAGATTAATTTTTAGAATTTAATTTATTAAATGCTGATCACGTGGTTTCTTTTTCTGGTACTTTAAATTAATTTTTCGTCACGTGCATAACAACGAAATAAATTGACAAAAAAATATTAAAATACAGTAAAACATAAAATTTAAACACTAGACTAATTGAGATGGAATTTTTTTAAGAATTTAATTGAAGTTAGTGACTCCATCCAGGGACTGATAGATCACATTTATCCAGGCATTGATCAAATACAGATTAAGTCTGTAGAATGGTTTTGCGAAAGGGCCATTTTGACTCCAAAAAACGATCAAGTTGCCTTCATTAATGACATTTTGATAAAGTCCTTTGTCGGGGAAGAAATGGTCTACACGTCGATAGACACTGTCTGTAATTCAGATGATGCCGTTAACTTAACTATCCGGTAGAGCTTTTAAATTCCCTTAAACCACCGGGTCTTCCATACCATAAGCTCTTTTGCGGAAGAGCGCACCCGTAATGCTAATTCGGAATTTAAAACCACCGAAATTGTGTAATGGCACTAGACTACAAGTCAAAGCCCTGCATAAAAATTTAATCGAAGCCAATATTTTAACCGGGTGTGCTCAAGGAGAAAAAGTGTTCGTGCCACGCATTTCTCTAATACCCATAACCTCCCCTTTGACTTTAATAGACTGCAATTTACCTTCATAGTATGCTTCACCATGACGATAAGGCCAAACATTTTAAAGGCCAAGCATTAAAATACGCTGGCGTAGATTTAAGAGAAAATTGTTTCTCCCACGGTCAGTTTTACGTAGCTTGCTCACGCTTAAGTTTTCGGACGAGCCTGGTAATATTAGTTCCGCCCAATTAAGAAATAAAAATATTGGTTATAAGGAAATCCTCTAAAAAGCAATTTCATTATTTTTTATTGTAATTATCCTAAAATGTACTCCGTAGCGAAGCACGGGTATTCAATTTGTGTGTGTGTGTGTGCGCGCGCGCTTGCTTGCGTGTTGCTCGATCCATAGTTCGATTTTAATAAAAGAAAACTATCAGTGAGAGTGGAGGAAGGAAAATAGGACATCACAAAGTGAAGTCTTTGAAACTAACTGTAATTAAGTAGGAAGCAGGAATAGTTACATGCACTATTTGGGTAAGTGTATCCTTTTTGGTAAATCAATACAGTTAATAAATAGAAGTCAATACGTGTAACGTGATAATAGACGTAAAGGAACAAGAAAGCAAGCAGTATAGTTCTCTCTCCTGACGAAGGACAGTATAGAACGCTATAAACTGCATGTAGTCAAAAACGAGAGGTACAAATCCGCAGAAATTTTGACTGTGGTGTACTTACCACGTTTTATGTAACTCACGTGTACTCGTAATGTAACTTTTTCCGATATTTTTTTAATCGAATTTTCCCGGGCCTCGGGTTGCCCAAATTGGTCGGCAGATCTGTACTGCCCGTCCGACGTCCAGGCCCATAATAATCATGAACAGAACAGGAGATATTATATCCCTCGGCTGAGTTTGCAAGTATTGCTACGCAGCGTCTGGTCTTCAAGTTCTTCATGCGTATGGACTAACCGTCCGGGACGCTGATTATGTCGAATTAATCGAATTTTCCAGTTTCACTTAAAACCAGCTTCTACTCGCATCTTATGTTGGTGGTGGAACTGCACTGGGATTTAATATGATTTCAAGCGCGTTTATCTAAATAGAACAGAGAATGAAAAACTTTCCATTTTGGAAGTATATCATGAGACTGAAATCAGACACCTGTTGATATGGACTTTCTAAAAAATTCAACAACCTTTATTGTGGTATAGATGTATTAACATAATTCCTTATTTCCAATTTCAAATACACCATATAGAGCCCGACATAATAACTAAGGCCTGCCAGGATTCAATCCCTGCCGGTGAAACGGGGCAAAATCTGGTGGGCTCGTACCTTTTTCCATCCTCTTTGACTTCGTAGAAGGACTTCTCGGTCTAGAGATTTAACGTGCGCATATCCGGCCTAGACACGAAAGTATTCAATAGCGTCATCGGGATTCGAACAGAGCACCCCCAGTTCGAAGCCCAATAAGTAATAACGCTCTACCAGTAGGATACCTCGCTGAACATCATGATTCAAATAAAATTCATTTTTATCATTTAATTATTAAACCAAACTATTTCTTTAGTTATATTTTCCGCTTTTTTTTCTTTGTTTTCTTGAGAGTGAAAAAATATTTTAAAAACGATAATCTTTAAAAATTTGTTTAAACGATTATTTTATCATCTTTAAAGATTATCTTTAACTATTATGCAAATAAATACTTTACGCTTTGAAGAAGTCAAGAAGTTTCCACTCTATGTTCTATCTTAGTTCAATATGCTTTGAGACTTCTCCTATTCCATTGCGTATCGTCGTATCTATCGCGATGAAGTTTATAAAACTTTGTTTTTCTTTACCAAACGTGCATGTACACGTGGAAATCTCTCTGCAACGAAGAACTTGTATTTACTCACGTTGAAGAGCACGTTGCAGAACGTTTACAAAAGTAGATTTCTCAATGACTTATATCTAAACCGATAACCTAAGACGACAGAATATCGAAAGATAACCGAACTCACTGATAAAGGTGACTATAGTCTTCAAAGTGTTCTTAAAGCCTAAATAAGAGTATTTATTATAAATACTCTTATTTAGGACGTTGTATTTACTATATTTTTTTTTTGCCATTAACTGCATACACTGACCGTTGCACTTAATTTGAATGAACTCCGTAGCGAAGCACGGGTATTCAGCTAGTCTTTAATATTTTAGGACAAATCATTAAAAAATGATGTTGAAGATATATAATTCTGTTGATAGTATAACACAACAGAAATGCTCTCACTTATAAGAGTTAAGAGTCTCATTTAATCAAATGCGTATAAAAAAAACCTGTGACGTGTCAAAAGAAGGAATTTACTAGCCTTCAATGAGTCTTGCGTTTCCTTTATCGATAAGTGCCCACTCTAACTGGTTATCTGTGCCCACTCTTACTGGTTAGAAATCACCAGGGAAATGAAATTAAAATTCATCAGTTGGCAGGAATTTTCAAGCAATAAAAGTAATTTCTCTTTTAGTAAAAGGAATGCTCTCTATTTTCTAAAGAGTTCATATTTTCCCTTTTATCCTGCAGCACAGTGCAAGAACACAAAACTTGTCGCAGAGCAACAGAGAAGATATTCTGTAAATTATAAAGTAATTTCTTACTCAGCAACTCCCGTGGATGAGGGATCAAATACAGTAAAACCTCTCATTATCGGCCACCCACTGGATAGAAATAAAAATCCGTAGAAGTGGGAGTGGTTTACTAGTAGATGTTGATAGGTGCAACAGATGGACGTCTAAAATAGATGGCTTTGGCAAAATATTTTTGTAATTCTTCCGTAAATTACGGAATAATAGGGAGCTATCAAGAAGAATTATTCTATTATTCTAGGGAGAATAAGGACCTACAGAGAGGAATTATTCTGCAATTCTTCTCTACATGTTCGGAGCGAATTTCCTGTAGGACTTATAAGGAACGAACGTAGAAATTTCGTACTGTGGCGTCACGACAAGTAGTAAGGCTATTCTCTCTGAGGCATTTTGAAGAAATTTCACAACTATTGATCCATACCAAAGAAAGACAGAGTTCTAATTAAAAGCGAAGCCAAATTTTTAAAACAAAAACTTAACAAGTACATTTATTTACAAAAAGAATTAAACATTAAACACTTCCGACATAATCACTTAATTTACGTGCAGATTCACAAATGCACGCTCCAGGGCCCATTCTCGGCCCAACAACACAGGAGCCTAGCAAACACACGTCTATCCCGCTCGGATTTTATACAGCGTCCCTCTCCAATGTCTGGATTTTCAAAAGGGGTGGAGGGGCCGGCAGATTATCGGCTGACAGCTCTTCTTAGACGCCGAACTTTATTACATTGCCGTAACGTTAAGATGACAGCTTTAGTAGCTGCATCTGTGAGGAAAACGGTTTTTAATCCCCCCACGTGTTCCGAACTGGTGGAACCGAACAACACATTCCTTGAAAAACACGCAGCTGTGTTTCAAGCGCTTGTGGGGTCTCGGGAAAAAATAAGACCATATTTCCAGTACGCTACAGTACCGTTCGTTTGTCAACGTTTCTTGTTGTAATCACTCCACTTGTGGGATTTTTTTTTATCGAGAGATGTGGAAATGACCGTTTAAATATTCGAGAACCTGGTATAGAGATCCAGTGGAAATTCAAATAATGTACACATAGGGGTTCCATACCAATGCCATGGGTTGTAACACTGACCATGTAAAAGCAGTGGCCCGATATGTACAGATGCTATGACGTTTCTTCAAGAGAATTCATATTCTCTCAATACTTACAAAGTCAAACAAGCAGTGCCAGTCGTTAATATAAAATGTTCTAAAATGTTAAAACGAAGGAATTTCTTAAGTTTACAGCTTTTCAAAAACTATTCGAATTATTGGTGGGATATCTGTTATCTAAGATTTTTATAACACTTTTACGAGGGTTTTATTTCCAGTTGAAACTAAGGTAAGATTTAATGGTTTGATATTTATGGCTTAAAAGGTACTTATACTGGGCCAAACCATTAGATATACAAAACAAAGGATACTAAACATCGCGAATGAAAAATATAAAAGCTTTTCAAAGAAAGAAAATACTAAACATTAAACAAAGAAAAAGATTTTAAAAGTTCTAAAACATTGTCAACCAATGGGAAATTTTGCCCAAATGATTAACGCGAAACTTGACTAAATACATCAGCCATTACATAAACAAGATGTCAAAGCAGAAAAATAAATCTTATATTCAAATGTAAAAGTCAATTTTGATAAGTTTAAAAAGCCCAATAAGATGCCAGATTTGTTATTTTCATTTTTCCCCTCAAGCAAAGACATAAAAACATGTGTTATAAGTAAACCCATTAGACAGCTCTCACGCAGGACCTCTAGAAAGACAGATAAAATGGCGCTAAGTGGCACCAGTGGAGTGTGAAGGCACCTCTGAAGTTGCCTTGCATTTACGATTATCTCTTTTCTTCTTGTATCGGAAATATACAAAGTGTCATCTGTATATTATCTCAAATTGGCTAAAGTAGACAGGTTTTCTTTAGGCATTTAAGTTGTTTTTCTTTCTCTCTTACAGGCTTTGCTGTAAAACTTTCTGGTAGCCAGGGATTTAGTGGTTTTTACACAAATACAAATTCCACTGACAGAGGCTAGTTAGTGGGTTCTTAAGGAGAAATTTGTGTTTACGGTTATTTGGGATCATGGGATTAGTTTAGTTTTCTCAAACAGAAATTTTATTAGCAGATTTTGAGCAAAGGTCTTTAACAGTTATCGGGAGAAATTATCACCATACTCCCTGTAGAAGCAGAATTGAAATATTTAGCGCTAAATAAACTATTCTTACTAATTGACAAACTGATACACACAATACTGTCATTTATGACCCTTCTAAGAATGATTAACCAGCTGAAACTGGCAGGTAAGAGATAACGACTACTTTGAAGAATACATTTATGACCTATTTCCTGAATGAGGAATAACTCTTTTCACGCAGCATATCACTCCTCGAGTTGAAGGAAATAAACAGAAAATACGGGAAATGAGCTCGAGATAAAAATAAGCATAGGAATTACATTTATTGGAACCTGTTGGTTCACGGCAGGAAAAAAAATCGTCAATGCTTTTTAATCTGTTTCTAAGCAGATGATGAGTGTGGCATATTTTTCTTCAAGTAGTGTAAACCAAGTAATTCTTCAATGGGCGACATCTGGCGACAACATGCAACTTAAGATGCAGGATATGACATCATATATCATATTTTGATTCCAGACATTTCAATTTCGAAAGAAAAGATATACCTGACATTTAGGTAAATTAGCTTTAGCGAATGTGTGAAGTTCGCCTTCCCCATTAAGTTAAGGGGGTACGGGACATATTTAAAAAAAAAATTTATTTATTGAGTTAAAATTTAGAATTTTTTTGTGATGGTCAACCATATAATTTGTAAACAAAACCACATCATAAAATTTCTTTAAAAGTTTTTAAAAAATTTTTAAATTTAAAATTTTTAATAAAAGTGGGGTAATTTAAAATCTTTATAACTCGAAATATTATTTATCAAATTTCGAAATTTTTTCATTTAATTAAACAGAAATATATATGTTTTAATTTTAATTCAGTATTTTTTGAAATATTAATTTTTAAAGAAATTAAAAATATTTAGATAAAAAATTACAAAACAGATTATGTAACTTATTTTTAAAAAATCATATTTTCAAAAACAAATATTTTTTTCAAATTTGCTGAATCAAAATTATAGCAAAATAGTTGAAAAAGACATGTTCCAAGTTTCAACCATTTATCTTTAACCGTTCTTGACTTATAACAATTTAAAGACGAGAAATGGGGAAAAAAAACCATCATGCAGAAAAAAGCACTTTAAACAACGATTGGCTACTATTAGAATGTTGCAAAAAAATAATAATTTATCCTGTTCTAATTAAGATAGAAACATGATTTAAATTTCATTTTAAGCGTAAAGGAAAAAAAAAATTTAATGCAATAAATTTTTTTTCGAAAATTCGAACAATTTTGTGTCCTGGACCCCCTTAAAAAATTAACAGCTGTTATAAAAATAACTACTAGTTTACTGTTGCGTTGAAAGCAAGGTTGAATTCTTCAGCAGTGTGTCTGGTTGGGAACTTTTAAGCTCTGAAACTATGATTCTAAATCTCAGATCTTAAGAAAGGAAATTTACAACAAGTAACATCGGACATGCAGATCAGTCTCTGTGAACTAAAATATCTCCTGTAAGTACTCCTGCAAGTTAATATTACTAACTCATCTTCTCCTCAGAAAAATTCATGATGTCCTCCGACAGACCCACAAGCAAGTAACTCAAAGATATTCGTGTGTGCGTGTGATTGTAACAGATTTGCAATTATTGTATAAGAAATTTGCTTGATGTGTAAAATATTGCTGCCTTTGGAACACTAGTAGTTATATATCGATGCTTAAACTTCAAAACCTCTCAACTGAAAAATTTTAAATTTTACAGGAAGGCTAAAAACCTTTTAACAAATAAGTCACAGCTGTAGATAAATAGGTTAACAAATAAGTCACAGCTGTTGATTAAAATGCATTTAAAATGCACTTAACACTATTTATTGATATTTCTTATGAATCAATAGATAGAAATAGCTGTGGGTTATCGTATTCCCACATAAAACGAAAACAGCAAAAAATAGTAGTTGAGAGGTTTTGGAGTTTAGGTATCGATATCCCTAAAAAATTTGGTTTAACGTAGGATAGTAAAGTTCTCATTTCCGTCTAGACTGGTGCGACATTTAGTTTTCGCACCAACCTGTTTAGAAAAGCTGGATTCATACAAATGTGTTATTGCAACCAGTGATAGATCTCAGATAGCCCTTTCAATAAAACTCTCACAAACTCCTGTCACATGCGCAGTTATCGCAGTTATCATAGTTTCATTTTAATATGTTTTTCGGTTTTTATTTATACATTCAATCAAAAGAAAAATTCTGAAAAAGAAAGTTGGTTAAAAACATTCTTTCGCAGTTCTTAAACAAACACACCCGAAAATATCCACTCCTGTAATACTCCTATTTTTTAAATAGATTTGCTTCTTTCTTTTTATTATTTTGAAATTATTATTCACATATTCGATCAAAAATAAAGTTTAAAAAAAAAGTCGCTTAAAATTGCGGACAAAAAGCAGTCTGAAATACATTCCGTATTTCATAAACAAACACATCCGAAAATATGACTTTTTCCCCTATTTTCTAAGTAGACTAGCTTTTCTCGCGCATGCGTAACAGCTTCCAGGGACCTTGCTTCCGTGGTCGGACAGTACATATATATAGATACATATATACATAAAAAAGAGGTAAGCAACAATAAGTAATCCTACGTTAATAACCTACAGTAGTTTCGTTAGCAGAGACTACATGAAATTTGTTTTTCAATACATTAAATTGGCTTGAAAATATCAGCATTTAAACAGATTTAGTTTCTGTGCTCGAAACTAATAAATTACATGCTATAATCACAAATAAGTATGAGTATGCATGTGCAGGCAGAGAGGCATCATCTTCCCGTTTAAATGTAATAAAAAAATTACTGAATATTTCTGAGATTTTCCTCTTACAAAAATAAAAGAAAACTAGACATCTTTATCTCTTATATCTGTCCGTCTAGATTGCTTGTCGCTTGTATGCCCTTTGCAACTGATATAAGAAAAAAAGGCTGTAATGTTTAATCAGCTGGCAAAATATTACGGCGCTGATTAAACATCTGGTACTGGTTAGCAAAAAAAGATAGGATTTATTTTTCATTGTAGTTCATTGACATAAAAACAATCTCCTGCCGCAGTAATCGGGGTTAAAGGTTATCACGAGACCCAAAGTTCTAAAGTGAGGAAGTAAAAGAGTTTTACAGCTTATACATTGATAGATTAAGATAAGAAATTCTGGAATACTAGTCCATCGCCTCCTTTTAATTTGCCTTGAAAACTAGCGGCTTCTAAATTTTGCTTGAGCTGAAGTTTTATGCGCATAACACTTATAATGAGTGCCGCGAATAATACATTTTGATATTGATCTCTAATACAATTTAAATTTAAAAAAATAATTCAGGTTGCCTCTTCTAACGAAACAACCACGGGTTATTAACATAGGATTACTTATCTTGCTTACCTCTTTTGAGTGTATATATGTATGTATGTGATATGTATATATGTATCTAGGGTGCGGTGGCCCAGTTGGCAAGAGCAGCGGCCCAGTGATCTGAACGTCCCTGATTCGAAACTCGTCGCTGCAAATCCACCACCGTGTTCACTAATGGTGGGTAGGGGCACGTAAAATAGGTCGTGGTTACAATGTCCTCCAAGTTCTCAAATTTACCTCTGGAGGTGCGGGGTCAAGTGTTCCGGTCTCGTCACTTGACTCGGTTCAAAATTTCGGGACCGATATTCTTCGAGGTCAACTCAGACTTCAGTCCTAGTGGTACCTCGCCTTAAAGTGAAGCTGCTTACTACCCTACACCAAGGACCTAGGATTTGAGGACCTAGGTCCTTTGGACGTGGTGTAGGAAAGCCTATACCAAGGAGATTGGAAACAATAACCACATATATGTATCTATTATGTACATATGTATATATATATATATAAAAATTTTGACGCATTTTGGAACTTATCTGTTTAACTGTTTACTGCTTGCCCAAGCGATACAGACTGGGTTTGGCGCGCTGCGAAAATTATAACTCATGACGCAGGACATCTGAAATTTTGCTTTCCGGAGGTCCGTTATGGAGGAACGTAATCCTACGTTAAAATCTTCTGCTCAAGAACATTCATTGCTGGGAAGGAAATCTAAAAACACTCTTCAGTAACACTAAAAAAAGAAAGAAAAGAAATGCAGAAAATTATGAATTGTGGAGGTTTTACTCTGAAAATTTGCACGGTATTGTAATGTTATAATATTATCATATCAAGTATTCGTTTAATATTTATGTAACACATTCTTCGGAGTGTTATCTCCGGAGATCACAAGACTACGCACGACGATTTCATTGTTAATAAATCTATAAATTATGGTTAAAATATCTTAAAATTTTAACGGCCGAAGATTATGTTGTTGTTGTCTCTAATGCCCCCTGGCGGGAATTTATTCCAGACCAGGTCTATATAGGCTAGTGGGCTGAGGGGGGCGGCACCGGTTTATAATGGCACCACATGGGTGGGAGTCCGATTGATCCAGGTGCTACCGCAATGCTGACTGAGTGACCCCAGGAGTGGCATCTAGGGGATCTTACCCTCTCCTACCCTCTCTGACCTCATAGATGGACTTTCCGGTCTATGGATTTAACGTGCCCATATCCGACCTGGATTCGATCCCAGCA
Organism: Dolomedes plantarius; assembly: GCA_907164885.2. NCBI lineage: Eukaryota > Metazoa > Arthropoda > Arachnida > Araneae > Dolomedidae > Dolomedes > Dolomedes plantarius. Next base: position 153,496,113 of record OU015495.1, read on the forward strand.
CCCTCGGCACCGAAAGCCGACGCGCTACCACTAGGCTACCTCGGGCCGAAAATTATGTTTATGTTTATATATATATATATATATATATATATATATATATATATATATATATATGTGTGTGTGTGTGTGTGTGTGTAAGTAAGTAATATCTTACACACACACGTGTGTGTGTGTAATAATATTATGCCCTCCATTCTAGCATTTAAATTCCCTTTCGTAAATCTGATACCTAGTAATATTAATTTATCGCTTTGAAACCCTTGGCCACAGAACTTACCACGAATCGCATGCCTTTGCATTTCTACACGTGTACATGTCCGAATTCGGGAGTGGGTTAGCTTCCTGAGCCCCTAAATCTGCTGACCCTACAAATAATAGTCACGTGTCTACCTCGACCTCTCGCGTTTAATGTTGAAAGGTGATATTATTCCCGAGCTGTTCTTCTGGAATGAACGGATGTATTTTAGCTACATAAACGATGTACTAAGAAGTTTGGTCCGACTGCATTTAAATCTAATTTTTATTAATTTCAGGCTGAGTCATGTAAATATGAGCCATGTAAATATGAGCTAGTTTTCCCTTTCAGGTTATAATTTAAGGACGGGATGTAATAAGGATATTACTTACACTTACTTACTTACACACACACACACACACACACACATATATATATATATATATATATGTGTGTGTGTGTGTGTGTGTATATATATATATATATATATATATATATATATAGAGAGAGAGAGAGAGAGAGAGAGAGAACTAATTCATATTGGTAATAAAGTAGATGTAAAAGGAATTGATAAAACGCAGTTCAAAGTTTATCGCTGTAATCTACTAGAGCGGAAAGAACTGGCTTTCCTGTTTATGAGAAAACCAGTTTGTACTACATCAGTCGTCGGCAATATTCCTTATACATCAAATTAACTTGCAGATTCACCATGCGGATGACCTCTAATAGGTGCCTCAGATAATATACTTCATACACGTTAACTTATCACCATACGTATCGATTAGTCCAGTTTTAAGGTACACCCGGAAGCCCGGTCATTTTGTCCCGTTTTGCTCAGAAAGCCCAAAGTTGATAACTACTGAAGCATTAAGGGTAATTCTGAATCACAAACCATGTAAAACAGTTCGCTCTTTTCGCCGTGGGCTGAAATGACTGCACTCCGTGAACCATCAGTAAAAACTTAAAGATATTCCGCTTCTGTAAAGCATTCGTCTCACTCTCCGGAGTATTTGTGAACTATTCAAGTCACGAGTGTTCAACCCGCGGTCCCACAAGATCGTAAACTTGATAAGACCTACGTTTCCAGAGAGAAATATCCCTCGCTATACGAACAAGCCTAATTCATATCTTTTTTTTCCTACGTACTTTTTCGAGGAACAATTTTCAGAGATGAAGAAAACGAAGACCAAAATTACATCGAAATTTTCTGATGAGCACCTTAAGAACTCATTGAGAATTGCGACCACTACCATCGAATCAAGCATTGATACATTAGTGTCATAAAAACAAGGTCAAAAACCCCGCTAGTTTTATGTTTGTGTTGCCCTCTGTTTTTAATGTAATAATGTTGTTGTTGTTCCTTATGCTCCCTGGTCGAAAGTTCCAGACCAAGTCCATAATATACTTCAGGCTGAGTAGTGCGGCTCTGGTATATAATAACACCACAAAGGTCGAAGTCCGACTTGGCTATATGCCACCACAATTTTGACCGAGCACCCCACGGGGCAAAATCTGGGGGGATCGTACCTCCCCCACCCAATGACATCATAGAAGGACCTCTCAGAAGGAATGATAAAAAGTAAAAAATAGTGAAGGAGGTTTTGTTATGTACATGCGTTGACTATATATTTTTTCTAGAAGGTGATTTTTTTCTGTCGATCCCTTTTTCTCCCTTCATACTTAACCAAAATCGACAAATGAGGTACCATTTTAAAGATTAAGATCTCCACTTCTGACGAATTGTTAATTAAGAATGACACATTTTATTGTTTGTTTAAAAATCGAAGTATAAACATTATAAACATTTTTTCTTCCATTAGATGACGTGCGCGCTAGTTTTTTTTTTCCATTCTCGCCCACTGGACTTTTAAATTTTAAAATCGTCTGCTTTTATTATCCTTCAGTGAATAAATTAATAAGTTTCTTTCTTGGCAACATCCACTTTCTTGGCAACATCCGTAGGTGTACATTATTCTTTTCGAGAGGAAAAACAACTTGTTTGGACTAAAATATATTTTCTTCCCCCCCCCCCCCGAAGAACATTTTATGAGTGATATTTTCCTTTGGTATGCCTTTTTAGAGTTTATTTTTATTTATTCAATTCTATATACACAGTTGAATTACATATGACAAAATTATACGCTTCATTCTTATTTAACAAAAAAAAATGGTTATAAATGAACCGGTTCTTCTTTGATCTTACTACAAACCACCCACCCCGCTATAAAATGTATCGTATTTTATTCGCATGCGAAATTTTAGCACGGGCCACCTAGTGATATATAATTTATATGCGATCTAAGACAATTTTTCTTTTCTCAATGTGGCCCAGGCAAGCTATTAAATTGGACACCCATGGTCTGAGGAGCAATATTATAATATGTATAATATAGGTGGAACTTTGATCCACGACTTCTAGATACGCTGGAGAAGCCTGTCTTTGCGTTGATCTACAGTTTGATGAAATAGCGATTACTTGAGAGTACTGGTCTACGAATGTGAAACGTGGAAAATCATGAAAAGGAACAGTGAACAAAGATCAATTGATATCTTTATTTTTGGCATTACAGTATTTCAGTACCGGATAGATATCTGCCCCTCTTTTGACACAGCTAATATCTATGCGGTACTCCAGTTCCTGCCACACTCGTGATAGAATATCCTTTGTTAATGATTCGAGCACTTTAGTTATCCGCTGCTGCAGTTGCTGTAAGTCCTGGGGAAATGGAGACACGAACACTTTGTAGTGACAAAACCCCATAGGAAAAAATCCCAAGGGGTTAAATCTGGGGATCTCGCTGGCCAACAAAGCAATGGCATATCATTTCACCCAGCACGGCCAATCCAGCGATGGGGTAGACTATCGTTGAGGTACTGACGTACGTGTTTATGCCAATGTGGTGGAGCACCGTCTTGCTGCATGAAGCCGGGTAATTAATTTAATTTATTTTATTTGTATTTTAGGACTATCGTGCACTTTCGCTCCTAGAGATAGGATGTTTCTCAACCCTAACCATAAAATTTACCCGGTTGCAAGAGTATAACACTTGCAACAGTTTAAGGCAAATGTTCTGTTAAATCAAAGCAAGTGTAAGGTGTTCTGATTTTTTTAATTAAAATGCAATTCCCTCAACATTAGCTTTATAAATGAGCATTAAAGTCCAGAATCAAACGATTAAAGTTATATTTCAACTTCTTTTCTCTTTCTGTATAGTATGTAATATTTTCGTTTATTTTTGTCCCTGTTTGGAGGAAATATAGGTAAAACTCTCCATGTAAAGGAAACTTTGAAAGCATTTTTTTTATAATTAAATGCTCCCCCAAACTCTCGCAGCCTTCCTTTCTGTAACAGAACAAAATATAGAAATAATATTGCGTTGAATTAACAAATACACATACTAAGAAAAAATAAATAACATAAAACTATCAAAATTATATATTTATTGTCATGTATGCATAGATGCGAATTCATTAACGACAGGGAAGATAATAATATTTATTCAAATAATAACATTATTTAAAGAGAAAATTTTAAATGAGATTTTCTTTATTTTTTAAAAATTTCAGCAAAAATATTATGGTGACAGCCTAAAATAAAATAAATAGTTTAAATAATTAGGAAAAGTAATTAAATTAAATTTTAAAAAAAATAAAGTAAAATGAATAAAAAGAAAAAAATAATATCGTGAGTGAAAGTTTTCTATGGATATGTGTCCTGAAGTTTTGAAAAAAAACCTGCAGAATGTTTCAGAGAAACATTTTTTTAAACATCTAATAAATTCATTTAGAAACGTAACATTGCGACAGTCGAGTAAGATGTCTCTTATTTCTTTAAACAACTGACTGCCTATTGAAACAAATCAGTGCCCTGGTTTTGTTCAGTTGTTCTCTGGTTTTGAATCACTAACTTTATGTTTAATTTTTTCATGTTTCCAGATTGGTCGTTTATCTAGCGTATATAAAAATGAGGCCGAAATCCAACATATAAAAAGACTGGGGGAAAATGGGTTTTCCATTTAGGACATTTAGAGATAAAACGATACACCAGTCAGTCGAGATGTCCTGAATTACTTTAAACAAATAACTGCTGACTTGTCATCTTTTACAACACGAGAGCTGATTAGACCTGGACCTACAGTTTAAACTCAATTACAAACCGCTGCAAACATTCATGCCTATACCTATGGACTATGGAGCGGATGAAGCACACAGATTTTTAAATTGTATTCTTGTTTTCTGTTTATGTTAATTGAATCCTCTTTTTTTATTCGTTCTTCCTCTTTAATCAACATCTATCCCTCGATTTACATGGTAGATGTGTTCCACGACAAATCGTGTAAATCGAAACCGTGTAAAACAAGACACAGCATTCATATTAAAAAGGGGATATGTGCAAGCCGTAGTTATGTTTATAATAACAGTGTAAAAACGCAAAGAGTTTATGCCGAAGCCAAGACAAAGCAATTTAAATAATACTCAATAAGTTATTTATTTATATATGTATTTCGAAAATTAACGTCTTACCTCGCGTAGAACTGAACTAGGAATGACAGTATGGAAATGAAAAATGATCTACTCTAAAGACGCTGTGGCGTCACGACAAGGCTTAACACTCTGAGGCATTTTGAAAAAATTTCACAACTATTGGATCCATACTAACGAAAACAAAGACAGAGTCCTAAATAAAATGCGAAGCCAATTTTTAAAACAGAAACTTAACGAGGAAATTTATTTACAAAAAGAATTAACATTTAACCAGTGCAACATATTCAATTAAATCCCTTGTAGATTTACAACGTAAGTTCCAGGACCCAGCCTGGCCCAAAACACCAGAGCCTAAAAAACACACGTCCACACAGGGCGCATTCTAACCATCGTCTCGCCTCCCAGAGAGGGGGTCGGCAATCGTTGGTGACAGTTTCTTCGTAACGCCGAACTTTATTACATTCCAGAATCGTTAGGTCGACAGCTTTACTGGCTGCATCCGTGGGAAAACGTTTTTTAATCCCCCACGTGTTCAAAACCGGTGGAAACTGGCAAATCTTTCCCTGAAAAACACGCAGCTGTGTTTCAAGCACTCTGTGGGGTCTTGGGAAAAAATAAGACCATACATCCAGTACGCTACAACGCCAATGCCAAACGCAACGCAACGGGACGCAATGCACTTGTGACGTCTGTGCAGATAATTAATGAGTGCGTTCAATGTAAAACACTCAAATAATCAAATAATGCATCTATATTTTTTTTAATTTATAAAATTTAGAAACCGTGTAAACCGAGTACCGTGTAAATCTAGGGACAGGTGTATATAGGATGAAGCCATAGACGGACATTTGAAAAGGTTGATAAGAAGTTATCACTGGGAGTTTGACAATCATTTAATGCAGTGATGCGCAAACTATGGGCCGTGAAAAAAACTTGAGGGATCGCGGATAGTTTGAAGTAAATTTCTATCCTACTGAATTATTAAATGAAAAATACATATTAATATTTTAATAGGAAGTTTGAATCACATAAGATTTGCCAAAAACAAGTAGAGAAGGTAAAGAAGATCTTTTATAACTGTTACTACGAGAAGTAAATGTATACCCCAAATCTACAGTTCACTGATACTTCCGGCCAGGGGGCATTAGAAACAACAGTTCACTAACTTTTAAAAAGTGTTTCTCAAAATTTCCTTTTTTTCTATTTCCTATTTTTTTAACATCTTCCTGGTATATAAAAATTTTTGCAACTACCAGAAATTTTTTCATTTGGGGTCGAGTGCTTTTTTATTTAAAGAAAGTGGGACGCGGTCGTTCCAACCAAGAATTTTTCAATAATCTTAGGGCGAATATCTTTCACTTTACTCATGAATCAAACTGTGCCAACCTAGCATAGGCGGTATAGCGCTCACTTCGTAATCTTTTGGGCCCGGTTCGAATCCGGCGGCCGCATTTTCGTACTTCTATCGAATTTTCTATATTTTTAATCTTTAAATTCTTATTTTATTTTTAAATTATTTTTACTTGATAAGGGCCTATTTATTATATTTTTATTACTTGATGAACACATATATATTGATGCATTAATGTACTTACTGGAGGTAAAGTCTTAGACCCTGGCACTCCGACAACATAATATACCTGACCTGACCGGACTTGGGACGCGGTAGAAAAGAGTTTGAGCCCCACTGATCTAAGGACATATTATTGTATGAGCAAAGTGTATATCATAAGTGACTGATCCCTGCACTACTTGATAGATGTGTGCTTCTCACAAAGAACTTTGAATACTTCCCAGTTGATACTGGGATTCTTTTCTGATATCTTTTATGGTTTATCTTTAAGGCGTATTCCTTTTGAATTTTGGAAAGATTCAGCTATTACGGTGAAAAAAGAAAAAATGTAACGTCTCTAAGTATAATCTTGTACAGTAAAACCTGGTTTATCCTGTCCTTGTTGACCCGGATCAGTTTTGTAGACATTATCCGACCGCTTCCTTCTTGACGCTGTGTTCGTCCATGGTTCACCCATTCCTGTCAACATCGTCTAATGGCGGCATCGCTCCTATCCAAATGTCGAGCGATTCGCTGATTAGACCAACAGCTTCTTTGAGCCCAACTACCCGTCCTCTCTCAAATGCTTACATCTACGCATATTGTTCGCGCACCTGTATGCAGGGCATAGTTACTGTCTATCTGAGTATACGGAATGAAATTCGCAAAGAATTTATGACCTGGAATCGAAATTTCTCCTCTTTAATATTGTAACGACTCCCATGCAATAGCGATATTTTGTGATTGGAAATTTCGCGAAAACCAACCAACTAGCGGTTTGTGAACATAATCGATTTGGACAGCTGGAGACAGACAGTCTTGGCGACATAAATACCGGAAGTGCTACCGGCATCTCGCAGAACAGCTCGTCAGCTACCAAAAGGAAATGGCCGTACGGAGACGCCTAGTCGTCTGGGAACAATAACTGAATAAAGAAAAGCGGCGTTTTTCAAACCTTTCGAGAATGTTCAGCGAAGGTATATAAAGTCGCCGGACGAGAGTTAATTTCATGTGAGGGATTCAGATACTAAGTTATTCAGAGTGACGCTAGAGCCGGAGACAAGGAGATACTGTCGGGCCTAGACAGACTTGAATGAGCGCAGCGACAACTGAAGTCTAACCTTCCACGTCGATGCCGTGAACCCACGAATTTAATATTTTTATATATATTTTTGTAAATAGCCTGTATTTTGTCAAGAAATGCAATTAAAGCATTAAATACAAAAAGGCTGGCAGTCTTTTATTTAAGGCAAAGTCCTTACAATATCCTGCCAGTTGCGCAGTTAAGATGCGCTGCAGAGTCACGTGTTCATTCGTTGGCCGCCAAACTATAAAATTTTGCATTTGCCGTCGAAACCTGTATGCAAATCAATTTGTGTCCAATTTGCTTTACCCCTTCTTGGTGCGTCCTTTTTTTTTCCCCTAAGAGTGTATAAGAATGCTGACTTTTTGATCCTTTAATTAAATAAATAATTACTGCCATAATGATTTTTTGAGCTGGCTTATTAAAATCTCAGCAAAAGTTACCTCGACTGGCATTTCTTCGTTTTGAACTCTACCTCCCAGTGGTCATTTATAATTTTAGAAATCACTGTACAGGGAAATTATGAGTCCAGAGATCCGCACGGCTGCAGTTCACCTTTTGAACTCCCTACCATATTACTCATTTAAATTGAGTATCCGGCTTCAGAAAAAAAAAAGAAAAAAAAGATTTGTAATTCCACATAAAACATAAAAAATAATCCCGAACTATTCTGTTGTTTGAAAAAAGAAATGAATCAGTAGCTCCTTCAAGCACAGGACATTTTAAATTTGTCGTTATCGTACATATGAACCGTCTTTGGATTAGGCATTTGTTTGATTATCTCACATTCTGACAATACACCCGAGATCTCGATAGGAATATATATTCCAAATCAATTAGATCTATGTCACGTTTTCATAAAAAAACGTGATCTAAAAAAAAAAAAAAAAAACATTAAGCTCAAGGAAATGTACAATCTGGCGCGCTGACTGACGAACTTAAAAGTGGATTGGAAAATACTCTGATAAGATGCTATATAGGAAAGGGGTGAGAATCGATAAAATTGTCATCGAAAAAACGAAGAGCGCGGAAACTCAACAAAACATCGTCTAAGACCCTTTAGCGAGATGCGAACTACTTATTCCTCGTAGTAAATGTTTATCCAGCAGATAAAGGAAAAGGCAAAAACACAAGACGCCCATTTGACCGTAGTAGTCGGGTGTAGAGGTAAAATTATATTGTAAACAGAAAAGAAAGAGAGAGAGGGAGAGAGGCTTCTGATCAAACAATATGATCATGTAACTTGTACTCCAAAGAATTCGCATATTTTTATGATCGGAACGGAGGGCGTGGCAGGATGGTATTTATATTGCCATCCAATCACTTTTGGATATTTTTAGCAATTGAAATGTCTAAGGAAAATTATTGGGAAATTTTTCCGAGCAAATTTAGGCGATTTCATAATAATAATTATTATTGTTGTTATTATTATTATTATATTATTATTATTATTATTATTTATTTATTTATTTTAATTTATTATTATTATTATTATTATTATTATTGCTATTATTTCTTAGCTTTTGAGAAAATTTACCCCAAGTGAGAAAATCTCCTTCTATGTAATTCATTTTTTTATCCCCAGTGAAATATATGAGCCAATATTACATGTTACATTTTAAAGTATCTAGTTATTTTTAACAACTGAAACATATACCTATAAATAGGAAAATTTCCCCCCTAAAATTTAGGCTGTTTCAAAATTTTTTTATATTTTATTTTATTTACTCGTTTTATTCTTTGCTCTTGAGAAATCTTCCTCCACGCGAGTAACATTCCTTTTTTATACTCTCAAAAATACACCAATTAGTATTACAAGTTAATTTTAACTTAACCCTCTTATCCAGTGGTGCTCAAAATTTTTTCGACCGAGACCCGCTTTCTTTCAATAAAAAATCCCTCGACCCCAATGAAAAATTTTTATTAGCAACAATTTTTTTTTTGAAAATTAGAAAAATGTTAATAAAAAAAATGGGATAAAGAAGTTGGCAAACATTAACAAACTATTATTGACTTTTTCCGACTATTGTAAGAACTTTTGATACTTTATTTAACAATATCATATCCTATATATTTTTTAACATATAAAATATATCTATTTAAAAAAAGTAAAAATGTGTAACTTAAGTAAATTGTAAATAATTCAACAGAAAAACTAAAAGAGTAAATTACAGGAAGAAGGGGTAAAGGTATTTTAAACTCCTAGTGCCCTCATATTATAAAAGGTCCTGCAGAGGATTTTCTCGGGCTTTTTTTGTCTGCTTTTTGACCTCTCCTGGTGCCATCCTTTCTTTGCTTTTTGTTTTCTTCGCGCGTCTATTAAAAAATCTCAAGTTATATGCCGCTGCTGTCCCAACATTTGGTGTCCAGCATATTCAAGCTCCGTCCGGTCCCCGTGCCGTATATCTGTGCCATTTCTCCATTCTTTGATGTCCGCTTTTATTATCATAAGGAGTCCTGTGAAATAAATACTTCAAAGGAGAGTGACTATGTGTTTCTTTACCTTATATCATCCTTTTATGCCGTGTATCGTCGTCGATGTGTGCTGAACTAATGTCTTTACTTATATTTCAACATTATTAAAGAATAACACAGGTCAACGAAAAATGACTTTTTGAAAACTTTTTTAACGTTTATAGCTGATTTTTGTGTAATTTTTGGTGCTGAATCCGTATCTGACCTCAGTTTTTTTTCTAACACCCACAGTTTCGTCACAATGTGACTTCGTCGGAAACTAGAAAATTAGCCGAACGTACCATAGAAAATAAAAATAAATAAATGTTACAATATGAACAAACTTTTATTTAAGTATAAACATGAAAATTCCTTTTTATTACATAGATCTTATGTGTGCTTTAGCTTATATTTCCTTCCCCTCTTCGCCTTAAAGCTCCTGGTATTGCTTTTTCGCCTGTGGATCGCTTGCTCAACTTCTCGGCGAAGTGACCAAAAGTAGTCTCCCATCATATTGGAATTCCAGCGGCCCTGATACCGTCTTTCCATCAATTTAATATCTTGATGAAACCGCTCACCTTGCTCCTCACTGACATCACGCAAGTTATCTGGGGAAAAATCAAGGTGACTGTTCAAAAAGTGAATCTTGGGGCTCATCAAACAGCCTAACTTTTTTAACTTTTCCAGAATGTTGGCTGCAATAGAAATACAATGTGGGTCATTTTTGTTGCCCAAGAACGTGGTCACAATCTACTTGAATGATACCCAAGCCTCCCTCTCTTTTAAAGTCAGTTTTGGTTCAAAGTTGGGATCGAACATCATTTTTCGGATGTCAGGCCCAACAAACACTCCTTCCAATTTTGCTTCTGATAGATGAGGAAACTTCTCGCAGAGATACTTGAAATATTCTCCATCTTTGCGTAAGGCTTTCACAAACTGTTTCATTAGGCCTAAATTTATGTGTCGAGGTGCCATCGGAATGTTTTCCGGGTCCACGAGGTTCTTGCGCAGAATGGTCTTCTCTCCAGGCCTTTAAAGATTTTCTTGCAGGCCAGATTTTTCTGGACCAATGTTGATCCCGTGCCCTATCGTTCCATTAACATAAGAAACATGGTAATTTTGTAAAGCCACATTGCTGGCGGTTAGCTGATGGCGTGGAATTCGCTAAAAATGTCATTTCTTTAAATATTGAGTGTTGAAATGTGAAAAAATGGTGGGTGATACGGCTTTGTTATTGTCATATTCAGTTTCAGCACACTAAAAACCACAAGAATAAGGCAAATTTATTCAAAAAATTTTTTCATCGTAGGCCTGTGTAATCAATGTGTAAAAAATTCTTGTATTTCAAAATAATACCACAAACTTTCAATACTGCAGAAAACACATTTATTTTACAAATTAATTAAGCATACCAACTAGAGCCCAAGGTTCACCTAGTTCTAAAATATTCATGGAATACTGAAAAACAAAGTTTTTTCTTTTTAATAAAAAGAGACGAGAGTTTCCTTGTTGCCACAGCTTAAAAAAGTAATATTTTTTCATCTCGTTCAGTTCACGGGGACAAAATTAAACAATGATAAATAAATTAGCGTGAACAAAATAATAAATTTAAATAATCGTTTTGCTTTTAACATAATAAATTGAAACTTATGAAGTGTATTTCACGCAATGTTTTCCCCAACCTCGAGTGTTCTTTCTTCGGTGACAACCACTACATTGTTTTGTGTGCACCCTCTCCTCCAGTATGTGAATATCATCACACACACACACACACACACACACATATATCTATACTTATATATAAAGAGAGAGCGGATTTTGTACGTGGAGGGTAATCTCCAGAACCACTTCACCTATTTCAAAAATTCTTTCACTGTTTGAAAGGTACGTTATTCCAGATGGACATAGGTTGTATATTATGTATATCTGATCATCTATACTTATATATAAAGAGAGAGCGGATTTTGTACGTGGAGGGTAATCTCCAGAACCACTTCACCTATTTGAGAATTTCTTTCACTGTTTGAAAGGTACATTATTCCAGATGGACATAGGCTGTATATTATGTATATCTGATCATCTATACTTATATATAAAGAGAGAGCGATTTTGTACGTGGAGGGTAATCTTCAGAACCACTGTACCTATTTGAAAAATTATTGCACTGTTTGAAAGGTACATTATTCCAGATGGACATAGGCTATATATTATGTATATCTAATCAGTAGAAATAAAGTTAGGCGCTTAATCCTAACAATCTCCATTGTTTCCGCTACTATCTTCTACCGCTTTTTGTTCCGAAGATTTCAACAATCCTTATCGTGGTGCTATTGCCGTGGGCTTCTGTTCTGACGCTAGCGGTTCGAACCTAGCCGTTCTCCGGCACGCCTTTTTCTTTTAAAAAAATTATTTTAATTATTAACTAACATAAAATTAATATAAGGTATTATTTAGGTTATTATTAAGGTAAAAAAAGATTTACAATTTATTGGCTATCAACTGGAAATTTATTGGTATAATATTTTGTTCAACCCGGACAAAGTCGGGACGGGCCGCTAGTATATATATAGAGAGAGAGATATATAGATATAGATAGATACATACATACATAAATATATGCACACTTTGTAAGCGGCGGGGAACTCATTTCCCAATATGTAAGTCTAAGCGGGTGCCACTTGATTTAGAGCACTTTGATTACCTTTTGAAACACCTAGGTTCAGATGATTAGGATCTGCATCTCAAAACCGAATTCGAAGTGCTACAAACACCCGGGCCTATTCGCAGGTTTCGAACCCGTAGATTTCTAGTTCCGAAGATCAGTAGCGGGTGCTAGAAACGATACGTAAGGCACAAAAACAGAGCTAAAAATAACTATCGCAATCCATATTTCAGGGGAACAACTGAAATTCCATTTTATTTTAATCTAACCCCATTTAAATCTCAATAAGAAGTTCTTTCAAAAACTATCTGTAAACTGTCGCTCAAAAGTTCCCGTGATGAGTCATTGATATTGATATCTACAAAAACCGAGAGCTAGTGAATGATTATAAAAAATACCAGCCAATTTCAATGCACCATTGAAACAAAGGTTTATTGGGGGGGGGGGGTAATTTAGCTAAATATTTCAATCTAATTTGAATGATTTACGATTCAAGATTCGAAATTAATAGTTTCCAACTGTTTTGTGGGCTAACTTCTATAACAAAGATGCATCTCTGTGTCTGATAGAAGATGATTTTTGATATGAACACTTTTTGTTGATTTGCGATGTTCTGACAATATTCAAACATATCTCCTGTCTTTTTTTTCAATGTCACATAGAACTACAATACAAAACAACTAGTATTTCTCGTCAAAATAATTTATCGTCAATAAAAAATTTCCCTTTCGACCGACAAATGGCTGTAAAGAAATGTGGAATGAACCCGTCATCTTCCTTCTAAATTTAATAATGAATAAACAATGTAATTAAAATACCTTTGACCCGACTATTCCCGGACCGTTTTTAATGAAATGATATTTATTAAAATCGCTCCGCCTTAGCTTCTGTTCCGCTAAGGCGGATGTTTAGAATTCTAACAAATTTGGCGGAGTCATGACATTTTTTGCTGTTGTGAATTACAAGCAAAAATAATTTTTTTAGTGTTATGTAGATTAGTAATCGGTAATAATGGTTTGTACATTCGATTTCTTTACATATTACCGAATAAATTATTAAACAATACATATATATATATATATATATATACACTGCTGGCCACTGTAAATGCAACACCCTGAAGGAAACATGCAAATAACGTGAAATCTACAACATGCATTAGCGGAGGTGAGATATGCAAATGATTAGAATTTCAGCGCAGACGCACATCACGCGAGCCTGTGGCGCCACTTCAAAGCGCTATTTAAGGCTTGGAGATTTCGACGATTTCAAGTTCGGCAATTGTGTTTTTCTTGTGGTTTTTTAAAAAAACGATCAATTATGCCTCGTCGAAAACAGCGATTATCTTTTGATCAAGTATCCGAGTTCGACAGAGGAAGGATAGTAGCCTACCGAGATTGTGGATTATCTTTCAGGGAAATCGGTAGTCGTGTTGGACGAAACCAAACAACTGTAATGCGGATATGTGATCGTTGGATGCAGGGGGGGTACGACGGACCGGCGTGTTCGATCGCATCCACCTCAGCGCACCACTTCACGTGATGACAGGCAAATTGTGCGCATGGCAGTGACGAATCGCTCAGTGACACCACGAACCATAGCACAGCACATGCAGTCTGTAACGCATCATCCAGTGTCTGCGCGTACCATTCGAAGCCGTTTACAGCAGAGTGGTCTGTCCGCAAGACGTCCATTGCTTTGTCTACCCTTGACGCAGAACCACAGACGTCTCCGCCGCCAATGGTGCGATGACAGAAGGATGTGGACGGCAGAATGGAATGAAATTGTCTTTACTGACGAGTCACGCTTCTGTCTGCAACACCACGATGGTCGCATTCGAGTCTGGAGACACCGTGAAGAGAGAGGATGCTGAACAGCTACGTTATGCACCGCCACACTGGTCTTGCACCGGGTATTATGGTATGGGGCGGTATTGGATATCACTCTCGCACACCTCTAGTACGCATTGATGGTACTTTAAACAGCCAGCGCTACATCTCTGAGGTGTTGGAGCCAGTTGTCCTTCCTTACCTTCAGGGCTTTCCCACAGCCATATTACAACAGGATAATGCGCGACCACACGTGGCACGCATTGTCCAACGGTTCTTCGTCAATCGCCAGATTGAATTGCTTCCCTGGCCGCCTCGCTCTCCGGATCTTTCACCGATAGAAAACATGTGGTCCATGGTTGCTCTACGATTGACCCAGATTCCATCCCCAGCTGCCACAGCAGATCAACTTTGGCAACGTGTGGAAGCTGTTTGGTCTGCTGTACCCCAAGAACTCATCCAAAGTCTCTTTGAATCAATGCCGAGGCGTGTGGCAGCGGTGATCTCCAACAATGGCGGCTACTCTGGCTACTAATTTTGGCAGGAACCACACTTCACAGAAGTTTATAAATTTAATCATTTGATACTTGGTCAACATGTTATCTACAAAATAAATTTTGTTGTGATATCTCTTGTCTTTCTTGGTGTTGCAATTTGGGTGGCCAGCAGTGTATATATATATATATATACATACATATATGTGAGTGTGTGTTTGTTTGTTTACATATATATTATACGAAAACAGTATTTTTCATGTCCTAACTTAATTTGTTTGATAAATAACTAATTTTATTAACCCCCTTTTATGCTTTTCGTAACTTTAAATCTACCCTCAGGCGATCTCTGAGCTAAAAATGTCCAATGAGAAAATAGAGCCTAGCAGTTTTAAGAGTAGAGGGCAATAATTACCATATAAGGCATTGCATAAGTCAGACATTTGCTGATCTAATGACAATAATGACCACAGGAAGGGTCGACTTTGGGAATTAGGGTTACGAAGTTATATATAAATACGTTTTATATTTACTCTCTTCAGGAGAACGGGAATATCCCTTCTTCATTGAAGACTTCATCTCGCTCCCAGGATGATTTAATAAATTTGTTTTTATATATGAAACTGCGTATTTTATTGAAGATTGATCACTTCCGTCGTTCGACTATACGTTTATAATGGATATTTCAAGTTTTAAATTTTAAACCTATGACAAAGAAAAGAAAAAGCAAACCACGCCGTTTACATAAAACTAAATCATGACTAATTTACACAGTCTACCATACCGTTCGTGAAACACAAATTTTTAAACAACTGGTTGCGGGCCAAAGTCCTTCACGTCCTTCAGACTTTACTATACTACATTGGCTTTTGTTAATTCTTAGCTTACACAATTTTTCATTCGAATAGTTTTAAAACTTGATTACTTTTGATAACATGTGAAAAAAAAATTATCATTCAAGAGCAGAGTTAATGTGTTGCATTACGACCACTGGAAAATTATCACTCATTTGGCAACAGTTAAAAGAGTCTTGAACCCTGTGAGTATTACATTATTAACTCAGTATGAAAAAAAAGGACGGCCTCGAGCGCTTTCGTCCGTCGATCATACTAGAAAACCCGTTGAAAGGCCGAAACTGGCTCCTTAACTTCTAAAAAAAACACGGAGGTGAAATCTTCGTATCGCGTTTGCCTATATTATTCTTCAATTTCAAAAAAGTGTAAAAGAGAAAAACTATGTGTTTCAGATGTGTCTTTGTCTGTTTTATATTTTTCAATTTTAAATAATTTGTAATAATAAATGTTTTTAAGTAAAAATATTTAACAGTCCTAAAACTCGAGTTCTTTTGTTTGTAATTCAGTAGAGCAAAAGGTATACGCTCAGTATAGCGCTACATTTGTAAAAATAATGTGCTCGTGAAATGAAGAACAGAATTAAACAAGTGTTGTTAAAATCAGACCATAGGTTACTGAGTTATAGGTATTTTTGATTTTGTTTCTTAGTATGTTCGTTAAATTTAGACTGCGAAGACAAAGATGCATTCAACTCCTATTTCATTACTGCTGTCTTTCGATTGAATGAGAATACTTTTGCTTAAATTTTTAATATGCCGGTATTTCTAGATATTTAATATGCGAAGGATAAGATTGAAATACAGGTATTTGCATTATATAGTTTGTAGTTTCTATACTTTTTCGAACTATTGTGCAATTCTGAAATTACTTTGAATTTTTCATAGCAGGTCACCAAAAGGGTTAACGCTGGCCTTGCAGGTAGTTTGAAACCGATTATTCTCTTTCTCTTTCTCTTACATATATAAGAGAGAGAATATGGATATCTCTCTCATATATATATATATATATATATATATATATATACAGTGAAACTTCTCTAGCTTTCTACCCCTCTAAACGGCCATATTTTGTTCACAACAGATTATAGACTCCATAGAGTCAAAGTTATGAAAAAAAAACATCTTTTCGGCGGCCATTTTTTTTCTGGCCACTATAGAGAAGCTAAATTTGTTAAATATGAAAATGTAGTATTATTATTCAAGAGTGATCACATCGGCCCTACGACCACAATTTTACGATGTGCAACAAGTATGATAATATATTTATATTGTAAGATATATATACAGGTGGTTATCCAAATAAGGGAAACACATATCAATATTAGTGGTGTTTATGAAAGTGCTTTGTATTCCTTAAAAAACAAGTCTAGAGACCAGTATTTTTTATAGAATATAGTGTATACATTATTTTACTCTAAGGTAGCAGTAATGAAACTATGGGCATCGGGCTCTTTGAGGGGATAGCATAAGATGTCAAAGCTTGTAGACCACACAGAGAGGGCAAATTGTTGAAGGGCGCCAAATTGGAGTATCTGTTATAACATCCCCCATAGTTTTGGGTGTTTACCGAGCTATGATATCGGAAGTCATGATGGCATACAGAGTGCACGGAAAGACATCCTCTGTGAAACAAAATAGTGGACGAAAGGGAAAGCTAAGTGAAAGAGACTGACGGGTGTTGAAGCTGATTGTGACATCAAAAAGAAGACAACTGTAGCCAAAGTGACCGTAGAGCTCCATCTGAATCTGCAGAGTCCAGTATCAGTCATTACAGGTAAGAGAAAAGTTCACAAACAAAACATTTACGGCAGAGTACTAATTCCCAAGCCACTTGTAACAGATGCGAACACAAAACGTCCTCTACAGTGGTGCCACGAGCGCAAATCCTGGTCGAGTGATACGTCGAAATATGACAAGTGGTTAGACGAATCATTGTTTACTTTGTTCCCCGCCAACAGGACGTGCGTTTGTCTGAAGAACACCTACCCAAGCATATGATAATTCTTGTCTCATGCCAGCTGTCAAAAATGGAGGGAAATTTCTCAGGGTTTCGGCGGTTATTTCATGGTGTTCAAAAAGGACCTATTGTAACCCTGAAACTGGGATTGACTGGGAAGGACTATGTCGAACTTTTAGCCAACCAGATCCATCCTATGGTGCAAAAATTGTTTCGTGCAGGAGATGGCGTTCTCCATGATGATAATGCTCCGATCCATACAGCTAGACGTGTCAGGTTGTGGTTTTAGGAACATAAAGACCAAGTCAAACATCTTATCTGGAACGCACAGTCTCTAAACCTCAATAACATCGAACTGTAGTGGTCTGTTTTAGAGAATAGAGTCAGGAATCAATATCCAGCAATAGCATCTCTACAGGAACATTGACGATTTAGATTAAGAATGGCATAATATTCCCTAAACCACTATTCATGACTTGCATAATTCAGTTCCTTAGTAAATTTAGGTGGTATTAAATGCCATAGATGGTCCTATGCCATATTAATATAGAATTTCATGCTATTCCTAAATGTTTCCATTATTTTGATAACCACCTGTATATTAATTTACACATACGTGGGTGTACTGGTAATTAATACAACAAACCAATAATTTATCTAGATGATATACGTTTGTTAAATGCCTTTCTGTACTTCAACAACTGTTAAGAAGGCTTATGTAAATTCACTTAGCACCCTATATACAGCGAATCGGTTTATCGTGTTTTACAGGAACTGTAATCGGTTCTTGGAAATTGTTTACTACTCCTTTTCTAAAGCTTATATTGACGTACACGCAAATAGTGCGCCCGAACTCTACGAAACTTGCACCGCGATGGACAAACAACAAATTTTTATCTCCATCGCGAGATGCCACTCTCTCAAGCCGTGCCCCAACCTTGAGTGTAAACCATTCCTGGCAAGGAAACCTTATCTCCGACGGCAAGTATCGTGTCTCTCTGCCTTATCTCGTTTCGACATCCTTTGCGGACGCAAGAAAACGATATTCTCTCAAGTATCTTTTATACGGGAGCAAACAACTACTAAAACTCCTTAGAACACGATTCGCAAAATCCTATCGCTCGTTTTAAATGCAGGTGGATGATTTGTAATATCGACCTCACCTGTCCCGGCGGATAACAATTTGCCTGAAATGCCAGATATTTTTTCTGCGCACGGCAGCATGAGAGAAGAAAAAGATGATATTATGTAACTTTGATTGAAAGCTTTGTTTACACTCTGAATCTTAAAAAGAAATCATCCACAGGAAGAAAAAAGAGGAAGGATCGGAGAGTTGATTTTGGAATGTTCATCGCTTTTAATGACAACTGAAGTAAATCCGTTTTCGGTTTAAAGGTATGAGGGGAAAGGCGAGGAACCAAAGTGAAATTTTGTGATCATTGTTACACAGAAAGGCTTGATAAGTGGCATGACTAAACAGAAAATAGAGCAGAAAATTCGAAGATTATTATAGAACAGAAAATTAAGAGAGTAGAGGCTTCTTGTAGCGCAATCATTCTCTTCCTTTTTATGAGGCCTCCCCTTTAGATGATCTTCAGACCCTACCACCTTCCCCCGTAGTCCTAAAAAAATAACTAATACTAGTAAAATACGTTCTACTAATTTTTTACTAACCATCCGCCCCTCCCCTCCTCCAGGTGGAGAACCACTGTTGTAGGGGATGTTGCACATTTCACCATCATGGTATTCAAATTAAAATTAATTTTGAAAAAGTTCTGTGAATATTATGACCGGGATTGCTATAGTTTATTCTATTATGAACAGATGTATTTTGATAAGATAATGCTCATTTAAATTACCTATATTAAAACTAAACTAAATTCATGGCGCAACAGTCCACTGTGGACCAAGGCCGGCTCCGCTTTCTTGACCGTGGGCTTGGAGGGGGGGAGGGCAGGCAGCATATGTCTCAGTCAGGTGGTCAACCTGACATGGGATCCACAGAGTTTAGTTTCCAAGCATGCTTAGTCCTCCTTTTATCGACCCACTCAAGGGATGAAAGGCTGAAATTACCTTACTACAGATTTAAATTTTAAAAAAATATTTGCATATTTGCTGTATTTCTTTTTCAACATTTTATCAAAGGAGATAGAAATCATAACTATCTGATCGATATTTTTTTTGTTGTAATTGATAACTGGGTATTTATAAAACACGAACTCAAAATTTTATTTTAATCAGATATTTACAAGAAATAAAATATTGGTATAAATGGATAATTAAGTTAGTTGTTCCGAATGAAACATCACATCAGCTGTACAGCCATCAAAAAATTAGAAACAAAGCAGTCACTAAAAAGGGAATTTTTTTTTCTGCTTCAAGATCTCAGTGGAAACTTTGCAAAATTGCCATCTTTACAAATTTGGTAATCTGCAGATGTGTATTTTGAGAGAGGCGGCTTCGAGATGACCCTTGGGAGCCACCTCTCTTATCCTCGCGCTTCAGTGACCATTCGAAGAGAAAAAGTTTAGACTACCTAGAAATTTTAAAAGTTGATCAAACCCACTTTAAAATATTTTAAGCGAAATTCATCTATTATCCACAAAAAAAGGGTCAGCTTTATAATGAATCGCTACAGAATTAATCTTTATAATTGCAGTATAAGTTGACTCGCTTTAAAGAGAAATCTTATTTTTGAGCACTTTAATATTCCTAATAAATAACCGACATATTTTGTCGGTCTAAACGTGCCATAGTTTTTTAAAGAAAAACTGTTGCATTGCACTCTGGGGGAAAATCGCATATTGCTAGTATTTGCACTGAAGGAGAATGAAATTTTACTGGTGAGATTAAAGATTCGTCTCCATTAAATGAAACAAACAAAAAAAATCAAGATCTCAAACTGATCCATGGTACCCTTTTTAGACGATTTAGAATCGCCGGTGATGGCTTTTACCCTCGAAAATACTCACAACAAAACAATACTTGCACCCACATATTCCAAATAGTTAAGGAAAAAGTAAAATTTATGGATATTTCGATATTTCTAATAGTAATTACCTCTGAATTTTTTTTCGGGTGAAAATAAAAAAGGTTAAGATAAATGGCTACGCAAAATACACAAAAAATTGAAACGAACCTGATGATAATAAGATAGTAATTAAGCTCTATGATTACCAGGAAAACGGAAAAACGATGTAAGATTCGTATCATCTGTCGGTATTAATAGCAGAGAGACAAAAGGAAGAGATAAAAATAAAATGAAAAATACTTCTTTTGCAGTTCTCATTAACATGTTATTCACTTGAGAGCGAGAAACAAGCACTCTGAATTGAACCTCTCTGTGACGCTGTGAAATAATATACCTGATATGAAAAGACTTCTTTAACTTTAAGACTGCATTCGTCAAATTGAAAGTTTTAGCAATGCAAACGAGAAGCGTTTAAAAAGCTGTAGGACCGTATTCACTACTATTAAACGGCAGCAGTTCAATGGACGCAAACAGATGTAAACCCTAACTGCATATGCAACATGCAATGTTTGAAAATAAAACATCTCAAAAAGCAGTTCTTAAGGGAAGAATTGTTTTTTTAAAGCCCGAGATTCCAGAGGCTGCAATTAGAGTTGCTATGAACTTGTCAGTTTTCGAACAGAAAACGGTATCGAAACCGTAATGAGAACAGAAGCGTGTAAGAGTGTGTCATGAACACCGGTGCCTGAGAGGCATAAGAATTATGAAGAGTGAGGAAATTCTGTCAGATGCACCATGTTTTTGACGACCTTCAACGCCCGAGAAAAATGTCTCAGTGATATCTGCGCGATCTACATTGCGTGGGGATCGCGGGATAACTTTAAAAAGATGATATGCATGTATCCGTCGGATGACATTTGAGAGCAAGCGTATTGTAGAAGGTTGCGGTGATGTGGAATCCAACTGCTATGTGGCAATAATTAGATTAATCTCGACGTCGCATTTCACCTATGGCTGAGACATTGTCTAGCTTTCTAGATAGAGTTAAGTTGCGATGAAAATCAGCTTTATCATTTTAACCTAGGGACTGAGAAACAGTTGGCAGTGAATATTTTGCACAGTCTGAAACAAAAGAACTTAAAGATACAAGCAAGCATCAGAAAGGTTAATAAGGGTTAATTTATTCTTCAACAAAAGGCAATCGCTTACTCGGACAGTGTACCTGAAGGTAAAATAGTTCTGGAAGGTTACTACAAGGACAACCTTCGGTAACATTGAGAGACAAATTTGTATTCTAGATGGTTGGTCTAAACTGGTTAGAGTACACCGAAGGAAAAATAGATCCTCCTCCAGGTTACTGCCCTTTTTACACCGTGCACTAATAACGAACAATAAAATAGCGATATTAGAATCCAATTTACGTGCCTTATGCTACTCTAGATCAAACTTTGCAGTACGTGCAATTTTCCTTTAACCCTTGGTTAAATAACAACTATGAGACAAAAAATATTCTCCAAATGGTGTGCTTGGCCGAATGGCTAGGGCGCTGGCATTTAGTACCAGAGTCTGTGTATTCGAATCCCACTCTTGGTATCGACGTTTGTAGCCATTCGGAATCGGCTTTAAGCAGTAGGTCCCGGTCTAATTACCCTTCGTGTAATAAAAAGTTGACCACAGTGCTCCAAACCAAATGCTGTGCTAAATAATGCTGGGGTGTGGTAAGAAAGTTATCTAATCAAGACTTCAAATTAACTTTGGACCAATGAATACTGGTCTCATGAATCCAACTACATGACGATATCCAACTATAAAACGATTTCAACGGATACAAACGGTTATTTAGAGGGCTTTACTTTATTTATTGCGTGTATTACGTTTCCTTCTTAATGTCATGGATTACCATGTTAAAAGTATTCTTGATTATATATTATAACAAATTCATGAGTAACTTTAAACCTCCATGACAAAAGTTGTCATTTCTAATTTCATCGCTGCCACGTGTCGGTTAAAAAAAGAAATAAATTTTGATGACTGAATGCAAAAACTATGCGTTATTATTACCACGTTGTTTTATGTGGGGGAGAGGGGAAAAGGAACCAAAGTTGATTCATTCTAAGTTAGAAGATATTGAATCCCTTCTACTTTTATCATTACAGCGTGTAGCCAAAAATGCGTAGTAGCACTAAGCTCATAGTTTTGAAAATACATTATATTTGTGACAACTCTCGTAATTTCATTGTTTTCATCATTTAAAATTTTTTTAAATATAAAGTGAAAATTTTATTCGAAACCATGTTCTCCATTTCTATAATTTTAGGTATGTGTGTTATAATGCATAGAAGCATATTTGTTCCTCTAATGACCCTCGTATATAGGTGATTAAAGAAGGAGAACGCTCTTTTTCTTTTCATAAATCGATGTAATGCTAAAACTCTGAGTTTGTTACGGTGAATCAGTGATTCTCAAACTTTTACGGCTACGCACCCCCCCCCCTTAAGCCCAGTAATAACTTAAATAATGCTATGAAAATACATTCTACATATTTTTTACGCTAACTATCCATGGCCCCCTTGAATATCACTCCCGCCTCCCCAGGGGACGAGCTCCCCAGGTTGAGAACGAGTGCTGTAAATCAATATAAAAAACAGTGCACTGAAATGAGTAGAAAAGTAATGAAATAAGTTTCGGTATTATCAAACCCTGCTAACTCCTCGAGTTAACGCTGTTTTAGAGCCATCAAAACAAGTAAGTAAAAGAAGCTTCAAGCAACTCAAAAGCTTGAGTTCGAAAATATTTTCAGCAGCGTACAGATATTACTTCTGAAAATAATGAGGAATAATTAATTAAGTGCAGTTTTTATATTATTGGTAATTCAAATGGATTGAAAAGACTCGATTTAATTAGCTGAAAATAAACCTACATACAGTGCCTTATTAACAGTAGCTTGAATTCTTCACAACTTATAAATGGTGTGTTCATCCAAAATATAGACGGTACAAAGAAAGATTGCTTTGTGCCGTCAAAATCAACTGACAAAACGTAGCGAAGCTGTAAGGTTATAGCGCTTCCCTCCAAAGGATTTTCAGAAATCCATAGAGAGGAAAAAGTTCCAGGTTCGCAAGTTAAAATTTACACAGTTTACATTAAATTTTCTAAAGTAGCTCTCTTCATTAAAGCCCCTCCCCATTACCAGTTACAAATTCTTCTTACGCTATAATGCAGAGTATGAAAGAGCGACCACTTATATAAGTATTAGAAATAGTGTGTACATTTCAAAATACACCGATGTATGGTAACAATTTGTGGCGATAGTTGCATGAAAGGGGAAAATGTCCCCTATAAAGTTCCAACTGGCAAAATACGTGATAAAGGCGAGTGAGCAAAATGACGACCAAATTTCAGTGAGGAGATCATAATTCAAGAAACAGATTACACAGTCCAGTCATATTAATGCGACCACCGCCTACTTTTGACGTCAACGAAATAAACAATCGCAGAAGGCCCGTGTCATCAACAAATTTGGTGGATATATAAAGTGTATTGTAGGCATTCGGAAAACATTTCAGTTCTTGCAGTCATACAGAAACGGGGCGATTTATTAGACGTCCAAAAGGGCATGATCATTGGCTTTCGGGCCAAGCGTGGAAGCATTTCCGAAACGGCTAATTTTGTAAACTGTCCGCGGGCCGATGTGGTAAAAGTATACCCTGTATGGCAAAATGGTACTATCCAAAATCAGCGACGTGGCAAATGTGGTGCACCAAGGACCATAGATAGCACAGGTGAACGACGGCTGCGGAGATGCGTTCGGGCTAATAGACGTGCAACCGTTGAGCAACTGACCGTCCAGATGAACCAAGGGGCTACCAACAGTGTCTCCACAACGACGGTTCAGCGAACATTGCTGCGTATGGGCCTCCGCAGTAGACGCCTGGTTAATGCACCTATGCTGACTGCTGCTCATCGGCGACGAAGGCTGGAATTTGTGCGCCAGTACCGCAACTGGACTTCAACTGAGTGGAGACGGGTGGCTTTTTCCGATGAATCACGTTTTAGGCTCCATCGGACAGATGCACGTTGGCGTATACGGCGTGACACGTCTGAAAACAAACACCCTGCAACAATTGCTGGAAGGGTCCAAGCTGGAGGAGGGAGCATTATGGTCTGGGGAATATTTTCGTGGTATTCTCTGGGTTCACTCATCATTCTATGACAAGTATTGTAACACAAGTATGCCTCTATCCTTGCGGACCATGTTCACCCCTACATGCGAATTGTTTTTCCTCCGGATGATGGCATCTACCAGCAGGACAATGTGACGTGTCATAAAGCTCGCAGTGTACGTGCGTCATTCGAAGAGCACCAGGACGAGTTTACCGTACTCCCTTGGCCAGCAAATTCCCCGGACTTGAACCCAATCGAGAATCTGTGGGACCACCTCGATCGAGTTGTTCGCACTATGAATCCTCACCACGTAACCTAGCGCAGCTGGCCACGGCACTTGAGTCGGCATGGCTCAACATCCCACTGAACACCTTCAGGAACCTAATTGACTCTCTTCCTGCACGTATCGCAGCGGTCCGCGCTGCGAAAGGTGGCTATTCTGGATTTTGACAGATGGTCACATTAATGTGACTGGACTGTGCCTATATTAAGCATAGGTATTGAACTGCAGCTAAACATTAATGAAAATTAATACTGCAAATTCTTCAGACGTCAAATTCCAGAAAGAACGAATAAGTAAAAAAACTACAATGTGTCATCGGAATAAGGGGGCTATCTTGGACAGTGTTCGAGATCAAATCTTGGAAAACTTTTGGATATTTAACATGGCATCGATTTTACGGAGCCTATCAAAACTTATGCATATTTTATGGAATTCCGTCCATGTACTTATATTTGTGGAGTTGAAATCCGAGTTCCAAAATTTACTCTTGAAAATTCTGCTTTAAACGAAAAAAAAAAACATGTTATTTACTCAAAATTTCACATCATCAAAAGCTGTTAAAAAAGGGATATTTATGTTCAAATGGATAATCATGTTGTTACTCAAGCAGCGGGTGATGTTTGCAAACGCGCAGTAGCTAATCCTTTTAAGTGGGTTCAACATAGCACGCCTACCCACAGTGAACACCGGATAACGCCAAATGTACTATAGCTTTTTGCTGCCTTCCTGTGTAATTTATTCAGAATGACAACTAGAACATTTAGATTGCATTGTTAAAAAGTATTGGGGATCTAGCAAGCCAATGGCTAGCAACCAAACGCTTGGCATTTGTTAATAACATGGATAATTATGACCATTTTGGCAATATACTATCACATACTCGTCAAATAACTGTGAAATCCTTGATGGACTATAGAACAGAATGCAGACTGGTGCTGTCTTCTTTGATATTCTTAAAGCTTTTGATACTGTCCGGCACAGTGGCCTTATCTATAAACTCATTAAATTTAAAATGCCAGCAGCCCTAATTAAACTTATACAATCCTATCTTTCGGACAGAACTTTTGCTGTAAGCTATTCTGGTACCACTTCATCCTTACGCCCTGTTAATGCGGGAGTTCCCCAAGGTTCGAAACTCGGACCGGTCTTATTTAACTTATTTATAAATGATATCCCCACCACCTCGAACAATTCGCTTGCCCTCTATGCTTATAACGCAGCCATTCTCGCTAAAACCCATAATGTCAGATATATGCATATTTACCTCCAACGTCACATTAACATTCTTGAGCGCTGGCTTGATAAATGGCTTATTAAGTTAAATCTCAGTAAAACAAAAGCTATCTTCTTTTCATACAATAGGATTTCCCCACCCCCAGTTAACGTTTATGGTCAGCTCATCCACTTTGAAAGGGAAGTGAAATATTTGGGTATCTTCATGGATAGTAAGCTTACTTGGAAGAAAAATATTAATAATAATATCTGCAAATTTTTAAAGCTAGAAAAGATATTGCCCACCTCCTGTACCAGAAGGAGATGAGTATAGAAAATAAACTTCTGCTTTACAAAACAGTACTTCGACCTATACTTCTTTATACAGTACCTATATGGTGGTCAGCGGCTAACCGTCATGTCCAGAAATTTAAATGCACACAAAATAAAACCTTCCGTCTAATCACTAAAACCAATAGATATAAAACTAACTACTCCCTCCACAAAGATCTAATTATTGAACCCATTCGCCTGACTATAATTAATCTCGCCACTAAATTTTATAATAGTCTTTACTCCACCCCAAATGAAGAAATTGCCAATCTTCCTGATTATGACAATAGAAAATTTAATCGTAGACCTAGAGCGACTCTAGCACTTGACACTAGGATTACTCCCAACTCTTCTTTTCCATAATTTTTTTTCTTTATGTCATTCCGTTTTCCTTAAATTCATTCTAGACCGCTTAATTTTTACCCCCCCTTTTTTTTCCTAATTATATGCAGTTACATCCTCTTACGCTTTTTTGAAATAGGAAGTGTGTCGTCTCGTTGGCGTAATATGCCTCTGCGAATCCTCATGGTCAAATTAGGAGCCGTCCTCCCTGATAATATCTTCTGCTAAGCTCCTGGATCCTGTTTCGTCAACCAATCAGGTTGCGGGATATATTTTGCTCTCGACCAGTAGTTAAGCTTGATCTTTTTTAACCTCTGTAATACAAATTCATCATCTTCCTTCCTTTTTCGGCCTGTTTTCAAGCACGGGTTGCTTGATAGCTCTTTCCCATCCTGGGTTTTATCCCAGCGTTCAATATCTTTGCTGCTCGCGGTTCTCTGTGGCTCGTCTTCGACTTTTGAGAGTTTAATCTTTATATTTTGCTTTTTATCTTATCTTATATTGGAACATTTTATTTTGACAAGTCTTGCTGATTTAATTTTCTGTTAACTTTAACTTATTAATTCTAATGTTTTTATTTTTACACTGCTGGCCACCCGAATTGCAACACCAAGAAAGACAAGAGATATCACAACAAAATTTATTTTGTAGATAACATGTTGACCAAGTATCAAATGATTAAATTTACAGACTTCTGTAAAGTGTGGTTCCTGCCAAAATCAGTAGCCAGAGTAGCCGCCATTGTTGGAGATCACCGCTGCCACACGCCTCGGCATTGATTCAAAGAGACTTTGGATGAGTTCTTAGGGTACAGCAGACCAAGCAGCTTCCACACGTTGCCAAAGTTGATCTGCTGTGGCAGCTGGGGATGGAATCTGGGTCAATCGTAGAGCAACCATGGACCACGTGTTTTCTATCGGCGAAAGATCCGGAGAGCGAGGCGGCCAGGGAAGCAATTTAATCTGGCGATTGACGAAGAACCGTTGGACAATGCGTGCCACGTGTGGTCGCGCATTATCCTGTTGAAATATGGCTGTGGCCAAGCCCTGAAGGTAAGGAATGAAAACTGGCTCCAACACCTCGGAGATGTAGCGCTGGCTGTTTAAAGTACCGGCAATGCGTACTAGAGGTGTGCGAGAGTGATATCCAATACCGCCCCATACCATAATACCCGGTGCAGGACCAGTGTGGCGGTGCATAACGCAGCTGTTCAGCATCCTCTCTTCACGGTGTCTCCAGACTCGAATGCGACCATCGTGGTGTTGCAGACAGAAGCGTGACTCGTCAGTAAAGACAATTTCATTCCATTCTGCCGTCCACATCCTTCTGTCATCGCACCATTGGCGGCGGAGACGTCTGTGGTTCTGCGTCAAGGGTACACAAAGCAATGGACATCTTGCGGACAGACCACTCAGCTGTAAACGGCGTCGAATGGTACGCGCAGACACTGGATGATGCGTTACAGACTGCATGTGCTGTGCTATGGTTCGTGATGTGACTGAGCGATCCATCACTGCCATGCGCACAATTTGCCTGTCATCACGTGAAGTGGTGCGCTGAGGTGGATGCGATCGAACACGCCGGTCCGTCGTACCCTCCTGCATCCAACGATCACATATCCGCTTTACAGTTGTTTGGTTTCGTCCAACACGACTACCGATTTCCCTGAAAGATAATCCACAATCTCGGTAGGCCACTATCCTTCCTCTGTCGAACTCGGATACTTGATCAAAATATGATCGCTGTTTTCGACGAGGCATAATTCATCGTTTTTTTTGAAAAAACCACAAGAAAAACACAATTGCCGAACTTGAAATCGTCGAATTCTCCAAGCCTTAAATAGTGCTTTGAAGTGGCGCCACAGGCGCGCGTGATGTGCGTCTGCGCTGAAATTCTAATCATTTGCATATCTCACCTCCGCTAATGCATGTTGTAAATTTCATGTTATTTGCATGTTTCCTTCAGGGTGTTGCATTTACAGTGGCCAGCAGTGTATTTTTGTAACTTCTTTAATCTATTTTGTAACTTAACTTATTTTTACTTGATTTATTTCTTCTTGGACCATGCGGGAAAAGCTGCAGTGCTTCCCATATCCATACCGAGGATAAAGGGCTTTCTTAGCCCTATTTGGAACCTCACGAAAACTTTTTGTCCATGTCCATGTCCACTGTGAAATCCTTGTAAGACTGGCGGCTGGATCTTGTATTTCTGGAGGCTTCTCTGGATAGGTAGTACACCATTGAAATTCAAAGCTTATCACCTAACCGAAAGACGAGTAGAACCTCTGGTTGGATCAATTACAAGATACTCAATAAGATGCTAAAGTATATTAGTCAATTTTAGTTCAGTTTACCTTAACAGTATACGCCATCGGAGTGAGGCGGCCATCTTGAAGAGGTATAGGTGTTTGCTATATGTTGAACATGTTGGTCATAAGACAAATTAGAAAAATACTATTTATTTACAACACAACACAAAAGTTAAATAAATTATTTGCAGCAAACCATATTTGCATGCGCAGTTATTATAAATCAATGACAGAGAGAGAATACATAAAAATGGTAATAATTTTTAAAGTCAAAACAAAGTTGAGTAGTTTCTGTTCCTGCTCTGCTGAACGGTGATATGCCATGGCCCCAAGTGAGATACTCTGACAAAAATGTATCTCACTGATAACGCGCTGGCAAGCGAATTTCATGTCCACTTCCTGTCAGTTTGGTTGAGGAAGCAATGAGTGACTGTGCAAACCTGATCCTTTTTTTAACTTTTTCTGCTGGTTTGTCAACGTGACTTTTCTTAATATCTGATGTAATATCGGTTTCAGAAGAATTGTCAGAAAAACATCGTGTAAGTCTGTCTATTGAAATATTAACATTCTTATTCTTTATGAGAAGAGTGTAAATTTTATCAGATCGCTGTATAACTTGATATGGCCCATTATATGAAGGTTGAAGGCTCTGACGAACGCTGTCGGTGCGGAAGAAAACACATGTGAGCAACTTTGAGGGTCTTTGAAAATAAAGGGTTTCTGCTTGCAGTGATGTGAAAATGGAATAGGTTTTACATCTTTGATAGTTGCCTTTAGTGTTTGGACAAATTCTGATTGGGGTTGAAATTTCGTATCTTCAAAGAAATCGCATGGTAAACGAATGTTTTCACCATAAAGAAGTTCTGCTGGAGTAGAGTGGAAATCAGAGCGCCAAGTTGCCCGCAATCCAAGCAATATTACTGGAAGGGTTATTGTCCAACTTTTATCTTTATGACACATTATGCTCGCTTTTAGTGTACGATGCCAGCGTTCTATGCATCCATTTGCCTGAGCATGGTACGATGTAGTTCTGTTTCGCTTAAATCCAATTAATTTTGACAATTCTTGAAACAGTTGAACTTCGAATTGTGCACTTTGATCAGTAGTTATGATCAATGGTACTCCAAAACGTTAAATCCAACATTTTAACAAGTTGTCTGCTACTGTTTCTGCTCGAATATCAGGCATTGGAATTGCTTCTGGCCAGCGACTGTATCTGTGAATGATAGTTAGGCAATAGCGAAATCCTTCGGATGGTGATAAGGGACCAATAATATCCAAATTGATTTCTGTAAAGCGTTTGCTGATGTTGTGATAATGCTGAAAAAGGACTCTGCACGTGTCGTGTAACTTTGGATTTTTGACATTTAAGACAGTTTCTAGTCCATGTTCTGGCGTCCTTGTGTAACGATGGCCATACAAACTTTGATGTCAATAATTTAGTGGTAGCCTTGATTCCAAGATGTGCAAGACTATGAACATTGTTAAAAACAATTTTCCTGAAGGCCTCTGGTATATAAGGCCTATTTTTCTTTGTAGAACTGTCACAAAAAATCTCTGAGTTAGAACCAAATACAGGACTTTTTCTAATTTTAGCGACGAGTTTTGGGATGAAAGAATTTCCTTTAACTCCTTGTCTGTTTCCTGTGCCTTAGCTAAAACTTCGTAATCAAGCATTGATTGAATATGCAACTCGTCTATTCTAGACAGTGCATCGGCGATGATGTTGTTTTTTCCAGATATGTGCTGAACGTCAACAGTAAATTTACCAATATATTCCAGGTGTCTTTGCTGTCGAGGAGTTGCTTTATCTAGCTTCTGGTGGAATGCATAAGTGAGTGGTTTATGGTCGGTAAAAATTGTAAAGTTTCTAACTTCCAAAAAATGTTTGAAATATTTCACAGAAGAATATGCAGCTAAAAGTTCTCTGTCATATGTGCTGTAGCTTTTCTGAGTATCAGTTAGTTTCTTTTCAAGAAAGCTCTTGGAAGTTTCTTTTCAAGAAAGCTAAGTGGTTTCCAGATGTCATCATCTAGTTGTTGGAGTACAGCACCAATACAGTCATCAGATGCATCAACCATTAAAGAAATAGGTGCATTTTCTGATGGATGAACTAGCATTGTTGCGTGGCATAGCTGTCGTTTGCTATTTTGAAAAGCTTGAACTGCTTCTTCTGACCAGTGAATTTTGTTGTTGTCATTCTTTTTCTTCCCTTTTAGATATTCGTTCAGAATGGCTTGATTTTCTGCAGCATTAGGAATAAATCGATGATAAAAATTGATAATTCCTAAGTATCTTCGCAATTCTTTTACAGTTTCAGGAAGCTTGAAATCTTCAATTACTTTTATTCTTTCTTTTGTTGGTTCGATGCCACTGGAAGAAATACGATGACCTAAGAAATTTACTTCCGTTTGAGAAAATTTACATTTTGCACTATTTATTACCAAGCCAGCATCTTGAAGACGTTGAAAAACTTGTCTAAGATGACTAATGTGCTGAGTTTCATCCTTAGATGCAATGAGAATATGGGAGAAATCCCATATCCTGTGACAGAAAAATTGGCGATTTTTTTTGGGCGATAAATATTTCAATATGGTGTATTCTCATTCGTTTCTGTTGCGATGTTTTTTCACGTGGTATATCTAAAGGCCAATTAATTAAATTTTAATGACGTGGTAATTTCAAACGTTATCAATTCTATAGTTTTATTTTTGAACGGGGAGTAGTAGAAGCATTGAATAGTGTTTTTGATAAAATTAAAGAAAACAAAGATAATAGCTACCATACGTGCTTAATTGCTCTGGATGTGAAAAATGCATTTAATTCAGTTAGAATAAAAAGAATAAAGGAAGAACTTGACAAAACTGAAATGGATACTAACTTAAGGAAAATAATAATGGATTATCTGAAAGATCGTACTGTAATTATAAATGATGAACAAGAGTGGGAATATAATATTGGCGTACCACAGGGTTCGTCCATTGGGCCAATCCTGTGGTTACTAATTATTAATGAGTTGCTATTAGAGAATGTGGGCGATGGCAACAAAATACAGGCATTTGCGGATGATATAGTAATACTGCTTAGGAGTAAAGTTATATATAGATTTACAGAGATAGCGAGAGCAATAATGGAAAAATGTTCGAGCTGGGCAGAGAAAAACCAACTACAATTTAGTGTCGAAAAATCCAACTACATAATAATACCATACAAAGGAGAAGTCACAAGGAGACCCACGATTAAGTTTAAAGGGGAGAACATCAAATACAATGAGCATATTAAATACTTAGGAATTTATTTAGACGAGAAGCTAAATTTTAACTTTCATATGAATAATATTAGAGATAAGGCATTAAAATTTCAACACAGTATCAATAGAGCCAGTAAGAGTACGTGGGGTTTGAAACCTGAGATTGTCAAAAAGCTATATTTAACTGTTATAGAAAAGATACTATTGCATGGAGTGCAGTCATGGTATAATGGTAAACGTACAATGGATTTAAAATTAAGACAGATACAACGACCATTCTTAATAATGTTAACTAAATGTTACAGAACAGTTTCGACAGATGCACTCCACGTTCTATCAGGATGCATACCATTAGACTTAACAGCTAAAATTGAAAAGAATATCTATGAAATCTACAATAAAGGATCAGAAATAAAATTAGGAGACATCGTACTGAACGCGCAGAATTGCGAAACAAAAAGCCGACCTCTAAAGAAAGTACGTGAAATGAGGAAATATGAATGGACATATAACATGGAATCAAAATCGAACATTAAATACTACACTGATGGCTCAAAAACCAACGAAGGGGTTGGTGCGGCGTGTACACGTTACAACCTTAATGTTTTAGAACAAACAAAACTTAAACGTCTACCTAATAATGCATCATCCTATAGAACCGAAGTTGAAGCCATTGACATGGCCATCACTGATGCTATAAGTAAAGGAATACAGGAAATCGACATATACAGTGATTCTAGAAGTACACTGCAAGCTATATGCGCATATTATTTTAAGGGAGATAGTATTGAAAATATAAAAAACCTAATAGAAAGTCATGAGATAGCAGTAAACTTACACTGGGTTAAAGCCCACTGTGGCATTAATGAAAATGAGATGGTAGACGCAGCAGCTAAACAAGCAACAACACTGAATGAAATCACAGGAAATTATAAATTAACTAAAGAACAGATTAAGAATAAAATTAAGAATTATTACATAAATATATGGCAAGAAAATTGGGAGAGAAGCAGTGTAGGAAGGAAAGTATTTGAGGTATTCCCTAGAGTTTCTACGAAAAGACTGTCGGCAGATTTCCTTGTTAATCAAGCAATAACTGAACATGGCTGTATAGGAGTCTATCAAAACAGATTTTTTGCTAAAACAGATCTTTGTGAGTGTGGCAATATACAAACTATAAAGCACTGTATATACAATTGTAGCAAATGGGCTGAAGCACGAAAAAACCTACCTTTGGGCTTTCAAGATTGGGCCCCTAGTAAATTATTTACGGATTATTATTGTAGAAGGTACATCAAGAATATTATGCAGGAACTTATGAATATACACTTCCCCCTACAAGGGGAATGTGGATAGCCCCTCAGATTTAAAAAAAATGACAGGTAAACGAATTGCAAAAAAAAAAAAAACTTCGGGACCCGGTTGGGCTGGATTGCCGTCGGCATGATTAGTTTTATTATTGAAGGGCCGTATAACCTTCGGGTGTGGACGGCGGCAATTGTACTTATTTTTGAACGGACATTTCGACTGCGTATGAAGGGATTGCAGGTAAGTTTCTTTGCTTCTGTCAATTTCTGTTTTTTTTTCGCTATGCATCCCTTACTTTTTATTTTTTTTCATTTTTAAAAATGATTTTAAAAGTTTATCACAGTAATGTGATTATTTAAAAATAGGGAAATGGTTCTTTTGGATAGTTTCACTACAAGAAATTTTATGTATTGCATTTTTGGGGGATATCTTATTTTTTAAAAAAAAAGGGCAGATGCAATTGAGACTGCCCAAAATCCCTTCCATAATTGCTTCTTCTAAACGTGGCTTTCTGGTAAGTTATAAAATTCTATTTATCTTGTTTTAAGGTATCCGACTACCTTTAAAACGTCGATTCTGACGAACATTCTGAAAATGTTTTTAATCCTTTTCTTAAAGATTGTAAATTTCTATTTAAAAATCTGCTTGTATTTTTTCTGTACGATCATTAAAAATGAAACGAGAGCGATTTAAAAGTCAGCAGCAGCTATAAATTTCAATACAAGTTCAAAGTTTAATTATTTTTTCTGAACAACTCATTTTTCATCAAAAGTGTAAACAAATATTGTGATATGTCTATGAAATTTTTCCCGTATGCTTTTCTTACTATTTAGAATGTAATGAACTACAAATTTGGTTTTGGGTATTTTATTTGTTGATTTATAGCTGAATTTTTAGAAAATCTCACGAGAAATTACTAAAATTTTACATGTTATTGCATATAATGATCTGTAATTTTTTTAGATTTCACGATATCGATTAGCTTTTAGTTCATTACACTCAGGAGGTAGTTATGTACATATGACAAAGAGAAATTAATGTTATACGCATATTTTTTTTTTAGAGCTAGAGCCGTTTTTGTAAAAATTTGCTAAATTTCAACCCAAATTCATAAATTTTCTTAAAAGTCATGGTCTATCTTTTCATCATTTTCGTGTTCTGGTGGTATACCCCTTCGAAAACTAAGACAGAAATTGACGCAGGTATGTTTTTTTTTTAAAAGTGCGCTTAGGGTAGTCGGCTACATTAAGCCTAAATGACGCCGAAAAAATGGCGTCGCTTAGGTAGGTTGCATTATTCTGAGTTTTTCGCCAAACGCGGAAAACTCAGAAACTACACCAAATAGCGCCAAGCGGCACAGGATGCGGAACTCTTCTCGAGAATATCATCAAGATAGATGAAGTAAAAATATAAGCCCCGAAGTACGGAATGAAGAAATCATTGAAAAGTTTGGGCTGCATTGCGCAATCCAAAAGTCATTCTGGTGAACTCATATAATCTAAAAGGTATGCAGATGGCTGTTTTTTCTACGTCAGATGGTTCTACTGGTATCTGATGGCAGGCTCTTTAAATCAATGGTTGAATATACAGTGCATCCATGCAAATGTTGAGTTAAATCATGCAAGTCCGGAATAGGATACCTGTCTGGTTGTGTAACAGCATTCAAAGCTCTATAATCCCCACAAGGTCTCCAATCGCCTGTTTTCTTTGGAACTAGATGTAATGGACTCGCCCAAGGACTGCTGGAAAGTCTGCAAATGCCTTGTTCTATCATGTATTCAAATTCCTCCCTTGCAATCTTGAGCTTGTCCGGAGCTAGGCGGCGAACTTTGGCTGTGACAGGAGGACAACTTGCTATAATATGATGTGTAACTAAGTGTTTGGGTTCCTTAATCAGTGAACTTTGCAATGTTATTGCCTTGAATTCATTAAGAAGGTTAGCTATTGAAGAATTATACGTTGAAGATGCTATTGTAGTGAGAGAAAAATTTGGAAATGAAACTATTCTACCAAATGATGATAAAGAAGTTAAAGGATCAATAAGGCATTTTCTTTTTAAATCAACTAATAATCCAAATTTTTTGAGAAAATCTGCTCCTATAATAGCTTTTGAAACTTTTGCTATTATGAATGGCCAAGTAAATTGGCGACGAAGTCCAGGATCTAACTTCAGCGTTTTGGTGCCAAAAGTTTGAATTTTTGAACCATTGGTGGCAAATAAAATAAAATCTGATGTTTTATTATCCCTTTGTTTACTTGCAGGAATAACAGATATATCGGCTCCCGTGTCGATTAAAAATTGCTTGCCGATTGATTTATAGAATAAATAGAAGCGGCAACTTTTCTCGCCAATATCGCCGGCCGCATCGAGCGATTGGCTTATTGGTTTTCCGAATTCCCTTTTTTAAATTGGCATGATTGTAAACATTTTTTAGCATTTCTTCCAAAATTAAAATGATACCAGCAATATTCGTATCGAGATGAATTCAATTTGGATCTAGCTCGTCTCCCGTATTATCTTGATTTGCTACGCGATCTAGTATTTCGAGAGAATTCGTCGAATTTTTTTGTTAAAGCGGCTATATCCGCTTGCAACGCATCTAATTTACTTCGGTCGGATGATGTTGTCAATGAGCCAACTTTCGTTAATGGGCATATTTCTGGTGTACTGTAAACGGCAATAATTTTATCGGCCATTTCTGCAATGTTATCAAGAGAATCTTTGCTTATTGACAAAATGGCTTGCATCTGTTGTGGAAGCCTTTGTTGCCACAAGGATTTTATAACTTCATCAGAAATAGAATTTCCTGCCAAGCTTTTCATCTACCGTAAGAGATCGGATGGACGTTTGTCGCCAAGTTCAAGATCGTTCAATAGTTTTTTTAATCTCGATTCTTCGGTGTCAGTTAATCTGTTTAGCAAAGCGTTTTTTATTGTATCATATTTCTTACCTTGAGGAGGATTTGACAATATATCAACAACAAAATCTAAAACATTTTCGTCTAACACAGCAAAGGCATTATATTTTGTCGTATCTCGAAAAATACCGCTATTAGCAAACTGCGCTTCAAGCTGTAAAAACCATAATTTTGGCTTGTTTCGCCAAAAATTTGGAGGCTTAACTGTTACTCGATTAGGTGAAAATGTGCTCGATTAATTTCAGTATTTGGATTATCGAGATTTAATGCAGTAGAATCATCTTCCTTTTTAGCCATTTTAAATATAAAGGCGAATAGTAAAATATTTATTATTGCGAGAACGTACCTCAATTTCCGATGACTTCAACAGCGTTTAGTAACGATGAAGTCTTCAAAATCACGTCCTTGGGTAACCAAATATAGGTGTTTGCTATATGTTGAACATGTTGGTCATAAGACAAATTAGAAAAATACTATTTATTTACAACACAACGTAAAAGTTAAATAAATTATTTGCAGCAAACTATATTTGCGTGCGCAGTTATTATAAATCAATGGCAGAGAGAGAATACATAAAAATGGTAATAATTTTTAAAGTCAAAAACAAAGTTGAGTAGTTTCTGTTCCTGCTCTGCTGAACGATGATATGCCACCACAGAGGTTTCGAGAGCAAAACTAAGATACCCTATGACGATTTAACATGGTCTCTATTTTGCGGAGAATTTCGCTCGAAGCCTATTCATACTTAACAAAATTCCTTCTATTTATACATTGGTTGATTTTAAATCTTCGGTTTTTGAAAAAATTACGTCTGGAAGCGCCGTTTTTAATGAGAAAATAATAAATATTATTCAGTTTCGGATATCACTTTGCCAAACGCTGTCTAGTAGGCGATAAACGTATTGAAATAGAAAATTGTGATAACCCTGGTATGGACATTTTTAAATAGAAGATGCCAAATCCTTTTGAGAGTTTAGGATAATTCAAGGGGCGAGGTGGCCCAGTTGGCAAGAGCAGTGAGCCAGGGATCTCAACGTCCCTGGTTCGATGCTCGTCGCTGCAGATCCATCGCCGTGTTCATTGATGGTGCCCGAAGCACGTAAAATAGGACGTAGCTACAATGTCCTCCAAGTTCTCAAATTTACTTCTGGAGGTGCGAGGTCAAGTGTTCTAGTCTCGTCACTTGACTTGGTTCAAAATTACGGGTCGGGTCATTTAGCCAAGTCGGATTCTGACACTTGTGGTGCTCACGTCACAAATAGTAAATCACAAATAGTAAGCGACTTCCGTCGAGCCATGTTCCGACGTGAATCCCAACATTTTTTCTGCACTTGAGCTATTTCCAAATGTGTCTTTCTCTCCAAAATACAGCTTGCTGGAATGGTCGTTGTCACATTTTGGTTTCGACAGTAAAATAGCAACTTCTTATATATAAAAAAAAAGCTATATCCTCTTTCTCGCTAACGGGATGATGCTACAACTTATAAATTTTAGACAGCACCATTTTAATAACTAAATGTTCAAGTGATTAATCCCGGGTCTAGTAAAGAGTCGATTCTCTACAAGTCGGACGTTGGCAACTGGTCGGTATAATGGTAAAATACCCATAATTCTAAAATCATAGATGAACCTTCCAGAGAGAGCAAGTAACTTGATAACATAGATTTCGATCGTTGATGCTTATGTCAGAATGAAGAAATGTCGCAATTAAGTATTTTAGTCATGAAATAGGAGACAAACTATTGAGCTTATTAATATTTAAGAGATGTTAACAACTAACAAAAATACGAACAATCCAGCTTCTTAATTTGTCAAAAAAGTTTCCTTAAGCTTTCAATTTTCAAACAGCTAAAGATAAATAATTTACCAGTGAATAAATTAAGTTTGAACATAGAACAAAAAAAAAACGGTAATTATAAACACCAAACGGAATTCCTGGAATATAGTAAAGAAATATTTACCGACCCAATTCGGTCCACTTTTTTCTTTTTTGCATATCCAATGAGAAACGGAAAAATGAACTGGTGTGCTTTAAATTAACAAGGCCTAATCTAGAGGTTATCATGAAGGGTAGCGTTACTAACATAGTATTTATTGCCCTGGTGTAATACTGATCACCAAAAACAGAGATAAATCTGAAATGTACAAGCATTCGTACTTGGTGCAGTCAACCAACTCTGTGCCAAATGTTTCAGCACAAAGCGTAAAAGAGCTGATATCTAACGAAACTTTTCAGTTTTCTATTCTTTAAATATTACACTTGGTAGATGGTTAAAAGTATTTTTTAAATTATTCGATATTGTTATTCTATATACATTTCAATAGGTTTCAAGAGTTAAAAAATATAGGCTTTGAATTAAAAATTTCTTGAAATTTTTCTCTATGGACGTTATTATAGGTATCGGTTAGTTCTGGTCTCCAAACCTGAAAATGACGTCGCACTCCGATGGCGTTTTTATGATACATTAAGAACTAGATAAAGGCTATCTAGCCATTTATTTTACCCGGCAAAGTTGCATCAATTTTTGTTTGATATGAAAATGCATGTTTGATAAAATTAACCGCCCCTTTTATCATAATAATTATTTTATTACAATTAATTTATCACTTTCAATGTTGCAGGAAACAGAAAAATTTTAACCGTCACTGAAAATTAAAGGGGGGGAAAAACTCAGCTGATAATTTATTCCTCTACTTGTTTATTATATGCTCTTGAGAGTGGTGGTGGTTATACGTGCGATCAGGTATGGGAAAATTCTAAATTTCGAGATTACTACCTAATGTCATCTCATTTTGTATATCAGCTATTAATTTTTTGAAAATTTGTGACTCGATTTCATCCAAATTGTCCCTAAAAGATTATGGCAAACAATATTCCGTTCGAAATTTCAAAATTCAGGAATAATAGCAGACAGCTGAGACGGATACTAAGGGATACCAAACAGTCTTTAGAAGAAATTGAAAGAAGTGGATATTTCAGTGAAGGTAAATTACTTATTTTCATGAGAATTTTAAAGAAAATAATTAATTAAATCAGTAGGAAATTCATTTCATATTAAATGACACTCTAATTAAAGAAGGAAAATCTTATGAATCATATGATTTAATAAACAAAATGTGATTTGTGTTCTTAAAATATCGTTAAAAAATTTATATACAATATCGGGTTGAAGCATATATTGTAATTTTAAGTTCTGTCATTCCATTAAAGCATGTATGTGGTTTATTTTGTTCGCGCATAGTGAAATGTTTCCTATTTTAAAAGTTTTCCTATTAGTAAAGATAGTAGCTACTGTATTAATCAAATAGTGTTTTTTTGTGATAGTATTATTTGATTGTAACTCTTCATAATGGCAGTTTAAAATTGAGTTATTTAGAGTGATTTTTTCATATGAGCTAAAACTATTATCCTGATTAAATTTTGTTGATATTTATCAAAGATGATGTACTAAAGTACTTTCATTTAAACTATTTCAAAAGTTAACATTTTAATATTTTATTAAAAAATCAAAATACATTTTGTCATAATTAAAATATTTAATTGAGTAAGGTGACTGATATTAATAAATACATTCAGCCTCAGTTGCACCGACAACATTTATTTGAAATACTTATGCTGCATTGTTTTTGCTGATATCCATGAATAGATAATGTTAATAACATTTCTAATAATTTTTACTTCTGGAGGATGCAAACCAATATCTTGTAGCATCTTGGGTGCTACGAGGTTCTAATACGAGTCGGGCTCGTATTAGAACCTAATGCCAATGTTTACAAGTACATGGTTGGCACAGCTTGTCCCTCAGAGGACCTTGCGCCATAAAACCAAACTCAACCAACAAGTACATGGTATAATCTTCAAAGGGTTAAATTTATATGTATCATATGGAAAAAGAATTTGAATTAAAATTTTATTTTAAAGAGTTAATGATAATGAGGAGACTGTAGCAAGGCCCATAAATATCTGCTATCAATGAAAATTTAGGAAACATTTCTCCTCTTCAGCTAGAGCAATGATCTCTGTTTATATCTATGTTCCCTATAGATTTAACCTTTGCATGAAGGAAAAAGTAGAAAAAAGTCAAAAAAATATGAAAAATGTTACTCTAAGATATTTTGTCTTTTAAGAGTTGTTGTCTAATAATATAAATGCATAAAGTGATTTTAGAAAGAAAAGCATACCACATCTGCAAAATCTAGTTGGCTAAGCTTATTATTTACTGATGGCTACACTTAGAGGATTTTTATTTGGTAGAAAAACAAACAAGAACATATACTCACTGCTCACTGTAGAATGAAAAAAAAAAATCTGCATAAAATAAAATTATCTGTATTAGTTTTGCATTTTATTGGGCTGATAGGCATATGAAAATGGTTCAGCAAGGGCTAGACCAGATGAGATTAACAACAACAAGAACAGCAAATTAAATCATTAAAGAAGGTAAAAGAAATGAATGAAATGAAATAAATAAATATATATATATATATATATATATTTTAAATATCATTATTTTACCTTTTTTAATGATTTAGTTTTCTGTTCTTGTTGCTGCTAATATATATGTGTATATATATATATACATACATACACACACACACACACACAGAGTGCTTTTTTTTCTAAAAAAATAGGTCGCTAATATTTCCTGGTTGATTTTTGCTATCTAGAAGTAACTTATTTTGGCTTTTATATAGAAAATATATATATATATCAGGGTATTATGACAATATATTAGTTTAGAATAAAATAAATTTTGGAAAATTATTGAGAACCTTCAGTTAATTCTGTTCAAAGTCCTATTTGGTAATCAGAAACAAAGCTACCAACTAATGCATTTCTAAATCTGTCCTGAATAATATATTATATGAGGAATTAAGCTTTTTTTTTCTGTGTGTGTGTCTGCTGTATATTTTTATAATTTTACTTTAAATATATAATGATATATTTGAAACATTTTTCAAAAGCTAGAATGAATACATGGGCATATATTTTCCCTCACTGTAAGAGTTTTAAAATACTTTGAGTCATTAGCACTTGTAGATTAGAATATTTTTTATTTAATGAAAC
Source organism: Dolomedes plantarius (assembly GCA_907164885.2). Lineage (NCBI taxonomy): Eukaryota > Metazoa > Arthropoda > Arachnida > Araneae > Dolomedidae > Dolomedes > Dolomedes plantarius. Next base: position 153,537,875 of record OU015495.1, read on the forward strand.
TTAAAGTAGACACTTGTTATATTAATGAGTGTTTATTTAACTACATGCATAAGTAAATTATTAATAATTATGTATAAGTAAGTTTAATACATTTATGTAGTTAATATTCAAAGTAGATAAATCCCTTTAAAATTTAGAATCAAGCAAATTCTTCACTATTGATCTATAGTGGAATTTAAAGGAAAATACTGTCTGAAATTGAATAATCCTGTTATTTTAATCTTAATTTAAACATCATGTTGTACAAGTTCAGAATAAATTTACTTTCATTTTATTATAAATGTGTTATCTAAAATATGTTATCTAAATAACAATCATCACTTGCATTGAGTTATGTATGTATGTGTGTGAAAATAAGTATGACAGGAAGATGCATAAACAATGCCTTCTGTTTGTATATTTAAAGTATAACACTTATGTATGTTTATTAAAAATATATTTATATTGTATATGGATTACAATTATTATTTTAACATTTCAGAGCAATTTCAAAGTATTCATCTGAAGCATGAAACAGAGCAAGCTGTCAATGATGTCATTTACTGTTCAATAGGAATCACTATCCTGGGTAATGATTGCTGGGCAAAAGCTGCCATTGCAAATGAGCTTTTTGGGCAAAAAATATTACCTACTGAACCTTCAGATGCTGAAAGTGATAACTCTAAACTCTCATGGAGAATGGTAATATTCTTCAAAATTTTCAATTATCCAAATTGATACTATTTCTTCTCATACTGTACTTACATTTTATACTTTGCTTGAATAGGGATTTGTTTAAATTCTACTGTATTATAACTGTGGTACACTTCAAACTGAATATATTAGAAACTACTGTTAAGTTTTTCACAGTAAATTTAAAAAAATTTCTCAGTTTACCACTCTATTGCTAAATTAAAATCACTAAAATTTATAAATTAAAAGTCTGCTCTGTATTGTACAATTTTGTATTCGACTTTGTTTCATAAAGTTTAAATTTTTTTTCTCTGTTTAAATATTATATATCTACTACACCATATCTCTGTCATCTGTAAGCGTGTTTGTTGATCTTCACAGTTTGTCATGTAATAGTAACTTTATAGAATATGTTGTGTTACAGTGCAGTGTATTATTTTACTTTTTTTATGTTTTAAATATAGATAACAAACAGTATTGAAAGTGAAGGTTTGGGAGCATAGATATATACATTTTTTTTTAATCTTTTGATTTGGGGGGGGGGGGGGGGCGGGCGGTTAAGTCTTACTTTTAAAGTTTGCCTTAAAAAATGGTCGTTTATTTTGGGATACTAAGTTCATTAGCCTGTAAAATGTATAGCTAAAAAAGATAGAAAAATAAGTGGGAAAACTTAAAAATTGTTAATAATTTGTTAAATGTAGTTTTAGGTGCTTATTAATGTTAACCATTCTTCATCTACAGTATTCAATGAGTTAAGATATGTATATATTGCATCTGGTATGTCCATATGATCTAATTGGCTAAAAAGGGATACTTTAATTTTAATCACACAATCAAGAGAAAGAATTTCTTTTTCTCTCAATTTATTTATTTGACTTTCGAAATAATCATAATAAATCACCATACCGCTATGAAATACTTTACTTTTTCCTTGTTAATTATTACTGTTTTTGCAATATATAATTTTGACACAGCAAAAACAGTAAACAGTAAAACAGTTTTTTTTTTTTTTTTTTTTATCATTTTATGAATATTAGAATCATTCATAGTTAAGAATTTTGATGGGGCTCAAAATTCATTGATAAAAATTTATTTCTTGACTGCAAAGTGACCTTTATTATGAATTCTACTATGGATAACAGCTTTCTAAAATTTCATGTGTCTAAGGTATAAAAACACTGCTTAAAAGCCACTTAAGAAAATTACTTTGTTTACTTTAAATTTAGTTTTGTAATCAGAATAAATAATTTTTATATCTCATAATCAGAATTAGATAAAATACTGAAATTCTGCTTGATATTTTATCTTAAAAATCAGGAGGCTGGACTGTAAGGATTTCATTAGCAGTCCTTTGAATCTTAGCTAGGAGTTTAATTATTATGGAACTTGAGCTTACATCCTCTTATAGTTAAGCTCTTATAAACTTTAGGGAAGCTCAAATCATTCTGATAATCAATATAAAACTAGAGGGAAATATTTTCAAACTTTTAAAATATTGTATTATATTTTGCTCTTATGTATCTTATAAAAATTGTGACAGTTTAAATTGCATAAAGTGTGAAAAATTGCATAAAATGGTGAAAATTTATCTGATATGTTTATGTATACTTTATGTAAATAATTATTATTTTAGATGCTCTGTGTTATAGTATTTTATGGATTATATTTCCTATGATCCTATAAATTTATTAATTACTTTATTGAATTTTCTCTAAAAGGTCAGATTTATGTATGGTGTGCAGACACAGGTCACATTAGCCCTCCCAAATAGTTATGAATTGCTTGAGCATCTCGTTTCTCAAGAGCAGCAGTGGCATACTGTACCTTTAGAAGATCTGGAGTTGAAAGTATAGTCAAATCACTTTCATTATCAATTCTTATATTCTGTTAATATGTATAATAACTCAGATTGTAATGATATAATTTTGTTATCTAGCTGTTAGTTTGTTTTCTTCCCACTTCTTAATGTCCCTAGGCTAAGGGGGGAGTTTTTAAAGTTAAAACAAGAAAAAGTGTGCTTTGTGTTAGCTTTCTGCAGGTTAATAAATTGAGCAAAAAAGCTGGAAGAAAATTTTTTTCTTGTGAATTATTTTTCTTTTCTTTTATTCATTGTGATTGATAAAGTTTATGCAGGTTAAAAGGAGGTCTTTAGAAACAAATTATTAATAATTTTTATTAAAATTTTATTTAAGTGGTTGCCTAACTAATAACAGTGATCAAAAACTCAAAAAATTGCATTTTTTAAATGTGATTAGACTTTGTAGTAGTGATATTTTTTAGATTTTCTAGAGATTTTGTTTTACGAAAATAAAATATGCATAGTTACTTTCTGTTACATTAACTGTTTTCTTTTAACTAAACAGGATTATTTATTCATTTATAAACTCATTTTATCAAATTTTTTATCTTATACTAATTTGGTGAGTTATAAAGTTAAATCCTATGAAAATGCAGTATTGAACTAGTTATCAATATTTATGGTAGTTTATTTCTTTCCAGCAAGATAGGCACTTATCTTGATGATAGTGACCCATCCATACCATGATTACTTTTGGCTTATTTATTATGGAAACATCATATAGGTTAACCAATATCATTCCCTACTGAGGGAACAGTATAACAGAAAGTCCAAATTAGAATTCAAACACAAGCCCATCTGTGGGAGCTCATGATGCTGACCACTATACAGTGTGGGCCAGTTATGATAACTTAATAAAGTTATTTTCACTACCTACATTTTGAAGTTTATGTGACAGCATGTATTGTATATTGTTCCAAAATGAAGCAAGTGGAAGGTACCCAGTTCTCCTCTCATTCCCCAAATAAATTAATGCAATGACATTTTATTCATTGTTATAACAGTGATGCTCATTTTAAATAATAAAAGGATGTTAAAATTTCAAAATCATGTGGTAGAGTATAAATTTTTACTTCCAGGGAAAGGATTCTGAAGATCCTGCATTTGATACTGCAGTTTTAGATGTTAAGTTAAGGCATCATTTATTACGAGATGACGTCGTAGTAATGCTGTCCCCAACAAATGTAAATGCCAACTTTGAACAAGTGATGTCAGTGTGCTTAGAAGGCTATTTGCCTATTATTATTTATGCTATTGCAAATTCTACTTTGTCACAAAAGGTAAACTATTTTATTATATGGTTTCTTCTGGACAGTAAATATTCTAAAATTATGTAACTTTTTACTTAAGTATAAATATTTGAATAGTAGTATATGATAATTTAAATTCTTCAATTATTATATTTAGACTCATGGATAATGTTTAATGCTGTTAATGTTGAGGAATTATTTTTTAAATAAGTTTTATTAAATGTTCATAATTTAAAGTTTCTCAATAGCTTTTATGCTAAGCGTATTGCAGCTAATACATTTAGCATAAATGACATATATTTCTTTCTTGATTTTGAAGCATAAAAAGCTGGTTTTAATTTTATATAACAAGAGCAATAAGCATTGGCCTTTTAAATCATGCACTACTGAAAAAATTTATCTACATAATAGATTTTAAAAAAATTCCCCAAAATTATTTTTATTGTCATATGTAGGTGAACTAAAAAGACAATTTTTTAAGAAAAGGGATTTTTTTACCGTTACCATGCTTACTGCCTAAATGATTAATACAGCTAGTATTAAAGTTATTATAAAATATATTTTGCTTTAAAAAATAAAATATGATGTATTTTGTATGTAAATGCAATATATGATATAATATAAAAATATAAATCATATTTATTATGATAATTTGTTATTAGTATTTGTCAAAATTATTTTTACTTTGTTTTCATTTTAAATCAAACTAACTTAAAATAAACAACAGTGATTTATTGAAACCAAATATTAGTTTTAATTAGTTACAAAAAATAATTGATTTTTAGAATAGTCAACAAAGTGTAATAATTATTGTCTTTATCATATGAAGCATTTTTCTTTGTTTTTTTAATTTTACATGATAATTTTATTAACTATGTAAATGTTTTACATGAATAAGTAATTTGTATTACATTAACAGTTGTATTTTTATGTTTAATTGTATAATAAGGAACAATATTTGTAGAGCATTCAGGAATAATAGCCTTTTTAAAGGGTTGTGAAACTCTTAAGAGACCAAAATGTAGTTAATTGTTTTTAGTCAATTTTAGATATATAAAATTTTAGTGCTTTTAGAATTTTCATGGAATTAAATGGTACTCTGTATTTCAGGAAGTTACAGAATTAATAGAGTTAAAAAAGAAATTTCCCAAACTGCCTGTATTCTTCATCTGTGTTAATCCTTCATCAGAACTGACTGAATCTGAACAGCATGCAAGAAACTTTTTACACGGAGGCAGGAGATCTGTTTTCCAACCTCATTCATATCATGATACATCTATCATTCATCATAATATTGCTCTAAAAAGAAGAGAATCTGTGGATTCTCGCCTTGGTTCAACTTTAACATTGTGCCAACAACTATGCAGTCTTGGTTTTATAAACATGTTAGCACCAAATTTAAAAAAGAAACTTTGTCGCCAGTCAAGTGGTGCAGTGGAAGTAGAAAGTAAATTAATTGAAGATTTTGACAACTTTTCTAGGTAAATGTTTTAAGTTTATGTATTAATAACATTATAAGTAGTATAATGATAATACCTATCTTTGTTAGTTTTTTTTTTCTTTTTTTCCTTTTGTGATATGCATTGCAAATTATTTTGTCTTTTTATCTGTGTATGTAAGATTTCAGTAACTATTAGAAAAGTTTAGCTTTTTTTATGTTAACAAAAATATATAGAAATCTACAAACCCTCTAAAGATTGTATAAAAAATACATGTTATTAAGAAATCTGGGTTAGAATTATTTGAATACTGCATAGCAAATTAAATCAGAAATTGAGGAAAGGGAATATCTTAAGAAGTTATCATTTTGGCAAATTTTAGAACTTCTTATTAATCAATTAAGTTTTCTAATTAATCAATTAAGAATTAAATTGTTTATCGTATTTACTATAGATTATTATGCTCTGCCATATTAAAAGAAATGTAGATAATGTATTTAAGCATTTCTGTATTCTTCCTCTAAATCAGGGGTGTCAAACTCAAAGGCTACCTTGGGTCAAACAAACAAGGTTTAACTATAGGTGGGCCGCAAAAAAAATCAATATTAATAGAAATGTAGGTTTATTTACCTAATTACAGTATATTCAACATAAATATATGCATTTTGTTTAATAATAGCAAAAAAAGAGTATCATTAAAAAACATTTTGCAAATTCTTCCTATCTTATTATAATTCTGCTTCGGTTATTTTATTATATATTATTGTGTGCCAATATATTGGCCGGGCCGTAAAAATGTTCGTCACAGGCCGCGAGTTTGACACTCCTGCTCTAAATCTTTAAGTGTAAGTTATCATGTTGCGCCCAATTTGTCTTTTGACAAAGTTCCTGTTTCAAAAGTATTGATTTTTAAAAATGTCTTGTATGTTAAAGCAATGCATGATTTTATTGTGTGGGTCAGTGCTGTATATTTCTGTAATCTTCAGTAAAAATAGAACATTTTTCTATTTTGTTATTATAACAATGCTTTTTATTTAATATGACATTAAATATTTTACTATTCAGACTATTTCTATTTCTGCAATGAATTATAATGCCCGTATTTAATATGAATATATTATAAGTTTTAATCTTCTTCATTCTATTTGTTTAGCATGGCATCTAAAATTATGATCATCAATGAAATTTTTAGAACACTAACATTTTTCCTTAGAAATATGTTATTTTTGGTTGCCTAAAAAATAAATGTAGAAGCCTTTTAATACATTTTTAATGTCCTTGATATTAAATATATTAAAATCATATGAAGTTCTTGAATCTCATGATGAAAGAGAAATATTTCAGGTAATATAGGTTGCTGCCACTATTGTGGTAGAATATATTTACTTTTTTATTAAGAACAGGATTCTGTAGAATAAATGTTTGAAGACTATCAAACTTGACTTTCTGATATGTGTAACTAAATGAAGTTAATCATGGTAATATAATACAATGTTACGTTTGTTAGTCATAATGTTATTGGACACCACATTAATATTCAAACAAAGAAAGGTTTCAAACTTCTCTTTTTAACTTCTAAGTTATGCATTTGCAATAGGGTACATTTTATATTATAATCTTTATGTGAAACACAAATAAAGTATACTTCCTCTGAAAAAGTTCTCGATAGAAGGTATATTACTAGCCTGGCAAATTTATTTAAGGTTATGCTGTATTATCTCCTTTTGAATTCTATCTCAAATTTTGAAAATTATTATTCTCTGAATAAAAATATATACTTAAGTAATATGATTTCAAAATTTTTATTTTTCAGTTAGGTTATTTTTGTTCAAATGCTATTTATAATTCAGTATTTTGTTACTACTATAATGCACTGTTGCTCTTTAATGTGTAAAGTAATTAAAATATATTTCAGCATTTTGCTCCATATACGCCAGATTCTACAAGCAGAACTAGTACAAGCTGCCACCATTCTCAATGATGCTCACAACTCTTGTCTGCGTATGTTTATACTCAGTGCATTTGACATGACTTGGGATATGCTTATTACTCCCAAAAGAATTACATATGCTAGGCAGAGAGAGATAGAGTTATATGATTCCTTGATGTCCATTGCTAATTGTAAACAAGAAGAGATAAGGCAGCTTATAGTAGAAACAATCAATGGTATGACCGAAGAGTTATTATCAAAAGCAACTAAATATGAATTTCAAGGTAAATTGATATTTTTTTATACTATGTTTGTTACCTTGGTGTCAAAACTAGCTAATTTTAAATATACTATGGTAGAGAAACATGTTGAATCAAATAAGTAACTATTTAAACTGGTTTGTTCATTTTTTGAGGATTGTGATTGGTTTCCATTCTATCTGCACTATTTTTACCTTCTACCTGCAATAAAATTGTTTCAAAAAAGGTGTCAGTTTTTGAATAGAAGAATATATAAATTATCATAAAGAAGTACTTTTTATTTTTTGTCACTTCATTAAATTATACTTTTTTCTATTTGGTTACCTCATTTAAATTCACCTTTTATGAAAGGAATCAATATTTACTCTTAAACATTAGTAGTATTCGGCTATTTTAAAATACTTGTAATCAAAAATCCTCATTAGCTATAAAAAATAATTTCTATAAAATGTTGTAAAATTTTTGTGTTGAGATTTTTTTTTTTTTTAGGTGTACAATTAGAAGAAGGTGAACCTCCATCTGCTCGGGATCTCCAGATTTGCACATCTGAAATACAAGCTTTAGTTTTAAATTCTTTAAACAGTGCAGTTGCTGGAAAACTGATTGGATCTGTTGATTATCTGCGAGAAAGTTTTGTGGGTGAGTGAAATACTTGTTTTAATATATTTCACTCACTCCTTTCAACATCATATCTCAGAAAACGTGATTTTTCAGGAGAGTGATTTTAAAGTTTAAAAGTAGAATCAAATGTATTAAAAATCAATATTATTTCTGCTCTCTAGCGGCTAAATATTGAGTTGTGAGATATGATGATCTTGCAGGGGTATACTACTCTTTCAGGGCATTCTAAACACAGGCATAACTAAAAATTGCTGATTTTTGAGATATGACATTGTTGAAAGGAGTGGGTGATTTAGCAACTATTTTTATATATATATATATATATATATATATATATATATATATATATATATATATATATATATATATAACTATTTTTATGTTATAGGTACACTTGAGCGATGTCTAATTAGCTTAGAAAATGCCAAAGAAGGAACCCAAGCCAGTAATGCCTTAAAACAAATTTTAAATGCTGCTTATCAGGTTTGTGGTCCTTTTTATCATTTCAACTCTTGCTGTTTTGTATCCAGATTTTTCAGTATCAACTAACTCTTCTTTATTTTTGTATTCTTATTTTATCTGGTATACATATCATTGTTTCTCTGTTCCAACTGTCACAGAACAAAAACAAAATGTTTTTAATCTGTGTTAGTTTGTGAACCTTGTGGAAGTATAATTTATTTATACTGCTAATCAAACTTTTTATCACTCTTTTAAAATTTTTGCTTCTATAAGTTTTGTTAATAAACACTTTTGAGTAATTGGGTTTTTTTTCCTGCTAGATGAAACCACTTTGATTATTAAATTTTAGCAGTACTCCATATATTTATGTATTTGTAGTGATAAAGTAATGCAAAAGGATTATTTCATTAATTCAAAGTTAAATGGATGTTCCTTTGTTTAAAATGAGTTTATAGATCTGAAGTAAGTAGTCCATTCTTTTGTTTATAACATTTCCATTCAATATTTTTCCATAAATTTTACTCATGGCATTCAGAAAATAAGGGAATTTCTGCACTGCATCTAATCCTTTGATTAAATGTTACATAACTACTGTGTTTTAAGTTTTAAATAAAAACAGTTAAAATTTTAAAGAATCTTATCTTCAAAATGGAATTCAAATTCTTCTGGAATTCAGAAGAATGAAAAATATTTGTTACCTTATGTTTTCTATAGTCAGCCATAATTATCTTAAGCATTACAATTAAGAAAATAACAGTCAAAGCTGTAGGATTATGCACTGATATTGCATAGAATATACTAAAATACTAGCCAGGGATGTCACAAATGGTGGTTTGAATTTTCACCCCAAACACAGTTTGTTTTCAATGAGAAACAAAATATGAAAAACTGAACTGATAAATATGAGGTTATTGCAAGAGGTGGTCTGTACTTGATTTCCATACAGTAGAGCCTCAGAAATATTGCTGTTTCTCTGAGTAATATCTATTGTCCTAAAATCATCTCTAGTGACTATCACTATCTGTCATAACTACTAAGTTATGATTGTGGCTCCAGATCTTACAAACATACTTATACATATTTATATGTTAGTATGTATGCAATAAATATCAAACAATACTTTCAATTTAATTATTTATGATTAATATCTAGTTAGCACCTTCCTGGGGGAAACTATACAGATTCAATTCAATGAACTGATGGCACCCTGTCAAGTGATATTGGGAGGAACAAATAAGTATTTTCTTCTGAGCACGATCCTGAAACAAATTGCATCATTTAAAAAAGTTATAAATTTTATTAACTCAGTATAGAATTTGTAGTAGAAATAATAAAAAACAGATCATAATGGTGTCATGACCAAAATACATAGACACCATTCTATGTATAATAAATTTTATAACCAAAATGTTTTCCTTTTGGAAGACTTTTATTTTGTGCCTATTCATTTGTTACTCTAACTTTAATTTTCTGTTTATTTGATTCAAACAAAAGGTATTCAAAATATCTCTCATGAAAACTGCAGTAGCAGCAAGAGCTAAAATTAACATTTCTTTGAAATTTTTGATTCTGGTGTTTTAAAGTATCAATATAAAATCTTTATAAAGTGGTGAATTTTTCACGCATTCTACATAATCATTACCTATCTAATTTCATATATTTGTTGTTGTATTAGCTACTTTGTTAATAGTTTCGGATTTTTAAATTTTGTCATCATTTTGTCATTGTTTAACACTTAATACAAAAATAAAAATTTTGTATTGTGTTAATAGTAAAATATTTATTTTAAATTCTGAATAGGTAGAAGTAACTGTAAAGACAAGTTCATCTTTAATTAGAGTTCTGTTTGAAAAAATGAAACAGGTAATTAATTTAAAACTTAAATATTTTGTCTCTGCTTTTTTTTCAGTGTTATTTATGTTAATCATCTGCAGTGTTTACTTTTTCTGTCATTGTTAAGTTGCAAATCTTGGAACTTAAAATTTATTTATATTTTGACAAATTTTGCTTTAGTTTCCTCAGATTTGTTCTTTTTTTATTGAGCTTGAGTTTTGAGGTTAAGTATAGCCAGTCTTAATTAGTTAAAGAAAAATTATATATTATAGCATAGTTTTGTATTACATGCACTTATGAGTGTTTGTATCATGTTGATTGAATTTTTTAGTGTATTAAAGTGTTATATGACAAAGAATTATTCTGTTGCAGAATGTACTTAACACTTTATTAAAGCACTGTTTATTAATTGCACCAAAGTTTGAACAAATAAGCTGTCATTTATTAATCATTCCATATTGAATATGAAAATTAATGTTACTGTTTTTCAATTCATGTAGAATTTTTTGTAATAGCCTATGTCATAATCTTATTTAATGATTCACCTTAAGTATGTTGATTTTTACACATTGAGAGAAAAGTTTGACCTCCAAAAGATACTGTATACAAAATATTATAATTATATCTACTATATATTAAGTTAAATGTGCTTCAATCAGCATGACTTCATTCATATTATTTGTTACTGTAAATTATGTAAAAACTCTCACATAAAAGAAGCTTTATGCATATTTTACTCATAAAATACAATTCCTCTGTATTCTCATTGTTTTTTAAAATTGCATTTTTTTTTCTGAAATAAAATAAATGAAGCTATGAAATACTGCTTAGAAATAAAATTTAATTTTGTTGCAATTTTTAGTTAAATTTTATCCATTTGCTTAAAGGTGTCAGTTTAAAAAGTAATTTTGCTTATCAATAAGAGATTAAAGAGCCTGATATTTTAATGTGTGTAATATTATGTGTATGTGTAACATTATGCCTTTTATGTGGTGATGATATTTTTTAGAGTTTTGGAGTGATTTCTAATTTTCTGTTGCATGCTTTTAACTAATTGCACTTTAGGGGACATCTTTTATATCACACTTAAATTTCATGTCAAATTTCACATTTAAGTGTAATAATGGTTGTATTATATGAATTATTCTCGTATAATACAAGCCTTTTATGTATGCCATTTGTGTGCCATTTGCTATGTTATCTGAAAGAATTAAAAATCATAATTATTATTTTTTGAGTCTGAAAGGTAAATTATTTGACTAAAGCTATATTTGATTTATGTTGTAAGTCATGACAGGCATATATGCAGTTGGTATACTAGCTATCTGTTAATGAAACTCATAAACTTTCTAAATATGCAACAGTGTATTGTTGGGGGGTAAAGATATATTTTGTTATAAAGTTAAATGTCTTATTTTAATGTGTAAACACATCACTCTGTTTTATAATCTCTTTCCGTTAGTTCAGGCTCAATAAAAGGGTTTATAATCTCTTTCCGTTAGTTCAGGCTCAATAAAAGGGGAGGATATCAATATGTTGTTGTCCTATAGTATATATTCATTCCCTGAAGTTTTTTTTAATTTGTAGTATTATCCTCATTTAAAACAGTTTTTTTTAATGAAAACTATAAGTGATGGAAGTTTTGTCTTATATGTTTCATAGTTTGTCATATTTATTTGTGTACCCTTACTCTAATAAGAAATGTTTATGCTAAAGCCATCTTTTAAGGGAAATACTGTACTACAACTAATTTTAGATTGTTTTAAAAATGCTATTATGGGATATTGTCTGTTATATTTTGCTGTATTGTTGTATTCTAACCAATGGCACACCCAGGATTTAATCTTGGGGGGGGGGGGGGAGTTCAATGGATAAAAATATTTATAATGCAAATTCAATATTTGTAATGCAATTTCTATTTCTTTGGAAGGGGGGGGGAGGACCCTTGGCCCTCCCACTGGGTGTGCCACTGATTCTAACATTATAAATTTCAATTATCTATTCTTTCAATTGTTTTTTGAAGTATTTAGCTGTACCAAACTAACACCATGAAAGAGGGATAAATTTATTCATCTAATTTTTTAGAATGTGGTGACAGGCTTTTCATTTCATTTTGTTCACTCTAGTTTCATTAAAATGCTGACAGCCTATCACAATGAGTGTACATATACTTAATAATTTGCATTGCTAGCCTTCATTAACAAAATTCTGGTATTAACTTTTCGGTATCACTCTAAACTTTTTAGTAAATGGCTGAAAATATGTTGTTGTCATGATACTGCTTCTGCTAAAATTTATTTATGCTATATATGGGCAAAGTTATTCAAGCCAAGTTACTTCCATAAACAGAAAGAAATCAGGTCTTCTTGCTAACATAAAATTTTCAATCTTAGTTTATGCTTTCATGTTGCAGTCTGCATTTTATGGTGTAACATGTCTGTTTATCTCTAGTTTTATTACTTACATCTCTTTAGAAGTTTCAATTTGTTTGATCAACTTATTAATTTGTGTCTGCTGCAAGGTTCATTTAACATTTAGAAATATTTCCATCATTGTTTCGATATTCACCGTTTTCTTCCCAACAGAAAATAACATTACTTCATTCATCTAAAGATTCCCCAAAGCAAGTCAACGAGCAGCAGGGATATCAGTATCATATGTTCAATTTAATGTCTGAGTATCCACTTTTAAAGAAATCTTCATCAGGAAACTTCTTATCTTTGGTAAGATTTAGAAGAGATATTTGCTGTAAAAACAGTTTAAACTTCTAAAAGTCAAGGATTATTAGTAGTCTTCTAAGTCATATCAGCAATCTGTCATTACGAATTAGCTTCGCACAGTTGATTGCTATATATAACCTTTATTTCAATATCCCCAGGTTATAAAAACAGTAATGCTTTGCACTATTCATAGACATGACAACAAACAAACAAACAATAAAAACAGTATGAAGAGAAAGTAAGTCAATTGCATATGATATTACTTTCTTTAAAAAAAATGGCATCACCGTTTATATTGTTTTGTAAGTAAAATGCTAATTTGTCAGGCTGGAACATGTACAAGCTTGGAAAAAGGCAATCCCGTAAAAATAGGTCCTGTTTAAATATGTAAGTCTAGATAAATGTCTAGACAAATGTCTAGACTTAGCTATTTAATACTAAAATAATACTAAAATTTAATACTATGTTTTTCTGCTATTCAATATACCAAAAATGGTGCACAATAGTGTGATATTTGCAAAAATACAGCACCCTTGAAATTAATAGAAATGGAATAAAAACAATTATAGTTTTATTAAAATATAGCCATTGGTGACAATGTTTTTGGTATTTCATTTAATGTATATTCAGTGTTAAGGTTAGGCATGTCACCATGATGAAAGATATGTTCATTTCATATTTCAATGCTACTATCTGCCAGCTAAAAGAGGAATCTTTAAGATAAAATTTTATTTGTTTAAAGTAACATGTCCATGAATTATTGCCATTTTTCTTTGAATTTACTAATAGTGTCATTTTATGCAGTCAATAATTAGAATGATATAAACTGATTCTGTGAAATTATTCAGCAGACATCAACGCCTCACTGAGGCAGGTAGGTACAGAAAGACAGCATTTGATGAAGTGGCACATATTGAACATAATAGAACAGCAACAGGACATATCTTGAATTTTGGAGACTCGGTGTGTGATGAAAGCAAAAGCAGGATGAATACTACATGGCAAACATAAAGACAGAGAGAAAGAGTCCCACCAAACCCTTGGTGTGACTTAAATAATCTTCATGAGGTCATTGTCACACGACCCTTGCACTCTGCACCCATTGGCTAGTCCAGTTAACTGGGCTCAGAATTCCCGTGGCTTGTTATATAAGTTTTGGCACCCACATGACTGGGGGTTAAGGGATGATATATTAATTGCCTACTTTTGTATTTAGGATATTTTCAATTCCTTTGATATTAAATAGCTTGCTTTTGCCCAAGTAATTTTAAAGAGAATTAAAACAAATTTGGAATTTAGAAAGGGTTTTAGGTTTTGTATGTTATATATATATATATATATATATATATATAAAAGTAGGTTGATTTAATTATATAGCAATCATATGCTTAGACAATAATACAGAGGATTAAAAAAAATGTAAAATGAGCAATGGCTGCATCTCAGATTATTTTTTCTTTTGATAAAATTTAATTAAGTGTTCTTGATAATGATCAAATTAGTATTCCATTCACTCTTTGTCTCGGAGTAAAGATGACATTCGTCTGAATTATGTATTCTTCATTATGCTGTCCTTTTGCTCCATTTTAATGGTAAATGATCATGGTCATTAAAATATGATGTGAAATTCAAATGAAATGAACGATGGTGAATATATATTGGATATATTGGAATGAAATATATTGGATGGCGAAAAACTGAAAATGCTACATGATAAGTCAGTGGCGTAGCGAACATAACTGGCGCCCGGGGCACAATACCTTTTTGGTGCCCTCCCCCCCTTCCCTGAAAAACATATAGTAATATAGTTGAATTAGTTAAAAAGACCATTTGGCGCCCCTCTGCGAGTGGCGCCCAGGGCATGATAGACCACCTTGCCCCCCCTTTGCTACGCCACTGTGATAAGTAGAAATTCAGTGTTATTTTAGTTGCTAAAAATAAAATTGTCAAATAAGGAAACTAAATATTCTGATTTATAGGTGGGAAAAAGACTGAATATGAACTGCATAAAATAAGAAATATATGTTATGATTTGTGTCTTATATCACTCAGTTGTCAAAATTTGATCTTCATATGTACTTGTAATATATTAAAAATGTAATATTGATTACAATCTGATATTCAGTGGATTTGATAGTGTAAATAAAAAATACAGGTGTGTGCTTTTCAATATAGGAGTATTAATGGATTTATTTATGCATGTATACATAGTGAAACTTCTCCATGGTGGCCAGTAATGGTTCCAAAAAAAGTGGACATTTTGAGGGGTGGCTGTCAAAAAGAGGTTTCTAACATAACATTGGCTGTATGGGATCTTAAATTGGTTCTGAACAAACATATGGCCATTTAGAGGGGTGACCGGCTTGAAAAGTTTCACTGTATATATATTTATTCAGTGTTTTTTAAACATTTGTCTTTTAGCATTTCAAATTCTTATTTAGGTAGGTTTTTTTTATAATTTTTTATGCCTATTTATTTGTTTTGTATAAGTTAAATTTTCTGCAGTGTGTGAAAGAGATGTCCTATAAAGTGTTTAACAATTTTACATTAGAGTTTTCTAAATTGCATTGTATTTCAGCACGATTCATGAATATCATTAAGTACTGCTTATTTCATAGATTTTTATGTAAAAAAGAGGGATAGTAAATAGTAATTTTTTAATTTCAGAAGTATGATAAAATTTGAAATTTTAAAAGTATTAGAAAATATAATTATTTATCCGAAGAATTTCAAATTTGTTACTATTTTATATTTGTTGCACATATGTTGTTCATCTTGTCATGCAAGCTACTTTTCATGAAAGTGTTTCATCTTATATATATTGACATAAAAATGCTTGTATATTTTCCATGTTTTCTAGTTTTGATATCAGTTTTTATTGTATACTAGTTAGTACAAACACTGCCATGGAAAGCACCACCAGTTGTTGATGCAGAATGGAAACGACGTGTTGCTTATGATATGCTTATGAGTTTAAGTGAATCACGTTTAGCTCGATCTATATGCTCACAGTTCCGAGAGAGATTAAAATGTTCACATGACCAATTTGCTGCTTCACTAAGGCATTTAGAGGCTATGCATTCTGGTCGTTTGGAACGTACAGAGGAGCAACGTTTAAAGGTAGTTCTTACTGTCATATTAATTACAGTGCAAAGAAATGAATAGTTGGTTTTAATTAAAGTAATGTGAATTTATTATGTTATTGTTAGATATCAGTATTATTTGATGAAATTGTACCTGTTTACTAAAAATATATTGAGTATTGTGAAAATTTGTCTTATACTTTTTTCTTAAATATAATTTTAACTTTGAAATGCACCTTTAAATCATAGGGAAAAAATGCATATCTTAACTACCATTAACCTTTCGTTTGCATTCTTTAATCCTTTGAGCTTTTAAAATTTTAATAGATCTTCTATATTTCTTTTGTAATAATTTTTCAGAAGACTTCTAATGATAATAGATATCTTTAGCTTTTAATAACACTTAAACAATTTGTTCAACTTAAAATATGAATGTTTTATTTTAGGTTCGCAAACTGTATGCTCCAAGACTTGCAAAATTTGCTCTTGAAAGTACATCCCTTCGAGACATTATTCTATATGGTATTCTTTTTTTATTTCAACTTTTTCAGTTATCAGTATTTTATTTGAAATCATAATGCTATATACTATATAGCATAATACTATATAGCATAATGCTATATAGTTAATACTATTCCCATATTTTGTGTGTGATTATTTTTTATTTTTAATTATGCTTTTAAATTTAACTGTTGCAGGCATGCCACATATAGGACGTGAAATTGGTCGCGGTCAGTACGGAGTAGTTTATTCTTGTGATTCCTGGGCAGGATATTCACCATGTGCAATTAAATCAGTTGTTCCTCCTGATGATAAACACTGGAATGACTTAGCTATGGAATTTTATTACACTAGGTAAAATACAACTTTTTATATATTTTATTTATATTTTATGTAATTTTTTTTCCTACAGGGAATGCTACAAAATTTTTTAACCTTTTAAGCAAAACATTCTCTCATTGAAACAACATCATTGCTAGAATATTTTTATATTATAACATTTTAAAAGCATGCATGTCATGAAAAGATATTTGCATAAATGATTTTTTGTTATTGTTTCTAATGCCCCCTAGTCAGAAGTATTCCAGACCAGGTCCATATAGGTTAGTGGGCTAAGGTGTAGGCTCCAGTTTATAAGGGGACCATAAAGGTCGAAGTCCAATTAGCCAGGTACCTCCTCAGTTTTGACTGAGCATCCCCAACATCAACATCTAGAGGGATTGTACTCTCTCTGACCTCATAGAGGGACTTTCTGGTTTACGTATTTAAGGAGCATCCACAACAGCAATATCTAGGGCGATTGTACCCTCGCTGACCTTATAGAGGGACTTTTTGGTGTATGTATTTAATGAGCCTATATCCGACCTCAATGCTGAGGTATTTAATGGCACTTGTTGGGATTCAATCAGAGCACCCTCAGAGCCAAAAAGCTGACACATTACCACTGGGCTACCTCAGGCCTAAATGATTCTTTTTCCTAACTTAAGTAATATGACTCTTGTGCAATGTAATGAGAAAAAATTAACATTTTAGAAAGAGACTGCCTAATTTTCATGGCTGTTGCAACACCATACTATTTTTATTTTTTCATACTCTCTTTTGAAACTGTGTAATATATTGAGCTATTTTTCGTTTTTATACGAAGTATAACACCAAAACATGTCAAGGATTAGAAAAACCTTAAATATTTAAATTAAATAACCATCTTTGATTTTCATTATTTTTTAGTAACAGCTATCTTACTTTTGTGTCTGTTTGTTTTTACTTATAATATAAAATTATATATACTTTTCTCTGTAACTTTGACTGCTTGAAAAATTTTTAATTTGAAAATATGAAAATGCATTTAACATCCAGTAACAAAACCACTTAATGCTTTTTCTTCAATTCAATGAATATCCATTTTTGATTACTGTTAGTTTTTATTTTCTTCAAAATTGATAAGATTATGAGTAGTTATAATCAAAATTATTTGAAGTCATTAAGAATTAGTTTAAAAATTGAATTGAAACAGTTCATGGATCAGTGATACATACACCCTTAATTTATCAGTTTTTATTTTGTAATTTTTTTATTTTTATTTAAGAAAAAAAAATTTTTTGTATTCTTCAAGAAAAGACAAAAACTGTTGAAAAAATGAAAAGCTAAAATTCATGAAAATTCAGTTTTATATTTTTTTCCTAGGAGTATTCCTGAACATGATCGCATTGTGCAAATCCGAGGATCTGTCATTGATCTAACATATGCTGGTGGAAGTACACCTGCTGTTTTATTGATTATGGAGAGACTGCAAAGAGATCTATATTCTGCTTTAAAAATGGGATTACAATGGAAATCCAGATTACAAGTACTCTATTAATTTTGTTACTGCCTAGTTCTTTTAACTTTTGAATTAAATGACTTCACATAATGTAATATACATATGATTGTGTGTGTGTTAGATTTGAAACTATTCTTACATGTCTTCCTTATATTTCTTGGGGTTTTTTTTTTAATGTAAAACAATACAAAACTTCTTGTATGTGTCAAGATAATTTGCCCCCTCCCTCTCTCCTTTTTTGTAAAAGTAGCATATTTATTATTGCATTGTATATTGTTAGCTTTCTTTGATTTGTTCATTTGTAACATTTTTTACCATCTTGGTGACTGGACCTTTGTTCAGTTCTCTTTCATCTGAATTATTTAAAAGTACATAAATTCCCACCACCTAGATTAAAATTGTCTAGATTAGACTAGAAACTGTCTAGACTAGATTAAAACTGTCATTCTGTTGCTAGACCAGATGATCTTTATGTTCCATTTTATCTTGATCAGTGGTAAGGTGAAGTAGTTAAAGTAGTTGTATGCATGAAAAGAGGGGTTTTACTGAAGAGAATTTTACGGCCAATCATGGATTCTTATGCACAATTCATATAGAAGTTGTTGCCTGACTACAATAGATCAGTGGGTTTGATGGTCCAAACAGGGCTGGATTAACACACTATGCGGCCCTAGACATTTTCTTCTTATCAGGTCTCCTCTCTGTCCCACAAGAAATAGAATTCAGTTATGAATTGAATTCAGTTAGGGCCCTTCTCAACATACTGCCTGCTGGAAGATCCTTAAAATATGAAATATTATGATTTGTTTTTAAATTGATTAACAATACAATTGATGTTTCAGTAGCATTCAAAAGTTATTCAATGAGAAAAATAAATATAATATAAATAAAATGAGAAAAAAAATGACATCAAATTTTTGTTATGGATCATATCATTGTTTAAAAACTATGTTAAGGCTAAAGACATAATCGGAATCTTCAGATGCACAGTTTGAAAAAGCAGGGGAAAATCTAACTTTCTTAAAAGTTTTCTATAATTTTCCGATTTTAACTGAACTTCTATTAACGTTTTAATTTATTTCAAGTTAAGTTAGTGGGGCACGTATGTTCCCCCCCCCCCCTCCCCGATGCTATGCCTATGCCATGAATGAGGAACTGAAGCCAGGTTTTAACTGAACTAGCGTGCACTTCAGTCTTACATTCTTGATCAGTAATGAATCTGATTCATTCTTCCTATTTAATGTGGAATTTTAGATTATATAGTCTGCAATTTCAATTATATAACTTTATGCATGTTGTTTTCTTTTTCAAATTACCTAAATACTGTTTACTGGATAACTGTTATTAATAAAATATTTATTTTCATTTATTTTTATTAGATTGCTCTGGATGTTGTTCAAGGTATACGTTTCTTGCATGGTCAAGGTTTGGTGCACAGGGACATTAAACTTAAAAATGTTCTGGTATGATAGTTTTATGAATTACTTAATGCAAATGTAAATGTCTTTAAAATAATTTCTAAAATATAATTTTTTTTTTTTTTTTTTTTGCTGTTTAAATATTTAAAAAAACAAAACTATATGATGTTATTGCATCTTCCTACAGCTTTACATCAAAGCATAATGGCATTTAAAATAATAAACTTCACAATTAAAAGAAAAAATTGCCTGAGAAAAATTATTTCAAAGCTCAAAATTTTCTTGTTTCAACACAATATGAATGGTACTTTTTATCTATGTTTATGACAGTGCACTTCATTTTAATGTTTATTGTGAATTTGAACTAAAATTCAATGGTAAAATTGTCTGATTAATCATCATTCAGAAGAGGTTTATAGATTTCAATAAAGTCAATTTTTTTCAACCTTTATTTTCTATCAAATAAATTTTTTTTCCTTCCATCTAGTTTCAATAGGAGTCTACATTCCTTAATCTTAATCTGACGGTTTCTGCGTAACTGAAAATAAATTTAATTTGTTTCTTCAATAGCTTTAACAATTTACTTGTTTAAGTGACTTTTAACTATGGTGTTAATCTTCTGTGAGTTAAATTTAAGGCCTTATTAGTGTTACATTATTGCAGATTTCAGTTTCTAGATAATGAAAAAATTAATATAACAGTTTTAAAAAATTCAACTATACATAGAATGAATATAGACTTTATCAGATGAAAATTCTTACAATCACATGACTATATTTAAATAGATTTTAAACCTAAAACTCTCAAATTTGTCCCAAAAGATTAAGAAATTAACACCTGTGATTAACTGTAACTTTAAATTACACAAAAATTTCATTAACTTATTGACAAAAGAATATACAGTGGAATCTTGATCTATCGTTCTCCAGATCATCGTTTTTCCATATGTGTTGTTTATTTCACCCAGTCCCGACGATCATATTGCTTTGTTATGTTCCCACATTTATCGTTCAATTCAGTCTGTCCCTTGAAAAATGATAGATCAAGATTCCACAGTATATATATATATATATATATAGAGAGAGAGAGAGAGAGAGAGTTAGTTATTGTTTTAAATTTCATCACGATTAAAGTAATAACTTGACTAAAAATTGGGTTAATACATGCATTGTTTTCCCATTATGTATAATTTCAGATTATTTTTTTTCTTTCATTTAAAGTCTAAGTAAAACTAATGTTTCTAAAAGTTATAAAATTATTTATTTCTCTTCAGTTGGACAAGCACAATAGAGCAAAGATAACAGATTTAGGGTTCTGCAAGCCAGAAGCCATGATGTCAGGAAGCATTGTAGGAACACCATTACATATGGCACCTGAATTATTTAGTGGGAAGTATGACAATAGTGTTGATGTGTATGCATTTGGTATTTTATTTTGGTATATATGTGCAGATCATGTACGAATTCCTTACATATATGAACAGTGCCAAAGTAGAGAACAATTATGGAATTCCGTTAAAAAAGGTAAGTACTCTTTTTCCATTATCTATATATATAAAACAGTTCTGTAACTGACTGACAGACTGACTGACAGATAACACACAAACCAAACTGCTGGACCTAAAGGGTTGAAATTTTGCTTGGTGATTCTTCTTATAGTGTAGGCGTGCACTAAGAAAGATTTTTGAAAAATTCTTAGATTTTTTAAAATTAAATTTTTAAGCTGTTTTTGTAACATTCTTTAAAGTTTGCATTTAAAATAATAATCTGAGGATTATAAAATTTATATCACGAGAAAGATCATAAAACTTCTTTTAAAATGAAATCTTTTTCAAATCTTTACCTCCATTTTCTGATTTTTGGTGAATTTTTAAAGATTAATTTTTAGAATTTAATTTATTAAATGCTGATCACGTGGTTTCTTTTCTTTTTGTGATACTTTAATTTTGTGTCACATGCATAACAAAATAAATTGACAAAAAAATTTTTCTTTCTTTCTAATGTGGCAGACAATTGGACATTATAAAAAAAATATTAAAATACAGTAAAAGAAATGTTTCTCAAACTGTACTTTATTAAGTGTACTATATTCTTTAGTATGTTCTATTAGATTTAATTTCAATATTTTCTTCTACATTATTTTGTCTATAAAAATGTTACGATTTTTTATAATTTTTTTTTGGTATTAATTGCATACATTGACCATTGTATTTAATTTGAATGTACTCCATAGTGAAGCACAAGTATTCAGCTAGTTAAATGATAAACGTTGTTATCAAAGAACATAATAAACAGTAATACATAATTTTAGTATTAATGTAATATTTATCAAAATGCACTCCAGATGAACTATGATGTTGTGTTACTAACTTAATGGCTTTTACCATCTAAATTTTGATAAATGGGATAAACTATCACTAAAGTCCTCAAAAATTAAATAAATTTTTACCCTTCATTTTGAAAGGGAAAAAGCTGTAATGATATATTATGTAGGAAAATCGTAATGCTGGTAAATGAACTGAAATTTGTATGAAAATGCATATACATTAGTTGTGATACATTCTTGTGGTACGTCTTTTATTCTGGAATGAACTGCATTAAATTCTAATGAATTTAGGCCTTGAAGCACCTAGAGGAAGACATGTAAATTTGACTATTTCAAAATATATCTTCAGTTCCTTATTTTAGCTTAATTTATTTTAGTTTTATTAACACATTTCTCTCATTTTTTTAAAAATTTATCAGGTCATTTGATGGAATACTGAGTTAGAAAGTGGGTGGTTTTCTTTTCTATAATGATCAAATAATGTATGGATTATTTCTAGAAACCAATTGTTTTCAAGTGATATTGAAAATAGAACAATCTTAATTTTTTATTGATTGTTTAAATTTATTGTGAAATTTTTTTCATCCTTGAAAATTCTTGAAAGTTTGTAAGAAGTTTTCAACTTTTTCTATTGTGCTTGAATTTTAATATATGCTGGTGACTTCAAAAACATATTTCAGTTTTAGACCATCTGAAAGAATTTTGAGTTAAAGAGCATCTTTATCCACTTTAATGTCAAATAGATATAAATATATTTTGCCATTATTTTTTTTTTTTTTCACAAATCAATCTGAATTGTGACTCTTAATATTTGCTATTATACCATAAAATAATCATGACTGAAAAATTTTAATACTTTATGAAATTAAAATGTTTGTTTCATAAAATTCAGTTGATGTGCGTAACCCAGTTAAATTTTCAGTGAGGAAGTTGTTTAAACTTTTCATTT
Organism: Dolomedes plantarius; assembly: GCA_907164885.2. Taxonomy (NCBI): domain Eukaryota; kingdom Metazoa; phylum Arthropoda; class Arachnida; order Araneae; family Dolomedidae; genus Dolomedes; species Dolomedes plantarius. Next base: position 153,561,015 of record OU015495.1, read on the forward strand.
ATGCTACAAAATCTAAGAGCATTTTTACTACGATAGCTGAGTTGAAGTAAAGTTAAATTTGTTAACATTCAAATTTCATTCCCATAATATAAACAATATTAGAGAAATTCTACATTTCAATACATCTTAATGTTAAATTTTTCATTAACAATGCATGCATACCTTGAATTTCAAATATTTGAACTTGTGTATTAAGCTTAATATAATGAGTGTTGAAAAAAAATTTCAGGTAGTCTCTTCTAACGAAACTACCGCGAATGTAGGATTACTTATCGCTGCTTACTTCTTTTGTATGTATCTTTATATATAAAAGGCAAAGTCTGTGTGTGTGTGACCAAGTTTTTGTCTGCTCGCGGCGCAGCGCAAAGACGGTAGGTCGGACAGTCTTGAGATTCGACACGAAGATGCCTCCCGAGGTCTCATTATGCACCTCGAAGCCCTTTTTTCGATTTTTTAATTAGATTTTCCGTAATTAAATATTTAGTCGCGATTTGGAGCTCCCGGACGAGTAAAAGCCCCGTAAATCCTAACGTATCCGTCCAAGAATTTTTTTTTTCGGACGAGCCTATACGGGAAAGATGACACTATACGGAAATCACAATTAAAATTGTCTGTCTTAATTTATCGATTAATTGTGATTTTTTTTCGATCGCCTGTACGCACCCGTTTTTCGGAAAAAAATGCGATTTTGTCCGTGACCCTTTTTTCCAAATTGTCGAATCGATACGTAAATATCGTTACATTTTTACGAAATTTTTATCTCAGAGACCCTAGACATCACAGTTTCGAAAGCCAGAACCAAAATTAATATACAAATTGTAGTTATTTTTTAATAATTTATTTTATGATTCGGAAACTCTTGCGAGAAATCTCATTTTGGAGATTTCGTTCTTCATTTCCGGACGAAGGTAAAATAGGAGAAAAACCAGTTTTTCGACATTATGCACGTAATGTGTTGGGGCGTTTGTTTTCTATGAGGGATTCGGTGGTTAAAGGAAATCGATTACTATTGCAGTGATAATCGATTAAAAAATCACATTTAGTAATGCCGTAATTTTTTTGGCCAGCACTTAGTTAATATCATATAATTTGTGGTGTATTTGTGGAAAAAATCTATGAAGATTTCAAAGAATTTCAACATGTGAAGGATGTGATATATTCGCTTTCAAGGAAATCGATTACTATTGCAGTGATATTCGATTAGTAATCCTATGTCAAAAATTTTGCCAAAATGTGCCAGAAAGGATTAAATTTATATGGGTAAAATAATGTATCGTGGTGAGGAAAAGGATGACAGCGACGCCCATTAACAAAGGGTTAAGGCTACTAAAAAATTGGTAATTACATTACCCGAGCAAAGCCGGGACGGGTACAGCTAGTATATATATATACATATATGTATGTCAAAATTTTGACGCATCTTGGTACTTTTCTGTTTAACTTGTCACAGCAATAGATTAGGTTTGGCATGCTGCCAAAATTATAACTCGCAAGCATAAATGGACGGACAGTTTTAGCGTCTTGAAATTTTCCTTTCCGCAGGACAGTTATGGAGGAATGTAATCCTACGTTAAAAAGTTCAAAGTCTCCATGAAGCAAAGAGGTGCTGTTATTTTACAATAAAAAACATCATCTTTTGCAACACTCAAGTTTATACGGGGACATACAGTTTAAAACAGATTCTGAATGACTACAACCATTCATGCTAACAAAGGGATTTAAATCCCGCATCCTAGCCACATAGCCATCATATTAACAACAATACCATTTGTGATTTCTTTAGAGTTGAAAGGTTCAAGTTAATTTGGAATCACTCTCATTCTGAGAATTATTATGCCTTTTTTTCAACTGTTCACATTGCCATAATCTTTTCATAAATTCAAAAATTTTATTTATTTAGCAGCTAAAAAAAATCAGATGATAAAAAAGTATTATTTACATTTATAGGTGCAAGACCCGAACGCCTTCCTCAGTTTGATGAGAACTGTTGGCGCCTGATGGAGGATTGTTGGAATGGTGATCCATCTCAACGTCCTCTTCTGGGAGAAGTTGAGCCTCGACTTATGGAAATAATAGAATATTATGAACAGAACCCCTTACCAAGTGGGTTACCTTCTATCACAAAATCTAATTCTTATTCTAAACGCAGCAAACGTACTTTAAAGCTTAACACACCTCGCCGGCGAACTACTTCACATCCACAAGCATGACTGTTACGGTTTCCCGACAGTCTCATTTTGTCGGATGTTTGCCCATTCTCCGAGCTTCAGGCTGAATTATCAGCAAAACTTGATTTTATATCAGATAAACTGATGACTGAAAAAATAGCTTCATGACATAATTAACATGCATCTATTATTAACTTTCATGAGCTTTTATAATTTAGAAAAATGTAAATTTTTCTTGAAACTGTATTTTATTTGGTGGTTGCATAACTTTAATATAATGCATGCCTTTTATCAGCTTGCTTTGCTTAGTCATGTTTGGTGCTTTTTGTCTTGTTTGGTGTTTGTGATTTTTTTTTCATTTGTCACTTTTAAACTCAATTAAGCAGTAATGATACATTTTTCAAAATAAATATGTATTATAATTGCACATTTTACAGATGCATTTTCATGTATTTTATAGGCACACAGAACCATGCTCTAAAATGAAATATTTGACGAGAGATTATGTGTTAAGAATATTTGAATAACTATAGCTGTTGTGATAACTGTAGTGTGTTTGTGCTGTAAGTGCTTACTGGTGTGTTGATCCCTCCCTATTGTGCAGAGCTGGCATAGATGTGGAATTAAAGGAAGTTGAACTCCTCAACATGTTCATACGTCAGTTTGGGGTTCACTTGAGCATAGTAATGCTAGTGCTCTTGGCATCCTGTGTTGTGAGCATTTTACTCCGTTTTCACATGCATCAAAGCAAAAGTGGAACTATTTTAAAGATAGCACTCTGTAAGAGCATTCATAAGCCCTTTTATGTAGGATTCAGTTGACAGCAATGGTAACAATTGCTATTTTGTTCTGTTAGTTACTGTTAACAATGAAATAAGAATTTTCTAGATTTACATTTTATACTGTTTGTACATTCAGATGATTAAGCTGTTAAATGTAAAAATATTAGGTGCATAGGAACAGTATTGTAAATTATGTAATATATGTAAATAGATCTGGTTTATTTTTGTAAAAATTAATGAGATGTTGTATTTTATATAGATTTAGATAATAATACAGTTTATAAATTTACAAACTATTTTAATATTCAATTTTGGACTTTTAAGAAACATTCCAATGAATGTAATTTACATACAGTGAAGAGTTGTTGATGATAGTTTATATTTTTGATCACACATTCATACAAGAAAATATTTGTATAATTTTACCGATCTATTGATGTTTGTTGTTTATATTTATAAGCATACTGTAATAAATTTTAATCAAACATATTTCATCTTTTCTTCATTTTACTCTGATTTAATCTCTGAATAAACTCATTATTTTTTAAAAACTCATTGTTTAGAATATTTGCCCAGGAAACTACTTTAAGTACCTCATACTGCCTAGGGCTTCATCTCTATAAAATAAGCATTAGTGGAAACTCAAAAATTAAAGAATAACATCTTGAAAATAATACATATTTTGGGTCACTTTAATTGGCTATACTAATTTCATAAATATTATATTATACCAAACGTGCTTTGTGATGTACAAAATATTTCATTTTACTGTCTAAACCAAAAATGAATATATGTTTTGGTACCCTGTTTCTTCAGCTAACAAGATGTAGTTGACTATCCAAAACCATGCCATCTGAAAGCTAATGACATATTATGCATTAAAAAAATAATGTTGAAAAAGCAGCTTAAAAGCAAGACCAGCTTCAAATAAGATAAAAGATAGCAACAATATCAAGGGGGTGGAGTCTATGTGCATGGCAAAGTAACCTATCTGTTTTACAGGGTACTTACGGAGCAACTATACAAAATTTGCTGTGTTATAGGTTTTTGGATCATATATATAGTAGATTCTGGTTAATTGAACCACCGGTTAATCGGACCAGTCTCTTAATCAGATCGAATCCCATCTTGTAACATAAGGCATGTTTGTTTAATCGGACCAACTGGTTATTAGGACCAAAATGATCGTGTCCTGATGTGGTCCTTACAGTCATAATTTTCATCACTTTTATACATCGTTTTTGTAATCGTTATATATCATCGCTGTCAACTCCCTTTTTATGTAAATCTTCTCACTTTTGCATGTCCTTTTATCATCGAAAAGAGTTGGAATCATATTTTTAATCTATGTTGGTACGAGTTTGTCACTTTTATATGTTCTTTCTTCGGCTCTAGTCATGGTGTTGGCACTTTTTCTCCTATTTTGGACCTTGCACCATTAAACCCCCAACTAACCAACCAACCTGATGTGGTCTAATTAACCAGAATCAACTGTAGTATATTTTGGATCATATATAAACCAAAGTATCTGATAACTAGAGGCAAAAAGTACTACTGAGAAGATAATGGCTAGATAAGGATTGAATACTGCGACTGCAAAACAAGGGTAAGAATCGGGATGGAGGTGATGTACATATGCCTTTAGGGAGTAAGAAAAATATGGTATACTTTGCTCAAATGTTTAGAAATGTATAAAGAACAATTAGAATTTCAATTTTTATTACATAAGAGGTTTCAGATTTTCAAGAATTTTTTTAATTATAATTTTTAAACAAAAATTAAGGTAAAGTGCACAATATTTTCATCACTTAAATACTGAAGACAATCAAAAGAAAAGTTGTTAATTTTGTTTGGATGCATATAAATTATATTAAAACTTCAAAATAAAATTCTTAGATAGATTCTTTAATGATTAGCAAAGTTTGATCATAAAGAAAATGGTTTGGAAAAAATAATGTGGCAGGGTTAAATATTTGGAAACAGGTAAAGTGAGAAAATTCATAGTAGATTTTTTATTGCAATCAATAATAAAATAACTATAACAAGAGTTTATATTTAAATAAATTGCATTAAGGATTTTGCCAATGGTGGTATACACATTACAGTCTAGGATAAAATGAAATTTTAGTGTCAGGGCATTTATTAAACATTAAATAAAGGAAAACTTTTTTTTCTCTTTAGTCTTAACTGATTTTTAAATGTTTTTAAAACATAACTTGTGGTTTAAGGACAGTCACTACTACCCATATTCAAGATGCTTAACATGCAGTCTCTTTTTAAAAACAAGTTCTTTATACATATGACAAATATTATAAGTCAGCTAAGGTGAGAAGTATAGTAAAAATGGGATGTGGCTTATACATGGAATTTTAAAATTAAATACAGTAAACACCCTTTAGTTTAGAACACTTTACTACCATAAAACATTAGTATCTATATACCTTACAACACATTACACCGTATCGTGCCCATGGCAATTCAATGTATTGTAAATATTATTGTTTGTATATATTATACCCTAGGACTATTTAATAAAACTCTTTTGAGTTCCCAAGAGTTTGTCTTTGTGCAAAATAATTCCTAAGTGTACTAGTATATATATAATCATCTTTTTTACACTGTAGTTTCACCCCCATCAGCTAAAGCTGTACCTGATATTGTTAGGTGAGCATTGAATGTTAAGGAATGTACGACATTGCTACATTTCACAGAATGGTGCTACTTTGAGTCTACAATGGAATTCAGAAGTTTTTTCCCAAATGTAGTTTCAAAATTCAGGTGTGGCTTATACACGAGTAAATATTGTATCTTCAACCAAAACAAGAAGTGCAGTAAACAACTCATTTGATATAAAGATTTGCCTTTTCTTATATTGATAACAAAGTTTCTAAATTAGTTAATGACTCTTTGTATTCTAATTTTATCAAAACTCGTAACACATAACTTAACATCAAAGGAAGCAAAAAAAGTTGATTTTGCTTTATGACTATTGTTTTAAAAAAAATTATGAATGATCAGAAATCTCTTCATGAGTAAAGTGAACCTTAAAGTGAACATCAAAGCTTGAATTTCTTCTACTGTTAGAAATAATTATAAAAATAAATTATTTTTTTATTCTTAAATTACTTTAAGATGTAGTTATTTCTAGAAAAGAAGCGGTACAAAGAGGTCAAACTGAAATGGACTGTATGTAATTTGTCATATTTATAACATCCAAATAATTTTTTTCTTTCTTATTTTCGAAAACTAATCAAGAAATTTTTATCAAATTTAACTTTTTAAAGAGAAAATTACCTCACTAGAGTATTTCTGTGTTTGCAGTGTAAAGAGTGTCAAGTCCAAAATCGTAGTTTTGAGAAAAACTGGATTGGAAAAAAAAAAAAGGCTTTTGTAAAGTCAGTTTTTTAAGCTTAATTTTTTTTTTTGGTAAATTTTTCTAATTTTATTTTTGTTGAGTAAAGAGTGTTAAGTCCTTGATTGGAACATAACCCCTTTAACACTAACATATTTGTGTTTTGTTTCACATATCCCAAATTTTCCCTGATGAATAAAAACATTTAGGAGTGGAATTGGACTTAGCTTTCTGTACCCTGCAGTATCCCTTGATTTTTTAAACATACTTGGTTTGATAACTCATTTTAGTCCATTTTGGGCTTAACACCCTTTGCACAGCAAACACAGATTTAGCTTCTACTTGTATTTTAATGTATACAATCACAATTAAAAACAAAATTGTTCTATGAAACATCATAGAAGGAAGTCATTCTCATCTATTGAAACATCTTTTTTACATTTGGTCATGCTTGTTGACAGTCTGAATTGTTTCCTTGACAAAGTAATTAGTTAATGTTGAGTATACAAAACTTTTACTCAATGAAATACAAGGAAGATTCCTACTGAAGCAAAATATCATGAGTTTTCATTGATCAATTTGGCTTATGACAGGGGAGTACAACTCAATAGATGTAGATGTTATCAATGGAAGTAAAATGAGACTAGAATAGTAACCTATGGTAGCTATGATTCTACGTAAGCCTTTGTGAATAAACCTATGTTTCATTAGATTCTACCAAAAAAAACGGATAAAAATCCATCACAAAAAAATGATTGCAGCTGTGGGGATTGAATTTATAATTTGAATGAAGCAAATCTTTGTGTTTAGTGTATGAAAGTAGTTATATTTTTAAGATAGGTTTAGCTTAAAAAAAAATCTCCATGATTTTTTATATCTGATTTTTAAGCTATAAACAATTTGAAGTTTTTTCTTTATTTCAAAAATGAGAAAAACCTAGAAAACAAAATTCTTCTAAAAAAAATTAGACAAAATTAATTTTAGAGTGCAATATAGATTTTAAGATTGCTATATTTTGTTTGACAAACTATTTTGGATGATAATATTCCTTGTTTTTATTTTCTATGGTCATTAAAAAACATACAGGAAATATATGTACAATGTTTATTACCTAAGAATTTCTGTTTAAACAAATTAAAATAAAATTTGTTCTACAAAGGAAGGAAATTATTTTGGAGGAACCCATGCTTGAATTTTTGATTTCGTAGTAGAATAAGGAGTATATGCCTTATCAGAACCAGACATGTTAGGAGTATGATCCATTATCCACTTGTGATCAACAGGCTTCTTTACTGTAGGTGGATCATCAGTTATGTAATGTAACCAACGATGCCTACAATAGATATAAAAATATTTAAAATACAATAGAGCAATCCAATTCTGGGTTATTTAATATACATTAATGAAACTCTTTTCATTGCTTTGAATATGCATTTCATGCATAAGTTACATTATATAGCAAATGTCTACATACCAAATTTCACTTTTTACTGTTATAAAATGGCTAAGTGTTTCTTTTTATACTTACTAGGGACTTCGCTCCTAGGCTCGCTACACTCGCTTTTTGTATGGGGCTATCGGCCCCTAATAAGGCCTACTCGTAAAAAAATATTTGTTATTGCAATGTGATATTAATGTAATCGACTACATTGAAAACATCGATTTTCGACAATTGGTCAAATTTTTTTTAATTTATGTTTCTTAAGCTTTGGAAAGAACGGATAAAAGAATATAATATCAACTTGAAATGAGGTTTATATGAATAAGAAAGCTTTCAGCTTCCAGATGATGTAAATATTTTTTTTGTAAGATAAAAACTCGAGGAGCATCGATATTACATCCACGTATGGGATGATATTTCTTGAAAAACTGTGTTTCATTTTTTGATGAAAATATTAGTCTGTTTTAAAATATTTTTAAACAAATGAGGTCCAGTTTGAAAGAGAAATGTCTGTAGTCTTGATTGTATAAAGATCAAAATTCTACGATCATTTTTTGGCGAGTTATCATAATCTGAAGATGAAAAAGTCAATATTTTCCCACAAAACATAAAATAATAATTAAAAAAACTTAGTCCAATGGAGATGAGACATGTCTTACTTTGGTCCCCCCTATTTTTCTGCATCCATTGGTATCGCTCTCGACCGCATACCACCAGTAATTTCGGAGGAGATAGTGTGACAAGCTTTTGACAGCGGCGGAGCGGGAGTTAATTATTTTAGGAATAGAGAGATTCATACTCATTTTCAGGAACTGAAAATATGGTGTTCTTTGCTCTTAATACCATTTAAAGATGCTAAAAATCATAAGTTTCTATGAAATCTTTAGGTCAACTGAATACGAAAAGCATTACTTTCATACAAACTGCAGGGGAATTGCAAAATTTCTAATAGAATCTGCTTAATTTTACTGTGGTATATACTTAAGAATACTCAAAAATTAGCTTACGGTTTGTTGTATGAAATTGTTAAAATAAGCTATTTTTCAGTACCTGTGCCTAAACAAAAATCAAAGAAACAATAAAAACTGCTAAAAAATTAAAGAAATTTATATTTTTGAAGAATCAATAAAGGATTTTGACACAAGCCTATGTTTTGGAAACTCTACCATTACAATGATATTCATCAAAATATTATATCCTTGATAAATGAATCCTTCACATAATTTTTCAGGAATTGTACGTTATATGATAGTGTTTAACATGCAAACTTTGGAATTATGCCAAAATTCTTAAAAATTATTATCAAAAACTTTTATTTTTTTTTTACAAAAAAAGTATATTTGCATAAATGAAATAACAATTAAAATTCTCATTTCAAAATATTTTTGAGAATTTTCTACAGACAAATTTAAAAAAATTACAACACAGTTAATAATTTCATATATATACAGTGATTTCTGCTTATAAGAATCACGTTTGTTATTACTGTTTTTGATTCTTATAAGCAGTTGACTCTTATAGCTGAAATTTAGGTTTTTGGACAGGCACACACACACACACACACCTATATATACATATATTAGAAAATTTACCATAAATACTCTTTAATTTATGTTAATTATCTTTTATTAAAATTATTTTTTATAATTTTAAAATACAACTTAATTTCTAGACCTTAAAGTAGATACACATGATTATAGTAAGAGAAGAAAAAAATCCAATATTTGGTACAACATACCTGCTTAACAGCTTAACATTTCAACTACAGGAAGGGTGCAAGAAAAAGTTTTCTATGGTAGCTTGATGTAAAGAAGTTTACAGGAGGCTGTTTATACCTCTTTCAATACCAATAGTCTCAGACCAAGATTCACCTTCTAGCTTATGTTTCACGGTTTGATAACATGCTGAATCTAATAATGCCACGTTTGCCTAAGTGATAGTGGACACTTCGCCAAAAATTTATGTGTTTCAGGGTCCAGGATGCAGGAGGTGGGAAAAAAAAGAGTCCCTGTCTTTGTTTGTCAGTGGAGAAAAGTGAAATTGGATCCAGATGGGTATGATGCCCTTGGGTCAAGCTAATAGGACAGTGTTTAGCTAAAGCGTTTAAGGGAAAACTATTATGTTATGTCTAACAAAGAAAGGGATGCATTTTACGACTGTATTCCATCCCATCTTATCACTCTTTCTTTAAAAAAAATAAAGAAAGAACTTTGTTCTTTTTGAGGGTTTAAGTGGCATTTTTTGGAAAAATTAAAGGAAAGCGAAGAGTGTAAACTGATTCTTAAAACCAGTGGATTGATTCTTTAAAGTGAAAATTTTAACATGGAAATAATACATTTGTTTTTGTTTTTGCGATATTGATTCTTATAACCACTGATCACTATAAGATGTGGTTACTGTATATATTTCATGCATATGGCATTTTGGGGAAATTCAGTTTGATTGCACAGTCTCTTTCAGATTTTCATACATAGAAATTTGAGTTTTCCTTGATTGTTGGCTTGATAAGAGAAAAAAATTTAATTTTTCAAAGTCAGTTCGAAACATTTGCTCATTAAAACTTATAATTTTTAATGCTCATTTTTAAAAAATTGATGCAACAAAAAAGGCTAAATCATACAGTACTGCTCCATAAAAAATTTTCCAGTGCAGAACACTGCCTAAGCACCCAGAAAGATGGCATTTAGTATGAAAAGCTGGCATGACATTAATGCAGAAACTATGAGAGGTGAAACTATTGAAAAGGGTCTATTTCCTTTAAAATTCAGAGAAAAGCAGACATTCATCAATCATATGGTCCATACTATTTTATATTTAGCTGTTAACACTTTGCAGTCGTAAAATGACATTTTACTAATATTTATGATACAGTTAACAGTTTAAAAATTGAATAAAATTAATTATTCTAACTAGAAAAAAAAAGTACTCACCATTCTGGTGGTACTTGACTCCCATCATAATCCATATTAACTGCTTCTGTATAATCAACCCATCGATTTCTACCTATAAAAAAAAGAAAAAAAAGATAGGAGACTTATTATAAACTAAAGGTTACTTTTGTATTTGAAATAGCATAGTTTACAGGAACCATAAAATTAATATGTGTCCAACGAAAATTTATATGTTTACTGGATTCAGATCCAAGAAAATTTAAAGAGTACATGTCAATTTGGTATACCCTGAATAAAAAAACCCTAAATAACAACAAGAACAACAAAATATTATATACATATATCTATATATATAAATCTATATATAGATAGATAGATAGATAGATATATAAAATAAAATGCTCAAGGAAAGATGTGGTAGCTCTAGGAAGTAAAATGAAAGAATTGTTGAGTTTTAAATGGAAATTTTTTACTGCATGCCAAAATAATTTTTTACAAAAGCATTTGGGGAAAAAATTCAATTTTGAAACATCCATGAAATGAAACAGTTACAAAATTTTAAAACAGAAAGAAAAATAATTTGTTAATCTTTCTTACTAATCATTAATATTTTTTACCATCCTAAAATTCTAATTAAAATATTCTCATCAAAAGAAAATTAATTCTTTTGTTCCCATAATGCCTAAGATGGCTATGTCTCATATTAGTTGAACTGCCCGATAGTGAATTTCTTTCTCCTTTCTGCAGCTAGTAGAGGATATTTATTGTATTTCACCACAAGGGGGTGTCAGTGCAACAAGGTGAGGATATCAACAATTGGCACACTCAAGTCTATTATTAACTATTATTGTGAAAAATTTCAATTATAATAGAATGCTACAGGTACAGATGAGATTACATCAACACTGTACTTTATTATTTCAGTACACTTTAATGTGTTGTTAAGGGCTACTGGGCTAAACAGAATGCTGTGAGTCACTGTGAGTTTGAATACATTTATTGCTTATTTGTGAGTTCATTTCAAAAAATATAATTTCTTTTGCTTTACTTTCTGTGCAGTAGACAAGAAATTATAATAAGTGCATATATTTACATGTGGGAATTAAAGGGAATCAAGAATTAAAGGTAACTGTGATTATATTGGTTATCTAATAAAGCCCTTGTAGAACCCTAGTAATTTGAAGGTTATAAACTTTTTAAGACATTTAAATAATTACTTTTGTAACTATTTTTACATATGTATTATAATTCAACATATAATGAGTACCTGTAAAGCTACATATTATAGTTCAAACATATGATTTCACAATGAAATACAATTTACTTTACAGATTATATATATATATATATATATATACATATATTAAAGTAGATATTCCATATTGAAGTGCTAATATTTTCACTAAATTTTTTTGAATAGAGAAAGAGTCACCCAATCTTAATCCTGTAAGTGTTTGAGACATTTCTTTTTCATCACATACTTTTTTTCTTCTAAAACGCTTATGATAGATCATTTCAAACTATAATTTGATGTTCAAAGGTATCAAAGAAAGATATTATTGATGCTTCTGAATACCAAACTAAGGGATGAAATAATTTGTCATAAATGCTTTTACAAGCTGAAAGAAAGTAACAGAAAAACAAACTCAAATACTTTGAGGTGTAAAACATAACATAAAAGCATTATAAAGTAACCTCTCAATATTTTTTTAATGAATTCACTCACTAAATGTTAGACTATAAAAGCTAGGTTTATTTGAAAAATTAAAATGTAAAGATACAAAATATTTTTGGAAATAGAAAGTACAAAAAAATAATCAAAAACAAAAGTTTCTTGCACAATTAGGAGGTTGCACAATTTAATATAAATACACACAAAATTTTAGCTATAGTGGTATGTTAATGATAGGTTTCCTGTAAATTTTCTAGAATGTCTTGTAACTAAACTTGTATCAGAACATCTGTTAAGGAACTTTGGTTAGATATATCATATTTCTGTAAGAATATTTCATATTAAAAATCCCTTTAAAAACATTTTGTTTCAAAATACTTAAATATTTAATATAAAAAATGCAATATTCAAAATTTAAAGAAAGATTTAAAATGCAAACAGATTTATATTCATATACTCTTTTCTAAATTATCAAAATTATGTACGTAATTCACTTGTTATGGCAAATTTCTTGTTAGTTCCTCAATTAACAGTATTTGAAAACTGAACGTCAAGTAAAATTATAAAGAAACAAATATACAAATTAATACATTGAGAAAAATTTTTATTTTCATAAATATTCAATGTACTTGTGAGAGTTCCATGTTTGAAAGTAACGTTTTTTGGGAAAGTAAGTGATCAAACATAAGATTTAAGAGTTATGTGTTTAAAATTTTAATATGAAATAAAAAATATAAAACAATAAAATCTTTTAAATGTACACGAAGATGTTATTCATTAAACTCATTATTTTTCTACAATTAAACATTGTCAAAACATTGTTATATTACTTTATAGGAAATTTTTATGAACTTCAAAAAGGCAGAAATGCAAATATTTTTTGAGTTATAATAATAGCATCTTAGTGTTAAAAAAAAGTATTTGGGATATCTAATAAAATTTAATCAAATGGAAAGTGAACTTTTCAGAACTAAACACTCAAATATACATCATATAGTGTTATTGTTTGAATGATACTGAACAATATAATTAGTAACTTTGAAACTTTGGAAGGCTGAATATCAAACAAAAAAGTCTTTTCTCTTAGAACAATCATTAGATGAATATATCATTATATAATTTCTAACTTACTGTAAGTACCTAAAATACTTACATAAATTAACAGACAGTTTTCGCAATTTTTAAAAATGGAAAGTTAATCATAACACAAAATATTTCAGAATACAATAGTTTTGGAAGGCTGAATATCAAACAAAAAAGTCTTTTCTCTTAGAACAATCATTATATGAATATATCATTATATAAATGTTATATATGTGTCTGAAATGATGAGAAGCAATACAATTAGACAATTAATTAATGTAAAATATTTTTACTTGGATTGAATTAGTGGCCCAGATTACTCATTACCTAAGACCAATTGAATTCAATGAATCTTACTACATGAATACTACATGTCACAAGACGCATTTTTATTACATTCATTAACTTTCTAAACAAGACTTCCAAGGCTGTATTGTTATGTATTTCCTTTATCATCAATTTCTTTTAAAACTATAATAGAAATAAGGAAGAGCTTTATTTATTACCAATTGGTGGCCAGAAAATGAAGGGAATACATTACAGTATAACTGAAAATGCACAATAATTCTATTTGTGACATTTCTCACCCATATTCATCTTTTTGTGCTTTAGGAAAGAATGGTGTTAGAGGATAAAACTCATCTACATATTCTGCATGAGTACACAAGAGAAGCATGCCTACTGCATTCGTTAAATTAGCAGATGAAAGATTTCATTTTTTGTAAGAGGTGAATTATGATGAACATCAGATTTTATACATATATATAGAGTCAATCCTAAAAAGTTCAAACAAGGCCCCTTCATAAAGCAATATATATATATATATATATATTTTTAAATGCTACGATTTTGAAAAAAAAAATGTAATTAGGACTAATGCATTCTAAAGCAGGAACCTTTTTATGAGAAATTTTTATTTTAGAGTTTATCAGAATTTATTTTTTGTATTAAAAAAGTTTAATATTTCAGAATAAAACTAATAATCTCCAAGACAGAAAAGAAGCATTTACCATGATTTTGATGTTTTTTACCAAATTTATTCATTATTTCCCAGAATTTTTTAAATACACGTGTAAATATTTGTTTAACTGTCAACTGTAATGTATGGTTTTTGTTAAAAGGTGAAGTAATAATTTTTAAATATATATGTTTATCACTTTCTCTTTTGCAAATTACATATGTAATCAATTTTTTTAATTTCAAATCTGTAAAAATATTAAATATTTTTTATTAAAAAACAAGAATTGTAAGAACCAAAAATTTTGTAAATAAAGAAAATTGTGCTTTATAAAATAATACGATATGGGATACACATACTCAATCTTTAATATTTCTCTATCTTAGAATTTATATTCTTTGTAACTATTCATCTATGTTGTTACGTCTTGGCCCTTTTCGGGGAAGAGGGACCACCCAAGCCACAGCTCACCCCTTTACGAATTCTTCCCGGTTCCAAGAAACCATCGTGGGTCGCTCCTGCGCCAACACAAAATCCCTCTAAAGTGTAAATGTTAACTGACTGAATCTGGGCTCAGTAAAGAGAAGAAGAAAAATTAACTCATATCCTTGCCTGAAACTAATTCTGATTAAATTCCTGATAATGACCAACATACAATCATATTGACTCCCAGCTGTTCATATTTTACATCAATTACAACTAAACTTTGTTAAAGATCTTAGTTAAATACAGCAATTCATTCTTCATCAGCTGAAGAAGGCAATTTCATTTTCAGCAAACATTACTTTGAGGTATTTTTCAATGTATTATAACATAGTAAAGGTCAGGTCTAAAGTTCTATTCTCTCATATAGAATATATTTTTCAACAACAAAAATGAAGACATAAAATTACCTCAAATTATCGACGTAAAAGAAAGAATACTTACCATAAAAATGCATTTTATTCTCATAATATTTGTTTCCAAATTTATCCATTCCTACTAAAGTTCCTGCCTTAAGTTCATCAGTCCTATAGAAAGATATATTTATAAATAAGAACACTATTTAATTTTTCAGCTATTCTCATAGCACCCTTTAACTTAAAAGGGCAATATTATGAAGCAAAGAAAAAAGTTTTCTAAGCTTAAAAGATTATACAATAAAAATAATAGTGTTTAATATTAATTTTCCTTGTTCAACAGCTGAGAAAGCACTCTTCTAAACGCATAAAAGTGAAAATTAAACTTTTAATTATCTATACTATGAAAGATTATTCCCCATAATCAAGTTCAATGAACACAAAGATAAGAAATTCTAAATTATCCTTAAGAAGATTGCAATAGCATAGAACAGAATTAGCATAAATTTAGCACCAAACCGATTTCCATCTTTGATGATTCAAAGATTGTTGAAAATAATTATTATTATTTATTTTTTTTTTTTTTTTACTTTTTAAAATTACGTTTTGAATGCTTGGGATAATTAAATATCTATAAATTATAAACATTCAATCAGCATCAGAAAGCAATTAAAATGAAATGCTTTATCGTGTAATAACGAGATTATAGTACCTATAAATTTTCATAACAGATCTAATTATCCCCCCATTTTGTTTAATTATTTGAAAAATCCTTCCAAATTTATCTAATCCTAGATATTGGGCCATAACTTCCCAACTTTCAAGTCAAAATAAACAAGCAGAAATGACCTCAAGTTCCCTGTTGCCAATTGGTTTAGAGTAAAGTGTTTTTTTTAGATCCCTCCTCCCCCCCCCCCTTCTGTAAAACCAGTAGAGAGTATGGGCTTTCTGCTGGAAACGTCATAAAGTGACGTCACGCTTAAGCATCGTCCCCTGGTAGGCAAAACATTCGGCATTTTGCATCGTGCACATGTTAGCAAAGCTCTACTCAAACATTTACATATCTTTGAAACTGCTTATTGATTTAAATTATCATTATGCTAGTGAGTTATTTAGCTTATGTGTGCACATTCAGGCATTCAAAAGGATATGGTGTTGACACATATAGTTTTCCTAAGGATGAAAAAGATACACATGTGAATAAAACCTAATTAATAAAAATATACAATTCAGACCGGCACATTTTGCCAACATTATGTATTTCATATATCAGAGCGCATTCTGTGCAAACTACATCTCAGCACTTAAATGTTGCTTTTTTAGAAACATTTTCTTTTTACTTAATTAAAATATATTTACATAAAAATATATTTAAATTATATTTACAAAAATTTTAACTTAGAGAATATACAAGCCTAATTTAGGTACAAGACAAAAACTTTATACAGATTAAACTTTTTTTAATTAATGAAGAGGAATATAAACCTATGGCACCTGATGATAGCATACATAGACAACAAATATATAAAACCTCTTTTAAGATATAAAAATGTATTCTTGACAAATAATCTCTCGATAATATTTTTATAAATTTCTGATAAACTATGGAAATATTAATACTGAAGTTTTCACAAATCTTTTGTACTTTTCCTCTTTTTAAAAAGAGCATTTATTTATCAAAGCATTCAGAACAATTAAATATAAATACCTAGAAATTTAAATAACTTAAACGGCAAAGTATTTTTAACTAAATGTTTTCATCATTAATGCAAGCTATAATGTTCAGGCAAGCATTAATGCAACATTAATGCAAGCTATAATGTCAGTAAAACAGTTATATTACTGTAAACAATCAACTGAAATGGTGTCATTCGCAGCAATTTTTTATTGTTAATTCACTGTGTAACGTGATGCATTTTATTCATTTACCCTTTTTTCCAGAAGCAAGGATAACATGATATAACAACTTAAAAAAAGAGTATCAAATTTAGAATTTAACTAATTAAATTAATTTTTCAGATACAAAACTAATTTTTCAGTAAAATGGAATCGTCATAAATACATAATAAGAATAAAATAGATACCACGGTACAATTTACACATAATTCAACAAGTGCGAAGTAAGATCAGCAAAGTTATCGACAGTTTTAAACATTTAGGGAAGGCCATATAAAATTATACAAATCAAATTTACAACAAACAAAGGGTTCTAACATTTTTTTCCCTGATGTAAAGTGCAAAAATCGTTTGATGTCGGGTTTCTTTATAACTGGCCATAGAAAATGTCATCCATCCAGTCTTCATTTTTTTTATAAAAAGGGATCTAGAAGGCAAAAGAAACCTCCCTCTTCTTCTTTAAAGATTATTTTATCAACGTAAGTTTGTTTTCAAGATCTGTCTAAAGTATTCGCATAATTTGATATTTTTATATCGAATTTGTGGTTAGCGTGATCATAGAACGCCATGATAAATCAACGGATGTTTTGCCAACCAGCGTTCGGCGTCGCAGTGTTTGTTTGTAAACAGGCGTAAAGTCTATTTATTTCATTTCTTAATGTGTCCATAACTAGGGCAGCCAACATAGGCCAAAAAAGGGGGGTGTAGGCTAAGGGCCTGTTCACATAGGAGTCCGTGCGTAGCGTTAAGGAAAAGATGACGTTGAGACGAAAATAAACCAATCATAGACGTTAAAAATTTCATTGCGAATCGTTTAGAGGCCTATGATTGGTTTATTTTCGTCTTAACGTCATCTTTTCCTTAACGCAACACAACGGACTCCTATGTGAACAGGCCCTAAATAATTCTCGGAAATCTGGAAATGGTTTTAATATCTTCATTTGCATGTAAAAAGAATTTATTGAAGTTTGCACCAATTTTCTGACATTGACATTGACATAAAACACTATATAGGCAGCAAGAGCTCCTTATCCTCAGTATCAAGGTTAGTATGTGACATAAGATTAACCATTCTTAAGTTTACAAATAGTGTTGACAATGATTGAGGGAGAAAGAATAAATTAATTAGTTGAAAAATCAACTAATTAACTAGAACGAGTACGAGTAACCAATGGCATGGCTAACTTAAATGATAATGGAGAAATTAAACAAGGGGTGAAACAAGAGATTATATAAATAAATAATAATAGTAATAATAATAACTTTTAAAAACTTCAAAAACTAGAAGACGGGAAATTGCACCAATTTTCTGCTTGTGCTCTATGAGGAGTGTCCCCACAACTTCGAAATTTTCGAACTTTTTTCAGTTTGTCACTAATAACTCCTAAACGATGCATTTCTAGAAAAATGTTACTGATTTATAAATTGAAGTACACAAAAGTCTGTGTCGAATGAGCACCATATATTGAAATTATGTGAAGTTGTTAGGAAGATATAAGAGTTCAAAGAACAACATTTTTTTTCTCATTTTTAAAAAAAAATCGTGTTTTGGATTTTTAAACTTTATTTTCGCAATGTAAAATATATTATATGAAATAATTAATACATTTGGATATCATAAAGTATCAAATATTGTGCCCGACCGTATATGCGAACGCCGGTACAACAATTTTCAACAAAACGTCGTCTACTTTTTCATTCCTGCTGGTGAACCAAAAACCAAAATCCCCAAGGGGCAGAATGAGTGTCGCCCAAAAGAAAGGGGGAAACGGAGCGGTGCCTACAAAGGACAGGTGCATTCTTCTCACCCCCCCTTCTCCTCCCTTGCTATACCCAAGTCGCAGTTTGAAAACCTATTCAGTTTTACGCCCATTCCTCACCAAGAAGTATCTTGTGCACCACGAGATATTGTAGCTTCATCTGGTCCTCATTCAGAAATCAGTTCAGTAATAAGGCGAAACGTCGCAACGTCACTGGCTACGTCAGTCTACGTCTAAAATAGATCACGTGATTATCGGGTGGCAGAAAACAGAAGCCGTTCCTATGCGTTTGCATGTGTTTTTGGACGATACCTTCATTTTGAGTTAAATAATTTAAGTTTATTTACAAAATTCCTCATATTAGTTGTATGTAACAGGTATTTTAACACTTTTTTTTCAATATTTCGCAAGGTTTAAGAGAATATAATCATTCTTTCGTTGAGAACGATTATTATTATGTTGAGATATGTATAGATCAGGGGTGGCCAACCTGCGGCTCGCGAGCCACATGCGGCTCTTTGAAGGATTATTTGTGGCTCTCGATAAATGTACCCGAGTTCCCTTTTCATTTTTGTGTTATTATATTTTAAAAAATTATTATCGTTCCGCATGTGTTTCAAAATGTCTTTTGTGGCGGGAACGACGGTTGCTTCAACGTTCATTGCCAACCAAAACCAAAACTTAATAGTTTAAACCAAAACTATATAGTTAATAGTTAATATTAAAAGCAAAACAGCGGCTGACGGCGACGACAACTCTTGACAGCAGCATTAAGTGGAAACTTCACGACTTAGTGTTCACGATCCAGTGTTCGACGTCCGACGATCATTACTTATGGCGGGAAAGAACGCCACTAATCAGGCTCAGCGTCGAAAATAAATCAGCTAACTGGAATCAGGTCTAACGCCATCTCAGAAGGTGAAGATATTTATTTAATTACAATAGAACATACATAATTAATTTAATTATATTTACACATATACAATTTTAACATTAGGAAGAACAACAATCATATTCAACGACATTAGAAGATCAACTACTAACCCCAACGCCTGTCTGGCGGGAGTTTTTCCCCGGAAACCCGCACGACGCATAACTGCAATTAATACATCTCTTGAATATAATTTTAAAAATGATTTGAAGAACTGTATTGCATTCAGCTTAGCCCTTGACTAATCGACAGATATCACAGATCTTCCGCAATTTGCAGTTTTCATACGTTTTGTTTCACCTGACTTCGTTGTTAAAGAAGAATTATTAGATTTAGTAGCACTTCAAGAGTCAACCCGCGGTGTCGATATTAAAAATGCATTAGATTCCATAATGAAAACTTTTGATGTGCCTCTAAATAAACTTGTAAGCATTGCAACTGATGGAGCTCCGGCAATGCTGGGTAAAAAAATCGGTCTTATTGGGCTTTTAAGAGATGATTCTCAAATTCCACAATTCATACCAATTCACTGCATAATTCACCGAGAACATCTCGTTACAAAATATTTAAAATATCCTGATGTTATGAAAACAGTGTTACACATTGTAAATTACATTCGCACCAATGCAAAAGATCATCGACAATTCAAAAATTACCTTGAAGAATTAAAGGACGAAGAACTTCCAAATGATATTAATTTCTTTTGCATTGTTAGATGGTTATCTAGCTACAACGTATTAAATCGATTTGTAGATTTGTTTGATCCGATAACTACATTTCTAAAAGAAAAGGAAATAACCTATTTAGAATTAGACGATGACGAGTGGTTACAAGACTTTGTTTTTGACTGATGTCATGGAACATTTGCAAACACTGAATTTACAATTGCAGGGGAAAGATAAAATAATATCTGACCTCTCACAGGGTATATTTAGTTTTCAAACTAAATTACAACTTTTTAAAAGGACATTAAAAATAAAACATTTTGTCATTTTCCTTGAATTAAAAAAAATTTGTTCCAATAATTAACAAGAAAAACTCAACGAGTATATAAAAAAGCTAGAAGGAATATTGACGGAATTCCAAAATAGATTTCAAGACTTGAAATACTTTAACCCTTTCAACGGCAGTGACGAAATATTACGTCGAGCCCTGACTGTCTCATCCGGGCAGTGACGAAATATTACGTCCGACCTTAGCCGTCTCATTCGGGCAGTGACGTACCCCTGAACAGGCGCAGGTTATTTTTCCAGCACTGCACGGAGTTTTTCCCCCGTTTTCGGAACGATAAAAGGTGCTTGATTTACAACCTCGAATTGTCCGAAATTGGGGAATGAAGACCCCTACATGTACATCTCCGATTCTGACGCATTCACGGCATGGGGGTCTGAATAGAGCGACGTTGGTAAGTTGGAGGGGCGGGGGGGGGGGGGGGTTGCAGATCGACTTTCCCGAAAAGTCAGATGTTCGGTAATTGCATCAGTTTCCAAGAAGGAAGGTCAAGAATGGAGGGTGTGGAATATCTAGCTGGCTGTTGTAAGGCCACAGGAACAGGGCGCTTATGAATTTCCCTAGGATCATAATCTGGGAGATTCGCGAATTTTTATGTTTTTAAACATTAACAAGTTAAAAATTTCAAAGGCAATAATTTAAATTATGATTAAATTATTATTACGATTAATGATAAAGTTTTCATTGCACTATTAGTATTTACATATGATAAATTATATATTAAATACATGAAACCATGATTTTTTTTATCCTATGTCAACAAAACTCTTACTAATCACAGTGATAGATAAAATATGATATTGCAATGATAGAAGTTCCCTCCTACTTTATCTTTTACTTTACAATCTAGATAAAGCCATTATAGCTAATAAAATTACATTTGAATGAAACATAATGTAAAACTATATACATAAGTAATTTTGATTTAAATCAATGATTTTTTTTAAAAAATCAAGTGATTTAAATCCTAATTTAAATCAGGATTTAATTCATGTACTGTATATTTAAATTATGTATATTTAAATTTAATTAATCGTCTTTTAATAATTTTTATAACTAAAATAACGATTTTAATAACTAAAATAATGTCTAAACATATTTTATTTTATTTTATCAATTTGGCTACATTTCAAACTTTTCAATTATTATTTTATTACTTTCCATACAAGTTTGAAAAGTTATTTGATGTTGTACAGTGCTTCATACTGGGAAATGGCTGAATGGTAGGGCTCTGTCTTTCGGTCCCGAATCCTACTTCTGGCATGGATGATTCCCGCCTTTCGTAATCGGCTTTAAAATTAGGTTCCAGTCTATCTAATTAACCCTCGTGTAACAAAATATTGTTTAGTTCTTCATCTCGGTCTTCTAACATCTTGTTTTAATCTGTAAATTAATGGGTTGGAGGGATTGGTGAGAAATTCTTAGGTGTTTCTTTTCTTTTTTTTTAACTCACGTTGAACTACCTACCCAAATTATCAGGTGTAAGGCGTTTAGAGCGTCACATTCGAGGTTATCTCCACAATTTTGATCATCCTCATGAGATAGGAATTTTCTCCTGATTTCGTACCCCTCTCTTGCGTAGCCGACTTCCCAGCGAGAGGATTTTCGGACCCCGTAGCTGTTTCCTTAAAATTTCATTGATTTTTGATAGTGGTCGGAAGCAAATTAATGAAAGCATAATTTTCCGGGTGAACCTTACGGTGCTGGAGTTCGCAGGTTCGAGTCCCTTTTCTATATGAATGTTTGTATTCATCTGTATCGACATTAAGCAGTAAGTCCCGGTCAAATTAGTCTTCGAGTACCAAAAATTGACCTAAGCTCTCTAAACAACCAAATTATCGGAATTTCTTTATTACAGCATTTAACTAGGACATTGATATGACCGATACAATCTTAAAATTGCAGTTAAAAAAAAGATGTATTTTCATAGACACAAAAAGAATATGATTAAAACAAAACTGATTTGTAAAATTGTGTATTTAACTATAAACTTGTGTATGTACGTATGTGCAATAGCGTCTAAATAGTGCATTCAATTGAACTCAAATCCAATATGTGTGTTGCGAGAAAATACTAAATTTTTAATTCTGATATTTCAAAAAATTTGGTTTTCTGCATGAAAACCATGAAAATTGGCAAGTCATAAGTTAAGCATGAATATTCATTCATCAACAAAATTTTTCGGCTGCAATATAAATATTATAAAAATTAATTTTGGATGTTGTTCCAAAATTGTTATTAATTCGCTATTGCATTGCAAATCAATCAAAAATAAGAAAATGAAAAAGGGTGAGCTGATTGCTTATCAACGGGGGAAAACTTTGATAATGAAGTGGCATGATAAAAGATCTGTCGCCATTTTAAGCACGATCCATTCCACAGAAATGCAAAATATAACAAAACATGGGAAAACTTATAAAAAACCCGTACCAGTTCTGGATTGCAACCATACAATGGGTGTATCTGTAAGCAATTGTGTATGATATAGCGATCTATTATCGATCTTCTGTTGTAAAAAATTGTAGCACTTGAAAATATGGTATTATGTATTAAGGTTATAACAAGATCATTGCATCTATAATTGTAACATCAGAAAGAACTAACAAATTTTTAGCGATATAATTATTTATTTGTAATATAAAAGAAAATATACTGTCGTGAAAACATACAGAATAAATGAGTCGAAACTAAAAGCAAGGGTGAAACCATGTTGCTGTTGACCCTTGCATGATAAAATAGTTGATTACCAGATTACACGGATTTGAGCCTATTCCCTCAGCCACAAGGATCAACCCCATGCCAGCTGAGAGATTCTGCACCCTTGCCCAATGATCTGGAACTGACGCTAAGAGTTTGAGCCTGTTTCCTTGACGACAACGATCAACCCCATGCCAGCCGTGAGACTCTGCACCCTTGCACAAAGATCAGGAACTGAGTGGTAACTTCCAGACTGTGTTTACTGATATTCTACGTGGACTGCCAATTATGACGCAACGGATTATTATCCTTATACCTGTGAGTGTTAATGAGTCCGAGGACTGAAACTCATGCGTATACATGTGGTGTCATCGATGTCAGCCAAGGTTTGTTTCAGAGTATTTTATATTAATGATAGGGAAGTGTCATTTGGAACTCTAATTTCGGCATTCCTAAAATTTTAAGATTTTGAGAGAAAGATTGAAAACAATTAAAACATTAATTACAAAGTTATGTTGAGAAATTTAATTACTGATGAATTTGAATATGATTGATGATTGGTGATTTTGAATATGATGTGTGTAACTATAAGTAAATGTTACTGGTGATTTTAATTGGTAGTAACAAAGTTATTGTGAGGAATTTAATTACTGACAAAACATTATTATTGAGGTGTATAACTATTAGTAAAAATTATTGATGAATGTAATTGGTAGTAACAAAGTTATGATGAGGAATTTTATTACTGATGGAACTGATTATCAATGATGTGTGTATCTATTAGCAAATATTTATTGTTGAAATTAATTGTGATAATTATTGCGGTTAACATTTGTGAATATCTAGAAAAATTGCATTGAATGATTAACTTGAAAGAAATTTAGAATAAGATTAAATAATTTGAAGAAAGTTTAATGAATTTTGAAGTGTTATTGTATATAAAATATATAGTAGTGTAAATAAACCATATATATTCAAGCATAACCTTTGAGCAGTCATTTTGGTACTGTGTGTCACTTTTTATACTAACCTTGAGATCATGCCAAAAATGGAATATTATGTTATAACCTTAATTCTAAAATTTAATATTATCTAATTTTGGTTTGTTAAAATAATTCTTTTTTCCGAAATTTCATTACATATACGAAACAATAAGTAATTCTGTGTGTGAACTGCAATATTCTTTTATCGTTTTGTGTGAGTGTAATTCGTTTAACAATGAAATATAAAATTCATAGGATAAAACAATGTGATTGTAACATGACACATTTAAATAATTTGTGTATTATTATGTTTTAATTATGCAAAATTTACACTTATAACATTTTTTAACCACTTGCAGTGTTTCAGAATGTGTAAATATTTTTACGGCTGTTAAAATGTATCTTCTGTGTAACAAAATGGTAATTATAGAAGTTTAAATTTTTGGTTCCTGAAATCAATGAAGAAATAAAATTTATATGGGAAAACGTGTGAAAAATATTATGCTAGTGAGATGAAATATTTAATGGAATTCTCTAGAATTTTTTATTAACTTAAAACTATAAGAGATGGTTTAAAATCTGAAATATTTAATATTTAATTTATATTTTCGAATGCTTTGTTTTGAAAATATCTGAAGTTTGGAAGAAATTGAATATAATATTTTTGCCAAATTTTCATAGCATTTTAACGTTATCATCAACCGCTACGGAGGAGTGTTTCAGAGGAACGGAAATCTCTTATACACGACCCTCAAAAGCTGTTCCCCCTTTTCCTCTGGTCTAGCCTACGGCTAGAGCGGGTGGAATAAGCCACACACACACACACGTACGGTTTCCTAGAAAAATTCCGCTTTCTTGTTGGGGAACAAATTTGGGGGAGACACTAGCGGGGTGCTAAATTTTATTACTGTAGAGGGTTGCGGTGACAGGCAAAAGATACTTCCGAAAAGGGGGAAAGAAGTATTTTTGCAGTGAAAACAAACTTTTTTCCAGGGAATCGGGCCGCTTGAAGGGTAGAACTCTACAAGTTTCAGAAGCCAGGATAGGTGAATTAGAGTTTCGAATTGAGCCGGTGAAAGGGTTAAATCGTCTCTTGATTTTTTTCTGAATCCATTTGAAATTAACATAATTCAGGGTGAGCTTCCATTTCCAATATAATTATGACCCAAAAATCATCTGGAGAATTAGAATTAATAGAGATGCAAGAAGATCAAGCTCTACAATTAAAATATAAGTCGACGCCGATTACTGAATTTTGGAAATTTGTACCAGAATCGAAGTATCCTGAATTTAAAAAGTCTGCTTGTCGAATTATTTCAATATTCGGAACAACGTACTTATGTGAATCATTTTATTCCACTTTAAAATTCGTGAAATCCAAACACCGATCAGTATTAGCTAACCAGCATCTCAAAGAATTACTGAAAAGTGCTGTCACCAATTATTCACCAAATTGTAAAGAATTATCAAGAGAAGTAAAGAAAATGTGTTTAATTTTTAATATTTAAATTCAATACACATATTTTGTACTTTTATTTATACGTTTTCAATAAATATAATTTCTGTAAAAAAAATTTTTAATACCTTTTTTGCATACCTTTTAAATACGTATTTAATTGCGGCTCGCGAAAAATTTCAAATTTTGAAAAATGGCTCTGACTATCAAGGAGCTTGGCCACCCCTGGTATAGATATAAGGATAAGTTACTTCAGGCAATGTTGTCTTGTATCGTCTCTCCAGTCTCCAGTCTTAGACTCTGTCAATAAATACAGGTCACATACTGAATAAACCTTTCCGGGCTGTACCTGAATGTTTAATTTAGTGATATACCTTTGTTTAGATACCGTATCTAAAGACTTTGATTAATCTGAGAGCATTTTATTCTACAAGCTGCAAGAATACTCATTGAACTCCATGTTAAATTATGCAATGTTTTGCCACTCCTCGCCAAACAAGAAGTAATATCTGCAAGAGTTGAGATGTGACATGCAGCGAGACACTGCCCTATCGTCAGGCTCGGCGGTTTCCATCTACTCGTGTCATTTATGGGGGCTATCGGTTTCATAATGGAGGGCAGTGGGTTACAGGAATTGTTCAGCGAGGTTTACTCAGCTTCATCAACCAACAAGATGATGACGGGACATGCCTACTCCAGAGCTCTGCGGGCACACATTTTTGCTCACCTTGCAATGCGCAATATTGTTTTGTCCATGCTGGATATAGCAGAGGAAGAGCAGTCAGCTTTTTTCAAGCATATGAGAGACATTCAATGAGTGACAGTGTTTCTGCCAATATTGATGCTCCTGAAATAAAAAATATCCTTGACAAATTTTCAAACAACCTTGAGGTGTTGGTGCCTAGAGGAGCAACAGCTCATCTAGGCTATGGGTCCAGTATTTCAAAATGGTAACGATAGTCAAGAAATTTGTCCAAGCTGAAAGATCCGGTGATTGGTGCCTGCATCTTCAAAGCGTAAGGGAAATGCTACCCTACTTTCACGCCAGTGAGCATTTTTATACGCAAAATCATGCCATTTATACCTTCAGGATCTGTTGGAACTAAGTTCCCGTCTGACTCCCAAGGATCATGAAATGTTTGTGACAAACGACTTTTTCACTATCAGAAGATCTGATAAATTCTGATCAGGGCTGTGGTCCAATATGACCATTGAACAAAGCTTGATGAGAGCATTGAGAAGCACTGGAGGTTTGACTCGCGGAAGAGGAATAACGGACAGCACATTGGCTAAATGGGTTGCAACTGTGCCTACAGTTATGGAGGACAGTTGCAGAGGACACAAACACCACAAAAGCTCGCCACCAGCAGGTGGCGAGCTTTTGTGGTGTTTCATTGTTCACCACTGAACAACATGTAGACACAAGGTTATCCAGAATAACTAGAGATAATAGTTACTGCAACAAATTCGTAGATTGGTTCCTTTGCCAGAATCCCTTTCCAGTTGGGGAGTACGTAATGTCACTGTAACGTCCAGTAAACGTGCCCGCGAGAACAGTTGAACTTTGCACGTATTCACCGATATTGTGTGGGAATTGTTACATTTTATCACACCTGCCGGTCTCCATATAAAGTACTATTCCAAGTGTGACGGAATGTTACACTTGGAGTCATTTGCATGCTTGTTTATTTTTTTTGTACTGAAGTGGCAACTTCGATAGATATTGCGGAGTCTACATTTTTATACGATGATGATATACTGGTTGGAGAAGTTGTGGTAATAGTGCTTTTGTGTTCATGTGAATTCGTTAGATTTGGAACAGATGTATTTCACGCACCTCCCTTGGCGACAATTTGGCGACAAAATTTTTTTGACGCCAAATACTCGTCAAAAAAATTTTGTCGCCAACTTGTCGCCAAAACAGGCCTACGCGGACATTTTACACTTAAAATAACAAATATACACAAAATATCAATAACAACTCAAATATAAAAATAAATTCAAAACAAACTTACCAATGGGAATAATAAACTTTCAAAAACATGTCACAAAACCACAACAGCTACTTTAAAACATACACGAATATATCTAAATACGGCTGTATTAAAATTCAAAACTTAAACAGAAATGCTCAACCGCTACTTTAAAACACGCAAAAATATCTAAAAACAGCTGTATTAAACTTCAAAACCTCAGCAGAAATACTCAACCACTTATTTAAAACATACGCAAATATATCTAAAAACGGCTATATTAAAATTCAAAATCTAAACAGAAATGCTCAACCGCTACTTTAAAACATACGCAAATATATGAAAAAACGAAGACATTAAACTTCCAAAAACATTACACATATCCGCAACATGTATTTAAAACATACGCAGATATATCAAAAAACGAAGACATTAAACTTCCAAAAACATTACAGTAATCCTAAACCGCTACTATGAAACGCCAACAAAAATATCGAACACCGGTATATTAAACTTCCAAAAACACTACACAATACCACAACACCTATTCAGGGTTGCAACAAAAAACAAACATCAAGCCAAATCGCAGGGCACCCAGACCAAACAAAAAAATCGCTAAAATTAAAGAAATCGCCAAACATAAAAAAAATCGCCAAATTGAAAAAGGTGCGTGAAACACATCTGTACCTTAGATTTAAATAAAGAAAGTTTGT
This sequence comes from Dolomedes plantarius, assembly GCA_907164885.2. Lineage (NCBI taxonomy): Eukaryota > Metazoa > Arthropoda > Arachnida > Araneae > Dolomedidae > Dolomedes > Dolomedes plantarius. The sequence goes on from OU015495.1 coordinate 153,589,621, forward strand.
TTAAAGTCTTGAATGTTAAATTTAAAAAGAGCCTGTGAAGCCGAGTAGACTAAAATTGATAGCAAAACTGTCAACACCCTCACTGCATGTGGAAACCAGAAAGAATATCGCCCCATTAACTTAGGCGGGTGATTTTACATGTCAACTGCTCCACACTCGGAGTTTGAAAGTAAACCGCTCGGAAACCTTTGATTTCTGACATTGCGTGCTGGACTGTACTGTGTTTACAGTCACTGTCTACCAGAGTTATGGGGGATGAAAACGTAAATTGCCATCTGTCAGACCAAATAGGAAATTCCAGTCTCGAAAGCATTATCGGACGCAATTTTGGTCAAGTGAAGTTCTCCACGAAGAAAAGAGTGTTACCAATGCAAGGCTTCGCTAGCAGTGTGAAGTTGCATGACGAAGTAGTGTCAATACACTCATACACCATTTTCAGGAGAATTGCATTTCATAAAAAAACAGGATCCGAGCTCAGAAATTACTTTACATATGAACTGGTACCTTGCCCGCCATCTTTATTTGATGAACAAGGAATGATGAGAAAATCACATAAATCTATTTACTATAATTTGTTTGAACCGGTGGACATCCCATCAAACATCGGTAGTGTTCTCTGTGATTGACGGCGGGTTTCTACTTCACCGAGTACCGTGGGAGTTGAGAGAAAAGTTCTCTTCAGTTCTCAGCAAATATGGGGAGTATGTAAAAAAATACTTCGGGCGCGATCAGTCATAGTATTTATTGGCTATCCAGAGACCCTACAGAGAAGAGAACAAAACCTGCCGAACGCCTTAGAAGGAATAAGTATATTGCAGCAAACGTTGAATTCGATGATACAATGTTACTAACAATGTCAAAAGCAGGGCCCGATTTAGAAAATTCTTGACTATAGGCACAACTCAGGATGGGGCCCCCCTAACACTGATGTGGGCATAAAATTTCCAAATTTAACGCATAAAAAAATAATAATCATGAATCATTGTGAAAGTACCATTTTACCAAGAATTGGCTATTTGAAGCGTAGAAGCCTAGAACATTATCAAATAACAAAAAGCAATACAACATATTAACTTCATCATTAAAACACCAATACAATACAACCAGAAAAACTTATTAATCCCTTATATAGTACACTATAACATACATATGATGAACTATACATGTAATTATACATATGATGAACCAATCAATCAATCATATTTGAAAGGATATATAAAAAAATTGCTATTAAAAAAGGTAAAATAAAAAAAATTTAAATTGAGAATTTTTTCTTTTTTTTCCTTTTTAAAATTAAAATTTTCGGGGGCCCCTAGGCCCGGGCCTACTGGGCCTAATGGAAAATCAGGGCCTGGTCAAAAGACAAATTTCTCTCGAACGAAGGGAACAAAAAACGACTCATCTCAACGCTAATTAAAAAATTTGCTGATGAAAACATAGCTGTCGAACAGGCTACAGAGGATGCCGACACAACCATTGTCAGAATGGCTATAGAACATTCTACACTCTCTGAATGTGCGATTGTGGTAGGAGAAGACATAGATCTTCTAGTAATTATTACTGCATTAGCTCCTAATAGCGATCGGTTGTTTTTGATGAAGCCTGGAAAAAGAAAGTCCGAGACCGTCTTCTATTCCCCGACACACTTCAAAATATCAAAGTTAAGGAAGAAAATATATTATTTCTCCACGCTTTCAGCAGATGCGATTTAACATCTGACATTTTCAGACAGAGGAAGATGAAGTTGGCAAAGCTTCTCGACAAAGATGCGGAGGTACAAAGGACTGTGGCGATATTTAAAATCCGTGATGCAACTGCAGACGAAGTCGGTGCTGCCGTCGAAAAAGTAATTGTTGTTTTGTATGCCGGATCGTTTCTTCAATCTTCTTCTCTGAATGAAACACGCTTTAAACCGTTCACCAAATCCTTAGTACAGAATACTTTCAACTTGGCTACTCTTCCTCCAACTGAAGAAGCTGCTCGACTACACGCAATGAGGGCTTTCCTACAAATTAATTTGTGGAATTGTCATTTGATGGACCCAGTTCAGTGGGGATGGAAGGTTACTAAGCATAGGCTACTCGCATTATCATCAACAGCCGAACAAACCCCGCAGGAACTGATTAATAATACTGCCTGCAAATGTCCGAAAGGGTGCCGAAATACTTGTGGTTGCAGGAAGCAAGGGATGAAATGTTCCCCGATATGCTATGATTGCAGAGGAGCGTCCTGTAGCAGACCAGATGACCAGATGAAATTGATGACGAATCAAACTTGAACGACAGCGAGGATATGTTACCTAACAATAATCACGAATTCGAAGACATTATGGATGACGTGGACTTTTAATCGTACCAATTGCTCCAGTCAGCTTCTACTTCCAAACGCAGCAAATTCAATTATCCTTGTATTTTTATTATTTTTAATTTTTATTTTATCTACCACCAACACATCAAAACTTACATCAAAGTTTTTTGTACTTTAAGTCAATTTTTTACGTTTTAATTACATAAATATTTGCATCATAATGTGCGTTTTTCATTTCAAATCCCTTGATTCACCAAAACTGGTTCTTGGTTCGCCAGCAGGAATAAAAAGGAAAAGAAGTTTTGTTGAAAATTGTTGTACCGGTGTTCGCATATACGGTCGGGCACAAGATTTGATACTTTATGATATCCAAATGTATTATTTATTTCATATAATACATTTTACATTGCGAAAATAATGCTTAAAAATCCAAAACACGATTTTCTCGAAAAATGAGAAAAAATTGTCATTCTTTGAACTGGCATGTCTTCCTAACAACTTAACGTAATTTCAATATATGGTGCTCATTCGACGCAGAATTTTGTGTACTTAAATTTATCAATGAGTAACATTTTCCTTGAAATGCATCTTTTAGGAGTTATTAGTGAAAAACTGAAAAAAGTCCCAAAATTTCGAGGTTTTTGGGACACCCCTCATAGAGCACAAGCAGAAAATTGGTGCACACTTCAATAAACTTTTTTTACATGCAAATGGAGAGATTAAAACCGTTTCCAGCTTTCCGAAAATTAATTAGTCTACAAACCCTATGTTGCCTAGCCTAAACGCAAATATTACAGATTTCATCCAGCAGACACAAGTTCACAAGCGAGAGGACATTGGGACTGATTTAAGGAAAACTACACATTTTGTCATTTTGAATAATTTTAAATAATCACTGAAAAATTGAAAATGAAATAACTTAGGATGGGGGGAACCTCGGCTGCTCACATGCGATCAAAAATTTGATTTATCGTAACTATAATAATAATTCACTAATGTATGGAAAAAATTATGTAATTGATAGAAACGTTTACTTTATCTCTCTAAAGCTTTGAATTGAACATTCTTTACTTTCCTTCATGTTATGATATTAAGTATTTGCCTCGAACTGATACAAATACCTGTCAATACAACCGAATTTCTCCCCCAAGATTATCTACTTTGTATCCCCCGTCTGTTTTATCTTAAAGTGATACATAATAATGTCTAATTGTTTCTATGGGTTCATATATTCTTGAGTTTTATTGGGTGATGAAAATATTTCCTCATTGTCATGTATATTGTTCCCGATTCTGCGTATTTAAAAAAATACCGTGTTTAAATCTTTTATGATCTATTGAGAACAGAAATTTTGTGGCTGACACCTATGTAGAAATTTATAAGAGTAACAATGCAGATAGCTTTTAAGTCAGGTTATCGGTTCCCAATTAAGAATATTAATGTTGATGGGTATAGAGACAGAGAAAGGAGCACGAAAAATGATATCGACGTATTTTGTGGTATTAACTTTGATTCTCGAACTAACAAGCACATACATTTGGAAAGTACTGAACACTATGTGTGTTTGTTCATGTGGGAAGAGAATTTCTATGTCATCCGAATAAAAAAGCAAGACTGACGCTGGAATATTAAGAAATATCATGAATATAGACATTGAACAGCTTCAGACAAAGACTTGGGGAACTCCACTATTAGCATGCTCTGGTGCCAATAACTCACTGTTTAGTTTAAAGCAAAAAAGTTCTACCAGAAAAGTAATTACTGACAATTTTAAGATATGAATGAATGAAATTAACAATGTTTTTTTAATAGATTAATCCTATATGCCAGGCCTAATGGAATGCCACTGCAATATATTTGAATATGGTCCCATACATATCCTTTGACAAATACCATGTATGAATTTTCCAAATCGCAGCAACTGACGAAGCATTGAATGATTCGACCTGAAACCCATTTGGCCAAGTGAAATAAGATTCTGGGATAATTCATTCTTTCTACGGACCAGGACAAATTCATAACTCATGGAAAGTCAAGAGAGAAGAGTTATTAGTCAATAATTAGAAGGGTTGGAAAGTTTAAATCCTATCTTCGGAGTCGGAATTATAAAAGCCCTTTTCCAAATTTGGGGAAAATAATTTAGATCAAGCAAGCAGTTAATGGCATAAGTTTTACATAAATTATAAGATTATTAAGAAGGTGTGGAGAGCACTACAGCAGCGATTCGCAGTTTCGCTTAATTCGCTCCTTTGTTGATCATCTCCTTGGGCAGCCCAGATAACATGCAAATCGGGTACGACGGTGTGCGCTGTGTGTTTTACACGCTGTGTGCGTATCCAGCGGGAGAATAAAAGCAAGCAACAGACAGCACCAGGTACGGCTCCAGGCAGCAGCTACATGAGATACCAGCAGTAATCTTTAGTTATCTATATGTATATGTTAAGTTTCTTTTATTTTCTTTAACCGAGTGGTTGTTAAAGCAGTTCAATAAATAAGTTAAATGTTTAATGCCTGGCGTCTAAGCCTGGCGACACACCGAATGCAACAAAACATTGCGCAACGTTTCTGTTTCTAGCTTTCTGTATCGGACGCATCGTCTGCAATGTAATCAAAGGAAAATGCTGCACACCGGATGCAACATTGTTTTGAAACACGTCGCGTCATTTCGGAAACGTTGCTGCAACAAAAGTGTATGGTTCTCTGACCGATGTTTCTCAACACACAGCTGGTGAAACATTTCATCTGCGCATGCGCGGGAACACGAGCATTTTATTTTCATTAATGCTCCGTGTTGAGGGTTTTTGCATTATTATAATAAAATAGATGAAGGTTGATGCTGACAAGTTGATATTTCTTGTCCAAGCAAGGCCAGAAATTTATGATTTTAGAGCGAAGGACCACCATAACCAAGATGTTATAAATAAAATTTGGCAAGATATAGCTGAAGAATTGAATATTCCAGGTATATACCACACCAATTTATCACATTTAATCGAATAAACCTTGCCCTCAAGTAATCCAGACACCCTCATTATTTAAGATATTGGTAAGAAAGAAAAATAGGGTTGCGTCACTCAAGGCCAGATCTATGGGGGGGGGGGGGGGGCGCAAACAGGGCATCTGTCCAGAGCGGCAAATTTGAGGGGTGGTAAAATTGGTAGAAGGAGAGAAAAAATTTGCGGTTACATTTTTTTTTATTTATTGATTTTTTAAAATATTTTATAAGTTATGTTTTTATTAGATTTAAAAGTAGATACTAAGCTATATATTTGTCTTTCTTTTGTTACTGCTTTTTATAGTAATACGTTTACAAAATAAAAAGTTTTTGTTATTCAACAATGTTATTAAAAGTTATTCCGTAATGTTACTAAAAGCCTTTCTTCTGGAGGTATACTCTTCCGGTATTTGGTGTTCTTTTTTCGAATCTTGTCTTCAACAAGTCCCAAGAGATAATCAAACGTAGGTATGCTTAACCTAGAATAATTGTAAAACTTATCTGGGTCATTTCTAAGTTCTTTAATAAAACTGCCAATGCCTCTTTTTTTATTGATTGGATGAATCCAACAGCTTCTTTCTGGTTTTTCATCCAAAAGTTGTATAAATTGCCACAAAAGAATAGCTACTTCTACTTCCTCACTTGCCATATCACCCACAATTATGACCAAACTACTTTCCCCAATCGGTGTGTGGCGGGGCTAAGTCTCTCCCGCAACAAGCATCCTGCAGCAATAACAAGGATTTATATGAGTGAGGAACTTCATACCCACTCGCTACAAAGGTTAAGAGGTATGTAATAAGTAATACGATCAGTACCAGGAGACTTATGAATTTTGATTTTTTTAAACTATTCTAAAATTTAGGTTGGGTAGCTTCCGCGGTTCCCTGTTTACGTGTACATAAATTCTGTAACGATAGGAGTGATAGTAGACTTCTCAGGCTGGCTGTAATGCATTCAGTATTTCCTGTATTATAACATTTTCTTTTGAGGCCATTAAGGGTCGAAATGTGCGTGTGTTTCTTACACGTGCAGGAAATTGTAGTCCAAACCTAATTATTCTTAAAACGTCTTCAGTCATAAACGACAAAACATAATCATGCCATCAAATTTTAGTATACTTCCAAGTAGCAAAACGGATATCTTGTTGGATAGAGCGGAGAGTACACTTATTATCAGGATCCTTATGTATTTGTCATTCTTTCTAACTCGATTCTTCGTCCGAATCATTTCTATGACATCATCGGGGAACCGATATTAGGCAATCTTTTCGGTATCGAGGTCGCTGCATGGACTCTCCATGCAGAGTTTCCTCTGGGATGCCAGCAGCAAGCCCATCACAGTCCCAGTGGAGGTCTCAAAATGGTTTGCATCTCTATATGTGAGGTACTTAAAAGTCCTTGCAGGTATATCTATATCCATATCGATGGTAATAAGGAAGTGATCGGAAGAGAGATCAATAATGACATAAACATATGAGGGATAATGGATGTTACGAGTGATCGCTATATCAGTTATTGTGGGGAGACCAGGACAAATACGCGTGGGTTCAGAGGGGGCAAGGATTTCGTTTGGGCATTATCAACCCATTTATGAAGTATGAAATTCTGTAGTTCCAGCTACTACAAGTTTTGGACCATTAAAATAATTCGCCGCAATACAATTGGTTATACGCCGTCAAAAGATGCCAAATCATTATAAGGGAGTGACATATCGAGGGGAGGGGGCACAGATACTAGCAAAATCAATCGGGGTTTATCTGGAATAGAAATTTTGATAAGAGTAGCTTTCAAAATTGAAAGTTAGAGTGTTGGAAGTCTACTACGAGGAATGGATGACCTGACAAAGATAGCAGTGCCACATTTGAATAAACTACTGTATAGTCTGATAGTAAAGTATGCATCCTGAAATGTTTACCCTGGGACATGCGGGTTTCACTGTCTATATCAATATTAGGTTGTTATCTAGAACAAATTGCTCAAACTCCTGAAATTTTTTTAGAATGCCATTGGCATTCCAGAGACCAAAAATGAGAAATCTAAAGTACTGAGACTGGAAAGCAAAACCAAAGAATAGGTAATAAAACCTTAAGTTACCATAGTCAGAAGACTTATATATAGCGAAAGTTTTGTCCATCTCCGTAGGTGTTTACAAATCACTGAGACGTGCCTTAAAAGACAACTAAAGGTCTCCCCTAGCGTAATTTTGCTCTAACTAATGGAGCATTTCTATGAAGTCGGTTTTAGAGTTTGCCCCACTGGGGACCGACGTCAGTTTTGGTACCCCAGATTTTTCCGTGGCAACTTTCTCACCCGCCGGTATATGCGTAAAACTACGTTTACGATTGACTACTGTCTTACATGTGAATGTGTTGCGCCATCCTACCTCCTCACTAGACGGCGCTTCTAACGCGCGCCGGAAACATATAATGTAACTGTAACTTTTAGTTTTTAGTTCGCTCTTCAGAATGTCAGTTGCTGTGTGGTGTTGTGGTGCGTTCATCCATTAAAGTGTTTTAAAGGAAATAAAGTCGTTTTTACTCGTTGCTCTAAAGAAATATTTCCGACATATAACAGAATGTCTTCGATTATTTTTGTGACTGCACCATCTGGAATTAATGACAGCTGCAAATTTTCGCACGGTGATCCCTCATGCAATTAATGCAAAGCCCTCCCTTTACATCAAAATCTTCAAATTTCTGAGACCTGTCGGCAGACTTATGTACTAGAATGCACTACACGCACTTTGTGGACACGTGGAACCAGACAGCCAAATGAAATAAATCCTTAGGAGTTATGACATAGTAAAAGCACTTTTTTTTTCATTGTAAATTTTCTCTAAATTTTCGGTAGCATTTCTATGTAATTTGAATACTTTTCTAAAAAATATCAGCTACAGGTATAATTATCGCTAAAATCAAATACCGGAATAAATTTTAAAGTGTTTGTAATAAAAAAATGAAGTTTTGAGTCTTGCATTTCTCACAATATATCCATACGTGTAAGTGAATGATCTGCTGTTCGAATTAAATGCCGTGATATAAATTTTGTTAGAGAAAAACGAATTCAAACTTTTCTGTAAAATTATTATTGTTGTTCGTTTCCTTTACTTATTTATTTTTTCCCTGACTTGCTGATCCCCGAGCTCTTAATTTTTTCCTTTACACAGTGGTAACAGGCAAAATTAGCAAATTCAGTTCAGAGTAAAAAAAATCTCATTAAATTTTAAAGAAATTATTTATGAGTAATAAACTCATTTATATTACTTTTTTTTTTCCATATACCCACTTATAAAATAAAATAATCAAAATTTTATTTTATGTTTCTTCTTTTGGTTATTATATTTCAAAACATAATGTTGAATAAAAAATATTTCCACTGTGTAAATGATGATCGTCGGTGATACCAAAAAACATCGGTTGTGCCCGCCATGCTATCTGAAAACTTCGATGTGTTCTCGACCACGGGAAGGTTGAGACTCTCTGATATAGGCGATGTCTACAAAATGTGGACCTAAGTTGCGCATTGATTCCTATGAATTTGTGCTGCAGAGTATGGCAGTAAGAAGTAAGGGCGTGTTCACATAAGAGTCCGGTAACCGAAGCGTTAAAATATTGAAATATATTTAACCAATGACAAACCTCCAAACGAAATTTTTAACGCCTATGATTGGCTTATTTCCGTCTCAGCGTCATCTTTTCTTTTACGCTTCCGCTATCGGACTCCTATGTGAACAGGTCCTAATTTAGGAAGCGTATCAAATATTTACAGTTTATTCAATAACAGGAACGAAACGAAGATACATCTCTACGGGAGACTTTTCACAATACAATAGAAAGAATATGGACTGAAACATGATTGCAAAAAACAATAAAAAATAACACAACACTCCTTTCACATCAGATATATAGATATAGGAGAAAGCTTTAACGTGATTGGTTCACAAAATCAAAAGGAAAATGTGAATACACACAGCAAAGGTCGAACAGGTAAAAGGATAGGAACTATACCAGATGCTTTAATCAGTCTCTGAAATCAACAATTTGCTTAGGCGCTTTTTTCCCGCTCTAGAACCGACTGCAGGACCACGACACGTACGTACAAAACAATCATGATGATCCAAATAGCGTTACAATCCGGATGATGGCTGAATGGCTAGGGCGCTAGCAGTCGGTACCAGAGGCTGTGGATTCGAGTCCCACTCTTGGCATGGACTTTTGTAGCTGTTCGGAATCAACTTAAACCAGAAGGTTTCGGTCTAATTAACCCTCGTGTAACAAAAATTGTCCGTCGCGCCCTAAACCGGTGATGTGCAAGCTACGGTTTGCGACCCCCTTGTGGGTCGAGAAAATAATAATTACAAGATAAAAAGAACTTTTTATATACCATATTTTTAAATTTTCAATCATATAAATTTTCAATCATATAAATTTGACAATTGTCTGTACACTGGTGTAAGAAATTAAGAGAATTCGCAGACTTGGTCGATTATCTCTAGAACTACTGTACCGATTTTAATGAAATTTGATATGTAGATACATTGATACAATACAAAACAAATAACCATTCAATAAGTGTAATACATAAGCATGATCATGCGTAACCCTCGTTGGAGTCGGAAGGTATGAAACAGCGGTTGCAGAATAAACAAAAAAATGGGTTAATTGATGGGTTAATAGGGGGTATGATCCCTGTAATGAAGCGCTTTCAAAAATTAAAATTAATATTTTAAGAGAAACTAAAAGGTTAGAAAGCTTGCTTAATTACATTTTGTGGTTAAAGTCGGGAACGTGTTTGATGCCGACGTGATGATAGGGCAAAGCGTTTGTCGGCGACGTCAGCCAATTTACGAAAGTTTAATGAGCCTAGCGTATGTGGGGTCTGAGATTCTAGACGCAGATAAGCGGGGGATGGCACCAATTGTGACATTATGCAACAATGACTCTTTGTGGGTGATTGATAGAGGGGTTCGTTTGTAGACCACGAGGTTTAGCGGTGTTTTGCGGGTGGTCATCAGCTGTTTGCAACATACGTAAGAGGGGCGTCATGGGATAAGAAAGAGGTTAGCGAATGAGAGGTTTTTATGTGTAGAGACTGAGCAAATCAAAAGATGTGAGTTTCCTGAATGGCTGAAGAAATTGTTCCGGAGGCGGGAACGTTAAGAGAATTAAAAAATTTGAAGTGAGTTTTGGAAATTGAAAAAAAGTCAATTCATTTATTTTTAGTATAGTTTGTCAAAATTTGCTTATTTTTTTCCTATTTTTGCTAAAATTTTCCTGACTTTAAAAAAAACTGCCACTGCTAAAATATTTTCATAAGGTCGAGTGATTTTTTTTTCCAAAGAAAGTGGGTCGCAGTCAAAAAAAGTTTGCGCAACACTGCTCAAAGCCAAACCTAATAGCTCCAGTTGATTTTCATCAATTGCGCAGCAAATTTGAAAAAAAAATTGTGTGGTCAGGGGACCCCCGTCAGGAACGAAGTTCCTTACGTTATTTTTTCAACTCTAAGCCTGATTTAATATGTAGATTTCTATTGATTACATTAGTGTATTTTTGTCACGCCAAAAAGCGCAGTCTTCTTTTATTCAACCAACTCTCTCTCTCTCTCTCTCACTCTATTTTATTAAAATTAAAAATTTTAATATATAAATTAATTATTTTTATTAAAATTAAAAATTTTAATATATAAATTAATTATTTTTATTAAAATTAAAAATTTTAACATATAAATTGATTATTTTGATTTAGATGTTACCCAGCATAATTTTTAATCGGATTAATTTTATTATTTAATCACCAACAAAAATAAATTAATGACACAATATAAATCCCGTGTGAATTAAAACAATAACAAACAAAAAATAAGTTTAAACAGAAAGACGCGATTCCATAGGGACGGTATAAAATCTTTCCAGTAAAGCATTTACAACTGGTCGAAGTTTATATAAACGACCATGCAGAGGGTCATCATATGGTGATTGTTTACTGTTGTCATTAAAATGTAGAAATTATCTTATCTTTTCAAAGCGTTTTAATGACATACATTCTTTTATTTCATCATTGCCCATGGCAGGTGACCAATATGCCCTAGTGTTTCGTACATGTACAATAGATATCATTATACAAATACCAATGTATTGTTTAATTTCTAAATTCGTTATATTGACACACTTTTCTGGGTTTTTTTGCCCACTGAATAAATTTGTTTCTTGAACTATATGCTCAATCAAATCTTCTGTAAAAAGATAACTAAAAAAATTTAGAGGTGTGTTTAAATTCATAAATTCAGGAGAGAGATTCTCGTCACCTCGGAATAAAATTTGATCATCATTTAGAAGTAAATTAGTTTTCTTCCGGTTCATTACAGGCTTTCTTCTCCCTGCAGTATTTCTATTAGTTTTTGGCATGATCCCACCATTAGGCAGATCAAGAACATCGCTATTATCAAGTAATGATACCTCATCTTCCGAATCACTACTACCATCAAAAATTTCATCATAAACTTTATTTGGTTTATAATTAGGATCACCTGTGCTGCCATGGCTTTCTGAATCAGATCCGTCTTCACTGTGATCACTCCACGATCTGTTCATAAGTTCCTCAATTTCTTTCTGTGTTAAAAACTTTCTTCCAGCCATTTCCCCCCAAAAATGGCGTAAGCACACCATGTATCATTTTTGATACATAAAATTGAAATCATACTTGAATTTTTTATAAAAGATTAAAGAAGTATTTTATTAATAATTATAAAAGCTTTATACCTCTAAACTATATTTATAAAACTTTTAAAGATGTAAACTGACTTTAAAATACTGAAAATGTAGCAAATACTGAGGCAGGACTGGTATGAATTGAACGGCGATCTTTTACAGAGATTGCAGTTATATTCATGCTGCCATCTATCCTACGAAAATGTAACTAACAGTGATTAAAAGCTTTGCTATGATGTTTCAAAATTAATACAAGGTGCACAAGTGGATAAAAATTATTGCTTTTGAATATAAAGGGGAAAAATAACATATGTATAAAATTTGATACAGTGTGCAGTGAAGGGTTTTAAAATAGTTAGCAGCACTTGTGCGAGGATTTGAACCGGGGAACCTCTGAGTCTGACAAGGGGATGTCGCAGTCCGATGCCATAACCATTCAGCCACGGAGTCCTTGAGAGAAAGATCTTATGAAGGGGCCATAAAGCTTTTTCGTTACGTGACGATTCCTGCCAGTTCACTCTACTGTACGCCGCGTAAAAGAAATTCGTTACAAAAAGTTAATACATTTTGTATTTAATGGATCAAGATGACAAAATTTGTTCAGATAAACTTGATCTAATACATTACAGCCATTTTATACATATCTTTAGCAGAACTCTTTTATGACATCTAAAAAATCAGAATTATTGGAATTAAAACTCACAATTCCCGAAAATCTAAAACTGGATTATTTTAAACTTTCAGTAACTCTTTAAAACATAATTAAAACTTTATGGTCTCATAGGTTATGCATTCTCTATAACATTATGGAAACATTTCAAGCATCATCGACTGACTGCGAGAGGGGTTTTTTGTTGTGAATTCTATTGCATAACAAATATAGACAAAGATTTTTTTCTTAGGCCGAAGCACTTGTAAGACATTCGACTTTTGAAAAAAGTTTCCCACGCCGGGAATCTAACCCGGGCCACCTGGGTGAGAGCCAGATATCCTAACCACTAGACCACATGGGACATATGCATAAAGCTTACTATGAACGAGATATTTAAGTGACTTTGTGAGATTGACATATTTTTAAGCTAATACACCTTAACTGTAAACTGTAGATTTTAAATTTACTGTTCTCTTTCCTTACTATACATGTGTCTATACATAACAAAAAGAATCTGTAAAAATATTGTGCATCTTAATTTCTGTCTATTTTTTTCTTAATCTCACGTGCATTTCAGCCTCGGGCAGCTATGAGACACATCAGAGGGGAAAATGTTCACTAATATATGATCATTCAAAATGTTAAGTAATTTATCTATCACATCATCGCAAATTTAATATGAGAATGTAAATATCTTTATTACGTGCACAAAAGAACCTAGAATGCCAAAGCTCAAAAATATTGTGCCGTCTATGAATTGTACTCATCATGATTATGAATTAATGCAATGTACAAAAATTACAATGTGCTAAAATTAGCAACTATTTTAGGTAATGCCACTGTCTTATTACTCCAAAACAGTGGTGCACCCAGGGGGTGGCCCAAGCCCCTCTCTCCCCCCCTCAAAGAAATAGAAATTACATTATGAATATTGAATTTGCATTATAAATATTTTTATCCGTTCAACTCCGTTCAATGCGATAAAATATGCAAATTCTCTTAATTTATTTCACCAGTGTATTAATAAATACTTTTTTAAAATTTTTTCGATGAATTATCCCATCAACTTGAAAGAAAATGAAGTTAATTGGAAGTTTACTTGCATATAACTTTTCGTTCTCGTCCCGGCCAATAGATGGCTGCACCATCTACAAAACAAAATTAACTGAAAATAACTGAAAATTAATTTAATTCTGCTTAAAGATGGCTAAAAGTATTTAAAAAATGCACTGTTATCGTGTTCTGATCTATTCTAAAAGTTTCAAATGTCTACCTAGTCGGGAAGTTAGTTAAAAATCGATTGCAAGATTTTTTCTTGACAAATTCACACACACAAACAAGAAAGCAAGTTAATAAAAACATGGTAATAATTAGAGGGGTCGCGGATAGTTTGAAGTAAACTTATATCGTACTGAATTATTTAATTTTGAAAAAATGTTGTATATATGCTAAAATTTTTAAATCATGCTCTTTCTTTTAAATTTTAATTTTGTTAATTTTTAACCAAATGAAATACATATATGCATATGAATATTTAATTATAAAGTTTTAGTCACATGAGCTTTGTCAAGAACAAATACAGAAGATAAGCAAGACATTTTTTTTATCGTTCTTATGCAAAGTAAATATAAACCCAAAATCTACAGTTCATTTATTTTTAGTATAGTTTGTCAAAATTTGCTTATTTTTTTTCTATTTTTGCTAACATATTCCTGACTTTAAAAAAAACTGCCACTACCAAAATACACTGGTGAAATAAATTAAGAGAATTTGCATATTTTATCGAATTTCATGAAAAGAACTGAACTGAATGTAAAACCACTGCTTCTAGACAAAAATGCAAATCTTGTACGTCAAATACGTAAGCGTACACGCGTGTATAAGCGGATCCAGTAGAGAAAATGTCTTTATATGCGCGCGTGTGATAAGACTCATTTCGTTCACTAGCACTCCTCGGCGAATTTCTTTGTGTTATTTTGCAGCAATCGGTTAATTTCAAATTGTAACAGTAAAAATGAGTAACCACCAACGTTTAGATGATGGAATGAGGAGGCAAATTATGGGGAGGCTAGAAGGAGGCCAATCTCAAGTCCAAATTTGTAGAGAGTTCAATTTAACGCCCAGCGTCGTGTGTAACGTATGAAAACAGTTCCAGGATACCGGATCCATCGAGAGAAAGTCTGGGTAAAGTCGTCCAAGAGCCACGACGGCCAGAGAAGATCGCCATTTGTTGATTATAGCGAGGCGTAATAGGAGTGCTACAGCTTCTCAGATCTCTCGTGACTTGTATGCAGCCACAGGAACCCGTGTATCAAGGGTTACTGTTTCCAAAAGATTTCATCAGAGAGGGTTGCTTGCAAGAAGACCTGCTGTTTTCGTCCCGCTCACTTCTACGAACAGGAGAATCCGTTTATCATGGTGGACAGAGCATAGAGATTGGAGTATGGATCAATGGGCGACCGTTCTCTTCACTGATGAGTCCCGGTTCAGCCTAAACACCGATTCTCGCCGTACGTTCATATGGAGGGAACCAGGGACCCGCTATCTACCCTCCAATATCCGCGAAATCGACCATTAGGGCGGAGGAGGTTTAATGATCTGGGCAGGCATCATGTTGGATGGCCGCACACCTCTCCATGTCTTTGAACGACGCACTGTGACTGGTGTGATGTATAGGGATGAGGTCTTGGAGCCCTATGTTCGCCTTTCCAGGGGTGCAGTTGGCCCTGAGTTCTTTTTAATGCACGATAACGCCAGGTCACATAGAGCTCTTCTGGTCGACGAATTTTTAGAGAGTGAGGATATTCGCCGGATCGATTGGCCAGCCAGATCTCCAGACCTTAACCCTATAGAGCATGTCTGGTACGCTCTTGGGAGGGCAATTGCAACTCGAATCCCCCCTCCGAGAACCATCCAGGAAATGAAAACAGCGATGCTGAAAGAGTGGGAACAATTGCCACAGGGAATGAAAAACTGCGTTATTTCACGTAAGAAATCACGCTGCGAGACCTGTATATTTGTAAAAGGGAACCATAACTCCTATTAACCCATCTATTGACCCATTTTTTTGTTTATTCTGCAACCCCTGTTTCATACCTTCCGACTCCAACGAGTGTTACACACGATCATGCGTGTGTATTACAATTTTTGAATGGTTATTTGTTTCGTATTGTATCAATGTATGTACATATCAAATTTCATTAAAATCGGTACAGTAGTTCTAGAGATAATCGAGCAAGTAAATAAATTCTCTTAACTTCTTACACCAGTGTATTTTCATAAGGTCGAGTGATTTTTTTATCTAAAGAAAGAGGGTCGCAGTCGAAAAAAGTTTGCGCACCACTGCTCTAAGCCAAACCTAATAGCTCCAGTTGATTTTCATCAATTGTGCAGCAAATTTAAAAAAAAAAAAAAAAGTTAATTCATTTTGCATTTAATGGATCAAGATGACAAAATTTATTCAGATAAACTTGATCTAATACATTACAGCTATTTTATACATATCTTTAGAAGAACTCTTTCATGACATCTAAATAATCAGAATTTTTGGAATTGAAACCCACAATACCCGAAAATCTAAAACTGGATCATTTTAAAATTTCAGTAACTCTTTAAAACATATTTAAAACTTTATGGTCTCACAGGTTATGCATTCTCTATAACATTATGGATATATTTCAAGCATCATCGACTGACTGCGAGAGGGGTTTTTTTGTTGTGAATTCCATTGCATAACAAATATAGACAAAGATTTTTTTCTTAGGCGGAAGCATTTGTAAGACATTCGCCTTTTGAAAAAAGTTTCCCACGCCGGGAATCGAACCCGGGCCACCTGGGTGAGAGCCAGATATCCTAACCACTAGACCACATGGGACATATGCATAAAGCTTACTATGAACGAGATATTTAAGTGACTTTGTGAGATTGACATATTTTTAAGCTAATACACCTTAACTGTAAACTGTAGATTTTAAATTTACTGTTCTCTTTCCTTACTATACATGTGTCTATACATAACAAAAGAATCTGTAAAAATATTGTGCATCTTAATTTCTGTCTATTTTTTTCTTAATCTCACGTGCATTTCAGCCTCGGGCAGCTATGAGACACATCAGAGGGGAAAATGTTCACTAATATATGATCATTCAAAATGTTAAGTAATTTATCTATCACATCATCGCAAATTTAATATGAGAATGTAAATATCTTTATTACGTGCACAAAAGAACCTAGAATGCCAAAGCTCAAAAATATTGTGCCGTCTATGAATTGTATTCATCATGATTATGAATTAATGCAATGTACAAAAATTACAATGTGCTAAAATTAGCAACTATTTTAGGTAATGCCACTGTCTTATTACTCCCAAACAGTGGTGCACCCAGGGGGTGGTCCAAGCCCCTATCTCCCCCCCTCAAAGAAATAGAAATTACATTATGAATATTGAATTTGCATTATAAATATTTTTATCCGTTCAACTCCGTTCAATGCGATAAAATATGCAAATTCTCTTAATTTATTTCACCAGTGTATTAATAAATACTTTTTTAAAATTTTTTCGATGAATTATCCCATCAACTTGAAAGAAAATGAAGTTAATTGGAAGTTTACTTGCATATAACATTTCGTTCTCGTCCCGGCCAATAGATGGCTGCACCATCTACAAAACAAAATTAACTGAAAATAACTGAAAATTAATTTAATTCTGCTTAAAGATGGCTAAAAGTATTTAAAAATGCACTGTTATCGTGTTCTGATCTATTCTAAAAGTTTCAAATGTCTTCCTAGTCGGGAAGTTAGTTAAAAATCGATTGCAAGATTTTTTCTTGACAAATTCACACACACAAACAAGAAAGCAAGTTAATAAAAACATGGTAATAATTAGAGGGGTCGCGGATAGTTTGAAGTAAACTTATATCGTACTGAATTATTTAATTTTGAAAAAATGTTGTATATATGCTAAAATTTTTAAATCATGCTCTTTCTTTTAAATTTTAATTTTGTCAATTTTTAACCAAATGAAATACATATATGCATATGAATATTTAATTATAAAGTTTTAGTCACATGAGCTTTGTCAAGAACAAATACAGAAGATAAGCAAGACATTTTTTTTATCGTTCTTATGCAAAGTAAATATAAACCCAAAATCTACAGTTCATTTATTTTTAGTATAGTTTGTCAAAATTTGCTTATTTTTTTTCTATTTTTGCTAACATATTCCTGACTTTAAAAAAAACTGCCACTACCAAAATACACTGGTGAAATAAATTAAGAGAATTTGCATATTTTATCGAATTTCATGAAAAGAACTGAACTGAATGTAAAACCACTGCTTCTAGACAAAAATGCAAATCTTGTACGTCAAATACGTAAGCGTACACGCGTGTATAAGCGGATCCAGTAGATTAAATGTCTTTATATGCGCGCGTGTGATAAGACTCATTTCGTTCACTAGCACTCCTCGGCGAATTTCTTTGTGTTATTTTGCAGCAATCGGTTAATTTCAAATTGTAACAGTAAAAATGAGTAACCACCAACGTTTAGATGATGGAATGAGGTGGCAAATTATGGAGAGGCTAGAAGGAGGCCAATCTCAAGTCCAAATTTGTAGAGAGTTCAATTTAACGCCCAGCGTCGTGTGTAACGTATGGAAACAGTTCCAGGATACCGGATCCATCGAGAGAAAGTCTGGGTAAAGTCGTCCAAGAGCCACGACGGCCAGAGAAGATCGCCATTTGTTGATTATAGCGAGGCGTAATAGGAGTGCTACAGCTTCTCAGATCTCTCGTGACTTGTATGCAGCCACAGGAACCCGTGTATCAAGGGTTACTGTTTCCAAAAGATTTCATCAGAGAGGGTTGCTTGCAAGAAGACCTGCTGTTTTCGTCCCGCTCACTTCTACGAACAGGAGAATCCGTTTATCATGGTGGACAGAGCATAGAGATTGGAGTATGGATCAATGGGCGACCGTTCTCTTCACTGATGAGTCCCGGTTCAGCCTAAACACCGATTCTCGCCGTACGTTCATATGGAGGGAACCAGGGACCCGCTATCTACCCTCCAATATCCGCGAAATCGACCATTAGGGCGGAGGAGGTTTAATGATCTGGGCAGGCATCATGTTGGATGGCCGCACACCTCTCCATGTCTTTGAACGACGCACTGTGACTGGTGTGATGTATAGGGATGAGGTCTTGGAGCCCTATGTTCGCCTTTGCAGGGGTGCAGTTGGCCCTGAGTTCTTTTTAATGCACGATAACGCCAGGTCACATAGAGCTCTTCTGGTCGACGAATTTTTAGAGAGTGAGGATATTCGCCGGATCGATTGGCCAGCCAGATCTCCAGACCTTAACCCTATAGAGCATGTCTGGTACGCTCTTGGGAGGGCAATTGCAACTCGAATCCCCCTCCGAGAACCATCCAGGAAATGAAAACAGCGATGCTGAAAGAGTGGGAACAATTGCCACAGGGAATGAAAAACTGCGTTATTTCACGTAAGAAATCACGCTGCGAGACCTGTATATTTGTAAAAGGGAACCATAACTCCTATTAACCCATCTATTGACCCATTTTTTTGTTTATTCTGCAACCCCTGTTTCATACCTTCCGACTACAACGAGTGTTACGCACGATCATGCGTGTGTATTACAATTTTTGAATGGTTATTTGTTTCTTATTGTATCAATGTATGTACATATCAAATTTCATTAAAATCGGTACAGTAGTTCTAGAGATAATCGAGCAAGTAAATAAATTCTCTTAACTTCTTACACCAGTGTATTTTCATAAGGTCGAGTGATTTTTTTATCTAAAGAAAGAGGGTCGCAGTCGAAAAAAGTTTGCGCACCACTGCTCTAAGCCAAACCTAATAGCTCCAGTTGATTTTCATCAATTGTGCAGCAAATTTAAAAAAAAAAAAGTTAATTCATTTTGCATTTAATGGATCAAGATGACAAAATTTATTCAGATAAACTTGATCTAATACATTACAGCTATTTTATTCATATCTTTAGAAGAACTCTTTCATGACATCTAAATAATCAGAATTTTTGGAATTGAAACCCACAATACCCGAAAATCTAAAACTGGATCATTTTAAAATTTCAGTAACTCTTTAAAACAAATTTAAAACTTTATGGTCTCACAGGTTATGCATTCTCTATAACATTATGGAAACATTTCAAGCATCATCGACTGACTGCGAGAGGGGTTTTTTTGTTGTGAATTCCATTGCATAACAAATATAGACAAAGATTTTTTTCTTAGGCGGAAGCATTTGTAAGACATTCGCCTTTTGAAAAAAGTTTCCCACGCCGGGAATCGAACCCGGGCCACCTGGGTGAGAGCCAGATATCCTAACCACTAGACCACATGGGACATATGCATAAAGCTTGCTATGAACGAGATATTTAAGTGACTTTGTGAGATTGACATATTTTTAAGCTAATACACCTTAACTGTAAACTGTAGATTTTAAATTTACTGTTCTCTTTCCTTACTATACATGTGTCTATACATAACAAAAAGAATCTGTAAAAATATTGTGCATCTTAATTTCTGTCTATTTTTTTCTTAATCTCACGTGCATTTCAGCCTCGGGCAGCTATGAGACACATCAGAGGGGAAAATGTTCACTAATATATGATCATTCAAAATGTTAAGTAATTTATCTATCACATCATCGCAAATGTAATATGAGAATGTAAATATCTTTATTACGTGCACAAAAGAACCTAGAATGCCAAAGCTCAAAAATATTGTGCCGTCTATGAATTGTACTCATCATGATTATGAATTAATGCAATGTACAAAAATTACAATGTGCTAAAATTAGCAACTATTTTAGGTAATGCCACTGTCTTATTACTCCAAAACAGTGGTGCACCCAGGGGGTGGCCCAAGCCCCTCTCTCCCCCCCTCAAAGAAATAGAAATTACATTATGAATATTGAATTTGCATTATAAATATTTTTATCCGTTCAACTCCGTTCAATGCGATAAAATATGCAAATTCTCTTAATTTATTTCACCAGTGTATTAATAAATACTTTTTTAAAATTTTTTCGATGAATTATCCCATCAACTTGAAAGAAAATGAAGTTAATTGGAAGTTTACTTGCATATAACTTTTCGTTCTCGTCCCGGCCAATAGATGGCTGCACCATCTACAAAACAAAATTAACTGAAAATAACTGAAAATTAATTTAATTCTGCTTAAAGATGGCTAAAAGTATTTAAAAAATGCACTGTTATCGTGTTCTGATCTATTCTAAAAGTTTCAAATGTCTACCTAGTCGGGAAGTTAGTTAAAAATCGATTGCAAGATTTTTTCTTGACAAATTCACACACACAAACAAGAAAGCAAGTTAATAAAAACATGGTAATAATTAGAGGGGTCGCGGATAGTTTGAAGTAAACTTATATCGTACTGAATTATTTAATTTTGAAAAAATGTTGTATATATGCTAAAATTTTTAAATCATGCTCTTTCTTTTAAATTTTAATTTTGTCAATTTTTAACCAAATGAAATACATATATGCATATGAATATTTAATTATAAAGTTTTAGTCACATGAGCTTTGTCAAGAACAAATACAGAAGATAAGCAAGACATTTTTTTTATCGTTCTTATGCAAAGTAAATATAAACCCAAAATCTACAGTTCATTTATTTTTAGTATAGTTTGTCAAAATTTGCTTATTTTTTTTCTATTTTTGCTAACATGTTCCTGACTTTAAAAAAAACTGCCACTACCAAAATACACTGGTGAAATAAATTAAGAGAATTTGCATATTTTATCGAATTTCATGAAAAGAACTGAACTGAATGTAAAACCACTGCTTCTAGACAAAAATGCAAATCTTGTACGTCAAATACGTAAGCGTACACGCGTGTATAAGCGGATCCAGTAGATTAAATGTCTTTATATGCGCGCGTGTGATAAGACTCATTTCGTTCACTAGCACTCCTCGGCGAATTTCTTTGTGTTATTTTGCAGCAATCGGTTAATTTCAAATTGTAACAGTAAAAATGAGTAACCACCAACGTTTAGATGATGGAATGAGGTGGCAAATTATGGAGAGGCTAGAAGGAGGCCAATCTCAAGTCCAAATTTGTAGAGAGTTCAATTTAACGCCCAGCGTCGTGTGTAACGTATGGAAACAGTTCCAGGATACCGGATCCATCGAGAGAAAGTCTGGGTAAAGTCGTCCAAGAGCCACGACGGCCAGAGAAGATCGCCATTTGTTGATTATAGCGAGGCGTAATAGGAGTGCTACAGCTTCTCAGATCTCTCGTGACTTGTATGCAGCCACAGGAACCCGTGTATCAAGGGTTACTGTTTCCAAAAGATTTCATCAGAGAGGGTTGCTTGCAAGAAGACCTGCTGTTTTCGACCCGCTCACTTCTACGAACAGGAGAATCCGTTTATCATGGTGGACAGAGCATAGAGATTGGAGTATGGATCAATGGGCGACCGTTCTCTTCACTGATGAGTCCCGGTTCAGCCTAAACACCGATTCTCGCCGTACGTTCATATGGAGGGAACCAGGGACCCGCTATCTACCCTCCAATATCCGCGAAATCGACCATTAGGGCGGAGGAGGTTTAAGGATCTGGGCAGGCATCATGTTGGATGGCCGCACACCTCTCCATGTCTTTGAACGACGCACTGTGACTGGTGTGATGTATAGGGTCTTGGAGCCCTATGTTCGCCTTTTCAGGGGTGCAGTTGGCCCTGAGTTCTTTTTAATGCACGATAACGCCAGGTCACATAGAGCTCTTCTGGTCGACGAATTTTTAGAGAGTGAGGATATTCGCCGGATCGATTGGCCAGCCAGATCTCCAGACCTTAACCCTATAAAGCATGTCTGGTACGCTCTTGGGAGGGCAATTGCAACTCGAATCCCCCTCCGAGAACCATCCAGGAAATGAAAACAGCGATGCTGAAAGAGTGGGAACAATTGCCACAGGGAATGAAAAACTGCGTTATTTCACGTAAGAAATCACGCTGCGAGACCTGCATATTTGTAAAAGGGAACCATAACTCCTATTAACCCATCTATTGACCCATTTTTTTGTTTATTCTGCAACCCCTGTTTCATACCTTCCGACTACAACGAGTGTTACGCACGATCATGCGTGTGTATTACAATTTTTGAATGGTTATTTGTTTCTTATTGTATCAATGTATGTACATATCAAATTTCATTAAAATCGGTACAGTAGTTCTAGAGATAATCGAGCAAGTAAATAAATTCTCTTAACTTCTTACACCAGTGTATTTTCATAAGGTCGAGTGATTTTTTTATCTAAAGAAAGAGGGTCGCAGTCGAAAAAAGTTTGCGCACCACTGCTCTAAGCCAAACCTAATAGCTCCAGTTGATTTTCATCAATTGTGCAGCAAATTAAAAAAAAAAAAAGTTAATTCATTTTGCATTTAATGGATCAAGATGACAAAATTTATTCAGATAAACTTGATCTAATACATTACAGCTATTTTATACATATCTTTAGAAGAACTCTTTCATGACATCTAAATAATCAGAATTTTGGAATTGAAACCCACAATACCCGAAAATCTAAAACTGGATCATTTTAAAATTTCAGTAACTCTTTAAAACATATTTAAAACTTTATGGTCTCACAGGTTATGCATTCTCTATAACATTATGGAAACATTTCAAGCATCATCGACTGAGTGCGAGAGGGGTTTTTTTGTTGTGAATTTCATTGCATAACAAATATAGACAAAGATTTTTTTCTTAGGCGGAAGCATTTGTAAGACATTCGCCTTTTGAAAAAAGTTTCCCACGCCGGGAATCGAACCCGGGCCACCTGGGTGAGAGCCAGATATCCTAACCACTAGACCACATGGGACATATGCATAAAGCTTGCTATGAACGAGATATTTAAGTGACTTTGTGAGATTGACATATTTTTAAGCTAATACACCTTAACTGTAAACTGTAGATTTTAAATTTACTGTTCTCTTTCCTTACTATACATGTGTCTATACATAACAAAAAGAATCTGTAAAAATATTGTGCATCTTAATTTCTGTCTATTTTTTTCTTAATCTCACGTGCATTTCAGCCTCGGGCAGCTATGAGACACATCAGAGGGGAAAATGTTCACTAATATATGATCATTCAAAATGTTAAGTAATTTATCTATCACATCATCGCAAATGTAATATGAGAATGTAAATATCTTTATTACGTGCACAAAAGAACCTAGAATGCCAAAGCTCAAAAATATTGTGCCGTCTATGAATTGTACTCATCATGATTATGAATTAATGCAATGTACAAAAATTACAATGTGCTAAAATTAGCAACTATTTTAGGTAATGCCACTGTCTTATTACTCCAAAACAGTGGTGCACCCAGGGGGTGGCCCAAGCCCCTCTCTCCCCCCCTCAAAGAAATAGAAATTACATTATGAATATTGAATTTGCATTATAAATATTTTTATCCGTTCAACTCCGTTCAATGCGATAAAATATGCAAATTCTCTTAATTTATTTCACCAGTGTATTAATAAATACTTTTTTAAAATTTTTTCGATGAATTATCCCATCAACTTGAAAGAAAATGAAGTTAATTGGAAGTTTACTTGCATATAACTTTTCGTTCTCGTCCCGGCCAATAGATGGCTGCACCATCTACAAAACAAAATTAACTGAAAATAACTGAAAATTAATTTAATTCTGCTTAAAGATGGCTAAAAGTATTTAAAAAATGCACTGTTATCGTGTTCTGATCTATTCTAAAAGTTTCAAATGTCTACCTAGTCGGGAAGTTAGTTAAAAATCGATTGCAAGATTTTTTCTTGACAAATTCACACACACAAACAAGAAAGCAAGTTAATAAAAACATGGTAATAATTAGAGGGGTCGCGGATAGTTTGAAGTAAACTTATATCGTACTGAATTATTTAATTTTGAAAAAATGTTGTATATATGCTAAAATTTTTAAATCATGCTCTTTCTTTTAAATTTTAATTTTGTTAATTTTTAACCAAATGAAATACATATATGCATATGAATATTTAATTATAAAGTTTTAGTCACATGAGCTTTGTCAAGAACAAATACAGAAGATAAGCAAGACATTTTTTTTATCGTTCTTATGCAAAGTAAATATAAACCCAAAATCTACAGTTCATTTATTTTTAGTATAGTTTGTCAAAATTTGCTTATTTTTTTTCTATTTTTGCTAACATATTCCTGACTTTAAAAAAAACTGCCACTACCAAAATACACTGGTGAAATAAATTAAGAGAATTTGCATATTTTATCGAATTTCATGAAAAGAACTGAACTGAATGTAAAACCACTGCTTCTAGACAAAAATGCAAATCTTGTACGTCAAATACGTAAGCGTACACGCGTGTATAAGCGGATCCAGTAGATTAAATGTCTTTATATGCGCGCGTGTGATAAGACTCATTTCGTTCACTAGCACTCCTCGGCGAATTTCTTTGTGTTATTTTGCAGCAATCGGTTAATTTCAAATTGTAACAGTAAAAATGAGTAACCACCAACGTTTAGATGATGGAATGAGGTGGCAAATTATGGAGAGGCTAGAAGGAGGCCAATCTCAAGTCCAAATTTGTAGAGAGTTCAATTTAACGCCCAGCGTCGTGTGTAACGTATGGAAACAGTTCCAGGATACCGGATCCATCGAGAGAAAGTCTGGGTAAAGTCGTCCAAGAGCCACGACGGCCAGAGAAGATCGCCATTTGTTGATTATAGCGAGGCGTAATAGGAGTGCTACAGCTTCTCAGATCTCTCGTGACTTGTATGCAGCCACAGGAACCCGTGTATCAAGGGTTACTGTTTCCAAAAGATTTCATCAGAGAGGGTTGCTTGCAAGAAGACCTGCTGTTTTCGTCCCGCTCACTTCTACGAACAGGAGAATCCGTTTATCATGGTGTACAGAGCATAGAGATTGGAGTATGGATCAATGGGCGACCGTTCTCTTCACTGATGAGTCCCGGTTCAGCCTAAACACCGATTCTCGCCGTACGTTCATATGGAGGGAACCAGGGACCCGCTATCTACCCTCCAATATCCGCGAAATCGACCATTAGGGCGGAGGAGGTTTAAGGATCTGGGCAGGCATCATGTTGGATGGCCGCACACCTCTCCATGTCTTTGAACGACGCACTGTGACTGGTGTGATGTATAGGGATGAGGTCTTGGAGCCCTATGTTCGCCTTTCCAGGGGTACAGTTGGCCCTGAGTTCTTTTTAATGCACGATAACGCCAGGTCACATAGAGCTCTTCTGGTCGACGAATTTTTAGAGAGTGAGGATATTCGCCGGATCGATTGGCCAGCCAGATCTCCAGACCTTAACCCTATAAAGCATGTCTGGTACGCTCTTGGGAGGGCAATTGCAACTCGAATCCCCCTCCGAGAACCATCCAGGAAATGAAAACAGCGATGCTGAAAGAGTGGGAACAATTGCCACAGGGAATGAAAAACTGCGTTATTTCACGTAAGAAATCACGCTGCGAGACCTGCATATTTGTAAAAGGGAACCATAACTCCTATTAACCCATCTATTGACCCATTTTTTTGTTTATTCTGCAACCCCTGTTTCATACCTTCCGACTACAACGAGTGTTACGCACGATCATGCGTGTGTATTACAATTTTTGAATGGTTATTTGTTTCTTATTGTATCAATGTATGTACATATCAAATTTCATTAAAATCGGTACAGTAGTTCTAGAGATAATCGAGCAAGTAAATAAATTCTCTTAACTTCTTACACCAGTGTATTTTCATAAGGTCGAGTGATTTTTTTATCTAAAGAAAGAGGGTCGCAGTCGAAAAAAGTTTGCGCACCACTGCTCTAAGCCAAACCTAATAGCTCCAGTTGATTTTCATCAATTGTGCAGCAAATTAAAAAAAAAAAAAGTTAATTCATTTTGCATTTAATGGATCAAGATGACAAAATTTATTCAGATAAACTTGATCTAATACATTACAGCTATTTTATACATATCTTTAGAAGAACTCTTTCATGACATCTAAATAATCAGAATTTTTGGAATTGAAACCCACAATACCCGAAAATCTAAAACTGGATCATTTTAAAATTTCAGTAACTCTTTAAAACATATTTAAAACTTTATGGTCTCACAGGTTATGCATTCTCTATAACATTATGGAAACATTTCAAGCATCATCGACTGACTGCGAGAGGGGTTTTTTTGTTGTGAATTTCATTGCATAACAAATATAGACAAAGATTTTTTTCTTAGGCGGAAGCATTTGTAAGACATTCGCCTTTTGAAAAAAGTTTCCCACGCCGGGAATCGAACCCGGGCCACCTGGGTGAGAGCCAGATATCCTAACCACTAGACCACATGGGACATATGCATAAAGCTTGCTATGAACGAGATATTTAAGTGACTTTGTGAGATTGACATATTTTTAAGCTAATACACCTTAACTGTAAACTGTAGATTTTAAATTTACTGTTCTCTTTCCTTACTATACATGTGTCTATACATAACAAAAAGAATCTGTAAAAATATTGTGCATCTTAATTTCTGTCTATTTTTTTCTTAATCTCACGTGCATTTCAGCCTCGGGCAGCTATGAGACACATCAGAGGGGAAAATGTTCACTAATATATGATCATTCAAAATGTTAAGTAATTTATCTATCACATCATCGCAAATGTAATATGAGAATGTAAATATCTTTATTACGTGCACAAAAGAACCTAGAATGCCAAAGCTCAAAAATATTGTGCCGTCTATGAATTGTACTCATCATGATTATGAATTAATGCAATGTACAAAAATTACAATGTGCTAAAATTAGCAACTATTTTAGGTAATGCCACTGTCTTATTACTCCAAAACAGTGGTGCACCCAGGGGGTGGCCCAAGCCCCTCTCTCCCCCCCTCAAAGAAATAGAAATTACATTATGAATATTGAATTTGCATTATAAATATTTTTATCCGTTCAACTCCGTTCAATGCGATAAAATATGCAAATTCTCTTAATTTATTTCACCAGTGTATTAATAAATACTTTTTTAAAATTTTTTCGATGAATTATCCCATCAACTTGAAAGAAAATGAAGTTAATTGGAAGTTTACTTGCATATAACTTTTCGTTCTCGTCCCGGCCAATAGATGGCTGCACCATCTACAAAACAAAATTAACTGAAAATAACTGAAAATTAATTTAATTCTGCTTAAAGATGGCTAAAAGTATTTAAAAAATGCACTGTTATCGTGTTCTGATCTATTCTAAAAGTTTCAAATGTCTACCTAGTCGGGAAGTTAGTTAAAAATCGATTGCAAGATTTTTTCTTGACAAATTCACACACACAAACAAGAAAGCAAGTTAATAAAAACATGGTAATAATTAGAGGGGTCGCGGATAGTTTGAAGTAAACTTATATCGTACTGAATTATTTAATTTTGAAAAAATGTTGTATATATGCTAAAATTTTTAAATCATGCTCTTTCTTTTAAATTTTAATTTTGTTAATTTTTAACCAAATGAAATACATATATGCATATGAATATTTAATTATAAAGTTTTAGTCACATGAGCTTTGTCAAGAACAAATACAGAAGATAAGCAAGACATTTTTTTTATCGTTCTTATGCAAAGTAAATATAAACCCAAAATCTACAGTTCATTTATTTTTAGTATAGTTTGTCAAAATTTGCTTATTTTTTTTCTATTTTGCTAACATATTCCTGACTTTAAAAAAAACTGCCACTACCAAAATACACTGGTGAAATAAATTAAGAGAATTTGCATATTTTATCGAATTTCATGAAAAGAACTGAACTGAATGTAAAACCACTGCTTCTAGACAAAAATGCAAATCTTGTACGTCAAATACGTAAGCGTACACGCGTGTATAAGCGGATCCAGTAGAGAAAATGTCTTTATATGCGCGCGTGTGATAAGACTCATTTCGTTCACTAGCACTCCTCGGCGAATTTCTTTGTGTTATTTTGCAGCAATCGGTTAATTTCAAATTGTAACAGTAAAAATGAGTAACCACCAACGTTTAGATGATGGAATGAGGAGGCAAATTATGGGGAGGCTAGAAGGAGGCCAATCTCAAGTCTAAATTTGTAGAGAGTTCAATTTAACGCCCAGCGTCGTGTGTAACGTATGAAAACAGTTCCAGGATACCGGATCCATCGAGAGAAAGTCTGGGTAAAGTCGTCCAAGAGCCACGACGGCCAGAGAAGATCGCCATTTGTTGATTATAGCGAGGCGTAATAGGAGTGCTACAGCTTCTCAGATCTCTCGTGACTTGTATGCAGCCACAGGAACCCGTGTATCAAGGGTTACTGTTTCCAAAAGATTTCATCAGAGAGGGTTGCTTGCAAGAAGACCTGCTGTTTTCGTCCCGCTCACTTCTACGAACAGGAGAATCCGTTTATCATGGTGGACAGAGCATAGAGATTGGAGTATGGATCAATGGGCGACCGTTCTCTTCACTGATGAGTCCCGGTTCAGCCTAAACACCGATTCTCGCCGTACGTTCATATGGAGGGAACCAGGGACCCGCTATCTACCCTCCAATATCCGCGAAATCGACCATTAGGGCGGAGGAGGTTTAATGATCTGGGCAGGCATCATGTTGGATGGCCGCACACCTCTCCATGTCTTTGAACGACGCACTGTGACTGGTGTGATGTATAGGGATGAGGTCTTGGAGCCCTATGTTCGCCTTTCCAGGGGTGCAGTTGGCCCTGAGTTCTTTTTAATGCACGATAACGCCAGGTCACATAGAGCTCTTCTGGTCGACGAATTTTTAGAGAGTGAGGATATTCGCCGGATCGATTGGCCAGCCAGATCTCCAGACCTTAACCCTATAGAGCATGTCTGGTACGCTCTTGGGAGGGCAGTTGCAACTCGAATCCCCCCTCCGAGAACCATCCAGGAAATGAAAACAGCGATGCTGAAAGAGTGGGAACAATTGCCACAGGGAATGAAAAACTGCGTTATTTCACGTAAGAAATCACGCTGCGAGACCTGTATATTTGTAAAAGGGAACCATAACTCCTATTAACCCATCTATTGACCCATTTTTTTGTTTATTCTGCAACCCCTGTTTCATACCTTCCGACTACAACGAGTGTTACGCACGATCATGCGTGTGTATTACAATTTTTGAATGGTTATTTGTTTCTTATTGTATCAATGTATGTACATATCAAATTTCATTAAAATCGGTACAGTAGTTCTAGAGATAATCGAGCAAGTAAATAAATTCTCTTAACTTCTTACACCAGTGTATTTTCATAAGGTCGAGTGATTTTTTTATCTAAAGAAAGAGGGTCGCAGTCGAAAAAAGTTTGCGCACCACTGCTCTAAGCCAAACCTAATAGCTCCAGTTGATTTTCATCAATTGTGCAGCAAATTTAAAAAAAAAAAAGTTAATTCATTTTGCATTTAATGGATCAAGATGACAAAATTTATTCAGATAAACTTGATCTAATACATTACAGCTATTTTATACATATCTTTAGAAGAACTCTTTCATGACATCTAAATAATCAGAATTTTTGGAATTGAAACCCACAATACCCGAAAATCTAAAACTGGATCATTTTAAAATTTCAGTCACTCTTTAAAACAAATTTAAAACTTTATGGTCTCACAGGTTATGCATTCTCTATAACATTATGGAAACATTTCAAGCATCATCGACTGACTGCGAGAGGGGTTTTTTTGTTGTGAATTCCATTGCATAACAAATATAGACAAAGATTTTTTTCTTAGGCGGAAGCATTTGTAAGACATTCGCCTTTTGAAAAAAGCTTCCCACGCCGGGAATCGAACCCGGGCCACCTGGGTGAGAGCCAGATATCCTAACCACTAGACCACATGGGACATATGCATAAAGCTTGCTATGAACGAGATATTTAAGTCACTTTGTGAGATTGACATATTTTTAAGCTAATACATCTTAACTGTAAACTGTAGATTTTAAATTTACTGTTCTCTTTCCTTACTATACATGTGTCTATACATAACAAAAAGAATCTGTAAAAATATTGTGCATCTTAATTTCTGTCTATTTTTTTCTTAATCTCACGTGCATTTCAGCCTCGGGCAGCTATGAGACACATCAGAGGGGAAAATGTTCACTAATATATGATCATTCAAAATGTTAAGTAATTTATCTATCACATCATCGCAAATTTAATATGAGAATGTAAATATCTTTATTACGTGCACAAAAGAACCTAGAATGCCAAAGCTCAAAAATATTGTGCCGTCTATGAATTGTACTCATCATGATTATGAATTAATGCAATGTACAAAAATTACAATGTGCTAAAATTAGCAACTATTTTAGGTAATGCCACTGTCTTATTACTCCAAAACAGTGGTGCACCCAGGGGGTGGCCCAAGCCCCTCTCCCCCCCTCAAAGAAATAGAAATTACATTATGAATATTGAATTTGCATTATAAATATTTTTATCCGTTCAACTCCGTTCAATGCGATAAAATATGCAAATTCTCTTAATTTATTTCACCAGTGTATTAATAAATACTTTTTAAAATTTTTTCGATGAATTATCCCATCAACTTGAAAGAAAATGAAGTTAATTGGAAGTTTACTTGCATATAACTTTTCGTTCTCGTCCCGGCCAATAGATGGCTGCACCATCTACAAAACAAAATTAACTGAAAATAACTGAAAATTAATTTAATTCTGCTTAAAGATGGCTAAAAGTATTTAAAAAATGCACTGTTATCGTGTTCTGATCTATTCTAAAAGTTTCAAATGTCTACCTAGTCGGGAAGTTAGTTAAAAATCGATTGCAAGATTTTTTCTTGACAAATTCACACACACAAACAAGAAAGCAAGTTAATAAAAACATGGTAATAATTAGAGGGGTCGCGGATAGTTTGAAGTAAACTTATATCGTACTGAATTATTTAATTTTGAAAAATGTTGTATATATGCTAAAATTTTTAAATCATGCTCTTTCTTTTAAATTTTAATTTTGTTAATTTTTAACCAAATGAAATACATATATGCATATGAATATTTAATTATAAAGTTTTAGTCACATGAGCTTTGTCAAGAACAAATACAGAAGATAAGAAAGACATTTTTTTTATCGTTCTTATGCAAAGTAAATATAAACCCAAAATCTACAGTTCATTTATTTTTAGTATAGTTTGTCAAAATTTGCTTATTTTTTTTCTATTTTTGCTAACATATTCCTGACTTTAAAAAAAACTGCCACTACCAAAATACACTGGTGAAATAAATTAAGAGAATTTGCATATTTTATCGAATTTCATGAAAAGAACTGAACTGAATGTAAAACCACTGCTTCTAGACAAAAATGCAAATCTTGTACTGCAGACCTCTGGAGAGAAGAGACCTGAGACCGGTTTTAAGGTTGCTGCCTCGGGGAGGTCGATTCTCAAAATGAGGGGTCGGGGATAATCAACACCGCAGTACCATTTCCCACGGAAAGCATTTATCGCTCTTTAGGCATTAAAAAAATTATGAAGGTTTTAATTATTTAGGCTTTAAGAAAACCATCTCAAGTTTTGATTTCCATTTTCATGTAATCAACGTATTTTGGGACTTTTTACCCTGCATCGTATTACTTACTATTTCCCGAAGTAATGTAAGGGAGTTTCAGAAAACCTCAATAAAATTTAGAGTCATGTTTATTTTTATAAATACTGGATCATACAAAAATTTATTATTATAGATACAGATTTCAAGTATTTTGATTTTACAACTGTTATTTTTTCTTTCGCCAAAGGAGACGCGATCTTTTTCGGTAATTTTGTTTTCATTTA
The DNA here is from genome assembly GCA_907164885.2 of Dolomedes plantarius. Lineage (NCBI taxonomy): Eukaryota > Metazoa > Arthropoda > Arachnida > Araneae > Dolomedidae > Dolomedes > Dolomedes plantarius. The sequence goes on from OU015495.1 coordinate 153,622,121, forward strand.
AGGGGTCTCGGGAGTCTTACTATTTTACTGAAGGTGCAATTTAGCATCATGTCACATTTAGTTTTATTTCTCATTCCCTACAAAACATAAATACATGAAATTTTTACCACTGAAAGCTTAATATATGTTCTAAGTAGAATAATTATTTCAATGTTCTACAACTGGTATTTTAATTAATTTTCCATTTTTAATTTTGATGAAAATTTTAAAATTGTGTTTTGGCTTGCATCCATTGCGCGCAAGACTGTAGCAAAACTGTTGGTTCTAGATTCCCCAAAAATATTGATAAAGTTGTAAAACTAATGTATATTTAATGTATACTCCATTTTTAAGCAATAAAAACTTAAATTTTTTAAATTAAAATTAAAATTACAAAACTTTGAAAAAATGCATTTTTTTATTGAAAACATGTTAATTTTAAATAATTAATGCAATTAAAAATACTAAATTTGAAGTATACATTATTCCTTGCATCAAAATAAACGTATTCACCAAGTTTTATAGAAATTGCTTTGTCAGTTTCTTTATCAGTCAAAAAATGACTGCAAAAAAGACACAACTCTAGTATAATTTTACCCCAATTTCCCCCTCCAAATTTCGGAATAGAACTTCACTTTAAAGCGCCGGCCTTAGTTATTGCGGGGCCCAACTGCAGAAATTTCGATAAAAATATAATGTACAGATATTTTGATAAAAATATAGTTACACACTGGCCTGTGGCGTCCTTGTGGTACAACGCGCTGGCTTTCGGTGCTGAGGGTGCTCGGATCGAATCCCGGCGTTGCGCCACTGAAAATACCTCTGTTTATGTAGTCCCTTTATAGGGGGTAGTGCTGGTCCGCTTATATGGCACCCCCATAATAAAATATTTGAAAGTGGTGTATGTCCACTTTAAAAAAATGAGTTGCCGGTGATTTTAGTAAGATATACACACCTTTTTTTCGTACGATTTTTTTCATAAAGTAAACAAAAGAATTTTGGCTATAAAATGTTATCGCAAAAATTTTTTTTTTTAAAGTGGAATAAGTCCATTCCTAATAATTATAATAAAAGCAACTTGCTTATTGCAATTATTATTGATTATTACGACTTCAGTGTACACTACGCTTTAGCATATATTACATAGCTAGTGTCTTAAAAACAACATAGTTAACAAAATAACGGTATTATTGTTCTGATTAAGTGGTCAGAAGTAATTTCACTGATTTTGTTTGGTTTTCTTTCGCAATTCCTACTGTTTGGTTTGTGTTTCTTATACTAATAGATTGCAGCGTGAGTATTATTTAAATATTTTTATTAAAGCAGAAAATCAAAGTTTTAGATAAATAACATTTAATACAGTTGTTACAATGAGTTCACATACCAATAAAAAAGACGATAATATGTCAATTTGGTCTGATAGTGATGTTGGTAAGTAAGAGTTTACATTAAAATATCCATTTCATTGAAGCTAATGTATATTAAAATATGGACTTAATTTCCACTTGTTTTTATTTTTTATAATATGTTATTTTTGAAAGTGGTATAAGTCCATTTGGAGCTAAAAAAATCGTTTATTTTTTAAATAATTTTAATAATTATTATTTCATAGTAAAATTTAAAAGGTGTATAGTGTTAAAAACATCACTCGAATTGATTAACGTTTGCCAATATTTTTAAATTCATTCAAATACAAACCTTTAAATATCTCGATACGTGAAAAATGGACTTATGCCACTTTCAAAAATAACAGCTCTTATATTAAAGCCATTTCAGTTTAGACATATTTTTAATTTTCCAGATCAAATAGGTTCAACTGGCAAGGTCGGCCCTGCCCTTTAAAGTGTGCTACCCTAATGACCTCTCCTAATCAAAATTCACAATTAACTTTATCAACACTATAAAATTTTCCCATTTTCCGCAATTTGAATAAGGAAAATTTTCTTCAAACTTTAATTTCCCCCTCTTTGAAATTTTTTCTCATAACTTGGTTTTTGTTAACTTTTAAACTGGCCAAAATATGGCTAATAAAGACGGGAAAGATGTTTTGCTTGGTTGCAAATTTATACCTTGGAAAATAGACTTCAGAAATGAGCATTTAAACATTTCAGATTATACAGCACATCACGGCAGTTAATATTCCAAACTAGCCGCTGCGCGACCAGCATGGTCGCTTTTAGTTTTATATTTTCTTTTGCAAAACAACGCAACTGAAAGTAACCTATGTAAGGAATGTTACCATTACCTGTCATCATAAATATACGTTATTAACGGGTAGTGGAAGCTCAGCCAAAAAATTTATATTCATTGCTAAATTCACTATAAGGCTGATTCTAAAACATCGGGATTTAAAAAAATGTGAATTCCCATTAATTCAGAACAGAGTTAAAGATAGACTGAGAAACCCAATACCAATGATTTTAAAAATTATGTACAATTTTTCAAAATTAAGATATCTACACTTTATCATTACATCAAATAGGAAATTGTTGCGGAAATTTTTTTCCACTTAAAAAAAAATGGAGTAAAAATTCAGCAAGTGCTAAAATATAGTGGGGATTAAATCACTCTCTGTATGTACTATTGTTCACAATTCAGATATCTCCACTTAATCATATTAAATGATAAATTGTTGGGAAAATTTCTTCACTTATAAAAGAGTAAAATTCCTCAAGTACTAAAATATAGTGTGAATTACATCACTCTCTGTATGTACAAAATCACAATTCAGATATCTACACTTAATCATATCAAATAATAAATTGTTGGAAAAATATCTTCACTTTTAAAATGGAGTAAAAATTCAGCAAGTATTAAAATATAGTGTGGATTACAACTATGATATTCATAAAACTTCTTGATATAAAAAGTTAAGTATTTCAAAAGTAGGAGATACTACAGTGACAGAATCAAAAGAACGGACTCTAGATAAACCTACATACAACTGTCCAGGACTAAACACTGAATTTGATAGGTCTGAACATATTTTGTCAAAAGATCAGCGGTTGTAATATACGTTGTCACTGCACACGCGCGGTTTTGTTAATGTTTACATCTGGTAGTTGCAGCCGTTGCCATTCGGAGTGTAGAAATATCGTCAATTTTTGTGCCGCATACCTACGCGTTTTATATATATATAGAAGGTATAATAGTTCCAATAGTGTTTAAAATTTCCTTTCAATTGTAACTGCAGATGTGTATTTCTCCCCATCTGTTTCTTGTAAACACTGCGTTTTCTTTAGACTAAACCATTGTCAATCGGCAGAAAAACACCTGTTCGACTCTTCCTTGGGACAAATGCCGACAAATAAATACATTATGATTCTGAAATTTTTTCCCACCAAGAACTTTTGGTACGGCTCCCAAGATTTTCTTCGTGATTTGGTGCGGCTCTTGCTGCAAAAACTCTGGCCACCCCTGGTATATATATATACACACACACACACACACAGAGGACTCCCAGCTAGAAAAATATAATAAACCCAGTTTGTAATATGAAAACCTAGCTTTTGAAAAAATATTTTTTTTTAAACAAAGCATTTTGCTATTTTATAACTTACCCAGATTTAACGAACCAGAAAAACCCAGATTTCGGGATATTTTTGAAAAAATGAAAATTTTATATATATATATATATATATATGTATAAAGAGGCTGTTCACACATTTTTTAGACGATGTATATTGTATTCACAAAACTAAATTACATAAAATTCTTGTGTTTTAAATGTTCTATTTGACATCCCTTATTCTGAACTAGCTTTCGACACCGCAATTTCCAGGATAATAATGCCTTTTGAAGTGTCAGAAGAGGTATTCTATCACATTCCTCCTGAACAGCTTTCCAGCGTCCTGTAAGGGTTTTGGGACGACGTTTGGATAATGCAGATTTTAAAAGTCCGAAAGCACAAAAATCCATAGGTGATACATCGGGAGATTTAGTAGGAATATCAGTGAAGGGTATGGCCTTGATACCAGTTTTTTGTTCCATTTCTTTTAGGAAATTTACAATGGATTTTGATGTGTGACTGCTAGCTTTGTCCTGATGGAGTCTCAGAGATTGATGGCCCATGAATCTGTGACTGACACCCATGATTAATCTATTGTGACCATTTTTTCCCAATTTTCTTTGGATAAGTGTTTCTCATATAGAATTCTGCAGCGTGTCCTGCGTTCAGCGATATGATTTGGAAGAAGACGATGCACATTGCGTTTTTTCGCTTTCTTAAGATTTAAATCAACGTTTATCATTTTGTTTACAGTGGACACCGAGCATTTTAATGATTTTGCAACTATCCTTTGACTAGGGGGATTTTCTTTTAACATTAAACAACGTACCTTTGCAATAGTCGAAGATGTCCGTTTTTTCCTTGGATACTTGTTTGGAATTTTTGTCCCACTTGAGGCTACTTGATGTATATATATATATATATATATATATATATATATATATATATATATATATATATATATATATATATATATATGTATATGTATGTGTATGTGTATGTGTATGTGTATGTGTGTGTATGTATGTATGTATGTATGTATGTATGTATGTATGTATATATGTATGTATATATATATATGTATGTATATATATATATATATGTATATATATATATATATATATATATATATATATATATATATATATATATATATATATGTAGGAAGGAGTTAGTACTCCTTCCTTTAGAAGTGAATCATTAGACTTAATTATTTTGAACATTTAATTAAACTAGACGATGTTTACAAGACAGGACTAACACTTAGTATGAAATTAAAAAATAAACACAGAAGCATCAAAAGAGCTAAACATCGGGAGCTTGCAGAACAACACATCCGCTTAAAGTCCTTCGTGCCGCAGTAGTGAGAAGTGGAAGTTGTAGTAATAGTTCAGTTGTGTTGCCAAACTCACTCTCACACGGCCGTTCTGACTTTCCAGACGTCCGCGGCTGGGTTGTCAACAATAATTCTGAAAAGATAAAAAAAAAAAAAGAGCAGAAAAAGGAAAAATATTTCAAAAAATCAAGCAGTGTTCAACACAGTGGTATTGGTGTTCAGTTTCTGCACCACTGTTTCATTTTGTCCGCTGCAGTTGATGTTATGGTTGGACCATCGTGATGTCCTAACTTTCGAACTTCGTAACGATCGTTGGGGTTGATGTTCGTGATCTCATATGGTCCGAAGAACTTTGGTCGGAGCTTTAATCCGGTTCCAAATTGAGTTCGTTGTATTGCCACTTTGTCACCGATCTTGTATTTACAAGCCGGTTTACGCCGTTTGTTATATTGTCGTATGTTTTCTTCCTGTAAACGGAGGATATTTCGTTTAGCTTCGATACGTAACGCTTCTTTGTCATCAAGAATTCTTTGGTGGTGTTCCTCGTTAATCTGTAGATCCTCTTGTTGTTTCATTTTAACACCAATTAAAAGTTGAAAGGGTGTGAATTTTGTACTGCGTGTGGTGGTACTATTTAAGATACGTTGCAATCTTGGGACATATTTAAACCATTTGTCAGGTTCATCTAGAGCTAACTTAGTTAAAACGGGAATAATTGTGCCATGAACACGCTCAACCTGACCGTTGCCACGTGGCACACCTGTTGCTATTGAAATGTGTTCAATTGACTGTTCCTGGCAGTAACTTTGAAATTCTGAAGATGTGAATGCGCTACCTTTGTCAGTAATGATTTTTGAAGGGTTGCCAAATGTAGTTTGTTGCAAGGATAATTTGTCTAAGGCATCTTTCGTAGAGGTGGACTTCACGGGATAGATCCATACAAATTTGGAAAAGGCATCAACTACTGTAAAAAGATACTTATAACATTTTTTTGTCGATGGTAAAGGTCCTAAAAAGTCGCAATGGTAACATTCAAGGGGTGCATCACCTTTTGGAATGGGGTGAAGGTATCCTTCTTGTTTTCCAGATTTTCGCGAGGACAAAATGCAAGGAATACAGTTCGAAATAATTTCTTGAACTAATTTCTTAAGTTGAGGAATGAAAAATTCACGAGAAACAATTAATTCGGTTTTTTGTGAAGCAAAATGACCTTGTGAATGGGCGTTTAGCACTATTTCTTTCTGCATCATTTGTGGTACTACTAAAAGTTCGGCATCCTGATGAAGTTTATAAAGAATTCCGTTTTTAACAAAAAATTCATCAGAAGGTGTAGATTCAAGCATAGATTTAATTTGAGATATAAATTCATCCTGGTCTTGGGCATTTTTCACCTTTTGAGTGATATCATTTGAGGTAATTACAAGAATGGGGTTACGACTTAAAGCATCAACATGTTTCATCTGTCTACCGGGTCGATGACAAACTTCATAATCAAAGTCTTCTAACATCAATGCCCATCGAGCAATTTTAGCTGGTAGGTCTTTTTTGTGCATCGTTTTTTGGAAAGCATCACAATCGGTGATAATTTTAAATTTTGTTCCCAACAAGTAGTTTCGAAATTTTTTTAGCGCTTCAATAACGGCAAGAACTTCCAGTTCATAACTATGATATTTTTCTTGTTGAACTGTAGTTTTACGGCTAAAATAATGAATAGGATGAAACTGTCCATCATCGGATTGTTGCAAGAGCACAGCGCCAAAACCTAAGGAGCTGGCATCAGTGTGGAGTTCTAATGGGTATCCCTGTTGAAAAACATGAAGAACTGGGTTTTGTGAAAGAATGTTTTTAAGTTGTTGAAAAGCTGCTATTTGTTCAGAGTCAAAATTAAATTCTACATTATCCCGAAGGAGGTCACTTAATGGTCTAGCAATCAGCGCATAATTTGGAATGAACTTTCTGAAATAACTTGTTAATCCAAGAAAACTTTGAACTTGTTTAGGGGTTTGAGGTTGTGGGAAATTTTGAACAGCTTGTGTCTTGGTAGGTGAGGGTTTAACTACTCCATTTTCAATAATGTAACCAAGAAATTCTATCTTTCGCTGTAAAAATTGACACTTTTTAAAGTTCAATTCAAGGCCATAGTCTGCAGCTGTTTGGAGAACTAGGCGTAATTTTTGTAGACCTTCAACTTCATCATTAGATGGTATGAGAAGATCGTCCATGTAAACAATAAGAACATTGTCGCGAATGAGATTTCTAAAAACTGTGTAAACATATCGTTGGAAAACACTGGGACTGTTACATAAGCCAAATGGGACACGTAAAAATTCGTATTGTCCTTCATGAGTCACAAAAGAAGTATATTTAGTGCTATTAGGGTCCATAGGTACATGAAAGAAACCATTTTTGAGATCAAGTGAAGTGAACACCCGAGATTTTCCAAGTTTGTCTAAAGCTTCTTCGATGAGCGGTAAGGGAAATTTATCTTTTATCATTTTTCTATTCAATTTGCGGTAATCAACACAAAGTCTATAATCTCCACTTTTTTTCTTACATAGAACAATCGGTGCGGCATAATCGGAGCAACTTTCTTTAATAATTCCATCATTTAACCAATCTTGAATTTGGCTTTCTACAATTTTCTGTTCCGCGAAAGGGAGTCGTCGAGAACGTTGAGCTACAGGGATTTCATCTTGTAATAAAATAGTCATCTTAATTTCAGTGTCTTGAACTTTATGTGGTTTGTAGGAAGTAACGATATTTTGAACTTCCTCACGAGTTTCAGAATTCAAAATGTGTGAAAGATCAAATGGAAAAGCTTGATCATCAGAAACATTAGCAATATTAACGAAGGTGTTATTTTCAGGAGTTTTGCATAAACGAATACCGTCTTTATCAAATGTAAATTGGGTTTGCTGTAAAAAGTCGATTCCGATAATCACATCAAAAGGAATCAAGTCATCCTCTAGAACATGTATTTTAGCAGGTAAAGTAATGGTTTGAATTTCGATGGAATCCTGAAAGAATCCGATGCTGTGAACTTGGTTTTTGCCAATTCCTGAAAAGGGAATGTTGGTGGGCTGCAATGGTGGCGAACCAATTCTTCGATAGGTTTTCTCATTGATGAGGGTTGCCTGTGACCCAGTGTCACAGAGTGCTGTCAATTGAATTCCTGCAAGTTGAATGTCAACATGCATGGGATTTTTCGATGAAGTTTCAGGAGAAAGTGCATTTACAGTTTTATCAGAAATAGGTTTTTGAGAATCAGGTTTTGGTTTAGAATTTCGATAACTTTTAGGGCAATTAGCATGAACATGACCAAAACTTTTACATCCGTAGCATTGTTTACCATGTGACTTATTCAAACATTGGTTGCTTTTGTGACCTCTCAAGCCACAGGAAAAACATACTGGCTGTGTATTTGGGCTACGTGTATTATCGACTTTCACATTGAGGTAGGAAGCATCAATTTTTTTCTGATTATTTTGTCTGAAATTTTGTGATCTGTTAAAGATTTGTTCATAAATTTTCAACTTTTCCTTAAAGTCAGGGACGGATTTACAACCGTAAAGAATAACTTTATTGTTTGTTGAATCAGGAATTCCGTTTATGACATACTCAAACAGAGAGGAGTCATCGAGAGAACCTTTGTGTGCCAAATCTCTCATAGCTAAGAAATATTCTTGTAGGGTTTCAAACGGTTTCATACGTCGAGATTCCATTAATTTATGTAACTGAATACCGTTAATTTTGTCCGAAAATTCGTCTAATAAATGGTGCTTCAATTGTTCCCAATTTGTAATTCCACGAATAGACCTAATTAAAGTTTGAGCGGGACCAGTTAAACATTTTCTAACAAAAGTAATTTGGTGAATTGGATTGTTTATCTGATATAAACAAAAAAGTTCTTCAACGTCAGATATAAAATTCTCAACACTGTAATTATCACGAGACGAGAAAGGTTTTATTAAATCAACAACGTCTTTCAGACTAAACAACTGGAAAGAGAGATTCGCAGTTTCAACTGAAGGCAATGAATTTTGATCTGATTCACCAACGGAAATGTGTGTATTTTGCTTATTCGAAGATTCTTTTGCGTCAATGGTGGGGGAAAAGGGAGATCTATTTTCCTCTATAACGCTGTTAGTTTGGGATGAACGTGCACCCGGAAGTGAGTCATCATTCACTTCGCATTCCGAAAGATCAGAAAATTCTGCTTTTAATAACGATAAATCACTAAGACTCATAAGAATGGTATTGGCACATTTGTCTGGGTCAGTTGAAAATTCTAAATGAAGTAGATTACAAATAGAAATCAAGTCTTTAAGTGAAAACTCTTTAAGTACTTTCTGTTTCGTTGCTTCCAACACGAATGGCTGTTTAAAACCTGTAAATTTACGTAATCTGGTACGATTTTGTCTGTCGCCGTCTGTACCAAAAATTAAACGATGTAGAACCTTTATTTGATTTGTACCACCAATTTTTAATGATTTTGCAATATTGGGGTAATCGTTGAGAGTAGCCATAACTATATACTAGGTTCAAACAATTATAGTACACAAATATACAAATATTCAAAACCAAAATCACTAATTATAATACGTAGTTACTCAAATTCAAAAGTAGAAAATAATATTTCAAATCGAAATTTTTTCAAATACCAATTCAATAATAAAATATTGATTCTCAAAATATGCATCAAAATAAGTAATCTTTAAAACAGGTTTTGTTCAAGAAAACAAAATTATGAACTAAAATAAGCATCAAATATCAAATAATAAGTTCTTCAAAATAATTTCTCTGGTTGAAGAAAACAGATGACGTAAATTTAGATATGTATCAAGTTAGATATTACTTCAGCAAAATATTCATCAAATTAATCTTCAAAATAAATCACTGTTGAAGAAAATAGAGGATGTAAATGCAGCATCAAAATAATAGTTAAAGTTCTAATGTTAAAAGCATCAAAATTGGGAAATCGAAAGTATCAAAATTGTGAAATCGAAAGCATCAAAGCATTCTGCAAAATAAAAAATATTCTCGCAAGAAAACAGCAGAATTAAGTTCAACATCAAAGCGCATCAAATAAGCAAAGTTGTCATCAAATAAACATTCGCTTCGTCAAAATTATGCATCAAAATAATAATATAATAATCTTCAAAAGTATTCAATTCGCGATCTTTCAAAATATATGTTATGTTGTGGTTTGTTCAAGGAAACAAGATTCTTCAAGTTAAATGTCGAAATTTTCATCAAATCATCAAATAATTTCATCGAAATAGAATTCTCTTCAAGAAAACAGAAGTGATAAATTCAACGTCAAAGACCATCAAAAATGAATTTAGCATCAATTAAATTCTTGCATCAAAAGAACGTTGAAATATCTTTCAGTTTTCTTAAATCATCAATAAGTTGAGAGTTCCCTTAATCATCAAAATTTTCTTGAACAAGCGTCAACGTATGCATCAAATAATTTTAATATGATCCAAGTTACTTACAATTCTGGTTTTGGTTCTCATCATCCCATCAGAGTATCATCAGAGTCCGTGGCACATCACTTTGGCTTTCGCTTTCGATATCCAAATCCAAAATGACAGACAACAGTAATCCAGTCGAAATTAAGTCGAAATCAAGTCGTATCATCGAAAGAAAATAAAGTTTTTTTTTTAAGTTCAGCATGCTAGGGGTATTTTTCGAGTCCGAGGGCCGAGCACCCATGTAGGAAGGAGTTAGTACTCCTTCCTTTAGAAGTGAATCATTAGACTTAATTATTTTGAACATTTAATTAAACTAGACGATGTTTACAAGACAGGACTAACACTTAGTATGAAATTAAAAAATAAACACAGAAGCATCAAAAGAGCTAAACATCGGGAGCTTGCAGAACAACACATCCGCTTAAAGTCCTTCGTGCCGCAGTAGTGAGAAGTGGAAGTTGTAGTAATAGTTCAGTTGTGTTGCCAAACTCACTCTCACACATATATATATATATATATATATATATATATATATATATATATATATATATATATATATATATATATATATAATAATGGATTGTATGGTGTCTGAGTTTCTCAGGGATCTTCTCTTCAGAGGTCGACTGTAACGTTGGAGAAAATCTAGTAGTAGTATCCAACAGCGGGCAAAAATTCAAAGCGCGGCCTGTCCAGAGGCTGATCAAAAGTTTTTACCAGACTCTAGTTGCAGCCAACGACTGGTCCGGCTCGAAGTATAAATGCAAAATTTTGACAGACTTTCACAAAATTATTGATAAATTAAAGATATATATATATATTATATATATATATATATTATATATATATATATATTATATATATATATATATATATATATATATATATATATATATATATATATATATATATATATATATATATATATATATATATATATATATATGTATATGTATGTATGTATGTATATTAGAACTTAAAAGATTTTTTTGTCCCAACGGGAATACAAAACTCAAGATTCATTTAAATGAACATTTACACTATATGAACACTAAATGAAAATTACACTATAAAATGCTGATAAAAAAATTAAATTTAAAAATAAAACCCATCATTTTTCTATTTCTCAGTTTTATGTTACAGAAAAAGTTTTAAAATATTTTTGGGTAAGATATTTGGATCAGATAGGAATGGGACATTTTCACTCGACATTATCTGTTTTTATGTGTGTCTTCTGACTGGTTTGCAGGGAAAACTACCTATACTTATTTAACAGTTTTCAATTAAAACAATTTTGTTTCGACATACCTAATTACTTGCAATTTTCCCATAACACACTGCCTCTTAAAATTCACAATAAAAATTAGTAATGGCAACTATATTCAAACTAAATGATGTAGTGCAGGCATTGGGGCACGATGTATAATGTATGATTGTCCCTATGAACAGTTTTCAAATACATTTATGAAATCGCTCAATACATCCAAAATCTTCATTGATCCGTTCTTAATTTTTCTTATTTGAGATGAACTTGAAAGAAAGTTTTAGAAATGGTTTGTGATACTATTTATGTGAGAACTTTTAAAAAATATTTATAAACTGACAGACAAAATTTCCATTTAGACTTAGTCCGTCAAAAAGTCTTAATTTCTCTTTAATTTCGAATGTTTTGACTAAACGTAAACCTGTTCTGAGTTTTTACAATAAACTTAATATTGAACTCTAATTTTACAACTAATAAAATTATTTAATTGCCTCCATTTTTGCCCGAATGCGACTATATTTTTTTCAATCGTTTTCCTAACAACTTTTATCGACAAAACTAGAAAAGTTTAAGGTAAAACTGAAAACTGTTATTACAATTTAGATTATTTTCTATTTATTATGATTACATTTTGGAATTTGGGTGCACATTGCACCCGAGTAAACACGTAATTTACTTCGGTGGTGTTTGCAGGATTCAAATTCGATGAATTATGATAGTTATGCTAATAACAACACAAATATAATTACATCTGTTCATTTGCAATATTATTGGATCTAATTTACAATAATATTGCAAGTATAACATTTGTGATTGAAAGTCAAACACAAATGTTATATTTGCTCATATGTTTTTGTACTTTGCCGCTTTTTCAATATTTTTCTGTTAACTCAAGTAAAGTTTAACTAATTATTCATATTATTGAACACTGTTTTGTCTACAAATATTATTTATAACATTACTCTTCCGTTTAAATGCAGAATAGTGAAACTGGAAGTATTTTAATCTGTCATACGCTATATTAGTTTTAATATTTGATAGTTGATTTCTTTCCTACATAACTTGTTACATTCTGATTACACTTATCATTCAATACATGTAATTGAAATGAATTCAAATGTGCAAAATGCTCCGAAATACGGGGAGTTTTTCCAACAAAAATGTGGAATGTATATATACTCCAGGTATTTTGATAAATGAAATAACAGTGCTGAAATGCGTTTTCCAACGAATTATTTCTTCTCTTCCTCACTTTTATTAACGAGAAATTAGTTTTAATAGAAATAATCTCAGAAAACCTCGAATCTTCAAGGAATTGCTCAGATTATTCCAGTAAATTTTGGGGCGTTATTGCAAATATTTTGAATTGTAATTTCTATCTTAATTGGATGAATTATTTATCCAGGCAAACGCAGAATCACCCTAACATAATGGACAGAGTTATGTTAGGGTGAAATTAGTTTTAATAGAAATAATCTCAGAAAACCTCGAATCTTCAAGGAATTGCTCAGATTATTCCAGTAAATTTTGGGGCGTTATTGCAAATATTTTGAATTGTAATTTCTATCTTAATTGGATGAATTATTTATCCAGGCAAACGCAGAATCACCCTAACATAATGGACAGAGAGATCTTATGTTATCCCTCACATTCGTAGAACCGGATATAAAAAAGATTATATTTGGCGATCGTGGAATTCACCGGATACATGTAACTTCTTTGCAGTAAAACATAAATTTTAATACGTAAAGTAAGTGCCTATAGTAGTGCTTTTAAACATTCTTAGCAATCATCATACTTTTTTATAGGTTTTTTAGAGGTATTTAAATTGTTAGATTTTTAATGAACATTTTCTGAAGTCAAAATTATGATAAGTCAAGTACATTCTAATATATTTATTATAGTTTTATTTACTTAAAATATTTCATTTATTTTTTGAATATTTTATAGAAAATCTGACGTCGAAATTTTTCATACAAAAGTTTTCACAAATTTTTAATTCACTCTTTCAAATTTTGCGCCCCCATGATTCGTGCGCCTGGAGCAGTTCGCTCCAACTATTCCACGGTAGCTATGCCCCTGAGTTTTACGCATAAGTCCCATGTGGTCTAGTGGTTAGGATTCCTGGCTTTCACCCAGGCGGCCCGGGTTCGATTCCCGGCATGGGAAACTTTTTTCCCTTGCCGGGAAAATGCTTCCGCTTAAGAAAAATATTTTTGTTTATATTTGTTATGCAATAGAATTCACAAAAAAAAAACCCTCTCGCAGTCTGTCGATAATGCTTGAAATGTTTCCATAATGTTATAGAGAATGGATAACCTATGAGACCATAAACTTTTAATTATGATTTAAAGAGTTACTCAAAGTTTAAAATGATCCAGTTTTAGATTTTCGGAAATTGTGAGTTTTAATTCCAATAATTCTGATTATTTAGATGTCATGAAAGAGTTCTTCTAAAGATATGTATAAAATAGTTGTAATGTATTAGATCAAGTTTATCTGAACAAATTTTGTCATCTTGATCCATTAAATGCAAAATGTATTAACTTTTTTTTTTTTTTTCAAATTTGCTGCACAATTGATGAAAATCAACTGGAGCTATTAGGTTTGGCTTAGAGCAGTGGTGCGCAAACTTTTTTTGACTGCGACCCTCTTTCTTTGGATAAAAAAATCACTCGACCTTATGAAAATATTTTGGTAGTGGCAGAAATTAAGATGCACAATATTTTTACAGATTCTTTTTGTTATGTATAGACACATGTATAGTAAGGAAAGATAACAGTAAATTTAAAATCTACAGTTTACAGTTAAGGTGTATTAGCCTAAAGATATGTCAATCTCACAAAGTCACTTAAATATCTTGTTCATAGTAAGCTTTACGCATATGTCCCATGTGGTCTAGTGGTTAGGATATCTGGCTCTCACCCAGGTGGCCCGGGTTCGATTTCCGGCGTGGGAAACTTTTTTTCAAAAGGTGAATGTCTTACGAGTGCTTTTGCCTAAGATAAAAATCTTTGTCTATATTTGTTATGCAATAGAATTCACAACAAAAAACCCCTCTCGCAGTCAGTCGATGATGCTTGAAATGTTTCCATAATGTTATAGAGAATGCATAACCTGTGGGACCATAAAGTTTTAATTATGATTTAAAGGGTTACTCAAAATTTAAAATGATCCAAATTTAGATTTTCGGGTATTGTGAGTTTTGATTCCAATAATTCTGATTATTTAGATGTCATGAGAGAGTTCTGCTAAAGATATGTATAAAATAGCTGTAATGTATTAGATCAAGTTTATCTGAACAAATTTTGTCATCTTGATCCATTAAATGCAAAATGTATTAACTTTTTTTTTTCAAATTTGCTGCACAATTGATGAAAATCAACTGGAGCTATTACAGAGGCTGTTCGCACACTTTTTAGACGATTTTGGTAAGCGGTAATAAAAAATCATTTGCTGCAAAAGAAATAATTGCAATTGTATTATGTTTTTAAAAGTCAAAATTATGGTCTGCGGCTTGAAAGTTTTGTTTTTATTCAAAATGGCGTTTTTCACAAAGCAGTGGTTCGAAGGCCACATTTGTGCTCTTTCCGAAGAGAAATATGCATACTCCGTTATCCAAAAACGATGTAAGAGTCATGGTTTTGTGATATCTAAAGCGTCGATAGGTAATATCGTCAACAAGAAAGGAAAAAAACGTCAAATTGGAGCCTCAAGGGGGACAAAAATTCCAAACAAGTATCCAAGGAAAAAACGGACATCTTCGACTATTGCAAAGGTACGTTGTTTAATGTTTAAAGAAAATCCCCCTAGTCAAAGGACAGTTGCAAAATCATTAAAATGCTCGGTGTCCACTGTAAATAAAATGATAAACGTTGATTTAAATCTTAAGAAAGCGAAAAAAAACGCAATGTGCATCGTCTTCTGCTAAATCATATCGCTGAACTCAGGACACGCTGCAGAATTCTATATGAGAAACACTTATCCAAAGAAAAATGGAAAACAATTGTCACAATAGATGAATCATGGGTGTATTTAAATGATTGCGACAAAAAAAGAGTCATTTATTATCATAAAAGGGGAAAAAAATTTAAGTACATGGTTCAAAGAATCGAAAGAAAGTTTTTCTAAGGGATTCATGATTGTTGCTAGTATTTCTTATAATGGCAAGTTAAAAATAAAGAGAGTGGAAAAAATGTCAAGATGAACTCCAAATACTATCAGGAATATATTTTATTGCCAATTTTTCTGAATGAAATACCATCGCTTTACCCACAGTGCCATCAATCTGTGAGACTCCATCAGGACAAAGCTAGCAGTCACACATCAAAATCCACTGTAAATTTCCTAAAAGAAATGGAACAAAAAACTGGTATCAAGGCCATACCCTTCACTGATATCCCTACTAAATCTCCCGATGTATCACCTATGGATTTTTGCGCTTTCGGACTTGTAAAATCTGCATTATCCAAACGTCGTCCCAAAACCCTTACAGGGCTCTGGAAAGCTGTTCAGGAGGAATGGGATAGAATACCTCTTCTGACACTTCAAAAGGCATTATTATCCTGGAAATTGCGGTGTCGAAAGATAGTTCAGAATAAGGGATGTCAAATAGAACATTTAAAACACAAGAATTTTATGTAATTTAGTTTTGTGAATACAATATACATCGTCTAAAAAATGTGTGAACAGCCTCTGTATACTAGTAGTTTGATTAAAAATTAGATTTTAATTGTGTTTTCATCAATATGTCCTCGTTCGTAGTGGGTAGTTGATACTTTAAATGTTCCCACAATATCCACAGAGAATGAATAATTTTTTATGTACGAAATTTAAGATTTCAATGAAAGTTTTAAATGATCCACTTTTAGTTTTCCCGCAGTAATAAGTTTTAAATTCCAAATCTTCTGATATTTTCGAAAGGTCTGCGCAATCCATAATTAGTTGTAATGAGTAGTATAGGTTAGAATAGAACCTTAATAAACTGATGCGTGCATGTGTGGGACACGCAAGGAAACATAGAGAATTGGCCATTATCATACTTATATTCGAGAGTACTAAAATTCTTTTAAAGTAAAATTAATAATAAAATAAGGTTCACATTCATATTATCAACTAATACATGAGGAATCCAGAAGTAGAGGCAAAATATTCAGTCAAAACAAATATTTCTAAGTTCTTTCCGGAGGCACTTACGACTATTGAAGAATACAGCGATGAAGGCTTCCGTTGACAGGTACCCACATCAGGTCAGACTCAGCCTTATCATTTCAGACCACAGGAACTTCCGCAAGTCTCCGCGACCGCGCAATCGGCTCTACAGGGTCAGAGCTCGGGGATCAGCAAGCGATTTTTTTAAAACTTATTTATTTTATTTTATTTTTATTTATTTAATTTTTTTTGAGGGGCTGGTGTCCGTTTCCTGGGGCCATTTTGGCCCACCCCTTTCTCTCTCATTGGACAGTGGGCTGCCCTTATCTTACCAGTTCCTGCTCCAATTGGTCTCTTATTTCATTGCTCATGTTCACAGTATACCAAGTGCCTCCCCACCATAATTTTAGTTTGCGATACCACTTTGACAATTATTTGAAAGTTTTATTGTGGGCTATAAAATCACTTGAACTTCACGTCACCATCTATCTTACAACTTTTATAGCTATCAATGGCCACACAGACAGTTTTTCTTTTACGCCACCCTTTTGGCTTATAATTCAATGCCTTTAGTGTTCCTCAAGTCAGTCTTTATTTTTTTCCTCTGGAGTGGTTATAAGAGTTTTATTATTGACAGTCTCTCGACCACACAACGAGGTGAATTATAACATCCTGCGCTTCTACAAGTAGCGTGCGAGGGGAAATTCCAGAGTGGGTATTTAATAACCATACTTCATTGCAATCGAACTTAAATTTATTGAATAACAAAACATCGTCTTGAAATCTGAAGAGAAGGACTGCTTACCTTGCAGTGCCAGTTGTAAGGTATTTTAAGTTTGTCTTTGCTTGGGGGAGAAAAAAAATTAAAACATAATAATAATTTAAAAATAAAAATTTAAAAATAAAATTTAAAAATAAATAAAATTAAAATTAAAATAAATTTGAGCAATTTTTTTAAAAAATCCGTATGATTTAGGATGTGTCTATCGTAAAATCAACGTTATACTGGAGGGCGAACACAGGATCTTTAATTTTGCCTTAACCACGTTGTTAATATTCAAAGAAATTCCCGATTCTTTTCGTAGAGTTTGAGGAGGAGTGTTTAATGCTGCTGTGTACTAACCCTACTGGATCGCTCACCTCAATGTTAACCTATGTCGAAAATTTGTCTTCTATTTACAGCTACATAAATGCTGATAATCCAATAAAAATGGTAGTTTCAGGACGGCGGTTTCAGTCAATTAAGAATGACCGAATCAGCATATTTACTCCAATAATTTTTATCGTTTGTATAAGACAAAAATTTATAAAAGACAAAACTACAAGTTCTAGTAGTTTTGTCTTTTATAAACTTTAAATATACCCTCTTTAAAAGTGTATTAATTTTACATTCTTCATATTGATCAAAATGGGCAAAAATTATTTTTAATTAGTTATTATCCCTTGAATCTCAATAAAAATCAGCGAGGGGCGCAGTTTAGAAGGAAAATACCGAGCATCAAGTAAAAAGTAGTTTGGGGAGGTTCATTGGTCCCATTTTTAAATACCCCCCTCAAACGAATAGCTCTGATAGTGCGTGCTCTAAATTCTTTACTCCCTATCACGGTCCTTAAATCCAGTTTAGTCAAACAGATAATCACGGATATATCTGGCTACTGATTGGCATTGTTCGCATGCAGAGTATTTTTATCTGAGTAGAAACATATCATGATTGGCATAAACGTGGAAACTCAGTAATAAGTGAAACAATCCCCGTATTGCCGAAAGCGATAAGAGAGTGAAGACGTCAGATCAATGACGCAGTCGCTCGTAAGATCCACCGGAAAATGATATATAGCCGAGGGACGGATCGCTCGTTCCTCACTTTAGTCTTCACTCGTTGAGAAGAGAGGAAGAGCGCTGTCCTGTCCCGAAGGAGAAACGCGTTATAAAAATGGTCCGAGAAGTCGATCTGCGAAGCGATACGGTGACGAAGCCTACCGAGGCCATGAGGAAGGCCATGGCAGAGGCCGTCGTGGGTGACGATGTTTACAAAGAGGACCCCACGCTCAATGGTAAGGGTTTTTTTTCCTTCGTTATTCAAGGTTTTTTAAAAAAAAAACTTTATAAGTTTTTTAAACGTTTCTCTACCGAGTCTCAAGTTAACCTTATTTATTTTCATCATCGCGATAGTTTTGTAAATGATTTCTCAGGGCAGAGGGGAGTTGTGACTATATAATGAGAACCTTAGCAACATTTCGTCCAAGTCTTCAAAGAAAGGCTGAATTTGCGAGATTTCCCCTTATCACCAGGGGAGCATAGCTGGATAACCTGTACCCCTTACCTGTAGATCAGTGGTTCTAGTTTGGTTTGGTTTGGTTTAGAGCGCTACGGTCATTTTTTGCTACACGGGGGCTAATTAGACCGGGACCTACCGCTTAAAGTCGATTTCGAACGGCTACAAACGTCCATGCTTAGACATAACCCTGCCATAAACTGTGGTGAACTTATTCATGGAAAGACTTAAATTCGACTATTATGCAAACATATGACAAAAACTCTCGGTGGTAAGGAAATTCCTCATAGACTAAGAAACAAATAAATTTACACAAGTCAACATATAAGACCTTTGACATCAACAAGAAAAGTAGAAAATATCAACAATGGCATGAAAATATGCAACATTCTCACACTACTAGGGTAACAGAATGATTAAGGTACCATATGTGTATTGGAAGATCAGCTGTTTGACACCCAGCCCTGAGGGAGCTTTAATTACTCCATTCCTTTTAATTACTCCATTCATTTTAATCACTCGTGAAGAATGTCAACAGTGATGATTCGACAACAACAAAAGGGGAAAAACATTTAGAGGGAATGAAATTGTAGGAGACGAACTAGATTTCGAGTCTCGAACGAATGGCGTTGAAAGATTTCAAAGACAACTCTTCCCATACTTCACAGGATGTGGATCTAAAAGTTCTCTTTTTAAGATTTTGCGTATGGGAAAATCTTCATGTATTTTCAGTACATTTTGTTTCACTTATGGTAGTCAAAGTTTGGCAGATATCTTTACATGTAAAATAAATTTTTCCGTGAGACAAACTATTCCCAAAATTTAGAAGACAATATAACTCTAACTTACACACACACACACACACATATATATATATATATATATATATATATATATATATATATATACACACTCTGCTTTTGAAGAATCATAAAACTCTACAGAAAAGTAGATCTTTACATATAATTTAGAAATA
This sequence comes from Dolomedes plantarius, assembly GCA_907164885.2. NCBI lineage: Eukaryota > Metazoa > Arthropoda > Arachnida > Araneae > Dolomedidae > Dolomedes > Dolomedes plantarius. Next base: position 153,642,087 of record OU015495.1, read on the forward strand.
CTTATTATACCAGTAAGATTGTTATTTTGTACTAAAGAGCCAAAACAAAAACTGGTACAGGTGTGCGTATGTAAATAACGGAGATATGCAACCAATCAGCGTAACGCGATGCGGTCGGCAGCACCTATCTAAGACAACAGGTGTCTGGCGAAGTTGTTAGATCGGTTCCTTCTGCTACAAAGGCAAGTTATCACGATTTATGTGACTTTGAACGTGGTGTTATAGTCGGCACGAGAGATGGGACATAACATTTCCGAGGTAGCGATGCAATAAACATCTTGTCCGATCATCTACACCTATTCATGTCCATTGTGCATTCCGACGGACTTGGACAATTCCAGAAGGACAATGCGACACCCCACACGTCGAAAGTTGCTATCGAGTGGCTCCGGGATCACTCTTCTGACTTTAGACACTTCATTGGCCATCTAAGTCCTCAGACATGCACATTATTGAGCATATCTGGGGTGTCTTGCAACTTGCTGTTCAGAAGAGATCTCCACCTCCTCGCCCTCTTATGGATTTGTGAACTGCCCTGCAGGATTCATATTGCCTCCAGGATACCTTCTGACATTTGTCGAGTCCATACCATTCCGAGTTCCGGCACTTCTGCGTGCTCGTGGGGGCCCTACATGGTATTAGGCAGGTGTACCGGTTTTTTGGCTCTTCAGCGTAAATCTTAGATACATGGATACGAGATATTTAACGAGCATACTGTAGCGTACTGGAAATATGGTCTTATTTTTTCCCGAGACCCCACAAGCGCTTGAAACACAGCTTCGTGTTTTTCAAGGAATGTGTCGTTCGGTTCCACCAGTTTGGAACACGTGGGATTACAAACCGTTTTCCTCACAGATGCAGCCACTAAAGCTGTCATCTTAACGTTTCGGCAATGTAATAAAGTTCGGCGTCTAAGAAGAGCTGTCAGCCGATAATCTGCCGGCCCCTCCACCCCTTTTGAAAATCCAGACATTGGAGAGAGACGCTGTATAAAATCCGAGCGGGATAGACGTGTTTTTGCTAGGCTCCTGTGTTGTTGGGCCGAGAATGGGCCCTGGAGCGTGCATTTGTGAATCTGCACGTAAATTAAGTGATTATGTCGGAAGTGTTTAATGTTTAACTCTTTTTGTAAATAAATCTACTTGTTAAGTTTTTGTTTTAAAAATTTGGTTTTCGCTTTTAATTAGAACTCTGTCTTTCTTTGGTATGGATCAATAGTTGTGAAATTTCTTCAAAATGCCTCAGAGAGTTTATCAGCCTTGTCGTGACGCCATAATACTGTATTCCTTTTATCAAAATAATATCTCTTTTTTTGTCAGTTATTTACGACACTTATCACACGACTTTCAATTCTCACCAGTATTGTCCTTTGCTGTTCGTTCGAATGAATACAGAACATTTTAATATCAGGTACTGGACACAAGCTTATGACTATAAATAAACAGATATATTTCCTTAAAAAATAAATTTGGATATTCGACATTCTAAATACGGCATTATTCTGTGATTTTTGTTTAATTAATTAAACTTCTTATTCAACTAAAGCGTACGGGGTAAGGTGGGGCCAAAAGTCGGTAATATGTACTACATGACACTGCTCCTAAGTCCTAAATTATTATCTCGAACAGGCGGACCATCGGCTGCGTTTTCAGGGTTATTGCGTAGCAACTGGTCTGCAGGTTAAAATACGCCGCATGCCTCGTCCGCCGGGTCGGTTTATATTTAGTCAATTAGCTAAAACTTACGGTCCACTAAGCAAAGAAATATGATCATAATGAAATAAACCACGAGGTTGAACTTGAGAACAAATTAGGCGACTTCATTTATTTGTGTCTACTAAATTTACGTATTTATGAGGATTTCCTTCCTTGATGCTTATTATTTAGGTTTTGCTTCTCTATCACCGTTTTTCCGTCTTCTATTAAGATTAATGAGAATTTATGAAAGTACAGTCAATTTTTTTACTTCCTTGAAAAGCTACTGCTCACTTCTTAGCAAATCTTCCGTATAAAAGCTTTCACTTTCTAAAGCTTTTCGTTGTGCAATTTTTTTCCCATAACAATTAAATTTACCGAAAGGAGGAATTTCATGGGGGTGGAATAAATCTTATTTCTGAGATAGAAAATGACAGGAAAAAAAATCGAATCGACATAGGGAAAGAGAATTCGGTAATATGAACGAAACTATATGCTGTTGCTGGTGTTGTATCTAATGGCCCCTGGGGCGGAAGTGTTCCAGACCAGCTCCATATAATGGTGCATATGCATTCATGCAGAGTTCTCTGCATGGAGACCCCCCACTCCTGTCATCACATTAGCCACGGTAACCCTACACGCCGTGTCCCCCGCCCCCATTGACACCATTTGATCCCCGGCAACCCGGGATCTTTGATGCTCTGTAGCAGGACCGAAAGAGGAGGCGATCCACGCATATACAGAGTACGCAGTGAACATAAATCACTGTGAACATAATCACTGTGAACATAAATCGCAGTGAACATAAATCTCCCCAAGGCAGAGCAGAGCAGAGTACATGAATGCAAACGCAGCATAAGGATAGCGAACTGGGGGTGCGGCTCCGGTTTATAAAGGCACCACAAGGGTCGGAGTCCGATTTAGCCAGGTGTCACCTTAATTTTGACCGAGCACCCTCAGGGGTGACATCCTGGAGGATCGTATCCTCTCCCACCCTCTGACCTCATAGAGGGACGGTCTAAGGATTTAACGTGCCCATAGCCGGCCTAAACAAGGACGTATTGAATGGCTCTTATTGGAATTCGATCCGAGCATCCTCAGCAGCAGAAGCCAGCGCGCTACCACTAGGCTACCCCTGGCTCGCGAACATATCTAAACACATAATATTCAATTCATATTTTGAATAACGGATAGTTCTTTACGTTTACTGATTTGAACGACCCTTTCAGAGTTGGAGCGACGAATAGCTGAGCTCCTGGGAAAAGAAGACGCAATTTTTGTTCCATCTGGAACTATGGGTAACTTGTCATCAGGTAAGAAAATTTAAATATTATTCAAAATTAGCATTGGTATTGTCACATTTTTAAAAATCTTTTTAATGCTATTATACATATTTTTATTCCCTCGTAACGGCATTTAAATAGTGTCGACAATTTTTCGATCGTAGCACATGTTTGTGAGTCTCAAAATACTTGTCACAAAATTATAAGAATTAGAAAATTTCGGATAACAGAGATTGAGATATTAAGAGGATTTTGCAGTACAAAGTTGTATAATCATGCAGTGGCATTTTCATGTATTAATGAACTATATCAGATGAAATATTTTTACTTCTCTTTCTTAAGATACTCTTTTTATGAACACTGTCGAATAAGTTATACAGAGAAATGGTTCATTTGAAAGGAAAAAATTCTCAGAGAGAGAATCCATTTTATTCTGAAAGTAAATGTTTCTTTCTCGAACTGAAATGTGTTTTATTTATACATTTAAAAAACATTTTTATTTTTATGTTTTGATCTTAACAATTTATGATATGATCTTAATTTTTTTTATAATCTTAATAAGAATCGCTGCTTAATACCTTCATTCTCTGCAAGGGAATAATTTCGTAGTATATATAAAAGGAGAAGGTAAACAGCAAATGGAATCGGAAAGTTCATCTCTCAATTGTTGAACTTTACTGTTAAATCCAGCCATTATGCTTTACTAAAGAAAAAGAAGTTACAGGGATTTTATGATCTGGAGCTCTTTTTAGTGTTTGAACTGGAATCCATTTGTCTCAGAGAGAGAAATGCTTAAATAGTCTTTTACTTTATTAAGAAGTTTCGTAATTCCACATGGCCACTGTTAGAAGATTATTTTCTACAGGGTTCCCACCTATATCCGTTACACCCCCCCCCCTTAACTTCTAAACGGTGACAGCTTAGGCCATAAAGTTTGTGTCTAGGTATAGTAAAAAGGCTTTGCGTTACTCGATGCGACAACTTACAACGCCATCTATCGGCAAATTTTGGAATCAGCGTTTTTATCTCAAAAACGGTACGAGATAGGGGAAAAAAGTCAATTATAAAGTTGTTCAGAGCCATGTAGAAAGAAAAAACACCTTGCGCATATTAATACTTAAAACAGAATGCAGAAAATAAACATTTGTTTGGTCACGATTTCGAAAATTGTCATGTCATAAAGAGTGGAAGAAAGAAACTGAGACACTTCCCTATCTTCAGGATAATTTATTTATGTTGCTGAAAAGGCTCTCCATTAGCCACTGTACACATTTGCACTCTGGACTGGATTTCTCGCTGCACATTGTGCAACATGGCGACAATCACGACCAAACAAATGTTCATTTTATACATTCTGTTTTGAGTATTAATGTGCGCAAGGTGTTTTTTCTTACTAAATCAATGATGGTGAACAACTTTGTAATTGACCTTTTTCCCGTATTTCGTACCGTTTTGAAGATAAAAACTCTAATTCCAAAATTTGCTGATAGATGGCGTTGTAAGTTGTCTCACCGAGTAGCGCATAGCCTTTTTACTATAGCTAGACACCAACTTTATGGTCTAAGCTGTCACCGTTTAGAAGTTAAAGGGGGTGTAACGGATATAGGGGGGAACCCTGTATATCCCAATATCCTAGCTCCTAAGTCCATAGTATGACTAGTCAGACTTATTAGACCAGTTATGACTAATTAGACATCTGTTTACTAACATAACTGGCCTGCGTATAAACTCTACTGAGCACTCATTTATAAACTAAACAGCTGACTGGAGATACTTTTTTTCTTAAAATTAACATCAGAGTAACAATGTACTTACAGCTTTTAAATTTGTCGGTAAACTCTTACTGAATCGAATTTCTATCTCTTAAAGCCATGCGGGGGTCTAAACATGACTATTCATTAATGCTTCTGTTATACTAGGCATCCAATCCAAGGAGATTGTTTAAGAGTCAGCCTCTATGAGCCTCTTTATGGTAAACTAGCGGCCCGTCCCGACTTGAACAAAATATTATACCAATAAATTTCCAGTTGATAGCCAATAAATCTTAAATCTTTTTTTACCTTAATAATAACCGAAATAATAACTTAAATTAATTTCATGTTAGTTAATAATTAAAATAAATTTGTTAAAAGAAAAAAGGCGTGCCGGAGAATGGCTAGGTTCGAACCTCTAGCGTCAGAACAGAAGCCCACCGCGATAGCACCACGATAAGGATCGTTGAAATCTTCGGAACAAAAAGGGGTAGAAGACAGTAACGGAAACAATGGAGATTGTTACGATTTAGCCCCTAACTTTATTTCTACTGATCAGATATACATAATATATAGCCTATGTCCATCTGGAATAATGTACCTTTCAAACAGTGAAATAATTTTTCAAATAGGTACAGTGGTTCTGAAGATTATCCTCCACGTACAAAATCGCTCTCTCTTTATATATAAGTATAGATACTCTTGAGTTGTCATGGAGATGAGATCACTGTGGTAAAGCAAAAGAATAGGGAAAGTTATTTTTATTTTCGGATTTTCAATTTCTTGTCAAAATATATTAGAGTCAAGTGTAGTGTAGAGGTCCTAGAAACATTCCTCGAACTCCATCATGTACAAATAAGAGCATACAAATGAGAACAATTTCTATGCTTGCTTGAATGTGAATGGGTATGCTTGCTTAGGGCTGCTGGTACTAACCCTGTTGGATTCGCTCACCTCAGTGTTAACCTATGGAGAAAATGCGTCCAAGGATTGAACATTTGGATTCAAAGATTTTGTTTTAAATTGTACTCCGTAAAAAAGAAAGGAATTTTACACCTCGGGGCATTTTCCGTTTTAAAAAACGATAATTTTTTAAATTTTAAATTATTTCGGGGAAAATCTGGTATAGTACTCGTATGTTTTAAACTCTCCTAATTTCCTTTGGTGGACGAAATGTATAAAATGAATCCTGTTGCAAGATGCAGAAAAGTTCAGGCTATCTGAAAATACCATTTTTATTGGATTATCAGCATTTATGTAGCTGTAAATAGTAGACAAATTTTCTCTATAGGTTAACATTGAGGTGAGCGAATCCGATAGGGTTAGTACACAGCAGCCTTAAATGTGAATATTCCTTTTCTTGCTTCGTGTGAGCCTCTAACGAGACTTACATAAGCTTTTACGATTACGATTACTTGTGAAGGCTAGATTTTTAAAAATTTTGTTGCACCAAGTAGAACGCAGAGTTTTAACACACTGAGTAAAAACCCATCATTCCTTTGAAACTCTTTTATAGCCCAGGAAACAGGATCATATTCATAAATACTTACCCTTTCAGTGATGTCGCACTGCTGGTCAAGAGGAAAAGAAGTTTTGATAGGAGATGAGTCTCACATTTTCATGTATGAGCAAGGTGGAGTATCACAGGTTCGAAATTCTAATTTTTCTTTTAACTTAAAATATTGCTAAAACGTAAATAAATAAAAATTCATTCTACACCCATACCTCGCTTCACGTCCTAGATACGTTCCGGAAAAGTTGGCCGTAAAACGAAAAGCCGTATAACGAATCAATTATTTTGATACAAACCCATACAAATTTAATTGGATCTGTTCCAATTTTTTATAAAATAATATACAGTTCTTAGTTCCTAAAGCATTTTATTCTTTTAATTTCCTATAAAAATTCTTACATAAAAATAAAAGTACAAAACAATGTAATAATAAACAGAAATTCAAAAAATTAGCAAATAAATTAAAGAACAAAAGAAATCATATGCACATATATGTATACATATAATAAAAACATAAAGTAAAATGTTTAAAAACTGTTTTAATCTGGTGACGAACATGAAGAATCACTAAGCTATAATATGCTGCCATCATCACTTTCCGCTGTTGTGGATTGACCCAGTTTAAAATATTGGTCCAACGTTGTCTGCTTCGCCTTGCTTTCTGCTTCTTTTGACATTGTTTTGTAACCGAAATAAGAAAGCGCATGTGATGTTGTTATCACATCACTCCATCGCTATTCGCAACAGCGATTAGCGATCACTCCTTTCCCCTTGGTTTTGGTGGAGGAAGTGAAGTGGAGTGACGAGTGCAGGTTTTTTTGAGCGGGAAGAAACAACGTGCTTGCAGAAAAAAAGGTTTTTTTTTAGCAGTACGGTGGTATCCGCAGGTTGTGATCGTAGGTTCCTTTTTATGGTTTTAGAGATAGCTACATAGCAGTCTTCTCAGGCAATGTGCCCAATCCTCAACCATCTGAGTTAATGTTCATTATAAATGTGTAATAATACGATATGAGAACTGCTATTGCTGGATACTATCAGATGCTGTTATTAGTTTGTTCCAAAATGGGTCCAAGGTGTCGACATATCTATATATATAAGTATGTGCCTGTGTTTTAGACAACTCCATTAAAATAAAGTAGATTTTTGGATAGAGGAAGTTGATATATGTTTTATATCGCAATAATCATTATTATTAGTTTTATTTTATACCAGCTCAATCACTCCGAGTTGACCTACAAGATACTGTAAGTGGTTGTTGCGGTCCACATATACATAACGATTTCATTTATGAATTGTTAACACCACCATTGTATTAATAAGTCCACAAGGAACCAAAGATAACACCACAATATGATCCTGGTCACGGCACCATATTGTGGTGTTATCTTTGGTTCCTTGTGGACTTATTAATACAATGGTGGTGTTAACAATTCATAAATAAAATCGTTATGTATATGTGGACCGCAACAACCACTTACAGTATCTTGTAGGTCAACTCGGAGTGATTGAGCTGGTATAAAATAAAACTAATAATAATGATGGATCACTCACCTTCATATGTGAATAAGCTGAACGATGAATAAAACATATATCAACTTCCTCTATCCAAAAATCTACTTTATTTTAATGGAGTTGTCTAAAACACAGGCACATACTTATATATATAGATATGTCGACACCTTGGACCCATTTTGGAACAAACTAATAACAGCATCTGATAGTATCCAGCAATAGCAGTTCTCATATCGTATTATTACACATTTATAATGAACATTAACTCAGATGGTTGAGGATTGGGCACATTGCCTGAGAAGACTGCTATGTAGCTATCTCTAAAACCATAATTAGAAACCATCACCACAGCCCCCCACGCTTTCGCGTATCGGCAATAATATACTCCAAACCAGTCAACCGACAGTAAACCCGCCGGCCCAACAGGGCCCGCAGGGAAAAATCGGCAAAATTAAAACGCCTCTCAATCTGAATCCCGTCGATAATAACAAAAACTACTCCTATTAATGACAATCGCTAGACAGAAGAAACATTTTTTCCTCCTCTTATTCTTTTCCATCCACAGAAATTCATAACACATTGTGAAAGGGAAACAATGATGAGTTAAATTCTACACAGTAATACAATAATACAATCTACTATACAAAAAAATAGGGAAAAGCTTCTGTGAGCTTAACAATATAGTTCCCCATGACAATAATCATAGTACAATATAATTTGTAATAGAATTGTAGTGCACAACACTTAGAATTTCATTGACAATTCTAACCATAATTACAACAGGTGCCAATTATCATATAATTAATTAGACCAATAGTACCAATAGTTATATTAATTTCAAAGTGTTTCAAACAATAAGTGACAGAATTGCATCACTACTTCGACGCATTATAATAATTTAAACATTAGTGCCCTGGTGCAGCACCCAAATTATAATACAATAAATATAGGAATACCAGGAACGAGCCCCAGCAAAGCCCGGAGGAAACATTTAAATTATAGAGCAGTTGTTGTAGTAAATTAACCATAATTATATAAATTCAAATTTAAATTATAATTTTCTTTTATTTTATTTATTTATTTATTTTTTTTTAAGGGGACAAACAATCCTTAATTACTTTTTCTCTTTTTTTTTTTTATTTTCTTTAACCATGACACCATTTATTAGCGACGAATTCCTCCCGACATCGGCTGGGCCCGAACACGGCATCTCAACCATTGACAAACTACTAGGGGCCATACCGCTGTGCTAACCACCACGATAACTAAAATTTGTATTTGCACTTATACACATAGTATAATCACATTGCTCAACTAATTACTATTTCTAAATAAACAACGCAAGAATTCATTAATTAAAACAATTTAATAATTCCCATTGTATTTAATTTTATTTTAGGGCCATACTTAAATTTAATTAATAGTCCCCATATCATATTAATTAGCAGCAGCACAGCTCCTAGACCAAGAATATTGATTGGATACACAAAAAGCAATTACATTTGTACTGAGTGTATTTTGATATCAATTGTAGCAAATTTCAATTTGTGCACTTCACCCACTAAATCCCGGGATAAGCAGTAGTAGTATTGGTAAGTTCTTGCTCCTATTTGTATATTTGTTATCTTAGTATATAACGTGTTAATTTGCTAAGCCTGACTAAGTATGATGTTTAAAGTTTGAATATACCCAGTGACAGTCATTAAGCCTATTACATTGACAATTTGTCAGCGAAGCCCTTTTAACATTTTATTAAGATTTACAGCAAATGGTGCAACCCCACAGTGTTAACTATAAATAAAAGCTATTTATTTTCAAATAATAACGCATTTCATGTACAAGGATTTTCCCTTCCCTTTTTTGGCTCGTCAGAGACTGCAAAACAACACGCAATAACCAATTTCCATACGGTAACTACAATTTTGACGAATTCTACATATTTTAATTTACAAAGTAATAAAAGTAATCAAGAAATTGATTGTATAAAATAATTTTGAGAATATAAACACAACTTTTACATGATACAAACATATTTAAATCGGGTAGATACCAGGCCACAGCACCAGAGGCCCCCTGTGGAAACAACCAATAGTGAAGTATAAGTCTTAAGTTGTTTAGTAGTATTTAGATTAAATTAAATAAATATAAATAGCCAATTAAATATATATATATATTTTTTTTTTAAAGTACTAGGTGACAAGAGTGCATTAAATATTAAAAATACTAAAAACAAACCGTTTCTAGTAGATTAGTTCCACACGACATCAGCGGGGCCCGAACCCGGTACCTCACCCTTAGAATAACAGTGAAGGTCCAAAACTGCGCCAGCAACTTCGAACACAAGAAAAACTATAAGGACTTAAAACCAACATACCAGCAATTGGCACTGTTAATTAGTTAAATTTAGCTAAATATAAACGGTATCCAACAATTAAAGCGAGACAATAAATCCCAAAATTTTTTTTTGTTTTTAGTAAGAAACAGTTAAATTTTTTTTTTTTTTTCCCAATATAATGCCAGTTTCATATTATTTTTCAGCAGTTAAGTACCATAACGCACCACAAAATTAGAACTAATTTATTAATTTATTAATTTATTTTATTTATTTATTTATTTATTTATATTATTTTCCCTTGTTATTATTATTATTATTATTATTATTATTTTTTTTTCTCCTTTTTTTTTTTTGTACGGACATAAGTAGTAATGAGAAGTAAGTAGATATTAGATAAAAGTAATATTGAGGTATATACTATTACCATACAAGTAGAAAACACATAAGTTATTCATTAATACATAGAATTTGAATCATTAGAATTATATAGTCGAATGTAATAAATCCGACACTTGTAAGCAATTTTGCATAAGTATATATAACCATATATATATATATATTTTTTTTTTCTTTTTTTTTTTTTGTAAATAGATTACAAGCACAATGCCATAAAAAGCTCTAAAACCATAAAAAGGAACCTACGATCACAACCTGCGGATACCACCGTACTGCTAAAAAAAAACCCTTTTTTTCTGCAAGCACGTTGTTTCTTCCCGCTCAAAAAAACCTGCACTCGTCACTCCACTTCACTTCCTCCACCAAAACCAAGGGGAAAGGAGTGATCGCTAATCGCTGTTGCGAATAGCGATGGAGTGATGTGATAACAACACCACAGCGCATTCGACAAGTTTTTTTCTGTTAGCTGTTGGCATATAGCAGGCACTGGCTCTGCCTCCTCATCAAGTGCTCGTTCTGTTTCTAACTTGATCAGTTCCTCATTTGAAAGAGGTTCTCTGTCAGCATCTAGAAAATCAATGAAATCACTTTCTTCCAAATCCTCAAAACCAAGATTGTTTGCTAAGTTTAATATGTTTTGTCGAATTTCGGAAAGAGAACTAACTTTAGGCCCATTAGTTTTTGTGCATTCTGGCCATATTTTTTTCCAAACATGGTTGATTGCCGTTGATTTTAATTCCTTCCACGGTTCGCTAATGTTGTCTACGGAATCTCCGAGGCTGTAATTTTTCCAAAACTGTTTTATCGAAGATTCACCATCGGTTTCTAAATAAATTTACGAAAAGTTCTGCCTAAATAATAAACCTTAAAAGAGGCTATTGCACCCTGATCCATTGGCTGGATCAGAGCTATTGTATTTTGGGGAAGATACTCAATCTCCACATCTTCAGATAATTCGGATAAATTAACCGGGCACCCTGGAGCATTATCCAAAATGAGTAATGCCTTGTTGCTCAAGTTATTGTCCTTCAAATATATATATTTTTTTTACTTCTGGGCAAAAGAAATTTTTAAACCAGTCTTCAAAGAGAATCTTAATCATCCAACCTTTCTTGTTGGATCTCCAAATGACGGGAAATAATTTCTTGTTCAGACCTTTACAACACCTTGGATTTTCGGAAAGATATGCTAAAAGTAGTTTTAGCTTAAATTCCCTGCAGCATTATCATCAGGGAGCAAAGTTAATCGCTCATTTGACAACTTATATCCAGATGCAGATGTTTCATATTTTGAAATGTAAGTTCTTTCAGGCATTCGCTTCCAATAGAGTCCTGTCTCGTCTACATTGAAAACTTGTTCAGGTTGGTATCCACCTCTTTCGATAATTCTTTTCAAAATGTTGGGATATTCTTTAGCTGCATCATCATCGGCACTAGCTCTTTCAACTTTCATTTGTAAGTTGTGGAAATTGTGGCGATTTTTGAATTTTTCAAACCAACCTCGGCTTCCTTGGAATGTTACATCTTTCACAGATTCATCAGTATCATCCCTCTTTAAATTTTCGAAAATACTTTTAGCTTTTTCATGGATAATCATTTGGCTCATTGGCATCCTTCGTTGATTATTGTTTTCAATCCACATAGCTACTATTTTTTCCATTTTTTCCATAATGCTGCTTCTTTTGCGAGTTAATTTTGAGACACTTAAAGGTGCAGCAGATAGGGGATGTATTTTAATTTCTTCTTTTCAATCGCGGATAGTTTGAACGGGAGACTTCACAAGTCCGATTTCATTACAAATTTTGACAATTTTCTCACCAACTTCAATACTACGTAAAACTTCTAGTTTGGTCTCTAGCATACAGATTTTCGGCTTCTCTTTTTATTTTTATCAATATCAATCTCCCAATTCAATGAACGTGTCGGTGGCATTTTTTCCTAAAAAAAGAACGATTATATTTAAAAAATTAATGAATGAATTATATATATGTAATGAAAATACAGTCTTTCGTTGTACATATGTACCAAATATGTTTACAATTCACCAATTAATACAAACAGAAACAATACCCAATCAGAAAACAAACAAGAATGAACACGTCAAACTACACTAAAGCAACTCCGGTGTAAAATGATGACAAAGGCAAAATGTAACAGTGCCGCCTAAAGGGAGAAGCTGAAACTAAACAGAGGTCGCTATTGGCCGTATAACGAAACATTGTGGGCTGTGAATCGAAAAAGTGTCACAATTAAAAAAGGCCGTTATAGCGAAATGCTGTATAAAGAGCTGCCATATAACGAGGTATAGGTGTATTTTATTTTCAAGGATGCGCAACACGCAATCTAAAAATAGTGCCTATATTTTTAAATAAAATCCTATATTTTTTATACAATTTTTACCGAGTCATGATGATATTACAAATCATAAACAATATGAAACAATGGAAAATAAGATCCTTAATTTTTAAAATACAGCTTTTACGGAGTCATTATGATATTGACAATCATAAACAATGTGGAACAACGGAAAATAAGATCTTAATTTTTTTAAATACAATTTTTACGGAGTCATGATGATACTGACAATCATAAGCAATGTGAAACAACGTAAAATAATATTCTTAATTTTTTTAAATACAATTTTTACGGGGTCATGATTCATGATGATATTGACAATCATAAACAACGCATACAAATGTTTTGGTGTCATTTTTGAAATAACATCTTTCAAGGCTGTCTGCAGAATAAATTACCTAAAAATAGGCTTGTGCCTCTTTTTTCACCCATTTCTGCGTTATAGTTTACGCAGATACTTCATAAACCTTTATAGCGGGTAACTTTAATTGCAAAAAAAAAAAAAAAAAAAAAAATGAAGAGGGTACCGTTGAGAGTTTTGCATATTAATAACCTTCTTGATACCTCAGAAAAAGGAATAACTTCTTCAGTTCTGTTAGACAGAAATTTAAAAATTTAGAAAAACAGTTATGTAACTATTTGAGAAAAAATTCCTTAACAACGATCTCTAGTTTTCAATAAGTAACATCGCTAAAAGACTGGATGGAATGAAAAAACAAAGAGCTGGTCTGTCACATAACTTTTTCAAAATTTCAAAGTTTCGGTAACCCCGTTAACCTCAGATATTTTATCTGTTAGCTATGAAGGAGATGACTTTATTAATAAATTAACCAATTAAGCATCCATAAACCTAGTTTAGTTAAAAATGAATGGTCGAAAATATTCATGGTTATTCTATATTTGATCCATAAGAGATACAGGCACTTATTAATATTTCATTGACGGGTAAACTCTATTTCGTTTAGCTTGGTGGTGTCTTCGTAAGTGCAGTACCGACCAAAGAAGATGGTACTTTTGACCTAGAAATCCTGGAAAGCAAAATTCGACCAGCAGAAGCCGAGAGTCACGAAACAACAACAGGGCTTATATGCTTAGAAAATACACACAACAGATGCGGAGGAAAAGTTCTACCTTTGACCTACATTCGGAAAGTAAGAATAAACTTTTAAATGTTTTAAGTTTTTTTTTAAAATGTATCCAATACTGTATATATATATATATATATATATATATATATATATATATATATATATATATATATATATATATATATATGTATGAAATTAACAAGGCTTTGAAATTGACCACACGTTAGAGTATAGGCTTAAAAGCCAAAACATAGATGAACTTAAATCAATTAGTATTGGACATTAAAAACAAATTACTTTCATGTAAGGCGCTGAATGCTGCTCTTTTAATGAAAGAAAATAAATAAATAAGAATAAGATGAAAGAGAAAACCAGTAATAGCTCTAAAGCTACTTGAAGCCAGGAACATCCAACATGTAAAGAAAAGTATGAATAAGGTTTTTGACAGCATTTCTTCATCAGCGGTGTCAATACTGTCTAAAAACCAATGGATTGTTTCTGATGAGTATGATCTATTAAATAAACACACTCAGACACCGTACAATCCATTATTAACAGAAGAATTGAATAATAAATGAATTAAGTTTGAATAAAAGTACTTAACCAAAGAACACCAAGCCTGGCGCTAGTCAGAGTGGAAGTTAAGAACTTGTAACCGCAAGATGACTGACGTCATATAACTTGCAACCATTGAGGTAGTGGATGCTCAGTTACAGACATACTTAGGTTACCATATTTTAAGACTATTATTCCTTTATTTATTTAGTTATTATTATGAGTTAATTATTTTTTTATTTTTCTTATGATTTTTATTTTTGTTTTAGTAGTTATTATTTTTATTTTAACCTATTGTTATGTTTAACTTATTAATGCAACAGAACAAACTATTCATTAAAACAAAAACAACCAATTTAATGAATAGTTTGTTCTGTTGCATTAATAAGTTAAACATAACAATAGGTTAAAATAAAAATAATAACTACTAAAACAAAAATAAAAATCATAAGAAAAATAAAAAAATAATTAACTCATAATAATAACTAAATAAATAAAGGAATAATAGTCTTAAAATATGGTAACCTAAGTATGTCTGTAACTGAGTATCCACTACCTCAATGGTTGCAAGTTATATGACGTCAGTCATCTTGCGGTTACAAGTTCTTAACTTCCACTCTGACTAGCGCCAGGCTTGGTGTTCTTTGGTTAAGTACTTTTATTCAAACTTAATTCATTTATTATTCAATTCTTCTGTTAATAATGGATTGTACGGTGTCTGAGTGTGTTTATTTAATAGATCATACTCATCAGAAACAATCCATTGGTTTTTAGACAGTATTGACACCGCTGATGAAGAAATGCTGTCAAAAACCTTATTCATACTTTTCTTTACATGTTGGATGTTCCTGGCTTCAAGTAGCTTTAGAGCTATTACTGGTTTTCTCTTTCATCTTATTCTTATTTATATATATGTATGTATACACACATGACGCACATGACGCATGACGCATGAAGTGAAACACACATGACGCATGAAGTGAAACCATTCGCAGACGACTCGCCGACGCAGGTATAAGGAGCCGACGTCCATTAAGACGCCTACCACTGACCCCACATCATAGGCAGTGTCGATTGGATTTTTGCCGACCTCGGGCAAGCTGGAGTGTGACCCACTGGAGGCGTGTGATCTTCAGCGATGAATCCCGATTCAGTCTCAATGCTGATGACCAGCGCATACGCGTGTTTAGGCGGCCAGGCCACCGGTCCGATCCGGCATTAGTTGTCGAGAGGCATACGGCGATTACTCAAGGTGTGTCAGTGTGGGGAGCGATTTGTTGGGACACACGATCACATCTAGTCGTCCTTCAAAGCACTTTGACCGCACGCAGTTACCTGGACGAGATTTTAACTCCAGTTGTACTTCCTATGCTATCAAGTCGCCCAGGTGTCATTTATCAGCAAGACAAATTTTGTCAACATACTGCGCGACTATCCCAACAATGTCTTCAAGGATATGACGTACTCCCATGGCCTGCCAGGTCACCATACCTCTCGCCAATAGAGCACGTCTGGGACGTGCTTGGAAGACCGTCCCGGAATACTGGTGAATTAACTGCCCAGTTGCAAAGATTATGGCATGATCTTCCGCAGGAGGTCATGAGTGACCTCACTGATTCGATGCCACGCCGTGTTTCGGCTTGTATAGCTGCCAGAGGTGGATTTACTACTTACTAATTTGTAATATTTTTCATGCCATATCTTCTTAATAAAACAATCTGTTCTTCTGAATTTGTAATCATTTGCTTATCTCCTCATACACTACATACATGTTAAGTTTCGTGATAGTAGCTCGTTTCCTTCTTGGTGTATATATTTTTTTGTGACAGAGTATATATATATATATATATATACAGTGGACGCTCGTTAATTCGAACTCAAAGGTTCTCAGAAAAAAGTTCGAATTATCCGAAGTTCGAATTATCCGATGTTAAGAGAAAATATATAACTTTAAATGTGTATCACGGAAGAAGAAAATCTCCTAGTACGTATAACCCCAGAAAATATATTATACTATGTTATCTAAAGTTAAACATATTAAAAAGCAATACAGACTTACCTTAATCATAAAATGAAGCAGAAAATATGCAGTATAAAGTAAACTTTTATTAAAAATATGAATTACACTTTGGGGAAAAACTGTAAAATGGATGTTTGGTTCTGTTTATGATGCCTACATTGTTCAGCCAGCTTCTCGATTTGAAGTAAACATTTCTATTCATTTTCAGAGGAAGGTTCCATCTGAATAAATGCTTTCAGAGTTTTAATAGAGTCCATTATGGCTTTGTCCATTATGGCCACATTAAAAATATCTTTCGGCAGGTAAGTAGAGAAAAGCCCTGGCAGTTTCCTACCGAAATTAGTGCATACGTCTTCGTTTACATCAGAGCTTTGGCCACATGCAGTTTGATAAGAAATATTGTGCCTGGACTTAAATCGAGAAAGCCATCCATCACTGCATTTAAAATCTTCAATACCCATTCGACTTGCCAATTCATCAGCCTTCGTCAGCACTAGGGTTCCATTTATCGGAAAATTTCGAGATCTAACATCCTGGAACCATAGCAGTAGGGCTTTTTCTAGAACTTCTTGGGACGAATTTCCCATGAGTTTCCTTCGTCTAGCAAATTTTGATTTTTTCCATGAATCTAAAATTGACTCCTTGTTTTTCAAATTAGTTGACAAGGCATTTTTTTTAAATTCCATAGTCAGCTGCTAACATTGTTTTACATTCGCCATTCTCTACTTTCTTTAAAATTTCTACCTTTGTCTCCAAAGTTAGGGTTTTGTACATTCCACGTGTAGACATCCTGAATTTTTGCACGTTCACACCACACAATGAGGAAGAAAAACTAGACCACATTAACTTGTCTGCACTGCAGTTATAACTGACGCAGATCCCTAGAATCTGTAGTAAAGACTAGTTTTTCTGAAATTCTAAGAAAATCGATCCAAATAAAGGAAAATTGCTTTTTCCGTTTCGCACTAATAAGAAGGACAATAGCTACTAACGTTTAGCGGACATGCAATAGTCTAGGAATGCAAGTATGTGCCTCTTTACACAGAAAAGAAATGTTGACACACAAAATAATAAATACAGTGTGTATTTTCTCCACTAAACGAGGAAAAAGAATTTTTTTTTGTCAAATTTTTAGTTCGAATTAACCGAAGTGATAAAAATTTAGTTCGAATTAATGAGATATTTTTAACATTAACTGCAATACAAGTTTTTTGGGGTCTTTGGATTAGTTCGAATTAACCGAAAGTTCGAATTAACCGAGTTCGAATTAACGAGCGTCCACTGTATAATGAAATCGGACTTTACACGCACGATAACTTTAACAGACCGATACAGGTGATGGGTTCAAACTTTTGTAGACGTGGTGGCGGACACATTCGAGGAAAGAGCAGGAACGCACACACGCTTTAGATCCAGAGACGAACACCTTTTACAGGAACCAAAACACTTTGGGGAAGAAATAACCACAAAGAAGAGAGGCATTGATGAAGACGCATAACACTGATGCGATACACATTAATTTTATTATTCCACATAATGAAGACATTCCGGATTCAGCAGGACACACACAAACAATACTAGCGGCCACCGGGCCGGCTGCCGGGGCTTGAGAATAGACTTTACATTATGGTATAGGATTGGAAGCAGTACGCGGACAGCAGAGCAAGGAAGTAATGAAGCAGTGAGCGCGAAAATCCTCTGTCTCATCTTTTGCACTGAGTAACTTTTTATTTTGCCGCTAGGCTTAGAATTCTTTTAATTGGCTGACCCCGATCACGTCGTACACGAGTCGAAAGTCGTATGATTCTTTTAAAGAGGATAGAGATCACGAAATTATGAATCATGTCTAAAAATAACTTTTCCGCGTGAGCATTGAAGAGAATAGAATATTAGGTTATTTCGATTTCGTTTTTGAAATAGGGCTGTGCTTTATTGGGGAAAATTTAGGATACGCGTTAGATGTTGGACAATTAATATTAGTGGGGCGTTATTATTACTTACACACACACACACACACATATATATATATATATATATATATATATATATATATACAGTAGAGTCCCGATAATCCGAAACGAAAAGTCAAAAAGAACTAAGTTTTCAATAAAACCACAGTGATACTAAGTAATATAAAGTATATTTCTGAAAATTACAAGAAAATTTAAAGTTAGACAATGCACTGAACTAATTATTACTGAACTGCATTGGTTTGAAAAATCTGTTAATTTATTTTTTCGAAGAGAAGAATACCTCTCTCTTGAAGCCAAATTACGCTAACGCGTCAGAAAAATGGTGTCCGCTGGGTCGAGGTGGAATGTTGCTCTATGTAGCGTAGCTCTACATCAAATGCAGCCGCGGCGTCTGAGTGGGATACCCTTTGCTCGCTGTCACGGCCTGATCCACTTTCACTCTCTTCTGAGACGTTGACAAGTTCTTTCAAAACAATTTCAATAATCTGATGATCGTTTAAAATCCAACTGTCAAGCACTGTGACTTATTGTTAGAACAACTTACACTCTACTGTACTGTACTAAGCAGCGGTCCGCTCTTTTATCACCCATTTGGTACCAAGATTTGGTTATGTTTAGACAGACCTTATAAAATAAACTGTGTAATCACACGTTATTATGTAATTCAATTTTATTTTAAGGAAGATTTCGCTTAATCCGAAAAATTCGTTAATCCGAAAAGGGTGTGGTCCCAATCATTTCGGATTGTTGGGACTCTACTGAAGTTAAATTTTTAATATCCATTTTTGACATGTGTACTTTTCTCATTGCTAATAACTAAAGATGCTGGTCTCTTTCTCTCTCTCTCTCTTCAGGTATGTGAACTGGCTCGTAAACATGGCATTCCCGTTCACATGGATGGAGCTCGCATCATAAACGCGTCTGTGGCATTAGGAGTGCCACCAAAGGAGATTGTTAAAGAGTGTGCTTCGGTTTCTATGTGCCTCTCTAAGGTAAATGTACTACTTTGATCATTAGAAAACTGGTGTAAACGAAGGTAATCAGGAGAAGGTCTCTTTGCCCTCGAAACAGAAGTAAATCTCTTGTTAATTAATACATACTATATAAAACACAGATAGAAAAGAATTATTCGACATTGAGGCCTAGCGCTATTAAAAGTAAAATTATGTTCCATTCACTAATGGCCATTATGTGAGTAAAAATAAAACGTATTTGGACTCTATTGCTCCTGACTAGCGTTAAGCTTAATGGCTTCTCATTTTTCTTCGATCGATCATGTTTCGATGCTTTCAGCATGTACTTCATCTGAGACGTCATTTTTGTTCTATTTATTCTCTCTCGAATTAATTGAATTGCTTTTTCGCGCTTGGTGTAATGGAAAATTACTCTCAAAAACGTGTTTGAGCGGTGCTTTAAAATATTTTGAAAACCTGACTTTGATATTGTTTACATTATTTGTTTACTTTCAAACTTACATTACTGTTCGACGCAGACTTCAACGTTTTAGGTTAAATGCCAGAATTCCAAGAAGAAAAAAAACAGTTTTTATTTTCCTAAATCTCAAATGACAGAACTGATTAGAATGGGCTGAAAAACATATTAATTGGAAAGAACAGCAGGGTCATCTGTGTGTCAAGAAGTGACCAAAACAGAAACTCCATATTTGGTAGTAATGGAATGAAATATGTCAGAAAAGAATAGGAGAAGATTTGCTACCTGAGTGCACTACACCAACTTGTGAAGCATCCAGTTAATGTTATGTTGTGGGGATGCAAAATGTACGGGCAGAATTTGTGTGATCAGTACACTTTAAATAGGAAAAAATACATCAGTGATGTATAAGAGTCAAAATTAATACCGTCATCACATGACCTCTTCCGTGATAATGAGACTTTCATATTTCACCAGGGCTCTGCACCTTGCCATGTTTCTATTCAGTGTAAAAAAAGTTCCAGAAAAACGATATTTCATTGTTCGGATGACCAGGCAATAGCCCTGACCTTAATCCGATCGAAAACCTTTGGAGCTGATTGAAGAAACTTATTAGTAAGAAGAAATCACACAATAAAATGCAACTAACAGAAGCAATTATACAATCATGGTATCTTATTATAACGCCCGATGAACTAAAATCATTGGTTAACTACATGGGACGTCATTTTCAGGCTGTAATTGCAGTAAAAGTCTTCCCAACAAAGTACTAATGGAAATTAGGAGAAATTTATTTTCTCATAGTTCAATATGCATAACTGTTTTCAAAATTAATTTTTTTTATAAAGTGCATTGAATTATACTCTAAATTAAATTTCCAATGAAATGATGTGGGCTTTTATTTATAATACTAAAATATGTTAGTGCTATAAGCTGTTGAACTTCAAAAACACACGTTTTCCAAAAGCTTTTCACAATTTTGGCCACTATTGTACATACCTATGTGTAGTCTTTACCTATCATTATATTTTTCCCAAAGCTTCATATTTCACTAAATTATTATTAGTTTAATTTGACAGAGTATATAACGTCTTTTCGATCTGTGAGATAGTACAATACATCAAAGTATAATCATTTATATATTTTCCTCTAGATGTTTCCTAATCTATTTAAAAAGAAAAACAACTTAATTATAACTTTTTTTTAATTTTCAGGCTATTGGAGCACCTGTCGGTTCGGTAGTAGCTGGATCGAAAGAATTTATAGCGAAGTAAGCTGAATCACGTAATTAGCACACATTACCTTTCATATAAGCGGTTTCTTCAATATTAACCAAGTTATTAGTAGATGTTTTTATGGGTGAATAAGTTAACTGCTGTAATTTAAAAGATGGTTAAAGGACTTATAGGGAACATGTTTGCCCCGTCTTGTGTACCTTTTGTTCTTTTGGGGTTATCCTGGATTGCCTTACTCGGAATGGAAGAACACGGATCATGCGGTCATGTTGAAATCAATTAATGAAGCAAAAGCTTCTGTTAAAACTCTTACTAGATACTTCTGTGTAGCATCAACCATCATATTGAGGTTTCTTGTCTTAAACATTATCTGCACGTTATATACCTTAACCCACCCACCTAAAACTCTACAGATGGGTCCGAGGTAGCCTAGTAGTAGTGCGTTGGTCTTCGGACTGGGGATGTTCAGTTCGAATCCCCGGTGAAAGCATTATACTTATTCGTGTCTATGCCGGATATGGACATGTTAAACCAGTAGACTGGAAAGTCCATTAATAAGGTCAGTGGGTGAGAGAAAGAACGAGCCCTCCAGATGCCACCCATGGTAGTGTTCCCTATAACTAAGGTGGCACTTGTCTAAAGTCGAACTCCGACCCTCCTGATGCCATTATAAACCGGAGCTGTATTCCTCTGCCCGCAGTCGAAACCTGGTCTGGCATGTTCTGAGCAGGAAGCATGAGTCACAACAACAACTCTATACAGACAACTACCAATGGACTTTCTTTAACAGCCTCTGAATCTTTATTTAAACTTTCTCTGTGGGCTTACGATTTCCTACGGTTGCCAGAAATCAAAGACCAGACAAATAACATACTAACACTAACTAGTTCTAATAGTTAAACAGTCGAGCATGGTTTAAGAATTGTTACTTTGTCCAGGAAAACGAAGTATGTCTGCAAAAGGATATGTTCTAAGTACATTCAGTTCTTGTTCGTTTGGAATTTATACACTGAGTTGACTCATTAGGAAATAAAGTAAGGTTGAAAAGTGAATCGATGTAGTTATATTGCTCAGAGGATCATGCAATAAATAAATTTTCAACAGACACAAAATCCGGTTCAAAATTATCTAA
Source organism: Dolomedes plantarius (assembly GCA_907164885.2). NCBI lineage: Eukaryota > Metazoa > Arthropoda > Arachnida > Araneae > Dolomedidae > Dolomedes > Dolomedes plantarius. Next base: position 153,664,359 of record OU015495.1, read on the forward strand.
ATGGTCGGCTGCTCTCATTTATCTGAGTTTGCAGTTGGGCAAAATCAAAGATCAAAGCGTTTTTGATCGAAGTATGATCGTTTAAAGATATAGTGTTACCATCATCACAAAACCCTTCAACTGTTTGGATTTAGCCGTTACACAAAGGTGACTCAAAATCTTCCTTCATGGATGAATCTCGAAACGTTTTTGACTTTCCGCACTCCACTGTTCTTTTGAAAATTTAACGTTCAAGAAAATGAAGAAATTAGAAACATATCTTATGCATTATAAGAGTTTAAGAATCGTAACTTAAAAAGACAAAAAAATCAAAGTCTTTTACACTGAAAACTACAAAATAACAATAAATTTTTGTTAAAAATCCTCACCTTTTAGTTTTAGCTTTACCGCAGTTTAGTATTTAAAAAAAACTTATCTTTCATTACGTGAAGTATTTCAAAGTTTGTATTTCATAGACATGTTGAAAAGAAAAATAAAGACTTTTCGAAAGATATTGTTGAAATTCAGATATTTAAACTTTTTCAATATCAATGAATTTATGACTGGAACATTTCTATTAAATTTGTTTACGGACAGATTAATTTTTGTAACAGTACACATGGGTGTAGATCTTTTAAAAAAAAAAAGAACAGAAAAAGAGGTGGCTCGTTTGTTAACCCCCTACTTGAGCCCATCTATATATAGTGTCCCTCAACTGACGAATTCCAGGCCTTATTTATGTAAAACTCAATAGCTGCATTCATCGGTGAAATCTGATATGACAAGGAATGTCTTTTCAGGCTGAAAGATAACAGAAATCGACAGTGAGATCTGTGATTGAAATTCAATCTGCTGAAGGTTGTTAAAACAGAAAAAAAATAGCAAACGGTTTTCATTGCCTCTATACAATAAATAGATCGCTTGTGTTAGTTCTTTTTTTTTCATTTTTAGATCACTTGACGTGTAGATCTTCATATCATATAATGTTTCATATTTATGATGTTATTGATTTATTTTTCAATATTTATTCCATTAGATTTATTTAGACTGCTGAAAAGTTCAAAATTTATGGACAGCGTCACATTCAACTTAACTTGAAATAAATTAAAACTTAATAGATGTTAAGTTAAAATCAGAAAATTGTAGAAAACTTTTAAGAAAGTTAGTTTTTTTTTCCGCCTTTTCAAACTGTGAAACTGAAGATTCCGATTATGTCTTTAGCCTTAATATAGTTTTTAACAATGATATGATCCAAAATTCGATGTATATTTTGGATAAATATGTAACAAAATTTATTAGAAGAACAGAGTTGAAGACAGGTGAATTATTGTATTCAAATATAAAATAAAAAATTACTTAATTAAAATATTATCATTAATTATTTTAATTTATGAAAGCCCAGAAGTGATTTAAAATGTGAATAGCTTATCAAAAAAATTTAATTTAAAAAAGATACATAAGTAAATCAGGCAAAAGAATTAAACTTAAAAACATTATTATTTATTTCTTTAAATACAAATAATTTCTAATATTTACAAAGTAATTTTTAATGTAAGCAATCAAAAAATGTGGGAAAAAAATCAAAAATTGTTCAATATATAAAAATGAATTCTAGAAAGAACAAAAAAGGAATAAAAACAATTATTGTCCATTAATTAAAAAAAAAAGAATTCTTCTCCCACTGAGTGGAGGAAAGAAGTTTATTCAACGTGAGACGATTTCTGGCTGAATTAATTATATTGCTGGCTTGAGAAAAAATTCTTCCAGATGGCACTGATGATGAAGTCGCAGCCAAATATAGCTTGGCAACCCCTCACAGTTCCGGGTACAATCCAATTGATTTACTCCAAAAATAAAGCGGACACTTGTTGATGTCAGCTTCTGCTGGGGATCGCAAATAAAAGGCAAGCTCCGATGCTTCCAAGTTTTCTGAACCGTTTTGGAGTGTTCACGAAAGAAAGATGATTCAGATCCTTCTCCATTGTGAGAATCGGAATTGTGTCCACTTTTCGGTGAATGGCCGCTTTTCAAAATTCCTTTCAATTCTTGAATTGCTTTGGTGGTAGTCTCAGGGTCCCTGAGGTATAATGTCTTCCATCGGGGGTCCAATAACGTACTTACGGCCAGTGCTATTACATTCTCAACCATGAGTCGTTTTTTGCCGCTTCCAAGATTCCTTCCTTCAGATTGAGGCCAAAATTGGACGTAGGTGACATCTTGGAAATTTTATTTTCTACCATGGTTGCTTCTGGAATCGCGATACTGATTGTGGGGTATTTATCTCCTGATAACTGTTTTGTGGCTTTTAGAAGAGGCTCAAGAAGCTGGATAATTTCCTGCAAATCTGGGTTCTCTGCAGCTGTTGTCATGCTTGGTGCCGGTGTGGGTCGGTGGATGATGTTGTTGAGTGTTGAGCTGAGGCTTAGAAAACCCTTGATCATTTCGTATGTAGTTTTCCCCCGTGTTTCCACACTCTGCATGAGTTTCAGATTACTTTCTGCTCTCAATTCATATGAATCCCGAACACTGTGTTTGCACCAGGTCACCACTTTCTTCATCTTTCCATTTAGTGGCACGAGCCCTGGTACGGCTTCAATTGAACGGTAAGCAACCAAGTTGAGGAGATGGGCAAAACATATTACATGTTTTTTTCAATTCCTACTATTAGTTCACACTCTCTCTATATATATCTTGTTCAAATTTTCAATCGTTAATAAAAGTACTTTTTATTCATCGACTCAAGTTCAAATACATTTTTTTAAACTTGTAGTGGATGACACTTGATGTTAATACAGTTTTCAAATATTAATTCATTAATTAAATTTAATTAAACAATTTTAATTTTAGACCTAGAGCGTCTCTTGCTCTTGAATAGTAATTTCCCTCTTGTTACTGTGTAAACGGTAGCACTGCGGTATCGTGGGCTTCTCCCGTCCTGTAGGTTGCGAGATCGAATCCCAAACCTGACAAACTTTTTCTCTCTCTTTCCCCCCCTCCTAATCTCGCACAGTAGGCAAGGTTCTGGCAGGCAATCCTTTTTTTCAATTCCTACTATTAGTTCACACTCAAATTTTTCTTTGTTGACCTAAGTAGGAATTGACTTTAAAAATTTTTTTTTATATATTACTTGTTTTCTACCAAAAGCAATTTACACGGCTTTAACCATATTCGATCCTCTATCAGTGACCACTGAATTTAGTTTTTTCTTTTTTCAAACCCCACTACTGCAGGATATGAAGGATTCTTGAAGAAATGTAATCTCCAGTATGGCTCTGGTCCATTTCAAAGACTCCAATGGTGCAGGAAGCTAGTTTTTCAATTCCTACTATTAGTTCACTCTCTCTATATATATCTTGTTCAAATTTTCAATCGTTAATAAAAGTACTTTTCATTCATCCACTCAAGTTCAAATACATTTTTTAAAACTTGTAGTGTATGACACTTGATGTTAATACAGTTTTTTCAAATATTAATTCATTAATTAAATTTAATTAATCAATTTTATTTTTAGACCTAGAGCGTCTCTTTCTCTTGAATAGTAATTTCCCTCTTGTTACTGTGTAAACGGTAGCACTGCGGTATCGCGGGCTTGTTCCGTCCTGTAGGTTGCGAGATCGAATCCCCAACAAGACAAACTTTTTCTCTCTCTTTCCCCCCCTCCTATCTCGCACAGTAGGCAAGGTTCTGGCAGGCAATCCTTTTTCTCAATTCCTACTATTAGTTCACACTCAAATTTTTCTTTGTTGACCTAAGTAGGAATTGACTTTAAAAAAATTTTTTTTATATATTACTTGTTCATTTTCCAAATAATGGACTGTGACGTACAAAAACTTCTTGTCTGAAGGGTTTTTCTGTCCAGAAACCTGTTATCCCCAGTATCGCTTTCCAATTTGTTTACATACACTCAGTGTTGCCATTGCTTCACCCAAACTAGGATTTCTTTCTTTCTCTAAATAGAAACTTTTTAATTTGATAAAATATTGTTTATTGAAATGTTATTTCCTTATTGAATTAAGATCATTTTTTATCGTACTATTACCATATATATATATATATTATTTTACTATACAATCATTCCTCCGAATACGATTGACTGCATAGTGAAAGGCGAATGTGTTATCAATATTTTGAAATATCGATGTTTTTGTGCCGATGTATTATTGATATCGATATTAATAGCCGATATTATTATCGATACTCATATCGATATTTTGCTTTCGATATCCCATCCCTAATTCGTGCCCTCCCAAAAGTTAGAAGCACGCTACGCCTATGCTCCCATCAGGTCATATTCAGCATCATCATGTCAAACTACAGGAACTTGTCTCCGACTAGTCTCCGACTAGTCTCCGACAGCGCAATCGGCTCTCTACGGTCAGAGCTCGGGGATTAGCAAGCGAAATCTGTCCCCCTTTTCTCTCATTGGACAGTGGGCTACCTTTATCTTAACAGTTCCTGCCCCAACTGGTCCCTTATTTCACTGCTCATGGTCACAGTATACCAAGTACCACCCCACCATAATTTTCGCTTGGGATACCACTTTGACAATTATTTGAAAGTTTTATTGTGGGCCATAAAATAACATAACCATGTATCTTACAACATTTATAGTCTTTTCATCGCTATCAATGGCCACATAGACAGTTTTTCTTTTACGTCACCTTAGTGTTCCCCAAGTCTTTATTTATTTTTTGCCTCTGGAGTGGTTATAAGAGTTTTATTATTAACAGTCTCTCGATCCCACACCGAGGTGAATTATAACATCCAGCATTTCTACGAATGGATTTCGCACCCAGTCCAGCATTTGGTCTCAATTTTGGAAAAATCAAGCTGTGGTAACGCGCTTCAGTATGCAGCTGAATGAGATCTTACTGAAAAATATCTCCTCGTAGATTTGGAAGGGCCACAGACAGAAGGAAAAACATGACAGGGAAGGAATAACTTGATCAATTTAATTCAAAAAGTCTTTGTACAACTGCAATTATATGTCAGTGAGAGGTTCATACTATAAATAAAACCTTAACTCCCGATGCTTAAGGTGAAGCTCGAAAATTTATTTTTAATGTCATTGAAAGCGGAAGATCTACTCTTCTCGGGGATATAACGCCCTTAAGAAATACGCATCACTGATTTTTCAACAAGGGCAATGATCTGAATTTCAAATTAGAACATGAATGTAGTCAAAATCTTGAGAAACCTTAAATTACCTCTTTAGTCCCGTATTTCCTGTCGGAGCTAAGATATCAGAGATTTAAGTGCTACATAGTCTTATACTGGATCAAAGGATACACTTTATTGAAATTTTTTTCCACGCCTCTCTGATGTTGATAAAGCGGTAAATATTAAAAGTTAGTTGCTTTACTCTGAATTGGTACAATAATTCAAAAATAACCGCTGAAAACTCCAACGAAAATGAGTTAAAATGTGGAAAATTAATATAGACCAAAAAATATAAATTAAATCGAAAGGGTAGATTTTTCTTTATTTCAGAAAGTTTTGAACATCCTTTAATGACGCTAATTTCATCTGTAGGGTACACAGAAGTCGAAAAGTTTTAGGAGGCGGAATGCGACAGGCCGGTGTCCTTGCAGCTGCTGGACTGGTGGCGTTAGATTCGGCCGCGGAGAGAATAAGAGTAGATCACCAACGAGCCAAAAAGTTAGCACAAGGTAAGAGATGTCAAATGTTTCAGTCAGTTGTGCAGTTTTCTGATTGTCAGATCATTTAATTCCCTCTTTTATCCACGCCTAGAAGTAGTTCAGTATAGTGTTGAGTAACAATACATTAAGTTGAATATTGGTCATTCAGTGAAATAAATCCAAGCTTCGGAACTAGAAACGTGATTGTGGGGGAGGGGGGCTTGTATCACTGGGATACAAGCTACTAAATGAAGTCTTACATGGGGTGTTTGACTGGCAAAGAACTTAATGAAATCCCATTCCACGAATGAAAAGGCCAAAGGATAAAATGCTGTTATGCCTTTCAAAGGTTTTCTGGAAAACAAAGCTGTGCATCCAGGGCCCTATTATGAACGCTGGGGGCTCCTGGGCAGATGCTATTTGAGGGCCCCCCCCTACGAATATTTATAAAAATAAGAACTATCCATGGGCTATACATACTATTAGAAGTACTAGGTGCATACACCAAGGGGGTTTTGGGGGCCCCTAGCATCAGGGGGCCCTGGGCAATGTCCTTAGTTGCCCATGCGATAAAAAGGCCCTGTGTGCATCTCAGAAATCATGCTCGTCCGATGTAGTAACGTCCACATCGTTTGAATCTTACACCTAAGATTAATTGTCTGTCCATTTCTTTCCAGGCTATTCAGCTGTACATGCACGGCATAGCGATGTAAATAACCATACAAACGGTTTAAAAATATATCATTTCAAATACTAAATGAAAATTTTTTAATGCAACCCTAAATGTCTGTACCGTTTTGGAGGCTTCGACTATTACATGATATCACATTTTAACCTATGAGATAGATTTGCCATATTGCAGTAACTATGCTTCAGTTTTCTTTAGGTGGGAATGCAACTCCTAATGTACCCTGACTGCCCCCCCCCCAAAAAAAAAAAAATAAAGTCGCAATGTAGATTTGCACATGCAAATAGTTAAAAAAGAATGATTGGTTAAGCATTTTGTTAATTTGCATAATCTTGTGTGCCAAGCAACCTTCAAATAGTGCTGATTCAGGGTGCAGTAGATCATTTTGAAGCAAGCATGAGTGTTAACGTTACATGTGGTCGCGGAAAAGATGTTTCAGATTTCAAAGGAGGCCAAATTATTGGCCTGCATCAAGGGCAGAAATGTTGTAAAGAGATCAATGAAATAACTGGTACAGGTTTGCGAACTCTTCAAAGTATTATTAAATCTTGGGAAGACGGCGAACTATCAATGATTTCGGAGAATCTGTGGTTGAAAATCAATCCTATTTGATCGTGACCGAAGATCTCTAAAGCGATTAATGAAGTAAAATCGCAAGAAGTCCACCTTGGAACTAACATAAACGTTCAATACTGGGAGTAAGACCATTTCCAGTCGCACAGTGTGATGGGAACTCAAAGAATTAGGTTTGAACAGTTGTGTTGCAACAAGGAAACCCCTTGTTAGTGACATCAACAGAAAAAAAAGACTCCAATTTGCCAACGAACATAAAATTGGACTGTTGAGCAGTGGAGAAAGATCATGTGGTCCGATGAGTCCAGATTTACCCTCTTTCAAGACTATGGACGCATTAGAGGAAGGAGGGAGGCTCACGAAGCAATGGACCCTTACTGCATTGTGCGAACTGTTCAAGCCTCATGAGGAAGTGTTATGATCTGGGGGTGTTTCTGTTCGGCTGGACTAGGTGCAGCAACACTATGTAGCAACAAAATGAAGTCTGCTGATTATGTGCAAGTACTGAATGATCATGTGATTCCCTCTATGGATTTTTCCTTCCCAGAAAGCGAAGGTGTGTTTCAAGATGACAATGCCAGAATTCTTCGATCCAAGACATTAAAAGTTTGGTTCCAGGAGCACAAGTCATCATTCGCTCACTTGAATTAGCCACCGTAAAGTCCTGATCTCAATCCAATTGAGAACATGTGTGATGTACTGGGGAGAGATCTAAACAATAGTTCTACCCTCCCTTCATCCACCAAAGAACTTGGCGAATTTTTGGATGAAATTGTGGTCAAAAATAAGTGTGGATACTGTGTCTACGCTTATTGAACCATTGCCAAGACGGATGCGTTCTGTAATTCGAGGAAAAGGTGGACCAGCAAAATATTGAGCAGTGCGCCTTTTTTTTCGCCAGTCAGTGTACGAACTTTGTAAATGTCCAGGAAAGTATATAAGTTTATTTTAAAGATTCAATTATTTTCTAATTCTTAAATTGTCATACTTGGTTATGCCACCCACAAAGTATAGTAATTAAAGACACGATTCCGTACATTGGACTCTGCTGCGAATCCCGGCAAAGGCATGGACGTTCTTGTGTTGTTTCCTCATAAGGAGTAGAGTTTGTTCCGTTGTGATGTGCTCTTACAATATAGTAGAGAAAGTAAATCGACTGTATAAGGGTGATGTCCTTAGGACGAAGTGCATGCCTTTTGGAAAAAAAATGACTTTGGTGATAAATCTTTTTTCTTTCTTTTTTCAGACATTTATAACCTAAAGAGTGAATTGATCACCGTTAATCCAGATGAAGTGCAATCAAACATGTTATTACTTTGTTTTCCCTCAGACCGTTTGAATTCAGCACAATTTGTTGAAAGAATGGCAGAAGTAAGTATTTTTCCCATATTATTCTGAGTTTGGCTGAAACGCAATCATGAGTCTATGAGGTTATATTTGGTGGGAGAAGGTATGAGCCCACCAGATGTCGCCTATGGGATTGCTCGGTCTAAACTGTGGTGGCAGCCTATTCACCGGCAGGGATTCAATCTCGGAAGGCCTTAGTTGTTATGTCGAAACCCTGATTGGTGCATTGGAAATTGGAAACACAATTATGAACTCAGAGTGACGGAGAAGTATTTAATATAAGACAGAAGAAGAATTTAATTCTGAAGTGACAAATGTAAGTTAACATTAGTCACTTCCGAATTCCATCTTGCCATTGCAGACCATAATAAAATAAAAACAAACAACGTCGAGCACACACACACGCAAGAAAAAAAGAAACTTTTATAAGAATTATAAAGCTTCAAGCGTTAGATCCGCGTGGAGCAGGGAATATCGCGTTGGACTTCTGATCCAAAATTCCCGTGTTCGAATCCTGATATTTTGCGATATTTTTCAATTAGATATATAAAATCTGTAATCGATTTAATAAAAAGGATTTACAATGTATCGCTTAGAAAATTAAATGATCCTTGCTCATTCTTTTGAACTATGGAAAAGGCATTTAAAATACTTGTTAAATACAATAGTTAAAAAACATAGGACTTATCCAAATAAACGGTTCTGTTTATCCGTAACTGCATAGCAACTACGAAAACTTTTCTTCCTGGTCTTAATAAAGTATATCCAAAAGTCCGTCAATTAAAAAAAAAATGTGTGCAGTTTTTTAATGTGACTGCAATTGATTTTAAATTTTTCTTAAATATTTCTTTGTATTTTAATAATTAAAGAAGAAATTTTTCAGATAAAAAAGAAAAGAAAAAGATACGCATTTTAATGTTAAGAGCTTTACGCCGATTTATCTCAACTGATTTTAATTTTTCGAAAATGTAGATATAATAAGCACCTTAAAGCAACTTACTTCAGTCTTATTTTACCAATTGGGAAAAATTCCATGGTTTTAAAAATTGTTTGTCAGTGATGTTTAAAAAATTAAAATTAGCCCTCATTATTTTATTTTATTTTCTCTGATTGGTTGGTTGGTTAATAGGGCACTTCGGTCATCTTTTTCTACAAAAGAAATCAAGTGACCAATATCATTGTATAAACCTCTGTAAACACATAGAAAATATATATATATTTCCAGAATGTTAAAAAGTTGCTTCACATTTTTTTAACCTTTATGTAAATATTTCTGTATATTATTAGGCTTACTTAACGGAAATCTTTAGCGAGTAAACAGAACTTCTCGGCTATGAAAGGTGGATATTCATTTTATTCATACGGTACAACTGAATCATAAAAGAAGAAATAAAAACAAACTAACATCCAAACGTTATTAAAATTAAAATGGTTAAACATATGTCAGTGAGCATTTAAAAAAAAAAATGGACAAAGAAGTGACAGTGATGTGTCCCTTGCAGAGACATACAATGGAGGCAAAAAATGTTCGCACATAGAGAATTTTCGATATACCTGCAACATAATAAAATTCCCAACAAAATTAAACAACAAAAAACAGGTTTTTCAATCTTCCAAAAAATATCTGTTGAAGGGAAAAAAATGTGAATTAATGTTTGATTTATAACAGAAGAAATAACATTTTATGCGAGCCGCACACTGAAGAAACTGGTTTTGTGAAATCAGTTTCATGAAACGTTTTTCTTGAAAGTAGTTTCACGCGAGGTCGCACACTGGGTAAAGTATAATTTTCAATATCTAAGATGTCACCAAATGACGAGGATGAATTCATGCCTTGCTGCTGGCAACAAAATAAGAAAAGAAAACGAAAGTACTGGATTCATCCATTTATAAGCTATAAAACAGACGACGCGAAACTATAGTTGCTTGAAGCCATACAAGTTTCAAGAGACGATGATTTCGCCACCATGTGCAGCTATGATTTCAGGAAACTCAGCATACGCATCTCTGTGTTTTTAATTGGAATAGTTTCGTCTAGCTCGAGTTTCTCGTTTCATGAAACCAGTTTTTTCAGTGTACCGCGCGCCTTAGAACAAAAAGTATTTGCTCATGTTTTCAGCTACTTACATAAATTATTAGTACTTGCTATGAAATCCATTGGCATTTATACTGGCTTGGAGTCTTTTTTTTTCATTTAATAAACTAGTTTTTGAGTTGCTTATTTAGCTATTTTGTCCCATCCACTTTTGATTATTGATTCTAGCTTAACTGTACTAGTAATGTGATGCTTTCGCACTTTTAAGTCTATAACGTGTCATAAATTTTCAATAACATTAATATCAGGAAGCTGGGAAGGTATAATTAATCTTCTTTTCACTTTATATAGCAGCTCTTTTCGAGTAATATGAGCAGTATGTTTTGTATAATAATCCTCCAGGTAATTATAAGTGTTTTCAATTTCCAGGATTTGGGCTTTAGGCCTTCAATTGTGCCGCAAAATGTCAGTATACTATCTTGTATAAATATTAATATTATATTTTCCATAATAAAGTTATCAAGACCAGAACAGGGCATGCACAGTATTTAACCGTAAATGAAATATTCTTAGGTATCAACCCCACTTTCTGTACTCTTTCCTACTTTCGTATTTTATTCTGATCATTGAAGTTTTGTGCATTGCTTTATTATCCTATAATGGAGGGCCCGGCCCATGTTCTTTAGTTCCCACTTTTCTTCCTAAAGATTTTTGGTATCAACTCCGTATCAGGACGAAACCAAATTGTTCTAAGACCATCTGAGCCAAGAAGGTCGAATTCGCTCTCATCAGTAAATAATTATCTTTTCCGAACAGAAAGAAGAGCAAGCCAGCTCTTCCTTCTGTTATATTCACTAATATTTCGTCTTTTCCTCGGTACTCTAAAGTGATAATAAGATTTTTTAAAGCATTTCGAATGGTGAACAAGTTTAGCTGTTGATCCAGCAATGATTTCAGCACATATTTGGACATCCGTACATGCAGTTTTCTGTTACTCTTGACTGCCTATTTGCAATTTGAAGTTTAAGCAATGTTACAAACCTGTTCGGAACAAAATTAAAAGTTGCTATACATTTTTTTTTTAAATTTAAGATGTTTTAGATCTGCATCTTGAGATTCAATTCTTTAAAATCTTTAGCTATCTATTGTATGATGTTTGGACTTCCGAAAAATTAGCGGTATAGAACAATAGTGATAACAATAGTGATATATATTTGTAATGATGCATGCTAAATAAAGATACACGAGGGCATTGTTTGCACATATTTTCATTCATCTCTTATAATTTCCTCCAGGTGACAGAGAAGGATGAAGAAAAAGTGGTTGTGAAAGCTTGTACGTGGTCTAGAAACAGAGTTCGTTGTGTACTGCATTCGGATCTCACTCAAGAGGGTCTGGACAGCGCCTTCCGTAAAATCCGCAGCATCGCGGCATGAAAATTCAAGATTCTACAAGATGTTTCGTACTTCAGTTAATCACCAAGTCGCATACAACACAAAAGCAAAGAAGAAAATGCAATATAAAATGTAATTACAGTATTTTCCTGAATCTTATTTTTCTTCCAATGAGCATCTCAGTTGATCTCTCAAGGATAATTTTTTCTGGTATTTTTACCCATTCTTGTTTTTAAAATAATATTTTACTTTTGCCACTCTTTAATGCCCAATTGAAGATCTTTTTCTATATTTCTTGGCATTTCCTTCAGAAAATACTGAATCATCACTGTACCATAAAAAAAAAAACAATATTTTAAGCACACATTTATCTGATTGGCAACAATATCTTGATGCTCAGATTCAGATGTACGTAAGAAAGAGAAAAAGAGACTAACCTGTTTTGGAAAAAATTATGAATAGACGAAATTGTAAAACCAAGTTAATGTTTAAAATTTGTGCCGTGATTCTGTATAACAAACAATAAAGATATTAAACTGTTTTATGAAATAAATTTGTTTGTGTTTGGTTAATATACGTAAGTGTTACGTTATACTCTTTTTTGAAAGTAGTATAATGTAAGTATACTCTATAGAATATAATGAAATAAATTTGTTTGTGTTTCGTTAATATACGTAAGTGTTACGTTATACTTTTTTTTTACAGTAGTATAACGTAAGTATACTCTATAGAGTATAATGAAATAAATTTGTTTGTGTTTCGTTAAGATACGTCAGTATTACGTTATACTCTTTTATACTATTTTTTAAAGTAGTATAACGTAAGTATACCCTATAGAGTAAAATGAAATAACTTGGTTAGTGTTTCCTCTAGATACGTAAGTGTTACGTTATACTCTTTTATGAAAAGGGGAAAAAAAACTATTTTCCCCTAACTCTAAATTTTAAACATCTTGTACAATAAAAAAGAGCTTATAAAAGTTCCGAAGTAGATGGATAACCTTCCATAAACTGTTCATCAAATAAACAGTTAATTTGCTGGATAAATATTTTCGGTACACAGAACATTATTACTAAAATGAGGCGATGAAAGGCAAAGTGGTGTAAGTCAAGTGGAGTTAGGTCCAAAGCGTTTTACTGCAAAAACTACAAAAAAATTCCACTATAAATTGAACAAATTAAAATTCATAATAATTATTATAATATTGCAAATAATTATTATTTGCAATTCCACTATAAATTGAACATGGAGATTGCATTTTTTCCCTCAAATAAAAAAAGTTGAAAATGTGACTTACATCAGTTTGCCTTTCCCCGCCTCAAATATTGAATCTGGCTAAGGATTTTCTGATAGTTTTCTTCGTGCATGCTGATTTTACAGACTCCATTAAGTCGCATTTGCCTGACGATAAATGTGTGGAATGACACATTTATCGACAAATGAACAGAGAGGTGAACGTCACCTTCAAATGAGACTTACTGGAATTATTTCATCTATCAAAAATCTGAATTTAAGGGTTACTGCTACGCCATATTGCGTTGCCTAATACGTTACTGTCGATTTACATATTGATTCATGTTAGCAATTCACAGCGAAAGTCGCGACAATATCATTCAAATTATACGCAATCGAAATTCTTATTGGTCCATTACTTTCGACATCGACTAGCGAAGTTATGAGACATATTTATATTCACTAGACTACTGCGTTTTATGAACTTCAATAATTTTACTGTTATTTTGATTGCACGATTTCAGGCATAAGCAATGCAGGTGGTGGACTACACATTTCTTTTGAAAAGGGTACTACATTTTTGGTTTTACCATGTATAAGTAATGTTGGTGTTCAATTATTAATTTCCCAACTATGATGAGAATTTTTTTCGAAAATGAAAATTGTCTCTTTATCAGATTAGCTTTGTCGCGGTACATACGTTGTCTAGTTTTCACTGAAAATTGTTTATCGTGAGGATTGTGATTAAGATTATGCATATCGGGTAAGGACGTCACTATCAGTTGAACTCTCCAGAAAACGATGATAAAGAGAGACTGATCGCTCATTCTTCCCCATTTGTCCCTTCACTCGCCCAAAGAAAGGAGAGGGTACCGTGGTCTTGTCCTCAAGAAGTCGAGCGTTATAAGGATGGTCCGAGAAGTCGATCTGCGAAGCGATACTGTGACAAAACCAACCGACGCTATGCGGAAGGCCATGGCGGTGGCTGTGGTGGGAGATGATGTTTACAAAGAGGACCCAACACTCAACGGTAAGAGATGATGTACGTCGGTTTGTTGTTTCTTGTGTCCCTCTGCTGGCCCTACGAGACCCCAGTCCAGTGTTTATATGATATGAGAGGAAATTGAAGCATACACAAAAGAAATTTTTCTTAATCGATAAACGAAATTCGGAGAACTTTACTCGGAGAAATTAAATTCTGTAATATCAGTTAAAATATTTAAACCCACAATGTTTCACGTATGTTTAACTAAACTGGAATACCCATAATAACTTTTCTGAAATATTATTTTTACTGATTTCAACAATATTTGTTGTAAAAATAAAATCAGGGTTCTTCTTTAAATTAAAATTTGAAAGTTTTATTTTTAACATCAACTCTTAGGATAAACCTGTTTAGATATATTTTAAACATCAACGAACTTGTTTCTTATACGAGGGTCATTCTAAAAGTAAAGAACGTTTTGATCTGACCAGCCGCGTAATTCTCCCACCACCACCCGCTGCCGTGAAATTTACTTACCAAATCTTTCCCGCCAGTTTGACGCTAACAGCGAGCAGCTGCGGTCATTTACTGTTTATTTATGCGATTTTAAAATGTGTGACAAAATTAAGGATCCCGCCAAGTGTGAGGTTCGTAGCGTAATACGCTTCCTGAATGCAAAAACACGTTCGCCCTATTGAAATTTACAGACAGATAACTGAAGTTTATGGAAAATGTTATGAATGAAGCCTCAGTTCAAAAATGGTGCATTATTTTTAAATGCCTACTGCCTTCACCGACTACACCGTGCCATTCAAAACAAACGTCGCGGATTGTTGTCCAGCGGCATTGTGTTTCTTCGCTCGTCCGTATGCTGCTGCGAAGGAATTTGCGTCAGCAATTTAACTGGGAAGTTTTTGAACATCCCACCTTATAGCCCGGACTTGGCCCCCAGTGATTACTTTCTTTTTTTTCCAAATTGAAGGATTATTTCGGTGTAAACCACTATGGAAATGATGACGAACTGAAAGTGGAAGTTAGTGACTGGTTCAAAAACTTGGCGGCAAGTGAGTATGCAGAAGGCATAGAAAAGATGGTACAGCGCTTTGACAAATGGTTCAATTTGAACGGCGACTACGTAGAAAAGTAGGTAAGATATCAAAATGTGTTGTACAATAAGTTTTCTTTCATTATCTTGAATAAAAATGACTAAAGAAACAAACGTTCTTTACTTTTAGAATGACCCTCGTACATATATTATAGAATACATTAAATATTGCCAAACGAAAAAAAAAAACTTCATAGAAACAATCTATATATTATATAAAGGAAGAAGTCCTGAATTATACATCTATACACGTACCAACGCCCAGCAAAAACTATTGGAGATACAGATATCAAATTTTAGGAGCATATTCTTTTTGTACTGAAGGCGTCATTTAAGAGGCTATTTTTCAAAATTCGCCCACCAAGGGAGGGAGAGGGGGGGGGGAACGTGTTTTTTACATATAACTTCATATCTCAAAGAAAGAAACAGATATCCATAAGATTCTTGCTTTAAAATGAAAGGAACACTAATACCTTAAAAACCAATTTCAGGATTTTTCCAAATTCGACCCCCAAGGGGGGAGAGAGGCTAAACTTGTTTTTACGTGCTTTTCACATATTCCTTCATATCTCAAAGAAAGAAACACATATCCATAAAATTCTTTGTTTAAAATGAAAGGAACACGAATACCTAAAAACTGATTTCGGGATTTTTCAAAATTCGGCCGCCAAGAGGGGGAAGGGGGGCAAAACGTGTTTTGTACACATTCCCTTATATCTCAAAGAAAGAAACAGATATCCGTAAGATTCTTGCTTTAAAATGTAACAAACACAATTAAATGTAACAAATACGATCAATGCCACGATTTTTCGACATTCGCTTTAGATTTTGTAAAATGAAAAATTAAAACTGAATATACGGGGGAAAGGGGGGGGGAGAGATTTTTTCCATAAATATGACAAACTCTAAATGACAGAGATTTTCGATTAGGGTTACAAAGGTTGCCTAAAAACAAAATTTATAATTTTTTAAAATTCTCCCCTCTCTCCCCCCCCCATTAAAAATTTGTAAAGATATGTCAGGAAAATCAAATATCGTAATATTTCATGAAGAAAAAAAAAATCCTTTTTTAGAAAGTTTTTTGTATGCACACTCTTTTGTATGGTCACGTAATCGCCAGATGTCCAGCTCGGGTTAACTCCATTCATTTTTATTATCCCGGGCAACGCCAGGTAATTCTTTGTTTATGAAACCGGCGATTTTCACAGAGGTTTACGGGGACTCCCTCTTTCTCCTCGAAGGGCCGGGATCCAGTGGAATATCAAAATTGAAAGAAATATTTTAAGGCTGACATCAGCATGGGGGGAGGGGTGATTATAATATGCTGATGGGTTGCTGACCAGTGGGGAGGGGTATCGATTGGCATAAAATACAAGTTTGCATAATATACAAGTAAGCCTTATTAAGGTTATACCCGTGCAACGTCGGGTATATAAAGCTAGTACAGAATAAAGAAACCGTCTCTATATAGTAACCCTCGCTCTTGGTTCATTTACCAAGTAAAATAGCAAAGTTGTGTCCTCTTTAATATTCAAATCTTTAACAATACTTTCAGAGCTAGAACGACGAATAGCTGAGCTCCTGGGAAAAGAGGCTGCACTCTTTGTTCCCTCTGGAACAATGGGTAATCTTGTCTCAGGTAAGAAATCCCTTTGTTTTAAAAAAATTCAGAATAAGCTATCATTTTTGTTCATAATTTCTATGGAAAAATACATGCATCCTATTTGAAAGAGCATTCAAATTACATCTGCAACAGTAACAATATGTAAATTATCATGACATTTGGTTAAATTGCAGGAATAAATCAAACGTTTCGGACAAGTAGAGTTTGTAAAAGTAAGATGATTATATTCCAGCGAATTATATAGACGAGAATGTATTTTCATGCATTAATTCAATATAAATCTCATCAAATATTTTGGTTTTTCTATTTCAGAATTTATTTCTTTAGAATACCACACTTTTTTACCCTTTTAACTTATACAGAGAAATGGTTGTAAAAAGAATAAATAATTATTCTAAAAATGAGTTCCTCTTATTCTGGTAGCAAATTGAATTCAGAGGTTTTTAATATATTCCCTTTTTGATTTTATCGAAGCATCATAATGATACGCTTAACTTCTCTTCAAAGGTGTAATCTTTAGAATACCTGGCATCGGGCTGAGGAAGAAAACCATTAGATGTATCGAAAGACACTATCATTCCGATTCTGCCATTGTTCGCATTCTGCAGTTATTAGCACGAATCAAACATTTGATGAGATAAGGCAATCAGATTAACAATGTATCATAAAAAGATGTATCAGGTGCAATCCAAAGCTTTCTTGAACCCTCTAAGACATTTTTTAGACTTATTTTCTGTCTCTTTCTTTCACCCGGAAAAAAGAAGAAGAGGAAAAAAGTATCTGACAAATTATTCTATCTTCTAGCTTGATATTCAAAAGCGTCAACATTATACCTCCTGATACATTTCTGAACACCAAATTAACTATGGTATAATCTGTCACAAACACTTTTCTGTTTAAAAATATGTGACGAAAAAAATACGTCTCTAACGCCTAAGGGCTGTTTACATAGAATCCGTCAGCGTCGACATTACTCGTAGTGACATATTTTAAACCAATCACAGACCTTAACAATTTCTTTGTTAATCGTTTGGAAGTTTGTAATTGGTTAAATGTATTTCAATACAAGTACCGCTTACGCTAACGGATTCTATGTGAACAGGCCCTAAGAACTGTTCACACTAAATCCGAAGCGTTAGCTTAAATTTTTTTAACCAATCATAGAGCTGAGTGCAAAGACATCATCCGTCGATTCAATTTCAACGCTGACGAAAGAACACTTGATGCGTCGAACCAATCAACGGTCATTTCAAGAATCGCCTGCTATGGCAACCATATTTCAAAAGTCGTTTTTCGCACTGAAAAATACACCGATAAAAAACACCTGCGGCCGTCAGCCAATCAGATACGCTCGACGCTTTCAGTAACGCAAGCATGTGAGCAGGTTTTCTTCTCAGCGCTGTAACGTCCTCGGTGGATAATGAGACACACGAGAGACAATTATATTACACAGAGCTTGTATTAAACAAATACAAATTTACAGTATGTACAAGGCAGAGAGTCTAGGCTCCTCTGCATATGAGAGGTTCTATAGGAACCAAAATATCTTTTACATTAACAGAGCATTAACAGAGAATTAACAGAGATGTATCTCTCCACTCGTAAAATCGGGAGCCGAGAGAGGAATTTTCAAGCCCTCGGTCCGCACAGCGCCCTTTCGGCACCGTTTTCGACGGAAAGATCCGAGGCTCAATCAAAACAGCTACCCTCTCTGGTTGCTTCCCACGTACTGCTCTCCTTTTCTTTTCAGCCAGCTGGCCGGGGGAGGGGGCGCAGGAGCGACCCACGATGGTTTCTTGGAACCGGGCAGAATTCGTAAAGGGGTGGGCTTTTGCTTGGGTGGCCCTTTTTCCCCCGAAAAGGGCCAAGACGTAACAGCGCCAACGGAATCTTTGATGCTGACGCTGGCGGATTCAATGTGAATAGCTCTAAAGAGCGTTAAAAATTAAGGAAATTTTTTATGAACCCTAATGTGAGAGTTTATACCTAAAAAAACATATATTTAAAATCTGTTAGGTTCACGTATATTTTTAAAATGAACACGTGTAATGTGTGATCGAGTAAGGTATTTTTGCAAGTAACCCACATTGTGGGACTAGTTTATAAGTGATACAAAGGACCTAAAATTCAGTCGCGGTTGACCACTTTCTTCTTAATCCAGCCAGAGCTTCTTAACATACTGCTAGCACGGGCTGTTTTAGATGTACTATTAACACCATTTGTTGAGAACTGTAAACTCGTTGACTTAAGGTGGGTGTAAACCTTCCGAGGAACAACAAAAATTCAAAAACTGATTCACGAAAGAAACCTGTTGCAAACAAACAAAAACTTTTATGTTTTAAATATTTGATACTGTGAATTACAAAGAATTTACAGTACACACAACGTTTGTCAGAAACACAATGAACATAAAATAATTGCTTGCATTAAGTAAAAGTGTCTTAATGCTTGCATTAAGTTTAAAGAGTCTTTCTTGAAAGGGAACTAGTTTAAGTCTTTGATATTTGAGCGATCCTTTGTGAGTAGTCTTTTGTGAAAGGTTTCCCTTTGCTCAACCGATCAAGTTTCAAATCGACATGCCTGTAAAATATTAAAAGCACTTTCAGCCTTTTAGCCGTTTCTTTTTTGAAGAAGGAGCGTTGCCCGGAGAGTACCACTTGGAGGCAGGCTGTTTAACACTCTTCTTAACAGCGAGACCCTCCGCGCAGCATGATGGTGATATACTGGCGTGTTTCTCGCCTTTTTGATGGTATAAGAGGCACGATGTTTAGGTGGTTATACTTTAGAGTCCAACGTTGTTGGCTGTGAGAGAGGCAAGCAATGTATGAGCCTGATGTTGTCGGCTGTTGTAGAGAAGAATATGACTTTCAGCCTGGTGATATCGGCTGTGGTGAAGAGAAATAAATGAGCCTGATGTTGTCGGCTGTTATAGAGAAGAAGATGTCTCTCAACCTGGTGTTGTTGGCTGTAGTGAAAAGAAAGAAATAAGCCTGATGATATTGGCTCTTGTGGAGAAGATGACCTCAGCTTGGTGTTGTCGGCACCGGTAAAACATATGTAGACTAATAATTTCGAATTGCTCAGTGATAAAACTGACAGAATTGTGCAATGAGCAAAAATATTATAAGCCAGAAGTTGTAGAGAGATACAAAGTTCTGTAATGGGACAGTGATTTATTATACGTGTTATAAAAAAATGCTGTTTCAAAATTTCATTTTTTGAATAAGTGTTCAAAAAAAATTTTTTCCATGTAAGGAAATTTAGTTAGTCTTTTGTTCCAGACAAAATACAGCGGAAAACGAGACGCTTGATTCTTTTCTTAAGTTAAGTCGGGATCTCAACCGTTTGGAACTCAAATTTAGCTCTTTTTCAATTTCCATTTTCTTTTCTTTCGACTGGATGTTGCTACATAGATCCGAGGTCCCAGTAATGTCTTCGGTCTGGATATAGTCAAGACAGTCAGTTAAGAACCGGTTCATGAGTGAGTATCGACGCTTAGGAAGTTTAAGAGGTTTTTGATGAGCTTTCGGAGGTTTTCTGGGAGGTTTAGGAGGTCTGGCCATGTAATATTCATCGTTAGAACTTTGTGTGGCAGTTTCGTAAAAAAGATAGCTCTCATCTTCAGTAATATCCTGGTGAGCTTCCTTTACGATTTTCGTTTTCGTTTTCTTTTCTCCGATAAAAGTGTACAGATGGAAAATTAGAATTCCTGTAAGCAAAGAGCAGTATGCGTCCCACATATCGTACAAGAACACAGCAGTTATGAGAAATAGCATGGCGAATGATAGATTTGTGAATAACTCAAAATAAACTTCAAAATCAAATTCAACTCCAATAATATAATTAAAATTTAAAACACTTTCGTATAAAACAGCAGAAAATTCAACGAGTTTCTAGACGCTTAAACCGTCACAAACGAGCGTTCGGTTTAAAATGGCGATTTTAGAAAACTTCTCTTGCGTAGCAGTTATGTTGTAACAGTGTGGTGAAATACTGTTGACGGTTAAAAATGCAAAGAAATGTTCACTCTTATCATCCCAACAATGAGGAAACAATATCTGCTGAACAGTGCCTTCAGGATTCTGTTTCTTTTTGTCAATCACTAAATTTTTCATTTTGTATGTGCTCGCAACGTGGCCATTCTTAAATCCTTACTTTCTTATGCAAGAATGCGCTTACAAATTTTGTTTTGACAGCTAAATCTACTGGGTTGGATTTTTCCCGCTGAAGGCTTCCAAACAGTGAGAGCCGCACACATGTATTAGTACATTAACATGGTGGGTAATCCACAGAAACCCCTGCTGAAGCTTACTCTACCACAACTCTAACTTCAGCTGAGAAAAAGGATCTAGTTTGTCGGGCTTTACAAAGCGTACTGTAGGAACTAGTGAAGTTATAATAAGAAGTTTCAAGAAATTTTCGTTTGTTTTATAATTATTTCAAATATTTTGCCGAAGCATTTAAAACTCTAAATTTTATTCCAAAATTAACAATTGTGAAACAGATTGTTTTAAAAAATTCCAACATAAAAATAATGATTTCAGAACTCATTGCACAACATTATATTTTATATTACATAGCATCAATCTCGCCTTAACGTTCAAGTCCAGGGTCTTAAGGCTACTGTTTACTAACCCTATTGGATTCACTCACCTCAATGTTAACCCATGGAGAAAATGTGTCCAAGGATTGCCGACTTGGATTTAAGGATTTTCTTTAATTGTACCCCGTAATAGAGAAAGAAATTTCACACCTTGAGACATTTTTCGTTTAAAAAAAAATGCAAATAATTTTTTGCAATTTAAATTATTCGGGGAGAAAATCTGGTATAGTATGTTTTAAACGGTCATCAATTCCTTTGGAGGACGAAATTAAAAAAATAATCCTGTTGTAAGGTGCAGAAAAGTTCAGGCTATCTGAAAATACCATTTTTATAGGATTATCAGCACTTATGTGGTTGTAAATAGTAGACATATTTTCTCCATAGGTTAACATTGAGGCAAGCGAATTCAGTAGGGTTAGTACACAGCAGCCTTAACTGGCCAAAGATTCTAGAGAGGATTCTTAATCCTCCTTCTGCCACTCGTTTTTGTATCACTGAGCACCACTGGGTGCACAGTAAAATTTCCATTATTTTGTCTGAAATATTATGAGCAAGATTCTAAACACTTTAAATAAAAATTTCGCATATTCTTGGTAAACTCAAAGACAAAGATTCCTTTATGGTTTTCTAGGAAGAGTTATCACAATTTTTATAGCTACATCTTTTTGTTTAGAGCAGCGGTTCTCAACCTGGGGGGGGGGGGGCGTAGAAGAATTTCAAGGGAGGCGTGAGTTTAAAAAAAAGGTAAAACTAACTGTAATTTACTGTACTCAGTTTTGCGGTCACAATGTAACCGTAATGTATTTTCGACATACGAACAGAAACACGATAATTGTCGTAATTGTAAAAACACGATAACTGTCTCGTACGTCTGGACGTTGAAAGTGACCTGAGGTATACTTTGTCACAGTTACAACCTAATATTCAAAAACTTGTCAAGGACAAACAGTGCCAGCTCTCTCATTAATGTTATGAAAGTGACTGGAATTACATGCCAACCTCACCTAGATCCTTGATTACCTCAAATATATTTGATCTGTATTTAATTCTTTGATTTCATATGTTCTAATAATAATATGTTCCAAATTAAGATATGTGTATTAATATTAAATTTTGTGTATGAAATTATCTATTCTATATTTTCATTTAATAATCAGCTTCAGTTTCAAATTCCGATTATACTATTTGTATTGACCACATGTGGTGGTGGTGTGGGGAGAGGGGGGGAGGCTTGACCTCACATCAGTGTTCAAAGGGGGGAACAGAGCCTGAAAGGTTGAGAACCCCTGGTTTAAAGCAATGTCATCTCACACATCTTCAGTCCCCGTGTTAAGCTACGGAGAAATGTCCTCAGTATTTTTCTAATTTCAGATTAGCAAATGCGTTTTTCCAAATTCTGTTTTCAACACTTGAAAATGTATTATAAAACGTGATCGGTTTTTTTCGCAAAAACATTTTGATTTTTATTTATTTTCCTCCTAAAACATTAACCTTGTGTTGCTGTTTCTAATGCCTCCTGGTAGCAAGTATTCCAAACCAGGTCCATATAGGCTAGCGGGTTGAGGGGGGCGGATCCGGTTTATATTGGCACCTCAAGGGTCGGAATCCGATTTAGCCAGGTGCCACCTCAATTTTGACCGAGCAACCCCAGGGACGACCTCTGGAGGGGGGGGGGGGGATTGTAACCTCTCGCACCCTCTCTGACATCATTTAGGGACATGCCAGTCTACGGATTTAATGTTCCCGTATCGGCCTAGACACGGAAGTATTGAAGGGCGTTTTGTCGGGATTCGATCCGAGCACCCTCAGCACCAAAAGCCGAAGCGCTACCACTAGGCTACCTCGAGTCTTATTAATATTGTGGAGATAGACATCAATAATGTCTTGCTAAAATATTAAATACTGAAAAATTTTAAATATCAGAAACTACGCTCACTTAAAACATATTTCATCTTGTTTCCCCAAGGTTACAGGCCTGCATAGATCTGAATCAGTGCCTTGTGTGAACACCTCATTCGTCTAGAAACTTTCATCCCAGCCATAAATTTCTACCATGTTCATAATTATTTAAAATTTCAGTGATGTCTCATTGCTGGACAAGAGGAAAAGAAGTTCTGATTGGAGATCAGTCTCATATTTTCGCGTCTGAGCAAGGTGGAGTGTCGCAGGTTCGAACTTGAAGTTTCTCTCATAATTTTTGACCTATTCTTTTAAAAAAATTGAATGAAATATTTTTCCTCTTTTACTTATGTGAATTCCCTGAATATGATCAAAAAATTTTTTAATTAAATTAGGTCAACGTGTACATTTATGAATGCATTCCTGGGTGTAAAAATCCTTATAATCTTTACGGTGCTTATGATCAAACTGATAATTATATAAATAAAAAAATCCATGGTGAGATTTTAGTGCACTTTCTTCTACTTAGTCGTATAATCGATGACATGTAAAACTGTCTGCAGAATAAAGAAACTTAAATTAAAACTTACTTTCTAATTATTCATAACTGTTCTACAAAATTACTTAGATAATTCTGAACCTTTCCTTTGCTAGAAAATTTAATTCCTAAAAATAATTGTAACTTAAAAGGGTTTTGTATCTTGATTACATTTGTTTATACTTTACAAAGGAAACTAATTATATTCATACTGTTTGTTGGTGGTAAATCCATTAATCCACCATTATCAGAGTTTGCAGGTTTATGAAGGATCTACTATTCGAGAATAAAATACTGCCTTCTATCAGGCCTTGATTTTCGATTAGGCCCGGTAGCCCGGGCGTAGGGGCCCCCGAATGTTGCCCCCCCCCCAAAAAAAAATTTTAATTTTAAAAGGAAAAAAAGAAAAAATTCCCAATTCAATTTTTTTTAATTTTACCTTTTTTAATAGCAATTTTTTTTATATATCCTTTAAAATTTGATTGATTGATTGGTTCATCATATGTATACTTATTAGTTATATGTATAGTTCATCATATGTATATTATAATGTGTATAAGGGATTAATATGTTTTTCTGGTTGCATTGTATTGGTGTTTTAATGATAAAGTTAATATGTTGTATTGCTTTTTGTTATTTGATAATGTTCCAGGTTTCTACATTTCAAATAGCCAATTCTTGGTAAAATTGTACTTTCACGATGATTGATGATTATTTTTTTTTTGTGTCTCAATTTTGGAAATTTTACGCCCACATCAGTGTTAGAGGGTCCCCGTCCCGATTTGTGCCTATAGTCAAGAATTTTCTAAATCGGGCCCTGTCTTCTATTTTTAATAAAATAAACTAAAAGCATCTCGCTTCTAAAATGTACAATCAAATAAACATATCCTTCAATCAAATAAACAAAACCCTCTACCGGGCAAAATTAATAGCAACGTGGAACAGAACTCGGCAGTGTCCTATCAGTTTTGTCTTTACAACGGAGTTTCTGGGTCTTCAAAACTTTCTCTCCTATACGCAAGTTATGTTATGAAGGTACGAATGCTCAAGCAGTTAAAAATTTAAAGTTAAGATAGTAAAATATTTTAAGGAAGAAAAAACGAAAAAATTTTAAAAATAAAAGCAAAAAAATAAAAAAGGAATTATTACAGTAAATGAAAATTGAAAAAGGAAAAAAAATAAAAGTAATTTTGAAGGTAATTAAAATTGCAATTGAAAAATTAGAAAAGACTAATGATCCACAAATTAACTACGGTAAGAAAAAAGGCCCATAGCTTAAGAAGATGTTACTCATAAGAATACAAAAAAAGTAATTTTTTTGTAAATAAAGTGATATGATTTTTTTGTTTTGTTTTCTAATTCTCAACAAAGTTGAATAGGAACTGCAAGTAATTTTAAAAAATAGACCCTCCCCAGGGCCATATACTTCGTATTCAGATGAGTTCCAAGGGGGAAAGCTAAAAATAGAAATAGGGGAAAATTAGAAAAAAGAACGACACGCAAAAAAAATAAAAAAGGAATTATTACAGTAAATGAAAATTGAAAAAGGAAAAAAAATAAAAGTAATTTTGAAGGTAATTAAAATTGCAATTGAAAAATTAGAAAAGACTAATGATCCACAAATTAACTACGGTAAGAAAAAAGGCCCATAGCTTAAGAAGATGTTACTCATAAGAATACAAAAAAATTACTTTTTTTGTAAATAAAGTGATATGATTTTTTTGTTTTGTTTTCTAATTCTCAACAAAGTTGAATAGGAACTGCAAGTAATTTTAAAAAATAGACCCTCCCCAGGGCCATATACTTCGTATTCAGATGAGTTCCAAGGGGGAAAGCTAAAAATAGAAATAGGGGGAAATTAGAAAAAAGAACGACACGCAAAAAAATAAAAAAGGAATTATTACAGTAAATGAAAATTGAAAAAGGAAAAAAAATAAAAGTAATTTTGAAGGTAATTAAAATTGCAATTGAAAAATTAGAAAAGACTAATGATCCACAAATTAACTACGGTAAGAAAAAAGGCCCATAGCTTAAGAAGATGTTACTCATAAGAATACAAAAAAGTAAATTTTTTGTAAATAAAGTGATATGATTTTTTTTGTTTTGTTTTCTAATTCTCAACAAAGTTGAATAGGAACTGCAAGTAATTTTAAAAAATAGACCCTCCCCAGGGCCATATACTTCGTATTCAGATGAGTTCCAAGGGGGAAAGCTAAAAATAGAAATAGGGGAAAATTAGAAAAAAGAACGACACGCAAAAAAATAAAAAAGGAATTATTACAGTAAATGAAAATTGAAAAAGGAAAAAAAATAAAAGTAATTTTGAAGGTAATTAAAATTGCAATTGAAAAATTAGAAAAGACTAATGATCCACAAATTAACTACGGTAAGAAAAAAGGCCCATAGCTTAAGAAGATGTTACTCATAAGAATACAAAAAAGTAAATTTTTTGTAAATAAAGTGATATGATTTTTTTTGTTTTGTTTTCTAATTCTCAACAAAGTTGAATAGGAACTGCAAGTAATTTTAAAAAATAGACCCTCCCCAGGGCCATATACTTCGTATTCAGATGAGTTCCAAGGGGGAAAGCTAAAAATAGAAATAGGGGAAAATTAGAAAAAAGAACGACACGCAAAAAAATAAAAAAGGAATTATTACAGTAAATGAAAATTGAAAAAGGAAAAAAAATAAAAGTAATTTTGAAGGTAATTAAAATTGCAATTGAAAAATTAGAAAAGACTAATGATCCACAAATTAACTACGGTAAGAAAAAAGGCCCATAGCTTAAGAAGATGTTACTCATAAGAATACAAAAAAAGTAATTTTTTTGTAAATAAAGTGATATGATTTTTTTGTTTTGTTTTCTAATTCTCAACAAAGTTGAATAGGAACTGCAAGTAATTTTAAAAAATAGACCCTCCCCAGGGCCATATACTTCGTATTCAGATGAGTTCCAAGGGGGAAAGCTAAAATAGAAATAGGGGAAAATTAGAAAAAAGAACGACACGCAAAAAAATAAAAAAGGAATTATTACAGTAAATGAAAATTGAAAAAGGAAAAAAAATAAAAGTAATTTTGAAGGTAATTAAAATTGCAATTGAAAAATTAGAAAAGACTAATGATCCACAAATTAACTACGGTAAGAAAAAGGCCCATAGCTTAAGAAGATGTTACTCATAAGAATACAAAAAAGTAAATTTTTTGTAAATAAAGTGATATGATTTTTTTTGTTTTGTTTTCTAATTCTCAACAAAGTTGAATAGGAACTGCAAGTAATTTTAAAAAATAGACCCTCCCCAGGGCCATATACTTCGTATTCAGATGAGTTCCAAGGGGGAAAGCTAAAAATAGAAATAGGGGAAAATTAGAAAAAAGAACGACACGCAAAAAAATAAAAAAGGAATTATTACAGTAAATGAAAATTGAAAAAGGAAAAAAAATAAAAGTAATTTTGAAGGTAATTAAAATTGCAATTGAAAAATTAGAAAAGACTAATGATCCACAAATTAACTACGGTAAGAAAAAAGGCCCATAGCTTAAGAAGATGTTACTCATAAGAATACAAAAAAGTAAATTTTTTGTAAATAAAGTGATATGATTTTTTTTGTTTTGTTTTCTAATTCTCAACAAAGTTGAATAGGAACTGCAAGTAATTTTAAAAAATAGACCCTCCCCAGGGCCATATACTTCGTATTCAGATGAGTTCCAAGGGGGAAAGCTAAAAATAGAAATAGGGGAAAATTGGAAAAAAGAACGACACTGACTGGGATCGAACCAACTACGTGAGTGATTCCAGGCCAGCGCGTTAGCAGAACTCGACTGTGGTTTGGTTTGGTTTGGTTTGGTTTGATTTAGAGCGCTACGGTCAACTTTTTGCTACACGAGAGCAGAACTTGGCAGTGTATTTGGCAGAACGTAGATTTTAACCTTTTATCCTTTGCAGTCCCGCACTTGGCATCTACGTCACTGGCTGAGAGAAGGAAAAAATTGGAATTCGGAATTTGAATACGATTAATTCCAACACTGTTCTTAGATAGAAACGCAAAAAAAGTCAGAAAACTTAGCTCACAGCTGAGAACATTTTTCTGGTGAATATATATCTTGAGTGCATAGGCGTAGCGTGCTTCTAACTTTTCTTTTTTTTTTTTTTTGGGGGGGGGGGGGGGGCATGAATTGAATTCAGTTAGGGCCTTCCTCCGCGCATTGACTGCCTGGCGGGGTCCTTAAAATATGAAATATTATGATTTTTTTTAAATTAAATAACAATAGAGTTGATGTTTGAGTAGTATTCAAAAGTTATACAATGAGAAAAATAAATATTATATAAATAAAATGAGAAAAAATATAGCATCGAATTTTTGTTATGGATTATATCATTGTTAAAAACTATTAGTCCAGTCAATGAATGCATTGTAGGGTGCATGGAATATGCGAGAATTTTTGACTTCAGGACTTTGTTAGGAGTAGTTAGTAGGTAAACCTACTAAAAGTCCCCGTCCCTGGGGGGGTCAGCTAAAGGCGGGAGGGGGATGGAAAGGTACCATTTTTTGGTTTTTCGCCTATATCTCGGAAACGGTGCACGGAAATGTTCTATATAAAAATGGAAATGTTCTATATAAAAATGGAAACTAATTAAATTTCCTATAAAATTGTCTATATACATATTTGTCGAATTTCCAACGGTTTTCGAGATATATGTTATTGAAAATCGATAATTTTCGAAAAAATCATTTTTACCTCACTTTTGCTTTTTGTCAAACATTTGCTTCTAGTGCCCCCCCCCCCATCCCACCATCGTTTCTTAGATAAATTGTCACGGACGAAGTTGTAAAGCATTAAGTTTCCTCAATTTTATATACACTTTTGCCACTTTATCTTCAACCAATCAAAAGTTATAGTATTTCTAACATGTACGCTCAATTTCGATGTTCCTCTAGAAATGAATATGTTGAGAGCTTGTTGCATTTTAACTGCTGTAACTTGCTATCATGATGAATAACAACATTTTAGCAATGGAAATAAGGTAATTGCAATTGAAACACAACACTTTTTATATATATATAGCTTTTATTATATTATTACGAATCGTATGATGAAAGTATTTACATGGACTGATAGTAATTCTCAAATGAAAAAAATGTGCATTCAAGGTCTTGGTTTTTTCGAGGCGGAAGGGTCGAGGCTCATTCGTCTTCGTCAGCAGTGGAGACGTCGTCCAAAGAGATTGGTAGAGAATCGATGTCGTCGTCGTCGTCTTCTTCCTGAATTAATATTGCGACTCCGTTGTTGCAATTGCCCTTGCAATTCGGGCATGTGACAGAGCAGTTTAAAGATGCTTTTCTACAACCACACCTGTCACTCACATGCTTTCGTGCATCAGCAAAAAATCATCTTCAAGATTTCGTCAGGGGTAACATCCAACTCTGAGAGTTTCGGAACTAGTTGGTCATTCCTCTTCTCCCAACCCCAATTCGGCGTCCCAACCATTAGGTTCCTCCCCTAACCACAGGTGTACTTGGTGGTACGTCCTGAATGCATGCTGCTTAACAGCTCCTTCTGTTGGAGGGAGAGTTGAGAGATCAGGCTTCATGTTTGCAGCTGCTTTGATAAATTATTTGTAGCGGAACTCGTTGAGGGATTTTTCTGTGGCTGGAGCGCCATACCATGAGAAAGTACTCATGATTCCAGGTGTCTCAATGGAGTCAGGGGAAGAAGAACCGCTGGCAAATACCTCAGCTGCACGTTGTATGATTTTGGACTTCTGGTACATTTTGACAAAACAAACTTTACTCTTGCGATACACTGCGAATGTTGTGCCACAGCCTGTGAATGCATGTAAGAATAGCAAATGGGCATTGTCCTTCATTTTCAACTCCTGCTGTAGATGTTGTGAGGTATATACACTCGTCTTGACCTTTCCTCTTCCAGGTTTTACCAGCAGAATGTCGCGATCAGTTGGGGTTTGGGCTACCGAGAGAACAGCCAAGTCGACGTCCATTCCAATAACAGCAACAGGGGAATTTTGAGATTTGTTGATAGCTGTCTTCACAATATCAACGTCAGCATCACCTGAAGCTTGGGGCGTATTTATCCCATTTTTCTGCATCTGCGTCATCAGCAGGTTTATCAGCTGACTCTTATTATGAAAGTTGGAAAGGATCCTCTTGTTTAGCTTTAATTTCACTTTCCAAATTGTCATTGATATCCACACATCTCCCGAGTCGATATCGTCGACTCTGTTCAGCTGCTTTTGTGCTCTCTGATGTGTCAGTGTATCCATCAAAATCCATTGTACAACCTCTCCCATGATCATGGGTCTTCAGAAATCTAACATAACTATCACAAATGGTTGATACAGTTGTCTCTTTTTGCCAAACAACTTTGTGGACTAGGAATCCCCCATCAACAACAAATTCAAAGTTAGTTAAATCAACATCCTTATCAATTTGCTTAAACAGTGTGTATAGTGATGACTTTCTGCACTTCCTCATTCCACTTTCGTTGAAGAATGATAGGGGGTAGGGAGCCAGTTCATATTGCATATAATTCTTCAAATCCTTGTCCGATTTCTTGGTAATGGAGATTCGCTGAAAAGGCAAGAATGGATCCACAACAACTTTTTCATTGTCAATCTTGATTGTCGAATTCATTGAGGAAAGAGGAAGTGCGCGATCTTTTCGTAACAGTTTGATATTTGTGAATGGCAAGTTTTCCATTTTTGCCATTGCTCGTTTGCCAATTGTAACTGCATCATGACATAAGATTGTATCATCTCCCACGACTCCTGTCGCTATTGACATGATTTTCTCAGTCCTCAGAAAAGGAGGGTGATTATCAAACCATTGTTTAAGCTTGCCAATGTCACTTGCGTCTCGACTTTGGCAAGCTTCTCCAAAATCCTTGTGTTGCTTACTTGATGAAAACAAAACACCACAATATTCTTCGAGTGAAGCACATATGTCTTGAGTTGCAGTCATCCCAATTCCCCATTTACTGAAAGCACTATCTGTCATACCTCTACCACGGGTCATACCACCTCGGCTTGAGAATGACCGCATCAAAGTTGTCTCGATGGTCATGTTTGACCACATGCCACACCAGAACCGGCCATTCCATTTTATAGTGAAATAGCCTTTGTTCACGAACTTCTCGTACTCCTCTGGTGTCAATGGAGTAGAGAGGCTTTCCATATCCTGTACATATAAGTGACAAGACTTGGCATACGGGAAGTGTCCAGCAGCGTGAAAATAGGGTATCATACGCTTACAGCAGTTCAGGTGAGCAAGGAAATCGCCAAACCTCTCTGCATGGATGTACTCCTTTATCAAATTCACCATTTTGAAGTATTGGATCCATAGCATTGCAGTGAGTCCATTGTTGCTGATCCTGTCCATCGCTTCTCCAAATTTGATAGCTACTGATTCGAGTAATTTCTTTTGATTCAAAGAATTCAATGAAGAAGGATCGGAGAGGAAATCTGACGTAATGGTGCTGATGCATATCTGATCTTCCTCCGAGAGTTCGACTTCGTCTAGTATCATGTTTGACAAGGTATTTTCAACAAGAAAATGACCCCCCCCCCCATTTCCATGTACATTTATGTCCACTTCTTACATACACTCAGGGCCTGTTTACACAGAATCCGTCAGCTTCAGCATTAAAGATTCTGTTGGCGCTGATTGGTTGAATGCGTCATTGATTGGTATACGAGTGGTTAAAAAAATGTTACGCTGACTCTGGCGGATTCTATGTGAATAGGTCCTTAGAGCCGTTTTGTTTTTAACTTTGTGGCGCGGAGATAGCGTCTTGATGTGTAAGTAGATGTTCCAGAGATTAAACCTGGTCTCTGCAAGCATATGAGAGTTTTCCTATGATCTCTCTCTTTACCCCACCAAGAGGTTGGAGACAGGTCAGTATAATGGGAAAGTACCTGAATGCTTATTCAACTTAATATTCTCTATTAAGAGGATTTTACAATCATTCTCAAATATACTGCACTTCGCTTAGCTCGGTGGTGTCTTCGTAAGTGCAGTACCAACCAAAGAAGATGGTACTTTTGACCTAGAAATCCTGGAGAGCAAAATTCGATCAGCAAAAGCCGAGAGTCACGAAACAACAACAGGGGTTATATGCTTAGAAAATACACACAACAGATGCGGAGGAAAAGTTATACCATTGACATATATTCAAAAGGTAAGAATAAGATTTTAAAATATTTGATTTTAGAATATTAATTTAATATTTTAAAATAAGATTTCAAAACTGACATTTAATGAATACAGGCTACGAGCAGTTAGGTTTAATATAACTTAATGTAACTAATAAGTAAATATATAAGCTTTATGGCAGCAGTTAATTTTCCGTTTTTGTATTAAATGTGCATTTTCCATTGCTAACAACTGAAGATGTTGATCGATCTCTCTCTCCAGGTATGTGAACTGGCTCGTAAACATGGTATTCCCGTTCACATGGATGGAGCTCGCATCATCAACGCGTCTGTGGCATTAGGAGTACCACCGAAGGAGATTGTTAAAGAGTGTTCTTCAGTTTCAATGTGCCTCTCTAAGGTAAATACGCTACTTTGGAAATTAGAAAACTAATATAAACGAAGATCATAGGCTACCACTTTTGACGAATTAAAAAGTAAAAGTAACTTTCGTTCGCTAACTATATAAAGGTGAATGGAACAATTTTTACCACGTTTCTTATCAACATACTTAGGATTAATGTACAATATTTCATTTTTCTTTTACCTGCTTTTCGGTTATTCATGCATGCGTTCGTACTGAGATCAATAACTTGACCTGTCTATCTATCTTTTTGTATGTCTCTCTCTATATACAAACACTACCCTACTTACGACCGAGTCAAGTTCCAGACGTTCCGTTCGTATCTTCAATTGTTCGTAAGTCGTTAGTTAACGTAATTTTAAAATTATCGTACTTTTCTCCCCTATTTAAGTATGATAGACTGTAAAGTCAATAAAATACTGTACGTTATTTCATCCTACAACATAATACACTGTACAGTATTGTATTTTATAGGTTACGTTATTATTAATGCGAATGATACATAAAAAAAAAATCAGGTAGTCTCTTCTAACGAAACTACCGCGGGTTATTACGTAGGATTACTTATCGTTGCTAACTTTTTTTTTTTTTTTTTGGGGGGGGGGGGGGGACACGCATTTTGGTACTTTTCTGTTTAACTGTTTACTGCTACTGGGTTTGGAGCGCTGCCAAAATTATAACTCGCGACGGTCTCTGAATTTTTTCTTCCCGGGGGACAGTTACTGAGGAACGTAATCCTACGTTAAACAAGTACAGTGGACGCTCGTCAATTCGAACTCAAAGGTTCTCAGAAAAAAGTTCGAATTATCCGATGTTAAGAGAAAATATATAACTTTAAATGTGTATCACTGAAGAAGAAACTCTCCTAGTATGTATAACCCCAGAAAATATATTATACTATGTTATCTAAAGTTAAACATGTTAAAAAGCAATACAGACTTACCTTAATCATAAAATGAAGCAGAAGATATGCAGTAGAAAGTAAACTTTTATTAAAAATATGAATTACACTTCGGAGAAAAACTGTAAAATGGATGTTTGGTTCTGTTTATGATGCCTACATTGTTCAGCCAGCTTCTCGATTTGAAGTAAACATTTCAATTCATTTTCAGAGGAAGGTTCCATCTGAATAAATGCTTTCAGAGTTTTAATAGAGTCCAATATGGTCTTGTCCATTATGGCCGCATTAAAAATATCTTTCGGCAGGTAAGTAGAGAAAAGACCTGGCAGTTTCCTACCGAAGTTAGTGCATACATCTTCGATTACATCAGAGCTTTGGCCACATACAGTTTGATAAGAAATATTGTGCCTTGACTTACATCGAGAAAGCCATCCATCACTGCATTTAAAATCTTCAATACCCATTCGACTTTCCAATTCATCAGCCTTCGTCAGCACTAGGGGTCCTTTTATCGGAAAATTTCGAGATCTAACATCCTGGAACCATAACAGTAGAGCTTTTTCTAGAACTTCTTGGGACGCATTTCCCATGCGTTTCCTTCCTTTAGCAAATTTTGATTTTTCCCATGAATCTAAAATTGACTCCTTGTTTTTCAAATTAGTTGACAAGGCATTTTTTAAAATTCTATAGTCAGCTGCTAATTTTGTTTTACATTCGCCATTCTCTACTTTCTTTAAAATTTCTACCTTTGTCTCCAAAGTTAGGGTTTTGTACTTTCCACGTGTAGACATCCTGAATTTTTACACGTTCACACCACACAATGAGGATGAAAAACTAGACCACATTAACTTGTCTGCACTGCAGTTATAACTGAAGCAGCTTCCTAGAATCTGTAGCAAAGACTAGTTTTACTGAAATTCTAAGAAAATCGATCCAAATAAAGGAAAATTGCTTTTTTCGTTTAGCACTAATAAGAAGGACAATAGCTACTAACGTTTAGCGGACATGCAATAGTCTAGGAATGTAGGCATGTACCTCTTTACACATAAAAGAAATTTTGACACACAAAATAATAAATACAGTGTGTATTTTCTCCATTAAACGAGGAAAAATAATTTTTTTTTTAGTCAAATTTTTAGTTCGAATTAACCGAAATGATAAAAATTTAGTTCGAATTAATGAGATATTTTTAACATTAACTCCAATGCAAGTTTTTTGGGGCCTTTGGATTAGTTCGAATTAACCGAAAGTTCGAATTAACCGAGTTCGAATTAACGAGCGCCCACTGTAATATAAAAACAAAATTTTTTAAAGTCAATTCCTACTTAGGTCAACAAAGAAAAATTTGAGTGTGAACTAATAGTAGGAATTGAAAAAAAGGATTGCCTGCCAGAACCTTGCCTACTGTGCGAGATTGGGGGGGGGGGAGAGAGAGAAAAGTTTGTCAGGTTAGGGATTCGATCCCGCAACGTACAGGACGGGAGGAGCCCGCGCTACCGCAGTGCTACCGTTTACAGAGCAAGAAGAGGGAAATTAATATTCAAGAGCAAGAGACGCTCTAGGTCTAAAACTAAAATCGATTAATTAAATTTAATTAATGAATTAATATTTGAAAAAACTGTATTAACATCAAGTGTCATCCACTACAAGTTTAAAAAAATGTATTTGAACTTGAGTGGATGAATAAAAAGTATTTTATTAACGATTGAAAATTTTAACAAGATATATATAGGGAGAGTGTGAACTAATAGCAGGAATTAAAAATAATACGTATGATACATAAAAAACTATAATTATATTGCGTATAGTATACATGTATTGTACAGTTTTTTTCTTACCATTGAAAATGGTAAAGTATGCTTGAGGGGATGGATTAGAGGAGGTAGGGTGGTGTGGAATTATAGGGGAAGTGGGTCGTCAACGTCAATGTCCTCTCTGGCAAATTTTTTTATTTTTTTTTTCGTAGGATTACGTTCCTCAATAACGGTCTTCCGGAAAGTAAAAAAAATCAGAGTCCGTCGCGAGTTATAATTTTGGCAGCGCGCCAAACGCAGTAGCAGGAAACAGTTAAACAGAAAAGTACCAAAATGCGTTTAAAAAAGAAAAGAGGTAAGCAACGATAAGTAATCCTACGTTAATAACCCGCGGTAGTTTCGTTAGAAGAGACTACCTGAAACTTCTCTTTTTCAGCAACTATTTCTTTTCCATTTGAAGAGGCATCGGTCAATAGGGGTGGGGAATCTTTTGAGGTTGAAGGCACTGTTTTGAAGAAATGATCTAAGGAAGTTTACGCTGATTTTTTTCTTTTCATCGTATATGAGACGATAACACTGGACAGCGTTGTTGATGGTTGTTACTACTTTTGAGAATCTCGCAACTTTCGGATCTTGATTCTCAAAAACATTCAGATTTTTCTGCATCAGAGAAAACCCTTCGGCCAGCAATTTCTCGGCCAAAATTTGAACTTACTGGTGGCAAAGCGAGCGCTTCGAACAAATTTTGAGTTGCGCCCCGGTCTCTTTGTACCTCTGAATGTTCGTAACTTGAATGTGCGTAAGTCGGGTGGTGTCTGTATATACGTATTAGCTAATACCCGTGCTTCGTGACGGAATACATGAATACCATCAATTATGTTATTTGGTTCATTTTACTTATATTAAATATAGAAGTAAAGTGTTGTCATTCCTCAGAGATATTCACCATGTAATTTAACGACCGTGATCTGGCATTAAATATGAATGTAAGATTTTGGGGGGCCCCTATTTTAACCCCCTTAAAGTTTGCATTTTTTAAAAAGATTCTTTAGTGAGTACCAAAGGCATAGCGTCCTTCTAACTTTTGGGAGGGCACGAATTGAATTCTGTTAGGGCCCTCCTCCGCATATTGACTGCCTGGCGGTCCTTAAAATACGAAATAATATGATTTTTTTTAATTGAATAACAATAGTATTGATGTTTGAGTAGTATTCAAAAGTTATACAATGAGAAAAATAAATATAATATAAATAAAATGAGAACAAAATATAGCATCGAATTTTTGTTATGGACCATATCATCGTTAAAAACTATGTTAAGGCTAATACATAATCGGAAACTCCAGTTTCACAGCTTGAAAAAGCGGAAAAAACTAACTTTCTTAAAAGTTTTCTGCAATTTTCCGATTTTAACTGAACTTCTATTAACATTTAAATTTATTTCAAGTTAAGTCGGGGGGGGGGGG
Source organism: Dolomedes plantarius (assembly GCA_907164885.2). Classification (NCBI taxonomy): domain Eukaryota; kingdom Metazoa; phylum Arthropoda; class Arachnida; order Araneae; family Dolomedidae; genus Dolomedes; species Dolomedes plantarius. Next base: position 153,700,691 of record OU015495.1, read on the forward strand.
ACATGTGCCCCCCGTGCCCTCTAACGCTACGCCTATGGCGAGTACCTAGAGTATTAGAAGAACCACAATGCAAAATTTCAGCTTCTTAGGCCTTATGGTTCCAGAGATACGGTGACCAGTCAGTCAGTGAATGAGTGGTATTTGGGTTTTAATAGATTAAAAACGGAAAAACGTAATACATTAGAACAGATTTGAAAAAAAAATTATTTTCAAAATGAATTAGCTCTGTCTGTTTTGACCTGATTTCAATGAAACTCGGTATGTATGTTTTTCTTGGACTGTACTTTCCTTTAAGAGCAATCCAGTTGAAATCCACTGTTTAATACGGGTTTTAGGATACGCGGCCTAAGTATTTAACGTGTCCATACCCGGAGTAGACATGAAAGCATTCAAAAGTGCTTGTCGGGATTCGAATTCAGCTCCCTCTTCGAAGTCCAACGCGCTACCACTGGTCCACCTCAGGTCCGAGCTACTTCCTCTGGAACACAACTCATTTCGAGTAAAAGGTAACGCGCTTCATAAAAATTATTTAAAAAAATATGCAATGCATGTAGTAAAAGCATGAACCACATGTAAACATCTTGCTTCCGGTGAGGTTGGTGAGATTGCCAGAGTCTGTTCATAGGAACTATCATCTGATTCTATCAGAGTAGAATTTGTTTTGGGGTATTTTTCTGGACCGCTAATGATCAAATATTGCTCTAAAGATGCGCTGAAAATCTGTAAGTTATTTATAAGCAAGATGTCCATGTAGAAGCCACTAACGATGTTCTGAAGGATTTATATCTACGGCGTAAAAAAAGTTTTCCGCGGTAAAATTCTTTTTCCAAATCCAATGTCGGCTCTCGGCGCCCTTGAATCTAAACGTGGCTAATGATTTTTTGCTCTTAAATACCTTACTATGTTTAATAGATATCAATTATAACCTTTCCCAGGGTATTGGAGCACCTGTAGGCTCTGTAGTAGCTGGATCGAAAGAATTTATCTCGAGGTAAGACAAAATAATTATTAAAAGCCATTAATTTTTTATAACTTGTTTCTTCAGTAATGAGATAAGTTGATCAATGTTTGAAATTATCATAAGTGAACATATAGACTGTTTAAAGTAGGCTATAATCATTATTCCACAATTGTAAAGTAGTAGTTCATTGGCGACGGAATCTAAAATATTGTCTATATTCCAATATCTTGCAATATAACACACTCAATTACGAAAAAAATGGGTTTTTAATTTTGACTGAAAATACTTTCTATGATAAATATAAATAAACCTTATTCATTGCAAATGGTGAAAGAATAATTTGATTATTTGAATTCGAACGGTCTTGTACAAATGGAATTCTGTATCAGTGGGAGTTCATAACATGTATAAATCGAACTCCTGACGTTCAAGGTAGAGCGTAGAAATTTTTAAAAAGTGTATGTGATGGAAAAAGGTATACACATACATTCTTCTATGGGCTTGAGAAAGACACATCTCAGAGGTTCTGAAAAGGCGATGACCTGAATTTCATATTAGAACAGGAATGTAGTCAGCAACTATTTAGATTAAGAAACCTTACATTGTCCCAAATCTTGAGTCTGTATACAGCTAATTCTGCAAAATTTCAACCATAAAAATCTATATACTGAAAAGTAATTGCATTTTATTGGTTATAACGGAATATAAAAATCAAGTCCTGACATTTGGCATCCTTTGTCGCCGGTGAAAGTATTCGCAGATTACTTTCACATATTTTTACACTGGATAATTCTGGAATACGTTCTATTGGAGAAATTTCTCCACGCTATCATGATGTCGATAAAGAAGCGTTTACTGAAAAATTCTGTAACCCAATTTTGAATAGATCCAATAATTCTAAGTAACTGCTAGAAATTCTGTTTTCAGGCAAGCAAAATTGTGGGAAAATTACTATCTACAAAAATTGTACATTAGATCAATAGGGTCGGTATATCTTTATATTTTGAAGTTTAAAACACCCATTAATGACGTTAATTTCAACTTCAGGGTTCACAGATGTCGCAAAGTATTAGGAGGTGGCATGCGACAGGCTGGTGTCCTTGCAGCTGCTGGACTGGTGGCGTTAGATTCGGCCAAGGAGAGAATAACAATTGATCACCAACGAGCGAAAAGGTTCGCGCAAGGTAAGCGAATGTGAAATTACTTTCGATCATTTTCTTTAATAACAGAATTGTCTTAGTCAAGCCCACGCCTCTTTCATACTAAAATCACGGAGGCGATGATCAAACATTTTCGCTGCCTCTGTTACTTACGTTTTGTCGGATATCAATAAAATAAGATTTTTATTTTCTCCCAATGAGGAGGCTGATGCGAATGTAAACTATAAGTGGACTGTAGAATGCTTGAAATAAATGACTAATCTATATTTCACTATAATAAAGTTTATGTACATTATATACAAATATTTCCATCAATATGACACTATAGTCATTTGGTTAACTATATAACACCAGTAACTAGTGGACCAACACCACTAACACTAAAATGGCGACTACTTAGAACAGTTTCAGAAACTGAACTGTTGCCACTAGCAACAATCAAAGTTTTTTTTCTAGTAGCGCGCCAAGGTTGGAGGCTTTAACTAATTCCAAGGTAAGCCGTAACAGAGGCCTTGTCCCTTTAAACATTCGTCTATTATCACCGCGGTTTTGCTGGCCTCTTTATTATGGGGGCACCACATAGGTGGACCAGCATCGCCCCCATGAAGGGATGACACAAACGGGGGCATTTTCCGTGGCGCGACGCCGAGATTCGATCCGAGCACCCTCAGCACCGAAAACCAGTGCGCTGTACCATAGGGCCTCCACATAGGTGGACAAGCATCGCCCCCATGAAGGGATGACACAAACGGGGGCATTTTCCGTGGCGCGACGCCGAGATTCGATCCGAGCACCCTCAGCACCGAAAACCAGTGCACTGTACCATAGGGCCGCCACATAGGTGGACCAGCATCGCCCCCATGAAGGGATGACACAAACGGGGGTATTTTAAGTGGCGCGACGCCGAGATTCGATCCGAGCACCCTCAGCACCGAAAACCAGTGCGCTGTACCATAGGGCCGCCACATAGGTGGACCAGCATCGACCCCATGAAGGGATGACACAAACGGGGGCATTTTCCGTGGCGCGACGCCGAGATTCGATCCGAGCACCCTCAGCACCGAAAACCAGTGCGCTGTACCATAGGGCCGCCACATACGTGGACCAGCATCGTCCCCATGAAGGGATGACACAAACGGGGACATTTTTCGTGAAACGACGCCGAGATTCGATCCGAGCACCCTCAGCACCGAAAACCAGTGCGCTGTACCATAGGGCCGCCACATAGGTGGACCAGCATCGCCCGCATAAAGGGATGACACAAACGGGGGCATTTTTCGTGACGCGACGCCGAGATTCGATCCGAGCACCCTCAGCACCGAAAACCAGTGCGCTGTACCATAGGGCCGCCACATAGGTGGACCAGCATCGCCCCCATGAAAGGATCACACAAACGGGGGCATTTTTCGGGGCGCGACGCCGAGATTCGATCCGAGCACCCTCAGCACCGAAAACCAGTGCGCTGTACCATAGGGCCGCCACATAGGTGGACCAGCATCGCCCCCATGAAGGGATGACACAAACGGGGGAATTTTTCGTGACGCGACGCCGAGATTCGATCCGAGCACCCTCAGCACCGAAAACCAGTCAGTGCGCTGTACCATAGGGCCGCCACATAGGTGGACCAGCATCGCCCGCATGAAGGGATGACACAAACGGGGGCATTTTTCGTGACGCGACGCCGAGATTCGATCCGAGCACCCTCAGCACCGAAAACCAGTGCGCTGTACCATAGGGCCGCCACATAGGTGGACCAGCATCGCCCCCATGAAGGGATGACACAAACGGGGGCATTTTCCGTGGCGCTACGCCGAGATTCGATCCGAGCACCCTCAGCACCGAAAACCAGTGCGCTGTACCATAGGGCCGCCACATAGGTGGACCAGCATCGCCCCCATGAAGGGATGACACAAACGGGGGCATTTTCCGTGGCGCGACGCCGAGATTCGATCCGAGCATCCTCAGCACCGAAAACCAGTGTGCTGTACCATAGGGCCGCCACATAGGTGGACAAGCATCGCCCCCATGAAGGGATGACACAAACGGGGGCATTTTCCGTGGCGCGACGCCGAGATTCGATCCGAGCACCCTCAGCACCGAAAACCAGTGCGCTGTACCATAGGGCCGCCACATAGGTGGACCAGCATCGTCCCCATGAAGGGATGACACAAACGGGGGCATTTTTCGTGACGCGACGCCGAGATTCGATCCGAGCACCCTCAGCACCGAAAACCAGTGCGCTGTACCATAGGGTCGCCACATAGGTGGACCAGCATCGCCCCCATGAAGGGATGACACAAACGGGGGCATTTTTCGTGACGCGACGCCGAGATTCGATCCGAGCACCCTCAGCACCGAAAACCAGTGCGCTGTACCATAGGGCCGCCACATAGGTGGACCAGCACCGCCCGCATTAAGGGATGACACAAACGGGGGCATTTTTCGTGACGCGACGCCGAGATTCGATCCAAGCACCCTCAGCACCGAAAACCAGTGCGCTGTACCATAGGGCCGCCACATAGGTGGACCAGCATCGCCCCCATGGAAGGATGACACAAACGGGGGCATTTTTCGTGGCGTGACGCCGAGATTCGATCCGAGCACCCTCAGCACCGAAAACCAGTGCGCTGTACCATAGGGCCGCCACATAGGTGGACCAGCATCGCCCCCATGAAGGGATGACACAAACGGGGGAATTTTTCGTGACGCGACGCCGAGATTCGATCCGAGCACCCTCAGCACCGAAAACCAGTGCGCTGTACCATAGGGCCGCCACATAGGTGGTCCAGCATCGCCCCCATGAAGGGATGACACAAACGGGGGCATTTTTCGTGACGCGACGCCGAGATTCGATCCGAGCACCCTCAGCACCGAAAACCAGTGCGCTGTACCATAGGGCCGCCACATAGGTGGACCAGCATCGCCCCCATGAAGGGATGACACAAACGGGGGCATTTTTCGTGACGCGACGCCGAGATTCGATCCGAGCACCCTCAGCACCGAAAACCAGTGCGCTGTACCATAGGGCCGCCACATAGGTGGACCAGCATCGCCCCCATGAAGGGATGACACAAACGGGGGTATTTTCCGTGACGCGACGCCGAGATTCGATCCGAGCACCCTCAGCACCGAAAACCAGTGCGCTGTACCATAGGGCCGCCACATAGGTGGACCAGCATCGCCCCCATGAAGGGATGACACAAACGGGGGCATTTTACGTGGCGCGACGCCGAGATTCGATCCGAGCACCCTCAGCACCGAAAACCAGTGCGCTGTACCATAGGGCCGCCACATAGGTGGACCAGCATCGCCCCCATGAAGGGATGACACAAACGGGGGCATTTTCCGTGGCGCGACGCCGAGATTCGATCCGAGCACCCTCAGCACCGAAAACCAGTGCGCTGTACCATAGGGCCGCCACATAGGTGGACCAGCATCGCCCCCATGAAGGGATGACACAAACGGGGGCATTTTCCGTGGCGCGACGCCGAGATTCGATCCGAGCACCCTCAGCACCGAAAACCAGTGCGCTGTACCATAGGGCCGCCACATAGGTGGACCAGCATCGCCCCCATGAAGGGATGACACAAACGGGGGCATTTTCCGTGGCGCGATGCCGAGATTCGATCCGAGCACCTTCAGCACCGAAAACCAGTGCGCTGTACCATAGGGCCGCCACATAGGTGGACCAGTATCGCCCCCATGAAGGGATGATACAAACGGGGGCATTTTTCGTGGCGCTACGCCGAGATTCGATCCGAGCACCCTCAGCACCGAAAACCAGTGCGCTGTACCGTAGGGCCGCCACATAGGTGGACCAGCATCGCTCCCATGAAGGGATGACACAAACGGGGGCATTTTCCGTGGCGCGACGCCGAGATTCGATCCGAGCACCCTCAGCACCGAAAACCAGTGCGCTGTACCATAGGGCCGCCACATAGGTGGACAAGCATCGCCCCCATGAAGGGATGACACAAACGGGGGCATTTTCCGTGGCGCGACGCCGAGATTCGATCCGAGCACCCTCAGCACCGAAAACCAGTGCGCTGTACCATACGGCCGCCACATAGGTGGACCAGCATCGTCCCCATGAAGGGATGACACAAACGGGTGCATTTTTCGTGACGCGACGCCGAGATTCGATCCGAGCACCCTCAGCACCGAAAACCAGTGCGCTGTACCATAGGGTCGCCACATAGGTGGACCAGCATCGCCCCCATGAAGGGATGACAGAAACGGGGGCATTTTTCGTGACGCGACGCCGAGATTCGATCCGAGCACCCTCAGCACCGAAAACCAGTGCGCTGTACCATAGGGCCGCCACATAGGTGGACCAGCACCGCCCGCATTAAGGGATGACACAAACGGGGGCATTTTTCGTGACGCGACGCCGAGATTCGATCCAAGCACCCTCAGCACCGAAAACCAGTGCGCTGTACCATAGGGCCGCCACATAGGTGGACCAGCATCGCCCCCATGGAAGGATGACACAAACGGGGGCATTTTTCGTGGCGTGACGCCGAGATTCGATCCGAGCACCCTCAGCACCGAAAACCAGTGCGCTGTACCATAGGGCCGCCACATAGGTGGACCAGCATCGCCCCCATGAAGGGATGACACAAACGGGGGTATTTTCCGTGACGCGACGCCGAGATTCGATCCGAGCACCCTCAGCACCGAAAACCAGTGCGCTGTACCATAGGGCCGCCACATAGGTGGTCCAGCATCGCCCCCATGAAGGGATGACACAAACGGGGGCATTTTTCGTGACGCGACGCCGAGATTCGATCCGAGCACCCTCAGCACCGAAAACCAGTGCGCTGTACCATAGGGCCGCCACATAGGTGGACCAGCATCGCCCCCATGAAGGGATGACACAAACGGGGGCATTTTTCGTGACGCGACGCCGAGATTCGATCCGAGCACCCTCAGCACCGAAAACCAGTGCGCTGTACCATAGGGCCGCCACATAGGTGGACCAGCATCGCCCCCATGAAGGGATGACACAAACGGGGGTATTTTCCGTGACGCGATGCCGAGATTCGATCCGAGCACCCTCAGCACCGAAAACCAGTGCGCTGTACCATAGGGCCGCCACATAGGTGGACCAGCATCGCCCCCATGAAGGGATGACACAAACGGGGGCATTTTTCGTGGCGCGACGCCGAGATTCGATCCGAGCATCCTCAGCACCGAAAACCAGTGCGCTGTACCATAGGGCCGCCACATAGGTGGACCAGCATCGCCCCCATGAAGGGATGACACAAACGGGGGCATTTTCCGTGGCGCGACGCCGAGATTCGATCCGAGCACCCTCAGCACCGAAATCCAGTGCGCTGTACCATAGGGCCGCCACATAGGTGGACCAGCATCGCCCCCATGAAGGGATGACACAAACGGGGGTATTTTCCGTGACGCGACACCGAGATTCGATCCGAGCACCCTCAGCACCGAAAACCAGTGCGCTGTACCATAGGGCCGCCACTTAGGTGGACCAGCTTCGCCCCCATGAAGGGATGACACAAACGGGGGTATTTTCCGTGACGCGACGCCTAGATTCGATCCGAGCACCCTCAGCACCGAAAACCAGTGCGCTGTACCATAGGGCCGCCACATAGGTGGACCAGCATCGCCCCCATGAAGGGATGACACAAACGGGGGTATTTTCCGTGGCGCGACGCCGAGATTCGATCCGAGCACCCTCAGCACCGAAAACCAGTGCGCTGTACCATAGGGCCGCCACATAGGTGGACCAGCATCGCCCCCATGAAGGGATGACACAAACGGGGGCATTTTACGTGGCGCGACGCCGAGATTCGATCCGAGCACCCTCAGCACCGAAAACCAGTGCGCTGTACCATAGGGCCGCCACATAGGTGGACCAACATCGCCCCCATGAAGGGATGACACAAACGGGGGCATTTTACGTGGCGCGACGCCGAGATTCGATCCGAGCACCCTCAGCACCGAAAACCAGTGCGCTGTACCATAGGGCCGCCACATAGGTGGACCAGCATCGCCCCCATGAAGGGATGACACAAACGGGGGCATTTTCCGTGGCGCGATGCCGAGATTCGATCCGAGCACCTTCAGCACCGAAAACCAGTGCGCTGTACCATAGGGCCGCCACATAGGTGGACCAGTATCGCCCCCATGAAGGGATGATACAAACGGGGGCATTTTTCGTGACACGACGCCGAGATTCGATCCGAGCACCCTCAGCACCGAAAACCAGTGCGCTGTACCATAGGGCCGCCACATAGGTGGACCAGCATCGCCCCCATGAAGGGATGATACAAACGGGGGCATTTTTCGTGACGCGCGCCGAGATTCGATCCGAGCACCCTCAGCACCGAAAACCAGTGCGCTGTACCATAGGGCCGCCACATAGGTGGACCAGCATCGCCCGCATGAAGGGATGACACAAACGGGGGCATTTTTCGTGACGCGACGCCGAGATTCGATCCGAGCACCCTCAGCACCGAAAACCAGTGCGCTGTACCATAGGGCCGCCACATAGGTGGACCAGCATCGCCCCCATGAAGGGATGACACAAACGGGGGTATTTTCCGTGGCGCGACGCCGAGATTCGATCCGAGCACCCTCAGCACCGAAAACCAGTGCGCTGTACCATAGGGCCGCCACATAGGTGGACCAGCATCGCCCCCATGAAGGGATGACACAAACGGGGGCATTTTACGTGGCGCGACGCCGAGATTCGATCCGAGCACCCTCAGCACCGAAAACCAGTGCGCTGTACCATAGGGCCGCCACATAGGTGGACCAACATCGCCCCCATGAAGGGATGACACAAACGGGGGCATTTTACGTGGCGCGACGCCGAGATTCGATCCGAGCACCCTCAGCACCGAAAACCAGTGCGCTGTACCATAGGGCCGCCACATAGGTGGACCAGCATCGCCCCCATGAAGGGATGACACAAACGGGGGCATTTTCCGTGGCGCGATGCCGAGATTCGATCCGAGCACCTTCAGCACCGAAAACCAGTGCGCTGTACCATAGGGCCGCCACATAGGTGGACCAGTATCGCCCCCATGAAGGGATGATACAAACGGGGGCATTTTTCGTGACACGACGCCGAGATTCGATCCGAGCACCCTCAGCACCGAAAACCAGTGCGCTGTACCATAGGGCCGCCACATAGGTGGACCAGCATCGCCCCCATGAAGGGATGATACAAACGGGGGCATTTTTCGTGACGCGCGCCGAGATTCGATCCGAGCACCCTCAGCACCGAAAACCAGTGCGCTGTACCATAGGGCCGCCACATAGGTGGACCAGCATCGCCCCCATGAAGGGATGACACAAACGGGGGAATTTTTCGTGACGCGACGCCGAGATTCGATCCGAGCACCCTCAGCACCGAAAACCAGTGCGCTGTACCATAGGGCCGCCACATAGGTGGACCAGCATCGCCCGCATGAAGGGATGACACAAACGGGGGCATTTTTCGTGACGCGACGCCGAGATTCGATCCGAGCACCCTCAGCACCGAAAACCAGTGCGCTGTACCATAGGGCCGCCACATAGGTGGACCAGCATCGCCCCCATGAAGGGATGACACAAACGGGGGTATTTTCCGTGGCGCGACGCCGAGATTCGATCCGAGCACCCTCAGCACCGAAAACCAGTGCGCTGTACCATAGGGCCGCCACATAGGTGGACCAGCATCGCCCCCATGAAGGGATGACACAAACGGGGGCATTTTCCGTGGCGCGACGCCGAGATTCGATTCGAGCACCCTCAGCACCGAAAACCAGTGCGCTGTACCATAGGGCCGCCACATAGTTGGACCAGTATCGCCCCCATGAAGGGATGGCACAAACGGGGGCATTCTTCGTGACGCGACGCCGAGATTCGATCCGAGCACCCTCAGCACCCAAAACCAGTGCGCTGTACCATAGGGCCGCTACAAGCCCCTCAATAAAATAAGATGTGCGGTGGTTTACCCCTGTTGCTATTCTCAATAGAAATTATAGATTATGTGCTCGATTAGATTTTACGTCGGATCGATCTGTGTTTCACCTGCACAACGACGAAAACTATTTAGTTGAATTGTTGGACACCTCTGACCACTCAGTTTGGTTTGGAGTGCTACTTTCACTTTTGCTACACGAGGGCTGATTCGACCGCGACCTTACGGCTGCTATGTACTAACCCTGTTGGATTCGCTCACCTCAATGTTAACCTATGGAGAAAATTCGTCTACTATGTACAGCTACATAAATGCTGATAATGCAATAAAAATGGTATTTTCAGATAGCCTGAATTTTTCTGCACCTTGGAATAGGATTCATTTTATAAATTTCGTCCACCAAAGGAATATATGAGCCTTTAAAGCTCACTACAGATTTTTCCCCAAATAATTAGAGTTTAAAAATATTATTTACATTTAAAAAAAAAAGCCCCAAAGTGTAAAATTTCTTTCTCTATTATGGAACATAATTTTTTTTAAAATCTTTCAATCCAAGTCTTTAATCCTTTGACAAATTTTCTCAATAGGTTAAAATTGAGGTGAGCGAATCCAATAGGGTTAATACACAATAGTTCAATTCATGCCCTCCCAAAAGTTCGTGATGAACGATCATCGGCTCTATATCATCAGCCTTAAAGCCGATTCCGAACGACTACAAACGTCCATGCCAAGAGTGGAACACGAACCCACAGACTCTGTTACCAGCGCTCTAGCCATTCGGCCATCCTGACCACTCATAGATGTGTAATTAAATGAATGAATTTTACTTTATTTATTACAAAACAATTTAAAACTCACCAGAAGAAGAAACGATTTTTTAAAAAAAGTTGTTTTTTTTTAAAGGTAGGTACCGGAGTCTGTTCAAAAGGTGTCACCGTTTTAGAAGAAAAGTGTTCTTCCCCGTTATAGAAGAAAATCTATCAAGAAATATTTTGGAAACACGAAAAAGATTTTTTCTAATATTTCTTAGATGAGTTACATTTTGAGCCCTACAAGTGACAACATAATTCGGTATGAAATTCTAAATCGTGTATCCGTATAGAATTACTTTGAAGAAATGAACAAAACAAAGAGAGTTATTAAAATTGTATTTCAGTAATGTTATTATTTTTCGGTTCTTCATGATTTTATATTTCACTGTACTTAATTCTCTAAGTATAATTGATGAAAATTGTTTTTGTAATTTGTCAATTAAATACTAAATAATTCAATACAGAAAGGAGTGTGTACAACAGCGTTGAATTATGTGAAAGATTTTTATTTTATCCGTGAAAATAAACAAAGGGGAAATTTGGATATAACCTTTTTTTTATGTCAAGTCATGTGCATAATATTAATCAAATTTATCTGCATTCTTTATCATACATGTAAATATTTAAAAGCTAAATTTTTTTTTTCCCTAGACATCTATGACCTTAAGAGTGAACTGATTACGGTCAATCCAGATGAAGTGCAATCTAACATGTTACTGCTTTGTTTTCCCTCCAAGAATTTTGACGCACAGCAGTTTGTGGTAAAAATGGCCCAGGTAATCGCCATTTCTCGACAAATTACACAATGTTTTACTAAAATATAATTTTGAAATTACAATGAGGTAAAACGAAATTAAGGTTTGTTTAGTATTTCATCAAATGCAAATAATCAATCAATATCAAAATATATATATATATTATTTTATTCCCAACCAACGTATTCAGGCCCCTTTGGTGGATAGCGCAGTGGACTTTTAATATAAAGTCTCCAGATTCAAATATCGGTAGGGAGGAATTTTAAGTACCCTCATAAATATTTCTTTTTTTTTCCAGAATGGTGAACCTTTACCTCTTTGTTGTTGTTGTTGTTGTTTCTAATGCCCCCTGGCTGGAAATTCCAGACCAGGTCCATATAGGCTTCGGGTTGAAGTGTACGGCTCTGGCTTATATAGCACCACAAGGGTCGGAGTCTGTCTTAGCTAACTGCCATCTCAATTTTGACACAGCAACCCCAAGGGCGACATCTGGGGGAACTACTCTCTGACGTCATAGAGGGACTTACCGGTCTACGGATTTAACGTGCCCTTATCCGGCCTAGACACGGATGAATTTAATGGCGCACGTCGGGATTCGATCCAAGCACCCTCAGCACCGAAAGCCATCGCGCTACCACAAGGCTACCTCGAGCCCTACCTTTACCTCTTTGGTAGACTTTTTTAAGGTACTAGCTTTTCGCGTTCGTAAAACAGCATCATCATATAGCTTTGTATGTGAGCGTGTGTGGGGTGGGGTAACTTCGTTTTGTCGATCCGACAGACGGAAAAGGATGAACGATATCGAGTGAACTGGTCTCTGGGCATTCCTCGGACATAAATAAGTTGAATTATTCTGTCCACAAAGGCTGTCTAAACCTTTGATAAGGGTCTTTGTGACTGTTTAATACTTTATGCAAAAAGTAACACAATGTTTCTTCTTTTCACTCACTCACCACACATACACAATCCTGATAAGTAAAAATACCTCAGATTTTTTTAAATTTTATTTTCGAAATTTTATGCATTTATATACACAGACAAGCAAAAATAGACAAAACATGCAAATGAACTTTTGCATTTGCATATAAACAGCTTTTTAGTGGTAAGAAAACAGGGGCGGCTCCAGTCCAGAGATTTCGGGGGGGGGGGGGGGCAACGTCGGCTCTTAGGGTTATATATATATATATATATATATATATATATATAAGAAATAAACATCCTCTCATTTTAAATTTAAATTCATTTAGCAATAGGTCTACGATTATATAATTTTACGCTATAAAAAAAATACACCAGATTATTATTATTTTTTTTGGGGGGGGGGTTGTCCCTACTGCCCCCACCTCCCTGGAGCCGCCGTTGTAAGTAAAAGACAAGCGTATGTATATCACTATGCAGTTTTAAGCCTACAGTGAAACAGGCTTCTTGAGAACTACCGTAAAATACCCATAATCCGAGGTAGGAAGGACCGGAAGGAACTTGGATTACTCAATTGAAACCTCAGATTAAGAGTGCTGGGACCAAGAATAAAAAAATTGCAGATCAGGTCTCCAATTGCTTCTGAATGATGTGATGGCAGGAGCCGAGTTGACTGTTGGAGAATGCCATCCCCTTTACGACTGACATTTTGAAGGTATTGTAATGAGTCTTTCTCCTTAACGGATGAACACACTCTAATAATGTTCCATTTCCAAAATCAATTTTATCTCGACTCTTTACAGCGATAAAAATATTGATAATAAAATAAAAATGGTGTCTTTAGATAACTTCAACTTTTTCTGAGCATTTCCATATTTTTTTTCTTTTTTTAAAAAATCTAAGTTTCGTCGATTTTTCTTTTTCAAAATTTAAAAACATCCGAAGCTTATTAGAAAAATGGAATTACCCACATGTAAAGAATTCATCACTCCATTAATGAGTAAAATTGTTTAAAATAAGTCTTCATGTAGAATCCGGCAGTCAGTGAGAAACTGTCCCCCATAGGTTGCCACTGAGCTGAGCAAATCCAATAAGGCAAATGTCCAAGTATATCCACCCTTAAGAGAAATTTCTTAACTTCACCATGTTGACGGAAGGATGAAGTTAAATATGAACTTAAATGTTGTAAAAACGATTCAAATGATAGTTGAAATTACAGCAAAAATTAATTAAAATTTATAAGATACTTCTCTTTGGCTTAAGGCTGCTGTGTACTAACACTATTGGATTAGCTCACCTCAATGTTAGCCTATGGGGAAAATGTGTCCAAGGATTGCCGACTTGGATTGAAAGTTTCATTTATGTTTTGTTTTTTAAATTGCACTCCGTAATAGAGAAAGAAATTTTAAACCTTAGGGCATTTTTCGTTTTTTAAAAAAATGCGAATATTTAAAAAAATTAAATTTTGGGGGGGAAATCTGGCATAGCGTATTTTAAACGCTCATAAATTCCTTTGGTGGACGAAATTTGCAAAATGAGTCCTGTTGCAAAGTGCAGAAAAGTTCAGGCTATCTGAAAATACCATTTTTATTGGATTATATTCATTTATGTAGCTGTAAAAAATAGACACATTTTCTCCATAGGTTAACATTGAGGTGAGCGAATCCAATAGGGTTAGTACACAGCAGCCTTAAAAAAGTAAAATAAATAGAGAGAGTCAAATATCGGCTTTTTCACTGTGTATCTTATTTGGGCATGATTTATGTCAAACGAAAGGTAAAAAGTAAAAGGAATTCTACGTATATAGTTAAGCATTTCTTCTTTTTTATTTTCATGTATACATTGTGGCAATGTACCTCACACTAGCAAACTTATTTTTCGTAAACGATGGCGGGATAACGCTCGGGAAAAAAAAAAACGATACGCCTTGGAAGAAACCAGCCAGTATGAACCGAGTATCATTAATTTAGTCATAATAGGTAAACTATTAGCGTTGTTTCTCGTATATTCATCAAGACTGATACAGGGTATCACACTCCCAGAAAGTAACGAGACGGATTTCCTAAAATTCGTTTATCTGAAGATAATTTTACAGACACTTAATATTCTTCAAAATAGCATCCTTCTGCATTAATACACCCTTGCCAACGACTCTGCCATCCACTGATGCCCGCCTGGAAGTTTTCAACTGGAGTGCTGTTCAGAACGCACGTTACGTTTTTCTGCAAGTTCTCCAGATTGTCGAAACGATTACCTTTTAAGCTGGATTTTAATCGAGGGAATAGAAAAAGTCCGCAGGTGACAGATCGGGGCTGTACGGTGGTGGGGGCAGCGTTGCGACGTTGTGTTTTGCCAGGAACTGAGTCACTTTGAAGGATGTGTGGACCGGCGCATTATCGTGGTGCAGAATCCAATTGTTTGTGAGCTCCAGGCGGACGGGTGCGATTCGATTCCTCAACCTTTTGTAAGTCCCAACGTCTCCGCAATCATTCAGATACTCAACCGACGATTAGAGTCCAAAGGCGCTTTGATTTTAGCCACATTGTCTGAAGTTCGAGAACTTGATGGACGCCCAGCGCGTTGTTCGTCATCGACGTCCTCTCTTCAGTCATTTAAGGCTTTGCGCCACCTAAACACTTGATTCTTGGACAAAGAATCCTTCCCGTAGGCTTCTTGTAACATGGCAAGCGTCTCAATAGCCGATTTGTTTAGTTTTACACAAAACTTATGGCATATCGCTACTCGACACTGCATTTTGAAAACCTAACGTCACTTTCAAACACATGTCTGTTTCACGAGCGATCCTTGCGCTGCAAAGGCTCAAGGCCAACTGACCTCTGCCAAAATCTGTAGCTGATAGTCTCCACCACCCGTACCGCCCGAAAACTATGCCCCTTTGGCCTTCTGCTTGGCGCAAAAAATTCAGTCTCATTACTTTCTGGACAGACCCTCTACCATGTAGCAACAATACTAAGTGGTAAAATATAAACTAAGGGCATTATATGTATTCTCTCTTACACTTCCCTCCAGGTGAGAAATGGGGATAAAGAAAAAGTCGTGGTGAAAGTTAGAACGTGGTACAGAAACAGAGTTCGCTGTGTACTGCATTCTGATCTCACTCAGGAGGATCTTGACAGCGCCTTCCGTAAAATCTGCAGCATTGCGGCCTGAAATTACAGTAAAATTCTACAAGATTCTGAATGCCTAAGTTAATCATGTTGTTGCCTTACTACACAAAGACTGATACGAAAATATAACCTAATAAATAGACAAAACGAAATATAAAAATGCTTTTCCTTATTTTCTAGGCTTTGCTATTGGCTTTTTGGTTCACCTCTCAGACCGAGGAATTATCTCGTCTGATGTGTATACCGATTCTCATTTTTTAAAAATAATTATTTATATAATTCTTTAAAACCTAATAGTAGATTTTACGAAATTATTTTGAATTTACATCATGTAAGACTGAATGAGCGATTTACAGCGAAAAGAGATCAAACTAAAACCAGGGCCTGTTCATATAGAGTCCGTCAGCGTCAGCGTTAAAGATTCCGTTGGCGCTGATTGGTTAAATGGGTCAATGATTGGTATATGATTGGTTAAAATTTTTTACGCTAACGCTAATTCTATGTGAACAGGCTCTTAGGCCGTCCGCACACGGAGCGACTCAAAGGAAACTGAACTGGTTAGCGACTGAAATTGCTTTATTATCGGTTGCAAACTCGTTAGTGATGCGGCTTCGCACACGGGCCGACTCAAAAGTGATTCAAATCAATAGTTTGCGACCTGTCATGGAAGGAAGAACATCATTATTCCGGGCATTATTTTTATTTAAATTATTATCAGAAATTAATTTATTTTGAAAAATCGTCACAATAGATTGTCTTTGATCAATCGTTTAAAAATGGACTGTATATAAGGGCGCACATATTCCATACAACAAAAACGTTAGAATTTCATTTCATCGCTAGGCAGAAGTCACGTGACTCGTGTACGTCATTTGGCAGCTTGCCAAAAGAGCGGCTATAACATAGATTGTGTAATAACACGCACAACGCAAAAGAAACTGGCGACTGAAGTTGCTTGCGACTCGACACGTTGAGTTGCGACTGATTACAAACGAGTTGCTGACGGGTTTGTAACCAGTTGCTCCGTGTGCATGGCTCCATTCAATTACATAGGTTACGACTCATCACGGACTGGTTTGTGATTGGAGTCGGTTATCAGTTTCTTTTGAGTTGCTCCGTGTGCGGACGGCCTTACTCAAATTACTGTTCTTACATTAAACAGAATTGTGACAACAATTAAACAGATTTTTCAAACTGTATCTTGAAGCTAGTTCCAGATAAAAAATAAGGAAATGACAAGAATGCTAATCTATCCTTATAGAATCACTGAATAATTTATAACAAAAATGTAAAGTAGATGGTAATGTTAAGAATTTGCGCAATGTCATGTTATGAAATGAGAATTGTCTGTATTCCATTTAGATACACATACTTCCTCGTTACACTGCACTGTAACAAGAAAAAGTTTTCCCGAAACAATCCATGGTAAAAGAACTTATGAAAGTCATATAGGCGCAGGATTACATTTCAAAAAATGGTAATTTGATAAATAAACGCAGCACAGATAAAATTCAAATTCTGAGAGTATACCTAATTCAGAATTATTTTATTTATTTATTTAGTATTCTTACGCTGAATTTTAGTCTATAACTTCATGGTTGGTTTGGTTTGGAGCGCTACGGTCAACTTTTGCTACACGAGGGCTAATTAGACCGGGACCTACTGCTTAAAGCCGATTTCGAACGGCTACAAACGTCCATGCCAAGAGGTGGAGGTCTTCATCAGTGTTTAAGCTTTGAAAAAAAGAAGCAGATTAATGACAACCATCCACGTTCATGCGAGTGTAGAGCAGGGCCTCCGCGGAAATGGAAAATCTCAAGCATCAAAACTCAAACCTTAATACTACTGTCCATATTTAGCACCTACCAGAAAAAAGTTTAAAACTGGGCTGCAAAAACTTTATAAATTTTACTAGGCTTCATAAATTTAAAATTATAGTACCAACGATGCAAGCTGACACACAAAGAGAGGAGGAAACAGTATCTTAAGGTCTTAGTACAGCACACATGTATAATAAACAATTCTGGAAAAAGACGATCACTGCCGGTCGCTTGTTGTTATTCGAAGCATGCGATAACAATACGGAAATTTCAATGAAATACAATGACCCGCAACATTTCATTCATGGTAAAATAAAAAGACGTTGGGGGGGAAAAAAACGAATGGGTTCTCACGCAGGAAAATTCTCTCAAAATGTTTCGCCATTTTCTGTAAGCCCAGAGGTTTCCTTAAGGCTGCTGTGTACTAACCCTAATGGATTCGCTCACCTCATTGTTAACCTATGGAGAAAATGTGGCGAAGGATTGCCGACTTGGATTGAAAGATTTTTTTAAACAACTGTACTCCGTAATACTGAAAGAAATTTTACACCTTAGGGAATCTCGTTTTTTTTAATGTAAATAATATTTTAAAATTTAAATTCCCCGAGGGGAAATTTGGTATAGTGTGTTTTGAACGCTCATGACTTTGGTGGATGAAATTTATAAAATGAATCTTGTTGCAAGGTGCAGAAAAGTTCAGGCTATCTGAAAATACCATTTTTATTGGATTATTAGCATTATGTATATGTAAATAGTAGACAATTTTTCTCCACAGGTTAACATTGAGGTGAGCGAATCCAATAGGGTTGGTACACAGCAGCCTAACTCTGAAATAAAAATTCTGGAACATACGTAACAGGAAATTCATAAATGTTAGCACAAATTATTTTTAAGTTTAAAGGTATAATTTTATGTATTGAATGTATTTATAGTTTCAAATTATACTTGAAATTAGAGTAAGTATGAAACGAAATTTCAAAAATTTTATTTTAGTCAGTAATAGCATGAATATTGCATGTAAAAATTCTGATGTATGAATAAAATTTTCTCTATTTAGTATACCAGCAAGCATTTTAGCAGAAAAAAACATTCAGTATCATCCATTCATATTGTTTAATGTGGTATTTTATTTTTAAAAAATACTAGTTCATTATTCATTCTAACCCTTCAGTAATATACAAAAATAATGCAGCAAAAAATATCCGGACACCCACTATTCATGTCTCCTAAAGTTACAGTGATACAAGTGTAGTGCTCATATTGTTTATAGAAGATTGGATCTCTCTTTGCTGCTATTATGTATATACAATCACCGCTTATAGTGATCAGTGGTTATAAGAATCAACTGTTTATAAGAATCAATATCGCAAAAACAAAAACAAATGTATTATTTCCATGTTAAAATTTTTGCTTTAAAGAATCAATCCACCGGTTTTAAGAATCAGCTTACACTCTTCGCTTTCCTTTCATTTTTCCAAAAAAGCCACTTAAACACTCAAAAGGCATGAAGTTCCTTCTTTTTTTTTAAAAAAAGACAGTGATAAGATGGGATTGAATACAATTGTAAAATGCATCCCTTTCTTTGTTAGACATAACATAATAGTTTTCCCTTAAACGCCTTAGCTAAACACTGTCCTATTAGCTTGACCAAGGGGCATCTCTACCCGTCCAGGTCCACTATCACTTTTCTCCACTGACAAACAAAGACAGGGACTCCATTTTTCCTACCTCCAACATCCTGGTTGCGGCTTCCTGGACACTGAACCACATAAATCTTCGGCGAAGTGTCCACTATCACTTAGGCAAACATGACATTAGTAGATTCAGCACGTTATCAAACCGTGGAACGTAAGCTAGAAGGTGAATCTTCGTCTCGGACTTTTGGTATTGAAAGAGGTATAAACAGACTCCTGAAAACTTCATTACGTCAAACTACCATAGAAAACTTTTTCTTGCGCCCTTCCTGTAGTTGAAATGTTAAACTGTTAAGCAGGTATGTTGTAACAAATATTGGATTTTTTTCTTCTCTTATTATAATCATCTGTATCTACTTATAGGTCTAGAAATTAAGTTGTATTTTTAAAATTATAAACAATAATTTTAATAAAAGATAATTAATGTAGATTAAAGAATATTTTATGGTAAATTATCTAATATATCTATACACAGGTGTGTGTGTACCTGTCCAAAAACCTAAATTTCGGCTATAAGAATCAACCGCTTATAAGAATCAAAAACAGCAATAACAAACATGATTCTTATAAGCCAGGGGTTTCCAACTGGCGGCCCGCGGGCCGCATGCGCCCCGGGGTGCCTATTTTTGCGGCCCGCGAAGACTTCTAGAAAAATAATTTGCAGCATCAATTTAGATATTCTTAGTTAACGAAAAATGTTTTCGTAAAAATCTTTGTTTTCAAATGCTGTTCATTTACAAGAAAGATTGATTTTTCCTCGAATTCCATGAAAAGTAGGGTGTCCACTCATGTTCTATTTCATACCCCCCCCCACTTCTTATTTGACTTTTTTTTATGTGTGTCTGTGTAATTTAACGAAAGTTGGCCAGTTATAATCAAGGTTGTTGTTGGAGGTTCATCCTCGAATTATTAAAAATTTCATAGTACATACTATACACAAATCCTCCAAATCCCCCTCCCTCAAGAAAAAAAGTCCTGGGTATGGTCCTGGTTAAATTGTGGCCCGCCACTAGGCAGGTGTTTTCGATTGCGGCCCTTGGACACTTGTAAGTTGGAAACCCCTGTTATAAGCGGAAATCACTGTACTCTTCAGAGGAGGGTCTTCACTAACTTCTGGTAAACTTCCACTAGAATTTGTTTCTATTTTCTCTTGTACTACAGAAAACAACTGATGACTAGTAATTAGTCAAGTATTATCCAGTATTAGTCTAGGATACACCCAGTGCATGAGTTTATCCCAAATGTGTAACGGGGTTGAGGTTGGAACGTGGTTATGATACTCTCCTTTCATTTTTTCCAACCATGAAGGTAGAAGCTTTGCTTTGTAAACATGAAGGGGCATTCTTATAACTAGGTTTATCCAAATTTATTGGTAAACGATAGCATTTAAAGAAACAGGCACTGAAAGCAAAACACCAAGTCCAACCAAGAAAACCATTCCCAGACCAGGTGGCTTACAAATTTCCCAGATGGCACAAACCCCCTGGCGAATACCATTTGCAATTCATCTGCCCAGTCCAGAAAACCGATCAGATTGCCAGATAACATTCCACAACTCAATTAAACCAGTTGAGAGTGTTATTTTCATCATTCTAATCCCCAATGTGCATTTGAAGATAGATCAATGGCTTCTGAGAAGCAGCACAAGCATAAAAACCAAGTTGTTGTTGTTGCTAATGCCCCCTGGTTGGAAGTCCCATTCACCAGGTCCTAATAATTTATTGGGCAAAAAGGGGAGGCTCCTGTTTTGAATTAGCACCACAAGGGTCGGAGTCTGACTTGGCTAAATGACTTGTCCCGTGATTTTGAACTGAGTCAAGTGATGAGACCAGTACACTTGACCTCGCACCTCCAGACATAAATTTGAGAATTTGTAGGACATTGCAGCCACAACCTATTTTACATGCCCCAACCATCATTAGTGAACACAGCGGTGGATTTGCAGTGACGAGCATCGAACCAGGGACGCTCAGATCTCTGGCCCGCTGCTCTTGCCAACTGGACCAAGCACCTACTAGTACATTGTCCTAACACTGACCTCATGTTTCATACTTCATATGGAAACCAATTGCAAGAGATGCTGAATGTGATTTTTTTCTCAACACAATTCAGAGTTTAATTACCCACTTAATAATTCCACTTTAAAATAAGCATCACTAACAGTAAAACTAATTACATTCAAACTTGCAGAAATATCTCTAACTGAATATCTAAACTTTAGGACTCAACCTATCATGTCACATTTTAACATAAACTATTTTTATTACCTCATCATGACAGCAAAGAACCACATTAATTATGAGTATTTGTATTTTTGCTTACAAAGTAGTAAAGTGTATCTATGTCACATGAGAAAGGAAAACATGGAGCTTAAAGATGCTCTGACACTCTGAGGTACATAGGTATTTAATAACTAAAACAATATTTTCATTCATCTTTTATTTATAAAAATTCTTTGATTCTTAAAGATTTTACAGTATTTAAAATCTAGGTAACTGATAACCATTAACCTGATAATTCAGGTTGAAATAATTCAGGTTGAAACTGAATTATATCACTTTGTAGGATTGAAGAATACTCTACATGTATTATCATACAATATATCAGCAAGTTCATTGATATCCTCCCCTCGAATGGCAGCCATAACTTCTAAGACTTGGCTAAAAGAAAAATACAGTACAAATATATGCCTATTTTATAAAAAAGTTCATGAGAATGATTTTTAAAAAAAGGTAGAAAATTTTAATGCTTCATAAACAAATGCAAATGGTAACACATTCATATAATCGTCAGCTATTAATAAAAATCTTTTAGAAGATGATGATCTCAGATATACACACAAAATAACTGAAATAAATAAATTTTTTCTAATATTCCATATGAATGCTACTTACATTTCAGTAATTTTATACCTTGAAGAAATAAACCTTCACTCTCAGACATTTTAAGAAAAAACCTTAACACCAGCACTACAAATTCAGTCAAAATGACTGCTATAACACTGGTCAAAATAAGTAAAATTTAACTGTTGGTCAGTGTTAAAAAACAACCTACTCTAACTTCTGAAACTATACAGTTACTGTAACTTTTTTGTGCCTTCTTGAACAAAATTTTCAATTATAATTTGTGAAATCATATATTAATTTATTACATTCCTAATAAACAGTAAAAAATAATAACCTATATCTAATAAATAAAAAATAATAAATACATTACTTACACAATATTGGCAGGTTCATTTCGGCTTTTGACTTGAAAGCCAAATTCAAATCTCTCCTTTTTCTTACATGGAAAGGTAGTTTTCACTAATTTTGCACCAGCATGAGTTGAACGAATTTCACACCAAGGGGAATCTATGAAAAAGAAAATTATTTATCCCATTCTGACAGTACAATTATTTTTTTGACATATGTATATCATCATATTGTATGTATATAATCATCAAATTAATATATATATATATATATATATATGTTTAGATGTATATAATCATTTTATTTGATTCTAAATATGCAGTGTCTAATGTCAACATTGATTTCTTACCTAGATAAAAATAAGGAAGTCAAAATTCAGATTATAATAACTGTCATGTAATACAGAAATATTCAGTTTCTAACAACTTTCTAATTTTATTACACCGCATTAAATAATGCTTACTAAAGATTTGATTCATTCACAAATCCACTAAAGAATATCTGGCCCTTTTGTAAATCAAGGCCCTTTTATTTGAATACAGTTTGAATAAGTGTGTGTCTCGTGTATATTGTTACTTTTTATCATTACTATTTTGTTCCTTCCCTATAACTTGTCAACAAATTAAAGACTGAAAATGCCTGTACTGTAAAGATAACAATCAAAATGTGAAGTATAAACAAACTAATAGAACTACAGGGAATAACACTAAGCCTTTTTCCATAAAAAAATTACAGAAAGCCTTAGTGTTGACAATTTTTCATCACAAATTCAATAATACTAAGCTTTTACATAAACTGTCTTTAATACGTGAAAACTGTTAAAAAAGTAAACTGTCTGGTAGCACTTTAAAAGAAAGAGAAGACAAATTTTCCTCCTAAAAAATTCAGTGTTTTACTGGTTATAATTTATAGTTCCATGTGGTATAAACTGAAAAACATCCCATCTTTGGCATTTCGGTTTACAGAGGCAATGATTATAATTAGACAAGATTGATACATTCCACTGACAAGCTTTATATTTTCATGATTTTTGAGATGGAAGGTGCTTTTGTTTCACTAATGACTGATTCACATAGCAAAGTTGTAGGCTCACACTAGCATAGAATATTTAGCGACAGTCTCAAAAAATCTTTTCCTTCTCCCTCAATTAGCAACAAGTATGACAGAAAACTGTAGAAGTATGATTAAAAGTATTATTTGTATCCCAAAGTATCTGAAGTATTTATACCTATGTCATACTTTCACCATTTGATGGTAAATCCTTTCATGAACTGATAACAAATTTAAAGAAAAAAAATTGAATAATTCGTGAACCAGATCAATTCAATAAAGAGAATAATTAAGATTATTTCAAAAAGAATTGTGACATAATAAAACTAACTCGTTCAGTATGTATTGGAATTTCATTTTCTGATGGCTCTTTGCAGTTAAATAAATGATAATTACTCATAACACAAGCATGATTTCATGTTTAATACATCAAAAATGGCAAATCATAATTAAAATAAAGATTATCACAAGATTTATTGCATGTATTTCTCACAGAAGTGATTTAAAGAAATGAAAAGGTCTAAAACAGTATAAAACATAAAAATACATGTGTTCACATCAGCAACTAATGTTCAAAGCCATAAACTGTGTTAATCTCACCTGTTTCTATCATTAACCTATCAACTGGAAGACTTGCAACAACATCTAAGTTTTCTCTTGTTTTTAGAGAACTGAAATAAATTAATAAAACAAAAGTATAAACGATAAAACTACAAGAAAAAACTCTATATAACATATCTTAAAATCAATGGCATATCCTGGTCTAAGATACTCAATGTATTTTAATGTATAGTAGATCAGGCTTAATGTGTTTCACATTGACATCACTCTTGAAAGTAAAATATAAGCATAATTTTGAATGTAATTGATGCCTGCTAGAACAGTACTATACCTATGAATAAAAACTATATATATATATATATATACAATTAAAAATTTCTGATTAAGAAAAAAAATGTTCCTTTTGAAGAATATGAGTAAAACAATCAAAGCAATAATAACTGAACAAAAAGGTTACAGGTTTTAATGAATGATAAAATATGACAATTGTAATTTAATTAAAATTTCTTTTTCAGACTAGATTTTTGTCTTCTTTCAATACAATCAGTAGCTTTCTTTATATCATGAAAAACTTTTCAATGATTTAAAAATAAAAAGTCTTATAATATTGACAGCATGGTCCTTTCAATAGAAACTAGGCTCAGACTAACCAAACTTGTGTGCTTCAGAAATAAATTGTGGTTTTATTTTAAAGCAGAGAACAAACAATTTTCAGCACTAGTATAGATGGGAAGAGTGAGAGGGTTTCCATAAGAACTTCTTTCTCTAATTTAGGACATTGGGTCACTATTTTTTTTACAAAAATTTAAAAATGAAAATATTATTGAATTTAGAGGCTGCATAAATTATGCTTAGTTCCCTTTTATGTAGAATGTAAACAAATGAGGTTTTAAGGCTTAATTTTTGGCTATTTATAAGTTTTTTTAAGAGAGAATTTTCCCAATTTAATTTTCTCCCCTTCAACAAAAATCAATCCCTCACTGAAAAATTAATTTCCCTTGAAAGGTATTCTGATTGCACCATTGGTCCTTTATGTTGCATAGCACACACAAGCACACTATTGACAGTGTCACATAACTTCTGATAATTCAACTAGCATATTTGGTACAAAGGTTATTACACAGATATAATTTCTTTCATTTCATCGCATAGCTTGACTTAGTCCAGGTGTAATATCTTCTACATCTCTCTACTTTGATGCAGTTTTTCACGGCTTGTCATGAAGAGAATCATAAATTCATGTCCTCTAAAGGTTCTAAATAGTTCAAAACAATTTTACTTGGAAACTACATATTTTCTTCTTGAATAAAAATGAAGGTAGATTTATTTGAAAGTATTATTATACCACAAGGTTAAACTAATAATCAAAATTATCACATCTCTATGACATATTTGATCTTTTACTGTGTTTGAATTCATCAAGGAGACTTCGTACAAGAACAGTACCATAAACTTTTTCTCTATACATATTTTCATTCCAAATTTTTTTTTCATTCTGACTTTTTCAAAATTTTCAATAAATAAAATTATTGATAATGTTGTACACTATTTTACTGTCTTTCTCCTATAATTTTCTATTGCAGTAACAAAATAACTTAAACAAAACAACTTATAACAAAACAACATAAATATACATTAATTTGTGTGTGTTTTAGATGAAAGACTTTTTAATAAAAGAACAAAGCAAGGAAAAAAGGCCAAGATTTATTTATCAGCATAATTCAACACAATAGTGAAAGATTTGAATTATGAGACAGATGCCTTTTATATTTTATTTAAACATTCATGAAATTCAATGAAATTTAAACACATTAGATGTTCAAAGTGTAATTTTCATGAATGCTTGATTGATGATGAAAAACAGAAAAAAAAACGCATAAAATAAATCTTAAGGGTTTCAATACATCATATACAATATAATTCTATGCATAAATAGATGCATAGAAAAATCATACAGATTGCTATATGTTATTTTGTATGTTTTAAATATCTAACAAATGGAACTTAAGTACTCTGAAAGAATGTTTATGCACAAAGAAATATGCTTCAACCTAATAAACACATACCACATACCAGCCATTAATTCCAATGTACAGTCCCAATTCTAATATTGATTTCGCATCATCTTTAGTACCATCAAAAGAATGAACCTGTTATGAAACAAGTTAAATGCAACAAATATCATTCTGTATTTAAGATAAATAATTAGTAAAAAAATTAGAAAGATTGAAATTTTAATATATTACAAAGCACATAACACTTGTGTACACACATACACATGTGTGTATGTATACATATATATTCATTATAAAACATAGATTATTGTCAAGTACAACAGAGAAATATTAGTATTTTAAATTTCCTATAAGCAGTAACTATATATTTATATGTAAATAATATATTAATGATAACAATTAATAGTATTTTAAAAATGAAATAAAAATCATTGAAATTTGAAAATATTTTTCACAATAATAAATGCTTTTTATCATATATTATCATTCTTTAAACAAAAAGTGGTGTTGAATCCTTAATATTTTATTAATCAAAATTCGCAGATAAAGTGAAAATTTTGAAAAGAAATTAGTAAAAATAAACATTTTTTTTTAATCAAAGATTTTAACTACTCTGATATTTTTTAGAAAGGTGCAAGTTAACCTTGGGTGAATCTGAATTGAAAATAAAGGTGAATGAAATTTTATTTCTTCTCATTGTTTCATGTAGTTGAGCCTGTTGAATTAACTGGTTGCACAGAATATAATCAAATTTTAAAAAAGAGAAAAAAAAGATTATGGTTATCAAGAAGCCTTCATTTTACTGTTTGTGTTTCCCCAGGTTTTCTAGAATATAACATCCTTTCATCAGAGATTGCACTTCAATTCCTAATTCCATAAGGTAAATTCTGTGGTACAACATACTCATTGTACGAAAATGAGAAAAGTAATAGAGAAAGGGAAAAAAGGAGTATACTACAATTAAGTATTATAAGTAAACTACAATTCCTTTCCTTAATTCTTTTTTGTCCTTTAATATTTTTATAACTACAATTCATTCTATGGTACTTTTACTGAGAATTTTTTAAAGGCATCAAGGATAAATAATTTTTGTTGAATATCATTAACTGTATGATAACTCTGTATAATTGTCTTTTTAGTAGTTTTGAAAAATTATTTTTAAATATTTTGTTACATTGCTGTTTCTTTTTAAATTTTAAGTAAAGTATTTAATGATGATAGTTTCTATATTCCTTTAAAAAAAAATAGCTATTCAGTTGCTACATTAAACATCTTAAAGTTATCAAAGATTTTATTTACATCACAAGAGAAACAGATTCAAATAATTTTTAAGATCTGCTTAGGATTCAAATATAGATACGTGCATAAGAGTAATCTGCATTGAGAAAAGTTTTCCTTCAAAAGAGGGCATTTTGCACTGGAATAGATTATGACAAAAATAATACGTATCCAAACACTGAGATTTAAGAGTGATTGGATGAAAAATGTTTTGAAGTTGACCAGCAAATTGAGGACAAGTAAAAGAATACTGATTTATTCCATCAGAGTCACACTTCAGAGAGTAGCCTTTTCAAAATGTTGTTGAAATATTCAATTTGAGCAGAAATATTTACAAAAGACTAGCTCACTCAAAGCTAACAGAATAAAATCTTATTTTATAGAAATTTGTCCAATTGATATGCTATACAAAGAAACTGAGGTAGATGTGTTTGGATTTTCATAAGACTCTGTATAAAGCAATGGTTCCCAACCTGTAGAAGTCTGTGGACCACTACCATCCCCCACCGACTTGAGGGGACCTTCAGAGGGCTATGGGGGGTATAGAATATCCCTCAGGCAAAAGGGATACAGGATTAACGTATTCACATTCTAATGTATCATATTCTAATAATAAAATAATTATGTTAAATTTTTAAGAAATTTTAATTCAACACCTGATAGTTATTGGATATATTCGGCCCATCTAGTTCAGCGAACACTGCTTTCAAAATCCCCATTTATTTGGCAACTTCTTTATATGTGGTACCGGACCACTGGTTTAAAGGCTATGAATTTAAAACTCAATTTACTTTCTGATTTATTCCTTACTTTAATTCAAAATTCTTGTATCATCTATTTCCATATACTCTACCTTAAAGTATTTATAAACGTGCCTTCAATATACTATACTTACAGTGTTAGGAAAAAGTTTAGAATTAGTTTACAGTAAAATAGAATACATTCAAAAATAAATTTCCACAATATTTAAAAATAAGTGACAGAAAATATTTAAAAATAAGAGATTCGCATATTTTATTAAGCATATAAATGGAATAATTTGAATTATAATACTTTGGTTCAGATTAAATGTTTTAATTTAGTGAAATGCACTCAATACCTCTTGTCAAATCTACATTTTTAAAAAAAATTATATGTGTAGATTATTGTAACAATGAATAAAAAAGACAAAAAATCTCATTCAACACATTACAAAACTCATTTAAGTTTGCAAATATATAACTACTAAAAGGAGATATCAGATAAACATGATAATCGATAAATCATATTTTTATATATAAATTGAAACATGCATTCTAACTTATTCCTTACATTTTCTATACGAATTACACAGTTTGGTAAATGTGAAAAGGCAGTAAGTGCCAAAAAGCATACAGAAATTCAGTGATTATAAATATTCCATGAAGTAGAGATATATATTCTTCTTCATGGAATATATATCTCTACTTCATGTTATTCATGGCCACTAAATAACATAATACAATCTATTTTATCTTTTTGTATTGGGGGATACGGTTCCAGAGACTATTGTGAAAAAAAAGAAAAAAAAAAAAAAAAAAAAAAAAAAAAGAAAAGAGCGAGAGAAAAAAAAAAATACAGTGAACATATAAAAATTGGAGATTGGTTCTATCTAAGTATACTTGATTAAAAAAAATGTTGATTTTCATATGAAATTTGGATTTGATCGACAGCTTTCATAAACATGTAAGAACATATCCACAAATCTTATTTTACTTATGTTTCTATGGGTTATTTTGTATATTGAAAATGTGCGGGAGTCACAAGTGGTTGAAAATAAAATTCATTTATTTTTCATTTCTACATACATACATATAACAATCATTCTGTCATTCAGTGTCACTACTAGATAAGAAATGTGCCTGTATACTTTTTAGTGGTGAAAAATCACTCTTGTCACTGGAAATATTTAATGGCGATATATCTACAAGTCTTGAATGACATTAACATCTTGTGTTTCTTTTTTTGCACAAGTGTTGAATATGAATTTGATTATCAGGTGTTGTGATTTTGTTTCTCTTTGTTCTTTATATGATTCTTCATAACTAATATAATAATTTTTAAATCATGTCAGAATTGGACAGCTCATTTAACATTGTTATCATTTGTAAGAAAAGGATTTCCAAGTTTATAGGCTAGTTGGAGGCCTTCTAGAATTGTACTTGCAGATAGTGAAACCACTTCTTCATTATTACTACTATAAACTAATGTGGAATCATCTACAGTCTTTGAAATACTCTCAAATAACATTGCCCACAATATAAGTTACAATGCAACACAATATTTTTCATAATTTTGAGATTTTTAGACCATGTTAAAGTACAAAAAAATAGCGTAAGAAATAATTGGTTCTTTTTCTTGGACCATGTTATTTCTGTGCAAAAAGAGAATCGAGTGTATATGCATTGAAAACAATATTTATTATACATTATTGATTACTTTAAAACTTGGATAGATTAACAATGATAAGAGAAGCATTTCAATTATTTACACCTAATTCTAGAAAAATATTTGCATATTCTATATAAGAAAAATAAAAAAAGGACTCAGTATTTTTAAGTGCTAAAAAAGAATAAAATGATTTATAACTTCTATTTTTTTTTAGAGGAGAGGGCAATAGAGAACAAAATCAGAGAGAACACTTTTCAATCAAGGAAACTTATCACACATCTAACCAATTACTTACAACACCTGTTGTAAAACGGTCACGATTTCTTCGTATTATTGAGATTAAATCTGTACATGAATTACGACAGTGAAGGAACATAGGAAGGCGTGTGGCTTCAGCTATATCAAATTGGCACTCAAAATATCTACAAGAGACAAATTTAACAACCATAAAAATGTTATTTCAAAAATTTTCAATCTGGAGAGATTAGAAATATTCTGTACATAACAAAAAATTTCAATTACCTTAGCTGAGTTTCTTTTGGGCAAAATTCTAACCGATCATAATCTAAGGAGTAAAAATTCCATCACTTTTGTAAATAAATTACTTTCATATGTGTTTATGGAAATTATAAATAGATATTTGCTTTTTCCCTCTAATTGATTAAAGGACTTCAAATGTTTCCTTTGAAAATTAAAATTACAAATAAATAAATAAATAAATAAATAATATATATATATATATATATATATATATATATATATATATATATATATATATATATATATACTCTTTTCCTATACAAATATGTCATTTGAACAAGAAAAAAAGTAGATAAGGAATATCACATAAATTACAAAATAATCTCATAACAAATCTTAACACATTGTTTAAAGTACACTGTCAAATGTACATAGACTTAATTCCTAACTTTATCAAAAAGTTTTACATCAGGTACACTGCATGATACTCTAGGCCAGGAATACTCTCACTGCAGCCCACCAAGCTTTTATATGCAGCCCAAAATGCTCGTATTCATTATCAGGCAGGTACTTTTGTAAACTTAATTTTGGAAATGAGTGCCTGAAAAATACAAAACTGTACAAAATTGTGTCACCTGCTGCTCACATTGTTTGTATCAACATATCTTTGTGAAACTTCCAATTTCAAAATGAAATATGACAAGAATGTATATCAATATCAGCTTACTGATTCTTACCTTGATGATGTATTGAGAGTAGCATCTAGCAAGTGTACACCTGATTTGTCTAAAATACTCAAAGGTTAGTGTCAACATAAAAAAAAACACTCATTTTTAAATAAATGTTTAAATCCATTTAGGTTTTGATAGTTATATTTTCCATTATTAAATTGTGAGATATAGTGTACTATGTTGCGACCCTCATAATGTAGCAAACATATGCATGTGGCCCGAGATAAAAAAAAGATTGAGTATGGCTGCTCTAGGCAATGTGAATTGCCTTCTTCCCTCACAAACAGTTCAAAAACAAAGAATGGTGATCCATATCTCACAATGACAATGTGTTAATATATGTTTGATCTTTTTTCAAAAGAAGAAAGGTATATTCTCAACAGCTTATCATTACAAATGACAGTTATTACAAAACAAGTGGGATACTGAAACAAGTGACAGATTAAAAAGATGTCATATTCAATTTCATTCAATTTTTTTTCATGAAGCATTTTACCTTTGTACTAAATTTAGCAGTGGAGAAATATAGCCATTATTTCATTTGTAACCTACAATGAAAGGAATTATTCTCAAAGACTTTTCAAGGGAAGAAATAGATAATCATTAGAAAACTAAAATGAAGTTCTGGACATTTAAAGTTCACATGAAATACAAAAATAAAATATAAAATTCAAGTATCCCAAGTTTAAGAGGATTTTGTCATATCCCCTGACCTTTACATTTCATTGCAGTCTTAAAATTTTGATTGATCAACTAAAAGTTAGATCAGAAAAGGTAATTAAAATGATAATCTCAGTTGATTATATTAAAGAAACCATATGAGGGCTATAATCTTCTGATATTAAAATGTAATTTTATTGTATTTAATTTTGTATGCCTTTATTAACTTTTAAAAAAAATTCCTATCGACATGTAAAAACTTAAGCGTGCTTCACATTCCAATGCCTAGTGATAAAACTACAATTCCTGTTTAATTTTCCAATAGTTGATACAGTTCTTTTATATTTTTTAAATAAACCCTCCAAGGGTATTTCTTGCATATTTTTCTCCCATGACAGTAAAAATTAGCTATCTGGTCAGTTTACTTTTATACAAAATTGATTCTTAATAGAGCTGGCAAATCACAAACTTCTTCTAAATGCATGAAAAATAGCTAAATTGTCTTACATGCCCTAAATATATGCTAACATTGAGTCTTTATGCAAAAATTGAGGAGTGGCACAACCACTGAGGGGGTTATTGGGTTTTAATCCCATTCCACTAGAAGACCAAACAAACAACAGTAGAAAAAAGGAAATTTCCCAATTAATTTTTATTCAGGAAAAAAATATCTTTTACAGAAATGAATTTTAGTTGTACAATTACTAAAGAAGAAAAGGTCTTATTCATTTTTTGCTAAATCAATTATAATTTGAAATTGTTAAGCACTACGAGATAAGAAAAAATATCTCTACCTATGTCAGATAACAATTAAGTATGTTAAAGAAAGCCAATGAAACATAGAAAAAAAGTTTAAACTGAAAATAATCATTAATAAAAGTCTAATTTGGTAAATGTTTTGTTTTAAGAAATTATATTATTTACACTACAATCCATCTTTTATCCTTTGAACAAATATGCATAAAGAATATGAATACATGTTCTGAATACTTCAAAGTATATACATAATTTAACAGTAATTTATCTAATCTTTCTTAAAAGGTCTGAATATTTTTCTAAGGCTGTAATCTGAAATGTAAATTGATAAAGATACAAGTATAAGAGAAGAACTAGTTTGATAGTAAGAGACACCTGTTTTAATTTAGATATTAAGTTTAAAACTCTAAAAACCATTTTTATCAATCCCCAAAACCTGCATTCAATGAAGGTGAAATTACTTTCACTTTATCCCAAATCAAGAAAAAGGATATCATTCTCACATTTCCAATTATTGCCCTAAAAATTTTGTTTTTTGAAAAACAATACAAACTATGATAGTCTACAAAATAAAAAATACCATAAATATTTAAACTTCAGAAGATTGATCTCAAAATGCAATTAATTCAAATATTATTACTTTAATTTTTGAATAAAAGTAATTGATGAATAATTACTACTAAATGAAATTCATTGAAGCTTATTCAATTAAAATATCCACACTGTTACTATGCACTTATCTCTAGGTACATACATAATATTAAAAACTAACACACATTACCTAGGCCACATTCACCAACAGCTACTACTTTAAGTCTATTTTCTAAAGCAAGAAGTTTCAGTTGTTGCAGATAACCTCCAGGATCTCCACATGCCTCAAATTCTAAACATCTAGTAGGATGACAACCCACAGTACTGTATAACATATCTGTGAGAGAAAATACATTTCAACATTAAGTTATAAATAAGTTGAAGAGTAGAACAAGAAATATAAAAAAAAAAACAGATAGAAAATATAAATATTTACCACATGATTTTGAGATTTCAAGAGCTGCTCTGCAATCTTCTAAACTGCCTCCAGTTATAAATATCTAATGTACAAGCAAAATTAGCAGTTAAAAAAAAAGAAAGAAAACATAACATGCTACATGAAAATCTATCATACCTATCTAATTCAAACATAATTCCGTCAAATAGTATAAAAACTTTGCCAAATGTTTAATAAGAGTTTAGATACTTTTCAAAATTGAATTTATAAAGTTTCAAAATGATTAAATCTTAATATTTTGCATGAAAATTTTATTAATTATCTGATCTCTATAACACAGTTTTACATATATATATAAATAAAATAAAATATAAATATCAAATATAAATAAAATGAACGAATATAAATATATTTTTAAACATTAAAAAAGAAACAAAAGCATACATGTTGTGAAGCTTTCACAAGTATAGATTTCACAATCAGAATATTAGCAAGCATATCATAGTTTATTGATAATGCATCAATTTTAGTTGCATTCTATTAAAATTTTCGGAAAAATATACCTTTTGAATTTAACTACAGTTTACTCTCCTTTAACTAAAAATATGAATCTATAATAAAAGAAGCACCAAGATAAGACAATAACAAATATAAATCTAATAACCACACATTATACTCTAATAACTCTGCATCCTCTTACCCTTTCAACACCATTTGCAACTGCTCTACGTAAAACCTCATGTAAATCATCAACATGCTTTCTTGAACCATTATAAATACCTCTAAACATAGGATCTAGGGAAAAAAAGGAAAATGAAATTCTAAAACATACAGTAAAAAACTATAAAAAATATCACTATTAAATTTTTACATGACACTTTACTATCTTAGATCATAATAGTTTGAGAATTTTATTAAAAAAAAATTCCTGATACCCTGAGAAAAGCTTATTGCTATTAATAGATATTTTTAAACCAAAATGAAAATTTCATAATAAGGAGTTTTGAATGCTGCACTTTCAAGAAATTGCCTATGAAAACAAAATATTTGCATATTTTAACTTATCTTTTCCAGAAAGACTTTATTAACTAATTAGTAAATTATTATATTAATATTTTTCAATATTACACCATCAAAACAACATTATTCAATTATAATGGTTAATGTTAAAAATACCTATTTTCAACATTCTTAAAAAAAGTTATTTAAATCAACTGAAATTTTTAAAGAAATCCATACATTTAAACCTGACACAAAGAAGCCAATACTGAATAAAACTACAAAATAATTTAACATATGTTTTAAAATGAAATTTTGATATTCCTGAGTTTACTAATCGGGAATATAAATAATTATATGATACAGGATGAGTAAACATTAAATTTTAGCATATATTGCCACAATCATTATCACATATATGTTTTACAACTAGGTAAGTATATAAAATTTGAACAAATAGTCATTTAGAGCAGAGCTCCGCAACCTTTTATCTTCCACGGCACAACAACGTTTTTTTCTATAATTCCGCGGCACACCACAAGAAAAAGCTTACAAATATATAAATTACAAAAAATACGTATATGTTTTTATTAGATAAAAAAAGCACAACAAAATAGCTCTATGTATCAAGATAATTATAATCATTTAAGTTTTATATAAATAATTTTGAACTGTACACCAACACAAGAACAAAAATATAAAATTATAGTTTACAAGTAAAAAAATTTTCTCTTTAAATTTTTCTATTAAAATTTGTTTTTTGGTCTTTACTTAAGCCTAATAAATCAAAGTTAATTTAAACATAACTAATTTATTAATGAGATATTTGTGATTGTTTTGATAAATGTGCGTTTTATATTTGGCTCTATAATAGAAAGAGCTACAGTTCATGGTCAAGGCCCTTTAAATAGGATAGTTTGTCATTTTCAATTAGAGCCAGTGTTGAAAAACTTTGTTCGCATAAGTATGTCGTAGAAAATGGGAGCAAAATTGCAATGGCCTTGTCAGAAATTTGTGGATATTCTTTCCTAACTGAAATCCAGAAATATGACGCTCGAACATACATACAATGTATGGCTAACAACATGTTTTTGTTTTGTGTATAATTTCGACCCAGAAAAATTACATATTAACAAAAAGTTAGAGGAATATTTTACTTAGAAAATTTCTATTTAATGCGGTGGATAATTTTTTTATTATCATAATCGATAAAATCACTGCGGCACAGTAGTGTGCCATGGCACAGCGGTTGTGGAGCACTGATTTAGAGAATAGCATAAAAGAATATATTGGAAAAATACATATCACTTAAATATGACTTATCAATAATTATTAAACATAAATATTAAAATGATTGCTAAAATTCATACTGCTAATTGAGATATTTCTTATATTTAGATACTAAAAAAAATTCATCCGATTAGAAAAGAAATATTATTAAAGGAGCTTTAAATATATATACCCCAATACTTAATCATCAAAAATTATTAATTAAGATCAACAAATATAAATTTTGTTAAATGCAATTAAGAAAATCCCTATAACTTAAAAAAATAAATAAATAAATAAAAAATTTAATTTAATTTTTAAAAAAAGAACTACAAATGGGTTATAAAAACACTATTCTCAATGGTTAGGATAATATAAAAAACAAAATTTAAGCAAAACAGAAAATTCAATTCAATTTTAGTTACCTGTTAAATTTGCTCCGATATCAATAATTTTTTTCCTTATAGTAGATGCAGCCATCATGCATGTTTTCTAAAAAGCATATCAATAATTAAACAAAAAAAGCTAAAATTTGAACATTTGCATACTGAGAAATATTTTTCTTAGATAATACTATCAAAATTTGCAGATATTTGTGAGCATAAAGGTTGAAAACATATAAATGTAATGCATTTATAAGTAAATACATTAAAATATGATTGATTAATTGAAAAAAATCATGAAATTTACGTTTTTTTTTAAACTTCTCGCATAACGGATAGGCTCTTCATTATGAAAATATGATTTTTATATTAATTCCCTTTTTAAAAGTTTTATACTGACTTGTCTATGAGTTTTAGGCATAAAGAAAAGAGGACATTTTAAATAACTTGCCATTATCACAATTAATTTTACTAAGCATTATATCCAAAGCAATAATACTTAATAACTGGTGATGCACTTATTAACAGCTTTAATTATAATATAATGGGTTAATATAAGTTGAGTGTTATTATTGCATGAATTTCAGGTGAGAGAAGGATAATTTATGATTCTGCACTACATAATAAAAAGCATTCATCCCACATAACTGAAAAGAATAATAACAGATTTTCTTTGAATTTCTTACAAAAAATTGGCTATTAATGCTTATATTAAATAATCCTTCAATGCAAATTATCAGTTTTTCTTTTTTTTTTTTTTAATAAAATAAGTACTCTCAGTCATTTACAATTTTCTACAAGAGTTAAAAAGTAGTATCTGAAATACTATACTAGCTATGCACATATTTAAAGAATATTTCCCTCAATTATAGCAGCTACACCATCAAGCAAACAGAGAGAAAAGG
Organism: Dolomedes plantarius; assembly: GCA_907164885.2. Taxonomy (NCBI): domain Eukaryota; kingdom Metazoa; phylum Arthropoda; class Arachnida; order Araneae; family Dolomedidae; genus Dolomedes; species Dolomedes plantarius. Next base: position 153,737,553 of record OU015495.1, read on the forward strand.
CCCACTGAGATCTTGTATAGATATATAACTTAAAAGACAAATAAATATAAAACATAAGGGGGGGGGGGTAAGGGACGTATGGCAGCCTTATACCTGTTAAATTATCACTTTATTTTGTGGATATGAAAGCAATAATGAGAGATTAGCAAGAAAATTTTACATTTTATAAAAAATATGACAAATAAGAGTTACAGATTTGATCATTCTTATATATATATATATATATATATATATATATATATATATATATATATATATATATATGTATGTATGTATATAAGATATGGCAATAAAATATTTTAATAACTATAATTTGTACAACACAGTATGATTACCAGGAAATTTTGGATAACATTCATTAAGCAATTAGGGGAAAATTTACATTTAAAATTCTCATTCATAATACAGTAATAAATTTTTTTCAAGTTTCCAAGTTGTTTGAACTGCAAATATTGCATTTAATAAAAACATAGAAAACAGTTTAGAAAATAAAACATTTTCTAGAAGCAATATAGTCTACAATGGCTCATCTAAAATGATACACATTTATTAGAAATTATATTTTCTAGAAGCATAGTTGGTGATATATTGCCTTTTACTCAAATACATAATAAAAATAACTCAATGGGCAAATAATGTTTCCTACTCTTCTGCTACTCTAAAAATTCAGTGCAACCCAATAATAGCATTGTCCAGTGAAATTAACTGAATAAGTAGAACACAATTTTGGCTTCAACTGTGGTGGAAGGAGTAAGATCACTAAGATATTTTTCTAATTACAATGTGTGACAGCCCTTTAAATACTGCTGCTCCAACACAGTAAATGATACACAAAATCTGCTAGTTCAACTGTCTTCCTAGCAGATGCTAGGAAAAAAGTAATATAGAATTAAGAGGAACCTTTTATTCAAATTCTGAAGCAGACAGGCATATCATCCTACCTGCAATAACACCAAAATAGAAATAAGCCATAGTTGCACAAAAATATAGGTTTATAAAAAATCGAAATTAATACATCGAGTGCATAACTTTTGAAATTTTTATTTCAAGATAAGTGGTTTATGTCAATTCATGCAACGGTTGCTCAGAAAAATAATTTTACGACCGAGAAAGTACACAAACAAGACTTACTACTTCGCAACAAGAACTAAATTAGAAAGCATCACAACTTCGATGGTTTATCAAGACAACAAAACTCAACGTAAATTAAAAAGAAAAATAATAATAATAATTATTTGATATTCCCTTCCACGGATCCACTTACGAAACTTCTTTAACATTTCCTACAATAAGTGACATAAATAGCTGAAATATAAAATATTTTGCAATAGTTTTCCATAATACACAAGTAGTCTGACTATAAATGATGTTAAATAAACGAGCAGTTTCTTTTTAGACGAATTATAACTTCAAACCATGTTTTAAACAAGTTTCTGAAGACACTAAAAATGACACGTTTAGAAAGAAATAAACTTTCGGGAATAAATATAGGAATAAGGTAACTATTTGAAAGAAGTTTGTATTATTCACCTAGTAAAACACATTTAAAGTAATAGCTCAATTTACAAGTAACAAATTGTTAAAATTCAGATCAAAATCAGCCGCATCTCAACATGATTCCGAAAGCAGACGATGAAAAAAATCACAGTTATAGTCATAGTTTTAAAGGAGAAAAAAAAGATAAACAGCTGCATCTGTACATTTTCAAATAATGTAACTCGTTGATCCAAGGATACTTTAATCTTCAGACCCCATTACTCAAAGAAAACAGAGAGCAGTAGTATATTTCTGTTTATTGTTCAAGTGATATTTGTATATTTTTCATGATGTTTAATTACTTTTTCGCCTCGTAGCTGTATTTAAAGCGCTCACATTACTCTGCGCGCCATCTGGAATTATCATAGTTGATCTAACATTTACCGTGGTGCGCTGTGTAAAGTTCTCGATGTAAGAATTTTGAGCAAATTTTCTCGGTTGCCTGAAATTAAAAACCGGATTGAAGTTTTAAGAAGATTAAAGTTCGCAAATTTCTCATGTTCTTATAAGTGATCCATAGAGTTGCCGAAATTCACATTCATGTTTACTAAAAATGATTTCATGTGTAACTGACTCGTGTACGTACTGTTTATTAAAACAACTTGACATAATCGGGGAATAATTAAGATCTTGTTAATTAATTACAGGGTACAGCTTGGTAAGTATAAGCTCTGACTTGTATTGTTTGTAAGTTTGTTATATTTGTTGCTTCTGTGTTACATAAATGAAGATGTATGCAGAAGCTGTAATTTGCTGAATTCATTAATAAAGTTTTTCAAATTTGTTAAGCATGAATGGGTTAAATAATGATTCTCCCTCCTCGATTTTAGTGTCAGGATAAATATGTTAATCACTTTGTATCTCTATGTTTAGATCCATTTATTCCGTTGCTAAATTATTTAGTATATAGATAGCTTTTGACTTGTTCCGTTGCGATGCTAAGTACGTAACATTCATCGTTGTATCAAGAACCTGTCAATAAACTTCATATTTGAAGAATAAAATAAGCTAGTTTCATTAATAATTGATTTTAAAAATTGACATTCTTTAATTATTTTTCTATATGTCATTTGGTTGCAGTTTATCTAACATAAAAGTACAAAGACTAATTTTTTTTTTTTTTTCTTCGAACGCGGAGGCACTTGTCGTTAGACATTCGCCTGTATATACACCGCGAGACTTCTGGCATTTCATGGACTGTAAAATATGGGTATAACTGTATTTCATAGTTCAAATAGTGAAAACTAGATCGAATCTTAGCTTGACATTATTTTATTTATTTATTTATTTATTTTTAAGTGTGTTAATACACACACACACACACATATATATATATATATATATACATGCATACATAGGTGTAGCATCCCTAACTTAACTTGAAATAAATTAAAACATTAATAGAAGTTCAGTTAAAATTGGAAAAATGTAGAAAACTTTTAAGAAAGTTTGTTTTTCCCTGCTTTTTCAAACTGTGAAACTGAATATTCCAATTATGTCTTTAGCCTTAACATAGTTTTTAATTATGATATGATCCATTACAAAAATTCGGTGCTATATTTTTTCTCATTTTATTTATATTATATTTATTTTTCTTCTATAACTTTTGAATACTACTCAAACATCAATTCTAATGTTATTCAGTTTAAAAAAAATCATATTTCATATTTTAAGGACCGCCAGGCAGTCAATGTGCAGAGGAGATCCCTAACTGAATTTAATTCACCCCCCCCCCCCCCCCCCCAAAAAAAAAAAAAAAAAAAAGTTAGAAGCACGCTACGCCTATGCATACATATATGTATGTATATATATATATATGCAGTGGCACACCCAGGGGGTGGGCCAAGGGACCCTACCTCCCCTCAAAGAAATATAAATTATATTATGAATATTGAATTTGCATTATAAATATTTTTATCTCTTCAACTCGGCCCCCTCTAAGATTAAATCTTGGGTGCACCACTGTATATATGTATGTGTGTATATATACAAAAAAGTTTTATACATAAACTTTTTTTTTTCAACATTCTTTTATTGGGGAGGTATTTCTTGTTCAAGTTAGTAGTGTCAGCAATGTCCGAATATTAACAAAATAAGTATATTTGTACTATTTGTTTAAGAGAAACAAATGTATGTTAAAAGTTTTTTTCTTCCTTTGCCTAGGCCCTACTGAATATTGTAGGACCAAAAAGACTCAGGGAGGGGGGGGGGGGAAATAGTTTACCACGTCTTCCAGGCATCGGCTCTTCCAAGAACACTAATAAGTCATCATCTGGTACAAAAGGCAACTCAGAAATAGTGACCACAGAATTAGAAATTCAATATATTCACACATAGTTTGTAATGTCTACTCCACTCACATTCACTAACAGTTCATCTAAACAAGTTAGTTTATTACAATTCACTTCATTAAACCTACAACAAAAAAAGTAGTTTCAGTTGCATAATTTACTATTTTTGAATGTTAAGGAATTAAAAACAATCATCAGCTGTTAAAGAAATATGGCAAAAATTGGTTCGTTATAAAGTTTCTCCAGCTAGAAAACATGTATTTGGAAGAAAAAAAACTATTTATATGGCTCTTATAACACAAAGGTTTTTAAGTGAGAACTGCCATTCTCATTGCCCCAACACAAAATTTTTATGGGACAAGTGAGAACCCTGCAGTACTGAAGTAATAATCTAAAAAAAAAAAAAAAGTTTATATATGTTTTATCTTTATTCTTCATTTCTTAATGAATAAGTGGGTATTTTCAAAATAACTATGTGTTGTGGTTAATATTTTTTTTTTTTTTTTGGCTAGTACTCGGCTAGTATACTTTTAGCTTTCTCATTGCCCCAACACAAAATTTTTATGGGACAAGTGAGAACCCTGCAGTACTGAAGTAATAATCTAAAAAAAAAAAAAAGTTTATATATGTTTTATCTTTATTCTTCATTTCTTAATGAATAAGTGGGTATTTTCAAAATAACTATGTGTTGTGGTTAATATTTTTTTTTTTTTTTTTGGCTAGTACTTGGCTAGTATACTTTTAGCTTAACAAAGGTACTTGGTACCTTTGTTAAAATGCAAGGATTTTGTAGGCATAAAAGTTTTCTATTTTGTAATTTTTTTCTATCAATAAAAACTATACATAACAGTAGAGCAAGAATTTTCCTACTAAGTACACTTGAAATTTTTTAAGGTTTTAAGCCGACGTTCTAACTTAGTCCACTTCACCCTATTTACGATTTTTATTTGTCTTCTAGGATGGATTAGTTGCCAACTAGATGTAAAAAATGCCTATTTGTATGTTACTTACCGGAGACGATTTTTATGACCCAACCTAATGGTTTCGAGGAAGGTTCAAATAAGGTCTGCCAATTATAAAAAGCTCTTTATGGGTTGTACCAATCTGGGCAGGAGGGATTTTTAGAAATTGAAAAAGTGCTAAAAGATCTCAAATTGGAAAAATTGGACTGGTGCAATGAAGAATATATGGGAAAGAACATGGTGTTACTACTGTATATAGTTGATGTCGTTCCTTTTTGAAAATCCTAAAGTGACATTGACCATATGGTAAACAAGCTAAGTAATATTTTTGAAATTGCAGTTCTTTGGGAAGTCAAAAAATTATTAGGCATTGAATTTGAAAAGATAGATAGAAAATTTGTTATACAACAACAAAGATGTGTTTAAGAAATTCACTGAAAAATTTGAAGTGCCGATAGTATCCCTCCCAATTGTAAAAAGACTAAATTTTTTGAAAAATTGCCCTAAAAAGTGAAGAAAGAATCAAAATGAAAAATATACATTATAGAAACCTACTAGGAAGTTTAGCATTTATAGCTAATAGGACTCATCCAGACATTGCGTAGAAGAATTTAAAGGGAGGCATGAGTTTAAAAAAAAAATGAAATAAAATGTAAAACTTTCTGTGCTTAATTTTGCGATCACAATGTAACCGTAATGTATTTTCGACGTATGAACGTGAACACGATAATTGTCATAATTGTGAAAACATGATAATTGTCGTACGTATGGCAACATTTCAAGAGCTTGGGAACGGTTTCTCGCTCAGCTGCTTTCCCTTTGAGGTGTTCTCTTTGAGGCGTTATGTCAAGAATTGAACAGTGACCAAGAAACTCTTCCTTTTTTTTTCCACACAGAAGTTCGATGGCTGTCTGAAGGTAATATGCTTGCTAGATTATTTAACTTAAAATCGGAAGTTGAAATTTTTCTGAAGACTTCAACGAGAGCATATCTGTATAGCATGTTTTCAGATGAAAAAATTATCTTTCACTTGGCATATTTATCAGACTTTTCTGAAACACTCAACTTTCTCAACATGAAGCTACAATATCAGAAAAACATTCTGAAGACTTATGATACTGTTAAGGGCTTCACAGAAAAGATAGCTTTTTGGCAACGCCGTCTTTAGAGTTCAGAGCCAAACTTTTCATCCTTTCCAAGATTGAACTACCTCCTCGATGATAAAAAAAATCTCCCATTGCAACAGATAAATGAATTGAAGGATCTGATATAAGGGCATTTGGTAGCATTGCAAAATGAAATTGCAGACTATTTTCCAGATATTAGTTCAGAGAACTGGGAGTTGACAGTTGGACGTTGAAAGTGACCTGAGGTGTGCTTTGTCACAGTTACTACCTAATATTCAAAAATTTGTCAAGGACAAACAGTGCCAGCCCTCTCATTAAGGTTGTGAAAGTGATTGGTATTACATGTGAACCTCACCTAGATCTTTTATTACCTCAAATATATTTGATCTGTATTTAATTCTTTGATTTCATATGCTCTAATAATAATATGTTCCAAATTAAGATATGTGTAGTAATATTAAATTTTGTGTATGAAATTAACTATTCTATATTTACATTTAATAACCAGCTTCAGTTTCAAATTCCGATTGTACTACTTGTATTGACCACATATAGTGGTGGTGGTGGGGGAGGCGTGACCTCACATCAGTGTTCAAGGGGGGGCACAGAGCCTGAAAGGTTGAGAACCCCTGTTCTAAAACATTGATGGTTTTTGGGCGATATTTTATTAGCATCGATGTTTTTTTGTCGATGTCGCATCTCTACTTCAAACAAAGATTCATATCAATTGAAGCGGAGTATATCTCACTCTGAAACATCAAAGGACTTGGTCAGGGTTAGAAATGTATTGAGTGATCCCAAACTTAACTTAGAAATTCAGGATTGTGACATGTACTGCGATAATCGGGCTGCTATTGATTTTTCTAGATTGAATATCAAGAACTCTGGCACTAAACATATTGATATATGCTAACATTTTGTTCGACAGTATATTCGCGACAGAACTTATGTTCTTGTAAAGAGTTCCAAAAATCTGGCGAATCCTTTTATAAAACCAGTTGTGAAAGCAACGCTAAAGAAATTCTGTAACAGAATTTTAGTATCAGAATAACTGTCTTCAGTATTTCATTAATATGTATAATTTGTAAATATTGTATTGTACAATGTATAGATGTGCATATGGTATGCTTTGTATGCAAAATATCAGACCCTGTATTGCCTGCAAATTTAATCATGTTTTCTTCCTACTATGCTGTATATGTTCAATAAGTAATTTTTTTTGCTTTCCTTCCTGGTGTTGCAATTTTAATGGCCAGCAGTGTGCATTAAATTTAGTATAACAGTTAAAAACACATTTTAAAGGATAAACTCTGATGAAAAAATTCAGTTAAATGCTCATTTGAGCAGTGTTTTGAAAAATATAAATTTTAAATTTTAGTAAAATTTAAATTTTTGAGTGTAATAGTTGATTATCTCTACAGATGTTAGCATGTTTATTTTATTTTAAATAGTTACACCTAAATTTAATTAATAAAAAATTAATATTTGAAGTATCAAATCAAACCCCCTTCTTTTACTTATAAATTTTTCTGTCAAGGAGGTCTATAAAAGAGGGGTTTTACTATATTATATTTGCCTTGTGGTAACCAATATAGCCTTTAAGAACAAAACTAGAATTATCTAAAACTTGAAAAATTTTACAAGGTTTTAAAGAACTTTCATATTTCATTTAAATTAATTTTTATTTGTAAGTATTTCTATGGTGCCCAGTATAAAGAGCTTAAGTCAAAAACAGTGATTTAAATATACCAAGTTATTGGCTTTTATACCAATCGCAGAATAATAATTTCAACTTGAGTGTTTTCCACAAAGAAATGTACTTTTGTGTACAAAATTGATATACTTAAGCCTTTTATACAAGTCAAAAGTTTTTTTTTTTATCATTGCTGACAAATATCTAAAAATCTAATTTTTTTTTTTTTTTTTTTTTTTTTTTACTTAAGCCCTTTTTACTGGGCACCATAGATTTATTAATCAATTTTGTTATTAACTGACTGACAGAGGGAAGTGCTGACTTTCTGCTTTCTAATTTTTTTCTTGATTCTTTTATTATAATATATGCAATATTTGTATTTTTTTTTTATCCATACAGATAAATATGAAAATCACTTGTGCTGTTGAAATATTAAACAGATCTCATCATTCTCGTAGTAAACAAAAGTATAGTGTTGCAACTTTAGCATTATGTCATAAGTCTAGGCAGAAAGAGAGACACTCGGATAGGGATGCTATTCTTATTTTATGTACACATCGTAACCCAAAAGGAACTAAATATAAGGTAAAGATTTTAGACTCTTAATTTTTTAAATATTATTTGATATAATTCATAGAGGATAATCAACAAATTTGGTAGATAATAATGAATTATGATTATTGCTGTTAATTATAACTTGTATTATATTTAGTCACACATATATGTAAAAAAGATGTATAATGAAGTAAATCAAATGTGTGACATAATTCTTTTTCTATGCAGGACTTGTCAAATTAGGCTTAAAACTGTTTAAATATATTTATGAAACTTGTAATGTAGCATCATAGTGGATCTTTTCTGTTTAAGAGCTATTTTGTTTGAAAAAAAAAGAGAGAGAGAGAGAGAGCTCTATTTTTTATATTGCTATTGAATTTAGGCATAAATTTTTATATTTTTTGCCAGTAAAATAAGTCTGGTTAAATTTGAAATAAATGCCAATTTTATTTAAATTTCTGAAAATTTTTAGTAGCTTCTGGTGACTTAAAAGTTGTTTATTAATACAGTTTTATTTAACTATCTAGGTGTTTAACAATGTTGAAAAATTATTCACAAAGTTTCTTAATGATGGAAAAGCTACTATAAGGTTTAAAGAACCTCCACATGATCTTATCATTAACAAAGTAAGTTAACTTTTGTTGTTGTTGCATGATGTTTAGGGGCTTTTAAGAAGAGTTTGTTGAAGTATTTCTATGACCATTCTTGTTAAAGGTTCACATAACTATAAAATTCTTCTTCATGAGATAAAAAATAGATTTTGTAGTAAAATAATTTTATTGACTGCTAAACCACCCATCATTTGTTTGGCCTCTGGGGTAAATATATCGGTCAGAGGCAAAATGCTCTTATTCCTTTGCATTCATCTATCAACTAAACAATCTATATCGTTTTCCAGAAATACTCTTCCTTCTGGACACTATATTGATCTATTTTTGACTGTGAAGTTATTACTTAAGTTTTTGACTCATGGAAGTCAATGTAAGGTTACTTTTAGTCACTTCAATTGAATGAATACATTTTAGTCTACCAAATGTGTTTTCTTGACCATATATCATACGTGCCAAGTGTTTCATAAAAAGTCGTTGTTTGTTCTGTTTTTTAAGCTTTGTTACAGAAATGTTTTCAAGCAAAAATGTCCCGTATTTTTACTTCCGCAGCACCATCGCTTTTATTCCCCCTACATCGCATTTTCGAGATTCATATTTTTCCCCTCTTAGCAGCTTACACTATACAAAAACTTCCTGGACAGCAAGCAGCTTCTACAACATTAGAAAGAGAGGGAAAGTCAACATCATGTGCTTCACCTAAACTAATAAAAAAAGTAAAATCAACCTCATTTGCTTCACCAATACCAGTAAAAAAATTAAAATTAATGTCAAGTGCTTCACCCAACTTCTAAAACAGTTGAAACCAACCTCATGTGCTTCTCAAAAATCAGCAAAAAAAGTAAAATCACTTGCAGAGTCACCATCATCTACCAATAATAAACTCATATTGTAGCGGAAAGAAAGAATTTTTCTTACATTAAGCTCAAATCTTGATCATGCTTTAACATTTTTTGTGAAAAATCTGATTGTCATTTATGAAACATATAATGGGATGTTTCAAAGTGAAGATCCGAAAATTCATGAGAAGAGAGTTATCGAATTTTTTTTTTTAATTGTTGGCAAGATTTGGGAAAATATCTGTCATAACTAGCTCTAAATGTGTATTTAATGTGAAATTTGATGTATTTAAAAATCACATGGATGATAACGATTTAGTTATAGGATCCGAAACATCATAATTTGTCAAAGAATTGTCTGAAAGCGAACTATTATAGTTCTATTCTTGTGTTAGAAAATATTATACATCATCTTGTTGCTCTTTTTTTTTTTTTCGATTCCGTCGCGCGCTGTGTTCCTTATTTTATTCTTGGGAGGTTGGCAGCTATGATATATCATAACATTATTTTTTAGTATTTTTATTTAACTTGGTTTGAACCAGACTAGGTGCAGAAGCAAATATGCCGAATTAGCAAAAATTGAAGTGACTGGTAGGATTTCATATTCTTCCTAATGTTGAGTTTATTAATTTTGTTCTGCAGTTTCTTGTATGCCTGTAATTACGTTAATTTAAAGTTTATAATTTTAGAAATTTTGATACAAAAAGCTGATAGCAAAAATTAATGTTAAATTCTTTATTGTTCATGCTTTCTTTTTTTGACATTATCTATTTTGTAATGATTAGGAACTAAAAAAAAAGCTCTGGGGTATATGATGTAATAGAAAGAACATACAGAGGTTGGGGGGAATCTGATTGCTCTTTCTGCAAAAGGGACTTTTGCTCGTATGGAAACAGATCACATTTTGTTTTGAAGAATAGTCAGCTGTCTCATTTCTGTAATCTAAGGGTATAAGTCACAAAAAAGAAGCAAAGTTTTAAACCTTACACTCATTTAAATGTAAGGAATGCAAGCACTTGTAGAAAAATAAAAAAAGACATTTACAGGTGCTCTAAAAAGCTCATGGCTTTTGTTAATAGAATAACCTACTCTATGCTCAATGAATACTAGAAACTACAGGTGTTGTTTATTTTTGACAGACTAATTTGTGTTCACCTTTTAAAATAATGAGCCAAATTATTAGTGACAAAAAATTACTTGCAAATGTGAGTCAAGTGCGAGCTTTGATCTGCTGATCATAATTATGTAGATTATCATAAAATTGATCTGTATATCATCATGCTTTGTCTTAAAAAATTTAATCACTAGCGATCTGGGTAGATATAAAATATGGTTGAAAGGTTTTAAGATTTACAGGAGGGCTTTAGCGATTTATTAGATTTACAAGAAGTTTAAAATTACACTTATATCATCAGTTCTATATAGAGATACTGTAAATATAGAACTAATTAGTATGCATTATTATGAAAAAAATTCTGTGTGTTATGTAGTATAATGACAGTTCTGTATAATGAAACTTATTTTCAATGAAGTTTTTTTTTTTATGTCAAGTATCTATTTTTCAGCTTTTAAATAGAGGCATTTTAAGATCTTAATTTTGTTTATCCTATTACTAATTAAAATAAGCAGTAGCTCTACCAAAATTAAATAGGGTTTATATTGTATTATCCCCAATATGCAGTTTTCAGCATGTATTTAAAAATGAATTATAATTGCACAAGAATCTTAAATTTAAAAATAATGTTTTATCATACACATTTTATGGTGATATAATTTACCATAACATTTTTAATTTTCATTGTAGCTCAGAATTATATGTATATTTATATTGTATATAATTTATTTCTTTATATTTATCTGTTTGTTTAGTCATATCTCTTGCCTGTTAACTTTAGAGGGGGTTTTTTGTTTGCTTTTTTAGGCTGATCCATTGCAGTTAAAAGGATTTCTACATGGTGTAGGTTTAACAATTGTTGGTCAAGGCACTGGAAAAATTCATTTCTCGCCTACTCCTACAAAAGTTGACAGGCCTAAGAAGAAACTTGCTATTATGAAGAAACAAGATTATCCTATCAAATCTGGTTTTCCTCAAAGTCTTACTTGGTTACAAGTTCAGACTTGTTCTCTGCGTAGAATTGATCAACGTATATTAAAATTACATAATCTTCAAGTATTAGATTTAGCACATAACTCAATAAAAGAGCTGCCTGTAGCACTTGGAGAAATTAAATTAAAAGAACTTGTCTTGCATCATAATGAACTGACAAATTTTCCTAAAGAACTTTCAACAGGAACCCTTGGACAGAGTCTTCAAATTCTTGATTTATCATTTAATCAGGTAAGTAATTACTATTCTGTTTTATAAATAATATACTGAAAAATATATTTATAGAATTTTTTTCAATTTGTTTGAAAGATTGTCCAATGTGAAGTCTGCTTTTATTCATGATCATGTCTTTCAAAGTCTGTCCTTGGATAAATGATTATTTTGACTTTTTGAAAAATGTTATTTAAACTTAAAATAGGTCATCTAGATGTTTTCAGTTACAGTTTCTACTTGTACTGAAAAACTTGTACTCTCTTGTAATTTCAGGAAAACACGGATTCTCCAAATTCAATCCATATACTTGCAATGATTGACCTTGTGATTTGTTTATCATTATTCCAAAAGCCAGTTTAATTGGAAATTGCAGTCATTTGAATTGCAATTGCATATTTGATGGTATCATTGGTATACGTGGAATTAGCACATCCTCTCCTTTGAATTTATCAATTAAAATTCTTGCTTTAATTACATTGTTTAATAATCTCTTGACTGCCAATCTGGTACCATTGCAAAGTTAATGTTTCTAAGAAGAATGATAGGAACACAAACCTACAGATTAATGTTGTGTGGTGGCAATCCAGATAAATCAAGTGAATTTAAGAATTCAGTTGGATAATTTACTGCAGTGGCGTGCCCACGATTTAATCTTTGGAGGGGGGGGGGGGGGACCAGTTGGATGGATAAAAATATTTATAATGCAAATCCAATATTCATAATGCAATTTTTATTTCTTTGGGGGGGGGGGCAGGGCATCTGTTTTTTTTCTTTTGAAAGTAAAAGGGTCATACATAGGTAATATCTGAACAGACGGTGAAAATAAAATATTTTTAACTTTCTTTCTACTTGTCAGATCGAGAATTTCAATAGCTTTAAACCTTCTCTTGACAACATGGATCATTTTCAAAAAAAAAACGCGTGTAAATTGGTTCAGTAGATTTTTAGTCTATAACGGACACCATACGAACATTGCCTTATATATATATATATAGATAAATGTGTGTGTGTGACCTTTTTTTATTAATTTAGTTTGAATTTTCTGAGATACCAATCTCATAATGCAGGGAAAAACATTTTTTTATTATTAGATCTTGTGTAAAATTTTTTTATGTGCAACTCTGTACTTAATACAATTTAATAGATTTTCCTTTAAAAGGGAAATTTTGCTTTTTTTTCCCCCCTGTACTTTTACTTCTAAATTAAAACAACCTTGCAATTAAGTGCTTGCCTTCTAATCTATATATATAAAACAGTTCCTTAACTGACTCGTTGACATATAATGCACAGACCAAACCGCTGGACCTAAAGGGCTGAAATTTTGCATGGCAATTCTTCTTATGATGTAGGGGTGCACTAAGAAAGATTTTTGAAAAATTCTTCTTAGATTTTTTTAAATTAAATTTTTAAGCTGTTTTTGTAACTTTTTTAAAGTTTGCATTTAAAATAATAATTTGAGGGTTATAAAACTTATATCACAAGAAAGATCATAAAAATTCCTTTAAAATGAAATCTTTTTAGAATTTACTTTATTGAATGCTGATCACGTGATTTCTTTTTCTGGTACTTTAAATTAATTTATCGTCACATGCATAACAACTAAATAGACCAAAAAAATTTTGTTTTTCTTTCTAATGTAGCAGACGATTGGATAATATCCAAAAAAAATAAATATCCCTTACAGTTTTTTTATAAATATATATATACATATATATATATATATACATACAGTGGAATCTCGATCTATCGTTTTTCAAGGGACCGACTGAAATGAACGATAGATGAGGGAACATAACAAAGCAATATGATCTTTGGGACTGGATGAAATGAACGACACATATGGGAAAACGATGATTCGGAGAACGATCGATCGAGATTCCACTGTATATATATATTTTACATCAATTGTATACATTGATCGTCATATTTATTATAAATATATATATTTGATTATTTTGGCATTAATTGCATACATTGACCGTTGTATTTAAATTGAATGTACTCCATAGCGAAGTGCGGGTTTTCAGCTAGTGTAGTATAAATGGCTATTATAATGATAATGTTTTGATTTTAAACATTGTAACTGAGGACTGCACTCACATCGGACATGAAACAGGTTCATATGGTCCTTGAAAGTCCTTGACTTCTTGTTTACAGTTTCTTTATTTAAGAAACTTTTAAAAAGTTTTTTAAAACTGTTTATTTTCTATTTGAAATACAAGAAATTTCAATTTATTACTGTCAGTGATTAGCTTTGAGAAAATGCAGATAATACTTTTGAATGTGTTTCTGTAAGTCATTTTGTTTTATTGCTATTCAGGATGAGAATGCTTAATTGATGTTATCCCTCTCATTTTCCACCCCCAAATTTTAATCCTCCAGGGCTCTCTCTCTCTTTTTTTTTTTTTTTTTTTTTTGGGGGGGGGGGGGGGGTAAGGGAAAAAACTGGAGATTGAACTCACTGTATTGTTGTGCCTAAAATTATGTTAAAGTAAAACAACTTGAATTTTTTTTTTATAAAATTCTTCTGGATCAATGTGAGGGTCATTTTTACAACCTTTTTTTTTTTGTGTGTGTAAAGTTCAACACCATGAAAACTTGAAAAAAAAATCATTGGAAAAGCTTGGTAGCTTGATAGTAAAAATGCTGCTCCATGAAAGGTTAAATTTTTGACTGCTGTGACAGAATATCTGTAGTATGATCCAAGAGTCTTTTGTCTTTCTTCAAAAGTCTGTATTGGTGTTTTTATTTTTTCTATTCATCACTCTCTTGTAAATCCAAGCTTAATTCACTCTATTCTTGAAGCACATCACATATTAGTCCTAAATCTAAGATAAATTCTGGTATTGTAATTTTTTTTCTTCTTTCTAATCCTTCATATGTACATCTATCTTTGGCGTTTCTCGTGAAATCAGTCTTCGCATACTGAAGATGTTTCACCAAAACCGCATAGTTATTCCAGACTATAGAAACTGTTCAAAAACGTGATGCAACCTATTGCGTACTTTAAATTCGACTAATTCTTAAAAGTTCAATCTCTAGCAAACTCACACACTATTTTAGTTCTCTAGCATTTTTTGCAGATGTGTTGTACAGTACATAAATCTTATCAATAAATGATTTGAATCTATCATTACTGGAAACAGATTTAACAGTATCATTAACTGATAGTTTGAGTCAGTGATTAGCACAGTGACAAACTATCAAAGATGGAAATTGATCTCATTAATTTGGTTACTTCATTCTTCTTACCATTAGAACTGCTGCACCATCACATGTAATTCTTACTAAATTATCATTTAAAAATTTTTTTGATGTTCCTTGTGTCTCAAGATATTCAAAAAGGGAGTTAAAAACACCATTTGCTGTTACACTTTCAACTAAATCTAGATACAAGTTTACCACAGATATTGTTCCACTGTCATGGATACAACAACAAATGTATTAATTTAAAGTGGATTTCTTACTCAGTGTAGTGCACTCATTGAACAGCAATGAAATTTTGCTATTTGAGGTAACAATTTTCTTAATTATACTTTTCTTCATTTGCTTACTTATGATTTACAATACTGTTACATGCGTTTGTTGAGTGAAAAATTCTACCCATGTCAACACCTTTTATTTCTTGCAAATCGATTTCAGTTTCAAAATGATGAAATGACTGATTTTCTTTTGCTACTTTTTAAGCTGTGTGAAAAATTTTTGCATATTTCACTTTTTCACTATGTGAATTTTTTAACAAATTTTCAAGAGATTGCTTCTTGCCTTCTGACTAAAATTCTATTGCAGCTATGTCCAGCAGATTCCCTATGATCAAAATTTTTCTTCGTAGAGACAAGAGATGTTGTTTGCGGTTATCACCATAGTATGTAATTTCACTATTTGCCCATTCTTTCGAAATCTTCATTCCCATTTTATTTTCTACTCCTAAAGTACCAATTTTGTGCTGCCCACATGATGTAGTGGTTAGCATTCTCATCTGCCATGCAGTGGGCTTGGGTTCAAATCCTGAATAAGGCTTAGTCGTTTCCGTGTCGTCCCCCTCATAGGGAGTAATGCTGGCTCACCTATAGGATGCTCCCATAATAAATTAGCCAGCAAATCATGGTGACTAACAAAAGGAAAATGTCTCACAACAAGTGTCTCCGCATTAGACCACAAAAAAGGAAAAAAAGTACCGATTTTATAACAAAGTGTACATTGTTTATGATTTCTAGAATTAAGCCAATCATTTAATGAAAAGCCCTTTTTTCCTCTCAATTCTCTAGCAACTATTATTTGCAGCTTGTTATTAGGATGACCAGTTTCTTGGTTTGCACACACTTCTGCTAAAACATAAATTTTTGAAGGAAGTGTAGGGTTTTCATCACTACTCCTTCACTAATTCTCACTTTGTGGGGTGCCAAAGTTTTTTTTAAACTTTTTGATTTTTCATGTTTTTAGTTTAGGGTTTAAATTAAAAAATCATTTTTAAAACAGTATACAAATTTGTCAAATGAGACTTCAAAATTCATTTGTCTTTGTCAGTATCATGGCAACAATTCTGCAGTGTTAAGTATAATATAATTGTGAATAGCTGCTGCCATCTTGATACTGAAAAAGACTAAAGTATTTTGAAATTTCACTGTTGACAAAAATAAAATTGTGCTGAAAATTAGTTTATTTAATCTATTTAACATTAAGGTTTTAGCATAATTTTATTGAATAAAATGGTAAAATTAGCAGTTTAAAATATAAAAAGGTTCTGGAATTGCATTCCATCTAAAAAAAACAAACACTGGTTTCTTCTTATTATTTGCTATGATGCTGTTGACTAATGTAAATTGCATTACAGGCAACTAAAATCAGAGTGCAGCCCTGTAAAAGTAATCTTGAAATATGATTATTAATATTATGAATTTATAAAGTTTATATTATAAGGTTGTGATCTTAAAACTCAGTGTAGGTTCTGTTCTAATTAGCCTTTGTGTTGCAAAAAGATGACCATAATGCTTTCAACCAATTCAACCCTAATATTCAAATATTTTTACGTGTCTACGTCAGTTTACTCCTCGGTTCCCTCCGCTTTTGCGTATCAGCCCTTGATTCACTGAAGACCAGCTGCTATGCAGCAATTCCTGTATACACAGGTGAAGGTTAATTTCCCAAGTTCAGTGAAATGTCATCGTTGTGGGCCTGGGTGCCACTCGGACGGTACAGGTCCACCAACAATTGGGCAATCCAGGGCCCTTTTTTTAAGTGTCTAAACTAAAATAAAACATTTTAAATAAATTTTGAGTCCTTAAAAATGCTACAAAAAATCCTTGAGAGAAGTCCTTATTTTTAATATCTGCAAATGAATATTAACTCTAACTAGAAAATAGAAAGTTATCTTTTATATCTCCAAATAGCGTGAAAAGGCAGTACTCACCAGTTCTAACTCAAAATGGCCATTCCTGAAGGAGGGGGGGGGGGAGTTAATGTATCCTTTAAATGTATTTGAGCTAGGTGGATTCCTTTCATATTACTTTAGTGCAAACTTGTGCAAAAGGTTATGGGTGCTGGACTGAGAGCATCAAAATTATTGGCATCGAGAGTTCAAACTGCAGTATGTGCAGATGAAAGGAAGTATGTATTCTAAGTTTCCTGTGATTTTTCAAGCATGTACAATACAACAAGTATCCCCTTATAAAAATCTTGATACACCCTATGCGACTCCTGTTAGTAGATTTCTGTTAGAGCATCTCTAGAATAAGTTGTACCCCTTGCTCTTTTTTTCATGGCAAATTTGTTATAGTATGAATATAGAAATACTAATTGTTTAAGGTTTGAAATAAAGTGTAAAATGATTGAAAAGTATAATTTCTTTTTATTTTTTTACAGATTAAAAGTCTTTCACCTTATTTCTGCTTAATGAAAAAGATCTCTGTTTTGTCACTAAAATGCAATAGATTAAAAAAGCTACCCCGAAATATGCACTGCTTAGAGTCTTTAAGAATGTTTAGTGCTTCTCATAATGAATTGAAGGTATGTATATTTTGTGTATTCTGTTAAATATTTTCTATAAATGAAACTTACAAAATAGCTTAAATTCAAATTAAATGTGTCTTGATGATAATTATTCAACTGTTAAATAGATTAAAAACTTTCATATTCTAAAGATGTATTTAAATCTCACTGGTAATTTGTAGGAAATGCAATGAAATTTTATCACTGTTGTACAAAATTTGTACAAGCTCATTAAGTTTAATCAAAAAGTCGATTCATATAGTGAATTATTTATTTTCAAGCTTATGTTGTGATTTTTATTAAAGCTCAGTGACATTTTTGTAAGAATATCTATAATTTTATATTCTACTTGTTTAACATTATCATTTTTTGTCTTTTTGATTATTTATATTTTTTCATGTTTGAGCATTGTGTCTGATAAAATTCATTCTACCTCAAGAGTTTGTCCAAACTCAAATTTTTAAAAAATGATATATTCATAGCATTACAATCTGAATATAACCATAGCATCTACTGAAGTTGAGTGGCCTCAAAATGACATCTGTACAGGTATTTCATAATGTATACAGAAGGATATCATCTCTGTGCCATCATGAAAAAATAAAGCTTATTGATTTACAAACTGTTATCAAAGAACATACATCAAAATATTTGAATTATATTATTTGATTATAAATTCTTTCGAAAAAGTATCTACAATGTTTTTAAATATCTACAACTCTTCAGTTTGAGGTGCTTATTTTAAGCATCTATATTTTAAATTTTCTATGCATTATGTCTCTTTCAGAAGCTCTGATAACCGAAATCATTGTGTTGTATTAACAGAATAAATAATATGTACTCAATAAATGCAATGCCATGAAAAATGTGTTATGTTACTTAGAATTCCATGCAATATTTTCACATGAACTTCATCTTCATTCAAAAAGGGAAATTTGATTTAAACTAATTTTAACATATTCTACATTATTTGACCTTTTTTTTCCTCAATTATGTAAAGGTTTTTCCTTCTGTGATTATAAATACTTTTTTATAAGAAATATTGTTGATACTTTGTTTCTTGGTTAGAGGTTTTTCATTGTTATACATTATTATAAGTCTTTAAAGAGAAAATGTTCCATAATTGTAATATGTCATTTGGCTCAGCATAGCTTTCATTTTATATGTATTTTTCCTAATTCGGAAAATAAAAAATTCTGTTTTCCCATAAATTAGCTGATTTACTTCAGGTAAAGTATTTTTCATATTAAAGATTTTTTTCCAATATTATTGTGTTTACACTTTTATCTCTTTGTGGTGCATATGCTGAATGAGAGTATGAAGAAATGGTAAGTGTGATTAAATGCTTCTGGCATCATAAGTGAAATAGGTGAATAAAATTATTTAGAAGAGGCAAGTCAATAAGAGCTGTCGGGAACTAGAAGAGAGCATTCTACCTCAGCAGCAACCTAGTTTTAGTTATGCAGTGAATCTCTGTCTAACTATTTAAAATCATATTCAACCTTGAGTAATTTAAATGAGATAAAAAAACAGCATTAAGAAATATTAAAGTGCATTTTTCAATTTGCTTTGAAAAATTTCCAAACTATAACTGTTTTTAAAATTGTGAAAACTCAGAAATTTTTCAATTTCAAGCATTAGTTTAGTCAAGATATTAAATTTATTTGAAATATATTTTAATTGAAGCATATATATATATTCAACAATAGTTTGGTTCCTTTTTCCTCTAGCCGTGACAGTGTTCAAAGTTTCATGTATTAATGACCCTCTTTTGCATTTATTTTCTTTTAATTATGTATGAAATAATTTTTTTTCAGGTTTTGCCTTTTGGTATACGTAAACTTAACTTGGATACCCTAGACTTGTTTCATAATCCTTTAGATACAGATATAGTACTGCGCCCAGTAATTTCATGGGAATTACCTACACTTCTAGAATCTGCTGCATCTGCAATAGTCAGTCAAAAGTAAGGTTGTTTTTTTTCTCATTTAAGAAATATTTAACATGCCTTACCTTTTAATTTACTTGTTCAAATTTGCATGTAAGGGAATGAAATTTTTGTCAGAATTGTCCTTTCAAATTTTTCACTATATATTCAAAATTACTATCTTTATTCAGTTCTTCAGAGCATTGAATATCAAACTGTAATAAATTCTTATACAGTCAAACCTCGATATCTCAAACTTGAAGGGAGAGACAAAAAAATTCGAAATATCGAAAATTCGAATTATCGAAAATCGCATGTTATCAATAGTAATAATGAAAATAAAAGCTTTTTTACATACCTTTTTAAAAAGTAATCCATATTTTTATTTTAATAAACACTATTTACAAAATTCTTTGAAAAAAGATTCAATTGTTGTTGTATTCTTCAGAAAAGAGTCTGAAATTTTATCTATTACACTAAGTGGACAATGGCGTTAAATGTGTCCTCTTACCTATTTGGTTGACTTTCAACACATCTTCTCAAAGCGTCTACTGCAAATAGTCCTTCTTTGTTTGTCACATTAGGTGGCAAATGGCGGATTTCGTCCTCCTCTTCTGATAATACACAAGAAACTTTCGTCTGACGGATGATGTCATTGTCCTCCCACTGACCACACACTATTACTGTATCATCTACGATGACAAAGTCATTAAATTCCATGTTATCGAGGTGCATGAGCATTGAGGCTCTAGCTTGAATGCAAGACAGCACAGGCATGCATTCACACCTGTATTTTTTTTTCTTTCACTCCTTGTTGCAATGATAAGAAATTCTACAATCTTCTTGGAAGCCACCCACCTCTTGATTTTTGTCCATGCCTTAATTTCCTGTTTTGTTAAAACTACCCCAACCCCTCTAGAAAGTAACCTTGGAGAATGAAAGGAGAAAAATTAAAAGAAAGGATCGATGGTCACTGCATATGCATGGCACCTAACTGAAGCATATGCATGGTACCTAACTGAAACGAGATAAGAAAACAATAAACAAGAATTTCAAATCCCATCTTGGAGGACAAGAGAAGTTGTTATTTCACTGTGTTATCTTCCGTCTTTATACCCCTTCTTTTTAAAGTTTATGCAGGGTTTTACCACTGTAATGTTTGAATAGCTTTTCTATTTTTTAGAAATTTCTATTTTTTGGATATTATTTTTTTGTTTTTAGAGAAAAAATTTTTCCTCCATTCATGGAAAAAAATTCAAGTTATCGAGGGATGAGCCAAAAAAAGTTCGCCAAATCAAGGTTTTTTTAACATTGAGTGCATAGGAAATTTGAAGGGAATTTTTATTTCTTCGAGATATCGAAAAATTCGCGAAATCAAGGTTCGAGTTAGCGAGGTTTGACTGTACTATAACTTTGAAAATTCTCATGTTTCATATCTTAAATTGAAAATACTATAGCATTCATGTAAGTGTTAAACTCATCTTTTTTTGCATGAAAAGTATCTTTCAAATTGTAAATGGAAATTTTAACTGTGTTCCCCCCCCCCCCCCCCTAAGAAATGTGTTAGATTAATTTTTCTTAACAATTAGGACTGAAATTTGGGGAATAACTTAAAATTAAGGTTATATTTATTCTAAAATTTTTGTAAGACCAGGTAAATTTGAATTCAAATTTTGTTCACTTTCAAAAAATAATTTTATAGATCTGATATGTTATGTGTGCATGTGCATGCTTTGACTGATATAGTTTTCCGTAAAAATTTTATTCATACCTCTGTTATTAACTGAAATAGCTTTGCCAGGCAAGCTAAGCTATCTGCTCTTTATGGTACTTTAAGACAGCAGTCTTTAAATGTCAATTATAAGAGCTTAGCACCTTTCATAATTTCGAATTCTGCTTTTCAAAAATGAACATTTTTTTTTTAAATGTCCTCCTCCCCCCCCCCCCCCTTTTTCTTTTTTTTCCAATGTGGTAGGCACTTGACTAAGAATATTTTCCCATACATACACAGCAATTTTGTTGGCTTCCTTTATCATCAGAATACCATATAGGTGACTCTTCGCTACCATTTAGGGGACAATGCAGGAATTTCTATGCCTAAGTCGGCATTAGAACCCAAGCCCACTGCATGGGAACTCACAAAGCTAACTACTATATAATATGGGCAGCCACTTTACAACTGTACATGACTTGTTCTCATTTATGCTAATAACTTTTTATACTAAAACTAGCTGAATACCCATGCTTCGCTACGGAGTACATTCAAATTAAATTCAATGGTCAATGTAAAAAATATATTTATAATAAATAAAAACGGTTAATGTATGCAATTAATGCCAAAAAAACACAAAAAATATATTTGTAAAAAAAAAATCATAACGAATATTTTTATAGACAAAATAATGTAGAAGAAAATATTGAAATTAAATCTAAAAGAACATACTATAGAATATTATAGTACAGTTAATATAGTACAATTTGAGAAACATTTGTTTTAATGTATTTTAATATTTTCTTGGATAATGTCCAATCATCTGCCGCATTAGAAAGAAAAAAAAATTTTTTTTTTGTCAATTTATTTCGTTGTTATGCATGTGATGCAAAATTAATTTAAAGTATCACCAAAAAAAAAAGAAAGAAATGTGATCAGCATTTAATAAATTAAATTCTAAAAATTAATCTTTAAAAGTTCACCAAAAATCAGAAAATGGAGGTAAAGATTCGAAAAGATTTCATTTTAAAGGAATTTTTATGATCTTTCTCATGATATAAATTTTATAACCCTCAGATTATTATTTTAAATGTAAACATTAAAGAATGTTACAAAAACAGCTTAAAAATTTAATTTAAAAAATCTAAGAATTTTTCAAAAATCTTTCTTAGTGCACCTTTACACTATAAGAAGAATCGCCATGCAAAATTTCAATCCTGTAGGTCCAGTGGTTTGGTCTGTGCATTATCTGTCAGTCAGTTATGGAACTGTTTTATATATATAGATTTTCTCTCCTTTAAAATGATACTTTAATGGTTTCCATATTTTTTTTTTCCTCTGAAGGATTCAATTCTGCCTTTTTAAACTTTTTATTGAACTAATACAAATCTTTCAATAAAAAATTTCCTTGAACAAAGATGGAATAAATATAACATGTTTAAATTCCAAAAAGCATTTAAACTTAAAAAATTAATTTAGTACATTTCCATATTATTGCTAATTGTTTTGAATCTAAAGAGAGTTACTATAACTGGATCTTAAAAAGTTGGTTTTGGGACAGGAAAAGGTGCATCTGATTTGTCTCAAAGGATTTAATCTTTTAGTGTGCCAGCAAAAGAAAAATGCAACATCTGCTATATTATTTACTTTCCATTTTATAATTGTTTATTTTATCTTTTTTACCTGTTTCATAGTTCACTACCTTTGCAATATTTAAGCTTAATGTATCTTGTTTTTCAGTATTCATTATGGTGCTCAAGATCTTCCATCTATCTTGATTGATTATCTGGTTGAGCACTGCCCTTGTCCTTGTGGTAAAAATGTCTTTCAGAATGAATCATCGTGTATTCTTGTGCTTGATCTACAAAAACTTGCTTCAACCGTTGTTTATATTAACAATTCTAGTCGCTTTAAAGTTCCCCTGGAAGTATATTTTTGTTCATCTAAATGCTGGCAAAGGTAGGTAATCTGAATCTTAATTTCATAGTATTTATACATTTTAATTTATATTTTAATATAAATCTTTGATAAACTGTGCTGGCATAATTTACAGGTCTCATAATTACTTATTTATAACAAAGTAAATGTTAAGTTTTAGTTGCCTTCATTCTTAGTTTCAAATAGTATGTATTTGAAAAAATGCTTTTTTTGTTTGTTTCTTTGTTAAGCCTCTAAAATTACATATAGTTGGCCCTGTTCTAATTGATATAAGGGTATTTGATCACAAATTTTGTATCTTGGAGAATATCAGGTAAATAGATTCCTCATGTAATGAAATTGTGCATAGGATTTTATGTTTAATACCAATTCAAAACTGGTATTAAACATAAAATACCAGTTCAAAACAATTGATGAAAATTTGACTTTGAGTAAAGGTTATTTTTTTTTTATCTTGCATAATGTCTAAAGATTTAAGTACAATATATATTGTTGATATATTTATAACTAATGAGGTAAACAGTATTTGTTCTTTTTCTTAGCATCAATTACTTGTTCAATCACAAAATAACTTGAGCAATATAATTACCAATTTTTAAATATTTAAAATTTATCTTCTGCATGTTTGGCTGCAACTTATGAGACTATATCCATAATGGATATCATTCATTTCTTAAGAAAGTTTTATTTGCTTGTGTTTCAGTCCTGTATATATATATATTTTTATTTTTATTTTTTTTTTTGTGGGGGGGGGGGGGGGTAGATTTTTATCCTCCAAAACATGCATGGATGTTAATAAATCAAACATTGTCAGCATTGTACAAAAATCACTTAAATACCATATGAAGTATTCAAAATTTTAATGCTGCGCCTAACTTATCTTGTGACTAAACAGTATGAAGAAATTGTGCATTTTCTGATCATATTTATATTTGTTAACATTTAAAAAACCCAGAGTTGGCACAGTTAGCAGTAGTTTTCAGAGTTTCTCTGGTAATCTTCTAAATCTACATAAATCTTCTGAATCCACATAGTTTATTTACCTTTAAAAAAAAAAAAACAGTAATAACCTCTTAAAGGTACAAGAAAATCCATTTTCTGTAATTTTTGCATGTTTCCTTTTGTATTAACTGTGCCTCGTGTGATTAATTTTAATTATTCGTATTTCTGTGAGGAGGAGAGTGGAGAATATAATGTTTGTTGTAATTGAAGTACGAGAAATTCTGATTGCATGCTGAGGGATATGTAATAGATGTTACATGCTGTGTACCAAAGCAAATTAGTCTAATCTTGCATTCTCTTTCTCGGTCTGTTTTCAGAATTTTGTTAATAGCATTAATATAGTGCATTATTAATGGATTATCTGTCTATGACCAGCTGTTGTAGAAAATTTACTTAGTATCAAGTAGGCATTTTCACTGATAATTCATTAAGCTTTAAAAAGGATGTGTCTATCATGATGGGTTTAATAAATCTATGGAGTCTACAAATACTAATGCTTGCAAGGTATGAAGTAGACTATCCTCCTTGCTCTGCAAGGAATTGCCTTTTGGGAAATAGCTATCTGCATTAAAAATAGAATGGAATGACATCAAAACTGAAATCAAATATGACTTAATACCTATTAGTAACATTTACAGTTTAAAAAAAGGTAAAGCTTAAGCAGAGGCAATGTCAGTTATGATACTTCTTGTACTAATAAGTAGTTAAACTGAACAAAAAGGGATACATGTTCTGGAATTTTTTAGGAAAATAAAGGGAAACCTCATCATCTGTAGCTTGTAACAGTTTGTTTTTTCTTAGCCTTTTCATTAGTTTCAATATTTGTATTGCTATTAAATATTCAAAATTGCTGTACAAAATACACTAGTACATTTCTTTTAACTCTGGAAAATTAAATTTTTTTTTTCAAGGTGTTACTTGGGAGCTGATTTTCATTCTTTTTGCTTGCATCATTAATGTACACAAAGTCCTATCTATTAAATTTTCTAGCAGTTGTTTCTTTTCCAGTTGTTTCTTTTTTGCAGTTTTTTGCATGGAGTTAAACTTTAAATTTTTGTTAGAAAACAGCATAAAAATTTATAATTGTATTGAATATGTGACTATAGAATTTTTAATTTTTTTTTTTTTTTTTTTACTATTCTCTCTCCCCCCCCCCTCGATAATAATAATAATAATTATAATAATAATAATAATAATAGGGCTTTTACTTGGGTGGAACCAGTTTAAGAGTAAGTCTTTATTCATTTCAGACTGATATTGATAGATTTATTACACATTCTTATAAAAAAGCAGCAGAAAGACTGGAGGTATTCAAAGCTTTGTGTTTACAGTTAGGAAACTAATACTGTCTTAAAGTTCCTAGCATGTAGTTGATATACTTAAATTTTCATGACCCAAGCCCAAATTGTTAGTCAAAAGGTAAGTAGTTCTAAAATTTAAATTGCCACATATTTTGATACTATAGTTGCATGAAATGCAATTTTCATTCAGTTCTTTGTCCTTCAAAAAAAAATTTCTTTCTTTGTTCTTTTTTAAATCTAGCTATGGGTTTTTTAATGGGTGAATTATAGACCAAATGTTGTGAAAGTTGAGAATATAAATAAAAGTACTTTGTGGTGGATATATAGTGGTTATTCAAGGTTACTTACTGTTAATCAAGGCATTGGTAAGTTTTAAATGGTGGGGTGGGGTGGGGGGGGGGGGACTTTGTCTTAAGTCTTTAATTGTGTTCATTATACTCTAGGGCAGTGGTTCCCAACTGGTGGTACACAAGAGCATTTGAGGTGGTATGCAGAAAGGTTCAATAATAATATGTACAATGGGCTGGTTAAAGATAATCACTATTGAACCTGACAGAGAAGTTCTAATAAGAAATGAGCATAAACAACAGAAAGTATCCCATTAAGCCTCCTGATAAAGATATTTTAGTGTTCGGAAATTACCATTTGTTAATAACAGTTACATATAAATGGCTTTTTCTAGTTTTATGGATTTATTTTCTGTATTTTGTTTTATTTATATATAAATACATTTTGCAAAGTTATTCATATGTGTAAAGAATTTATTTGACCCCTCTCAAAAAGTTATAACATAACCAGTAGTACACCACAACCGTACAAAGTTCTCAGGTGGTACTCAAGTAGAAAAAGATTGGGAATCGCTTCTCTAGAGCATATAATACATACCACATCAAAAAAGTTTAAGGTTTATAATTCTTTTTAGTTTTTAGTAATACAGACACTTAAAGGAGAATATCCCCTGGAGAATGATATACATAAAGACATAAGTTAAAAAAAAAAAAAATCTTGTCCAATATTATTTTAAGTCTAATTATTGAATATTCATATGTATCATATTGGTTTTTAAAAAAGAACTTTTTTGTGTAATGTCCTTAAAATAAAATATAGATTCTTACTGACAACTGAGAAGGAGTAATTTTAAATTTTACATTATCAGCATCATAGTACACAGCAAGTCGAGTTTAATAGGTCATCTGTAATACTTTCTTCCTCGTGTTCTATAGCAGGGGTGGCCAAACGGTCGACCACGATCGGCCGGTCGATCTTTGACATGATTTCAGTTGATCGCGAGCTGTAATTTCATAAATATAGGGACTATGTTAGTGACGATAAGCTGCTCATTCTCCACAAAAAATGAGATCTAGTTGATTGCTGAATAAAAAATCATAGAAAAGTCAATCGCCAACTAAAAAAGGTTGGTCTGCCCTGTTCTATAGCATTTATTTAAAATTTGTAATTGATAAGTCCATAATTTTTTCTGGTTGTAAGTTGCTGACATATTTTAAAAGAGACCCAAGCCATACTGTGTAGACATAAAAGCTCAATAAGAATAAATAGAATTTGTTCTTTTAAAAACCATATAGTTAATATTTAAACTCCCCCCCCCCCCCATAAAAAATTTCTTATTAATAACATAATGCTTATAATAAAGATAATGACTAATTACCTTTATAACAACCATTTTCTTTTCAGCATATTAGTTGCAGAAGGTCATGAAACTTCTTAGTTTTCTAGTAATGTGATCAAATGTAACAGCTCTAAATTATATGTTATTATATATGTTACTTATTTCTGAGTACAAGAATATAAAAAATCCTGAACCAGATAATGTAATAAACTTAGAGTGTTTAATAAAAAAAAATTAAATTGTGAATTACACATGTTTATGTAGCTTAAGTTAAATATGTAACATGTTGCATTTCCCCAAAGGAATGCAATGATGAACATTCATGCTGCAATGTGAGCACATTATTAACAGTTAATTTTACTCATAATATCATTGCATTCAAATTGATTTTAATTTGTTTCTTAAAAGCAAAGTATGTTGCTTCTTAACATACTACTGACAATTCATTTGACTTGAGTAGGATCCGTATAAACTTACAAACTTATTAATATGATCCATGTAAGCTTAGAAGTCTGTGGATGTGACTGTTGATCATGACAGGACTGAAGACTCATGGTTTAAAGAGTCTTAAGAGTTTGTCTCAATACAAGAAATTCTACATCTTCCATTGCATTCTTTTTTTTTTTTCTTTTTTTTAATTGTCTTTGCACATAAAGTTATTTCAGAGGGCCAGAGGTAGCCTAGTGGTAGCATGTCACTTTTCGGTACTGAGGGTGCTCAGATCAGATCCCGACAAACATTATTAAATACCTTCATGTCTAGGCCAGATATGGGCACATTAAGTGCGTAGTGGGGGTGGGGGAGATTTGTAAACAACGAATGTTTCTCACGGATGCTTCTTTGACTAATGTTGAAAGATACTTTTTTAAAAATTTTCAAATAACATTATTTCAAAGAGTTAAATCCTTAGCACATCCAACTGTTTTTTTGGTGTGTGTGTGTGTGTGTGTTTGTTTGCTTTTTTTTTTAGAAAATATGAAACACCAACATTCTTGTCAGAAACACCATTTATATTTCTCACCACTATTTGTGTACTTTTAAAAATAATTTTTCCTTCTATTCCTCACTATTATGATTTTTTTTTCTTTTAGGTTAAATAAAAAGTTAACCATTCTATCAATTTCTTCATATCTACCTCTGGTTTTACCTTTTATTTTTTTATAATTTCTTGTAATCTTTATTGCTCTGTTTTTGGTTTCATATTCATCTATCTGATTTTTTACTATGCCTTGTTATCTTTTTTGCTTTGTATTTGGTTTCTCATTCATCAATCTGATTTGTTTATCTTTATAGGTTTTCCTTTATTTTTTTTCTCCCTTAAATTGTATTATATTCCAACCTTCAGTTTTTCTGTTGTCATTTTGTGTAGTCTTATTGCAATATGCCACATAATTATAAGTATTTACATTTTATGTCTTTCAATCTTGAGTTCCATTCTGATTGTAAATTAAGAACAATTTTATGTGATTTATATTACATTTTACACAGTTATCAGTAACAAAGTTTTGTTATGTGTATCAAGTGTTTTGGTCTTAATTTAGGTTAATGTAAGTTTAAAATTCTTCAGAAATTGCTCGAAATAATTTGCTAAGTTCTTAAGTTATGTTATAGATATAGATTTGACTTAAAAGAACATAATTTTTTTTCAGATTAGTGAATTTCATCCGTAACTGGTCAGTGAATTTCATCCGTTTGGTTAATCATTCTTATCATAAACCTCTGCCTACCCTTCCTTACACAGTAGTTAATTATTTTTGCCCTGCCTCTATAACTGCAGTGGGCACATATGAAGCTAAAGAGACCTGCAATCTGTTTTTTATATTTTATAAAGAGCCATACATAGATACACAAATTCAAAATTTTTTATATAATGTAATTGCATATTTTCACAAATCACATATAAGCAGTTTATGCAGTTTATCAATTTATGCTGTTTTGTATTACTTGGATCCTAAATTTTAACCACTTTCAAAGTTTTTTTTCAAAGGAATTCTCCTTCTCCATATAGACGTTTGGAGTGAGCAATATTCCAAGCTAACAAAAAGCTAGCTTCGTTTATTGTGTCATTCTCGCAACTAAATGAAGTTGGAGTCCTTGTTTAAAAAGATCAGATTGCAAGGATTTAAGTTTCTTGGTTCATAATTTTGAATTGAGTGGGTATTGAGTTGAAAAGTGGGGATGATTCGTTTCGTAATGTCAATGTAAATTGCTTACTTTGTAGTTTTTAATTGTAATATTACAAATCAGGCACAATGACTTCCCATTATTATCAGTAGAACCATAATTTTCAACCGATTCTTCTTGAAATTTTTTTTTGTCTTCATACTTTCGTTTTCTGATATTTTCTGTAGCCATGTTATTAAAAAATTTACACAAATTTCATTCAAAAATCTAAAATTGAAACAAAATAATTAATTTACAGTTCGGAAAAATTATACTCGTAAATAAATTTAAAAGCATGATAAAAAATTTATTTACTTTATTCAAATAGGAAAATTTACATACATGACCACCCACAAAGTCAAAAATTCTGCGCATGTCAGTGTTGCACAAATCGGCCAAAGTACGAAGTAGCACTAGCAGTGTAAATGCATGTAGTACTTGTGTGCTATATGCAAGAGCACTGAATTCCAACTCAGGCTACTACCCCCTTCAACATGCGGACTGGCTAATACAGTTGGCGCACTATAAACGGTTCAGTGGGAAAAAAATAACTAAAATTTTAATGGGAGCCGCACTTGACTCAACGAAGAGCCGCATTTGCCCACCATTGCTCTATAAGCTCTTCATCATGACTCATGTTTTTAAGATAGAGGAGCAATTTCAAAGGTAGATTTTCAGGAGACTTTTAATGTTGACAATTTTTATCTAGCTGTTTTTTTCCTACTCTGCAGGCAGGGCCATCCACAGTGGGGGTGCAGCAGGTATAAGGCATTCAGGCTGTACAGGGGCCCCTAAAGAGGGGAAGAGAAATATTTAATCAAAATTTATTTTATTTTATAAACTCCACCTAAATTCCATGCTCTATACACAGAACTTACAAACTATGTACACACCACCTTTGTGGTTATGATTATGATATCATGGTATGCGAGGGCTGTCAAAATTAGAAACGAATGAATTTTAAAAACAACCGCAGGACTTTATACTTTTTTATACCAAAGCTGTCGATGATTTATTTCAATAATTATTTCTCTTCTGTCGATGATTTACTTTTCTCTTGTTAAATCTTTTTAATGATAATTATTTCATTAAAAAGATTTTAAATGAAAATAAATTTATGCATAGGGCATATTACAGTTTATATTGGATAACAATCATAGTGAACCTATTCCAAATATTCTAACTGTACTAAGAATTTTCATTACATTGCCTGTGACCATAAGATGCACAAAACATTCTTCTCGTAATTAAATTAAATCTCATTAAAAATTACCTTCAATTAACAATGTGTGCAGAACAGTTACATGCACTAGCTACATTCAGTATTAAGAAAGACATTGTTAAAAATTGGGATTTTTCTGTTATTAATGATATGGCAGTAAAAAGGGCTACATTTTTAAATACATTAATGTTTATTTGTCTATTATTTCGCTATTGTTGTTATCCTCTTTTCCATGAAAAGCCATTATGCTTCTTTTACTGTTGATAAATTTGATTGGGATCCCATGATATTTCTTGCATCTGGTACCCTTTATGAATAATAGTCAAATGGCCAGGGCACATACAGTGTGTACTAGAGTCTGAAGGTTTGAATCCTGTTCTTGACATGGATATGAAAATAAGATATTTTTGTCAGATCTCTAGGGGTGTTAGAGTTGGAATTCAATGTATATGTTTGTACATGAATCATGCATTTGATATTAGCTCTTTATTAATAGTTTAACAACCCTTTGTAAATGTATGAGAAGGCAGTAATTACTTAAGCAAAATATATTTTCTTTATCACGGTTTAAAAAATTTTATCATTTTCTTCCCTTTAATTAAAGAATTTTAAACTTATCTAAACTGAGGTAGAACTATTTCAGCAAGGTTTTCTTCTTATAAATGGGGTTATCATCATAAAATGAATATTAATTTGATTGTTTTGCTTTACTTAATTTACAATTTCAGTTCAATTTTACTCTTATTTTTTCCCCTTTACCATTTCTATTTTAACTCTGGTCTTCATGTGTCTCAGAGAAAATTAATAGATTATGTAGGCATATATTGCACTTGGCAAAATAGCAATTAGCTAGGCCAAAATTATTTTTCTCTTGTTATTCTTTCCATTTGATAGTTTTTCTTTTATAGATTCTTCTTGAAGAAACGTCAATGAAAATATATTGAAATTTTTTTAGATTTTTAAGAGATAAAGGTAAGAGGATCCCTTCGTTAAAACATTTTTGCAAATTTCAATGTGCATTTTTTTCTCAGAAAATGTGAACTTACATATTATATCTAAATCTTTTCATATGCTACTTAGCTATACCTTAATTGAAGGCATTTCAATGACGACACTCAAAAACTAAACTCAAATATATGCTGACATTTATCAAAAAATATCTGTTAAACCATCATCTGTATGTTGTTCATAATTTAAAACTGCTTTTATTCAATTGAAAGTATTAATATTAAAGTTTTTAATGTACTTATTTTTAATATCTCAAAATTTTAATTTCTAAAAGTTCCACTTTTCCTATTCTATACTGCTGACTTTTTAAGTAGATATATGTATCTGTATTTATCCTTAATCAGCTTTTTAGAATTCTGCATTATTTAACGAATAATTTAGTGTCTGGACTTTTTAGTTTCTTTAGAGTTTAGAGATCTTTTATACATGTTTTGAAACTTACATTACTCTGCCTGCTTAGAGCTACATGGTTTTATACACGTGTATAGTCCTTTAGTCTTATTAGCTCACTCTTCATATGAAGGCTCCTAATAGGGGAAATAAAGTTACTTCAGCCTTATTTTCCTTCTTAATTTCTTTGACAAACTGAGTTTACACTTATATTACACTTCGCTTTTGGGTTGTAAAAGTGGCATTTCTCACAGGCTAACCTTTTCTCATAACTTTCTTTTGTGATCATGGTCGTGATATTTCCATGTACTTATTTCCAAAATATTTACATTATATTCAGCTCTGTTTTATCTTTTGAGCAACTAGTTTTTAGAAAAATCATTAACAGGATTACCTATTTTATTATGGTTTTTAAATAGCTATGTATTTTTGCTTTCAGTTAATTTATTTAAATGTTTGGCTTAAAAAATCAATTGATTAAATAACTTAAAAAATTGTAAAAAACAAGCATTTTATTATTTAGAGATTAAAAGTACTATATATATATATATATATAGTATAATTTTGAATTATTACACATTTGAGAAATATATAAAGGATTAATTATTATATTCTTTAGTGAAAATGTAAGCAATAGTATTGAATTTATTTAGAGGAAATAAGTGGTAGCTCATTATAGCTTTTTTTTTTTTTTCTGCTCATTTTAGACTCAAACTGCTCTGAGACCCATCAAAAATTTATCTTAGAAATTATTTATGTTGGATAATAATTTAAAAATTATTTCCATTAGTATCAGATACAGGAAAAGCTGTAAATGTCTATACTCGGGGCATACCTAACCTGAATATAGGCAAGATGCTAGAGCAGTATGATTCCGCCATTGCGATATAGTTTGCACTTTTTCCTATTAACAGAGTTGATAAAAGGTACATTTCAGACATAAATCATTAAAATACTGATTTAACTTATAAAGCATAGACATATTTAGGCAACAAAAATGTGGTGTTTCATGTATTTAGTAAATAATGCGCAATACAGCATACGAGAGAGAATGTAACGTCATAAAATAATCTGACCATTCACAAGGCTTCGTTTCCTTGGCAGGAGCATCTGGCGTTCATTGGAGATGTGGAATTTTGGTAACCCAGAATACACATCTGCAGTTAACAATTAAAAGGAAATTTTCAACATTATACCTATTGGAATATTAACTGCCATGATTTGCTGTATAATCTGAAATGTTTAAACGCTGATTTCTTATGTCTATTTTCCAAGTTATAAACTTGCAACTAAGCAAATCATCTTTCACGTTTTCATTTAATTTTTAGACTCAGCAAAATATGACTAACAAATACTAAGTTATGAGGAGGTATTTTACAGAGGATGAATTAGAGTTTGATGAAATATTCCCCTAGTTAAATTGCGGAGAATGGGAAAACTTTATAAAGTGTTGAAAAATTAAATGCATGTGATTTTTCATTAGAAAAGGTCATTAGTGTAGTCATAACACTTTAAAGGGCAGGACCAGCTTTAAGCCGATTTCACCTATTAAATTAGGAAAATTTTTAAAATGTCTAAAAGAAAATTGCGTTAACAGATGTAAAAATTATTCAGAATAATGACCAAACGAAGTGTGTAAAACATGCAGATGTAAATCTCGATATACTGGTTGAAGAAATGGAGGCATTAAAACATTCTTCCATCTTACTATTTCTGAAACCCATAAAAATTCTAAAATTCCTCGTTACGAATGCCAGAGCTACTGGCTTTCCAAATAGGGACTGGGAGCAGAAGCTTTTCTAGATTAAAATTAATTAAAACTACCTGAGACCAACAATATCGCAGTAGAGGCTAAACAGTCTTGCAATACTTTCTATAGAGAATGAAGATAATAAAATTTGATCAAATCATAAAGGATTTTGCTGATAAAAAAAATCTAGAAATATTTATTTGTTTATACTTTTGTTCTGTAAATTAAATCTGGCTTAAATATTGTTTCCATAACTTAAGGTCTTATATAATCATTTTATGTTTAATCCCTCATTTCTAGAACCGACCACTTATATCTTCTCCCTCCCCAAAAATAAATAAATAAATAAATTCTGTGAAAAATAGGATATGTAAGAAATGACTCGCATAAACCCAAAAACTGAATTTGCCAAGACTCTGATAATAATCAACTCTGTACAATACATGCAATGAAAAAAAAATCTATAATTAAAAACCACACTTCAGAAGTGTCATTTTTATCATCGTGTTGTCATCGGTTTCTGAAAGCCCATTTGTTTTATATTTGCATCAATTATTAATATAACTGGTCACACTTTTTATTTTAAATGAAAATAAAATTACCGAAGCAGATCGCGTCTCCTACAGAGAAAGAAAAAACTAACATTTGCAAAAACCCAAATACCCAGAAATCTGCATCTATAATAATAAATTTTTGAATGATCCCGTATTTATAAAAGTAAACATGACTCAACATTTTATTGAGGATTTCTGAAACTCCCTCACATTACTTTGGGAAATAAGTAGATAGTATGTAACCCCCAAAAATAGTAAGTAACCCCCCCCCTTCTCTCTCTCTCTCTCTCTCTCTCTCTCTCTCTCTCTCTCTCCTTTTCACATATTTCGGGGAGGGGGGGGGGGGAAAGGGCAAGGTAATTTATAAGAATGTGTGGTTTCTATGAGAGCCACATACTATTTGAAATCATAAAATGAACCAGAAACAATTTTTATAGGAATTAAGACAATTCGAAAATTTATGTTGGTGTACTTTAACATGAGAAAATTAGTTCAAAGTGTGATGTGAAAAGAAAACTCTCTCTCCCTTTGCTGGAAAGCAACCGATTGAAAATCAATCCTCAATAGGCGATAAAAGGCCAAATATGACAATCCACATTTTCTGATGGCTGCGAGGTACTTCAAGTGCGGGTATAAATTGTTCGCTGTAGTAGAAATAGCACTGTCAACTTAGGTTTGCCCCGAGTATAGTAGTTTTACTTCTTGATAATTTTTGTGTAAAAATAGATAAACATTTTTAAAAATTTAGATTGATCTTTTAGATGAATTTAATGTATAAACTGTAAAAGTTAAACTCATCATTAAAAAAAATATCCATAAAAACTATGCTTTTGGTATAATCTACATAATGATGTAAAAATAAACTTTAATGAAACACTGGAAATGTACAATACCATTTTTCAAATATAATATAGTATGGGAAGGGTTCTGGATTAAATTTCTTGTTAATGGAAAGTAAGAAGTCTTCAGTCCCTAATCTCTTTCTCAACTTTGAATGCACAAGTTCTAAAGGGGAAAAGGTTGTCTATTTATAATTGTCCCTAATACGTAAATATAACTTCAGCAAATAACTCTTATAACAATCATAATTAAAATGAATAAACAGAAATTTTTTTAACTTAACTAATCATTGTATAAATCGAGTTTTTCTCTTTAAGTATAAAATTATTTTCTTTGGATGAAATCTATCAAAATATTTCATTAATTTTTTTTTAATAATAATAATGAAGCACCTAAAAGTATCCCCCCCCCCTTTTTTTTCTTAAAAAAAAAAATCATGTTTTCTCCCTGTTTTTGCTATGTTCATGAAAAATGTAAGATACATATTTTATGCAGTTAATTTATTTTGATTAATTTATAAATAAATACGTAGAAATATGTTTATTTAGATTACTTTATTAGAAAACATAAGGCTAAATAAGCTGTTATTAAACTGAAGTGACAACTGTTTTTGAATACTTCAATGTTGGTTTTTAATATTTTTGTTACTGATTTTTAATTACTAACTACTTATGTACCCCAGAATGTGTTAAATTGATCAGTTATTTAAGTGAAAATTTTGTGAAGAAATCTTTACGTTATGACATACAATAGAGTAAATTATTCAGGATATCATCAGCTGTATAACTTAAAAATTGTTTCAGCACTTTGTAGATATCAAAGCAGGAGCAGCAGCTCATGCCCTGTTTCAGTGTTGGGGCTAAAAAATTTAATCTAGATTTCCTAGCTTACTGAACATGGATGTATTAGTTTAAAAGTATATTAAATGAATGCTTAGTTTATTTCTGCTATAGACATCTGAATTAGATATTTTGGAGTTCAATTTTAAAAGACTTGTGAAAACCTCCTTAGTTTTATGGAAGATTTATTTTAGATTTTGAATTTACAGTGCAGTTGTAATGAATAAAAAATTGATCATTATGTTTCCTCTAGTTTGATACATTTTTTTAGGTATACAGGGAATCCTTTGTGACTGTAGTTCATAAATATTCAAAGAAAAAATTGTTTTTAATTTATTCAGAAATTATGTTCATAGTATTTTTGGTGATCAAATCTTTATACAACTTTTTCATTAGTATGTGATTCTCCTTTCCCCCCCCCCCCTCCCCAAATCTTTCAGTAAGGTATTTTATATTCTTGTGTAAAATTTAGGGCCAAAAACAATGAGCATAGAAACAGAGCAATGACTTTTTTCCCTTTAGATTTTAGAATAACAATGTTTTCATTATGCTAGTACACTTAAAGGTTTACATTATCTTTCCTTCTTATTGACTGAGTACAAATTTTTAGCACTGAAAATGTTCCTATTGTTTGATTTTAATTCTGTAGTTTGTTGTATAAAAAATATCCATGAGAGATTATCTATTTTATTTGTTTTAAAATAATACATTTAAAAATACTTTATTAAATATATTAATGCCAAACTTTTGAAATAATGGTTGCAAGACAATCAAAAAGCAACTTAAGTGTTCAAATATACGATAGTGCAAGTTCAAGTAAAAATACCTTTTTGTTCTCCAACTTTTAGTCATAAAAACTACTGATTTGTGGCTTCTCTTTTACTCTTTCTCTTTACTTTATTTGTGATTTCTCTTCTACTTACCTCTTTTAATGGGGCAAACATGCTTAGCTAGCTTACTGATGCCAAACTCAAACAAGCACTAAATAAGTTCTAAATAGCCATAAATGCTTACTCCAAGGAGTTGTGTCATGGCCAATGAAGTTCATACATAATGGGCAAAATATAGGAGAAGCGAGAAATAGTTGAGAACTTTTAATTTCTGTGTGATTTTTGTGAAAATTTACTTTTATCAAAGTTGATTGGTCCATCCTTAATGGCAAATAATTAAATTTTAAGAGACTGTTCAGTGGTGGTATCAACCCACAACTGCTAAACAGTCATGATTCATTAAGGCCATGATGGTTGTGCCCCACCTATAATTTTATTTTCTTAACTACTCAATAGGAATGGCACCTTGTTAAAAGTAAACTTTCTTGAAATTTGTATTTCTTTGATTGAAAATTATCGACAGCTTTCTGCCTTTTCTCCCATACTCATATTTTCTCAGTTAAAAGAGAAAGCAAATTAAGTACCGTAAAATCTTGAGTATAATGCGCACTTTTTTTTCACATTTTAGTATGCAGAAATAAAGGTGTGTATTATACTCGTGTTTAAAAAAAAATAAAAAGTAGTTTTAAACTCAATAAACAAACATACAGTAGCTGTAAGACATTGTCGCAACATGGATGTGTGCGCATCTGCACTCCGTGATTCATCCACTCATTTACTAAGCAGATATTCCTTTTAAACAAACAGAACTCACAGTTTGTATCGCACACACATTCCTTTAATAACAGGTCCCTTGAAATAGTAATAGTTCCCGGTTGCAAATGCAAAAATTTATTATTTTTATTTATTTCCTTCTAAATATCTTTAAGACTGTCCTCTACGGCAGCGCAAAAATTATCTTTTGTTAAATGTAAGGTGGCAGTGAGAACGACATATTATGGTAGGATGGGCAAGTGTCATCAAATAAAGATGACGATGGCGATATATATTACGACAGCACCAATACTTATAACAGGTGCAACAATAATAGATGAGCTGTATTCTAGTGAAAGTGATAAGACTGATAATTTGACAGTATTGTTTGTTTTGAATTAAAAATTTAAGTTTTTTTCTACCGAATTTGGCGTTTTCGTTCCTTTTTATTACAAATTTTAATTCTGTTAATAAGTATCTGTGCAATTTTTAAATAAAATATTGAAAAGTAATGAGTGCGTATTATAGTCAAGATTTTACGATACTGTTTGATAAAATCTCTTTACACAGCTAATTACCTTCCAGGTAGTATATCATTATGAATGTTAAAATTTGTATTCTGCTTCTACAAGATCCCTTTTACAGAAGAACTAGATTATGTGCAGAATAAATTCTATCATACTTTGAATCAAGTCTTAAGAGATAAAATTCCAGTATAATATTCTTTGGATATATGATATAAACAGTACAGACATGCATATGTGGCCTGTTTTATATTTCTTCTTTTCTTTTTTTTCTCTCTTCAAGGGGAGGGATCCTACTAAAATTTTAAAAATCATATTTAAGTAAAAAAATTTATTTTTCTTAATTTATTTCAAATAGTTTTTTCCAAATAATTATTGAGCTGAGCATAAATATAAAAAAGTACTTGTTTTAAATCTGTTTGGGTTAGTTTGTTCACTTTAATAAATACTTGTGCATTTTTTAATACATTGGCAAAATGTTGTCTTCAGTGCCCTCCTTTGAAAAAAGATGCCTATTTACATAATTTCTCATCAGAACTAAGTTGCATGTTAGATAATCATCATTTTCAATAATTTTGAGGCTTAACCCTCTGACTGCTCAATTTTTGGACCAAAACAGCTTCAAAAATGGTGTATTTTTTTTAAATTGCATTGTTGAATTCCCAGTTTTTATTTATAAATATTAATATTAATTAATATTACAGGTTTAGACCATGAGAAATTATACTTTCAGAAAAATCAGTTTCAGACATTATCAGATAAAAACCATTTTGAAAATAGCTCTCAATTTATTTGTGGTCACATTCCTGTTTATTACATAAAATACAAAAGTAAAATGTATCTACTAAAGAAAATATACTTTACTAACACAAATTACCTTAAAAATTAAATTTAGTATGATAAATCTCAAAACATGGTTCAAGGCAGAGTCCAACTTCTCATTCTTTGCACCAAATTCGTGTTTCTTTGAATTTTTTTGCCAATTCCAGTTTGTTTTTTTAGCAACAAACAGTACATTGTCTTTAAGGCTCTTTCTTTATGGGATTAGGAGGCATTTAGCTTGTAAAATGACATGCTGTCGATCTCAAAAGGGTTGAGAGTAGAATCTTCCAGGCATACCACTCATATCTACATCAGAATATTTTTGGAAACTTTGCTCAATCATTTGCAAATGAAACTCGAAAAGCTTTACTTTTTGTCTTGGATTTTGCATGTTATAAAAAAAAATTCCACATCGCTGTCAGAAAATTTTTAAAAATACTTTCCTTATTGATTTTTGAGCGTTGGGTAGTATGACATATCTTGATTGCCTAAATCGACACCACCTATTCTATTATTATAGTCCTAAATGTCAACTATCACTATCTTACAGAAAACTAATATCACTTTCAGAATACAACAAATCATCAGGAATATATGTTTTGTCACTCGTTAAATGCTTTCTGCCCGTCATCTCTGATTTGAAAATAGTGAACGAACAAGAATAAGAGAGCTTAAAAAAAAACCCCAATAAACTGACTCAAGAAAAGGGGAAAAAATTAGTGAGCAACTGTTCTCATTTTTTAACCAAAATCTGATTCAAAGGCTAAATATTGTATTTAAAGCATTATCACTGGTTAAACAGTGAAAACACGGAATGCACTGTATTTTATTTATTTATTTTATTTTTTTTTTTTTGGGGGGGGGGGGGACAATTTTGGGGTTGAATGTAGTGTTCTGTATTTTAAATGGAAGTAATTTTCTTTTAAGGAATAAAACAGATAACTCAGTTCTTATGGGGCTTGCCATTTATACCAAAATCTGTAGGTTATTGTCCTGCTATTGCTATTAGTGTTTGTAGCTGTTTGAAATGGACTTTAAATTGTAGATCCTGATTGTTTAGGTGCCATGTAGTATTACAATAAAAGATAACTGTGGTGTTAAAATATCTTAAGCTTTTAATTTAAGATGAAACATATATTCAGTGGTACCTCCCTTAACGGACACTCCTGAATAGCGGACATCTCTAATTAACGGACATTTTTACGAGTCCCAGTCATTTTATATAGGAAAATCTATGTTATTCCCTCTGGATAGCGGACAGGTATTTTTGACAAACTTTCAATTATTTTGGCAAACATTTCAAAATTATTTTAACAAGCAAGCTAAAAATATATGCTTATGCGTCTTTACAAAGCCTAGATGTTTCCTTAGAAGCCTGGATGTTTCAAGAACATTGATATACGAAAACTTAGTGTTTCATGGAAGTCAAATAAGAAAGTGTGTATGACCGCTGAGATGAGCGATTGGCTGGTAGAGTTAGATAACAAAATGAAAAAACAAAAGAGAAAAATCATTCTGTTCATGGACAATGCTACTTTCCATCCTGATGATTTAAAGCTCAAAAATGTTAATTTAATTTTCTTGCCTCCTAACACCACTTCGATGCTACAGCCAATTGATCAGGGAATTATCTGCAGCTTTAAAGTAAGATACAGAAAGTACTGGGTTATATAAGTTCTGAGACATGTGCTTTCACAGATTATCTTGTGCAAATTCAGCGAAGAGTTGGCAAAATCGGTATCTGTTTTGGATGCAATTTCCTTAAAAAGGTGCAACCTGGGTGCATTCTAAAATGTTTTAAGAAGGCGGGATTTTTGAGTACAAGCAAAGTGACAACTGACAGCACTATTGAAAAAATCGAAAAGAACTTGCTGATCTAGTAGCCAATTTGGATTCAAATGTCAGCGTAGAACAGTATGTCAAGATCGACTATTTATCCATTGAGGAAGAAAACCTGCATGGTTCCAATTTCATTTATCAGGATACCACTGAAGCACTAGCCCTTTCTGAGGATGATGATAAGGAATCGCCAATGGAAGACTGCAAAATCAAAGATTATTTGGAAGTACTGAAATACAGCGAACTATTAAAACAGTTCTTTCTGAACAATGAAGATTCGGAGGGACAAGCAAAACTAAATCTTATGAAGATTCACCTTGAAAAACAGGTTTGCAGTACAAAAAAAGAGAAATGAAACTTTGTTAACAAATTTTTCCAGTAGTAATTAAAATAATTTAGCTCCAATACATTGTATTTTAGGATTATTTAATGCAAGATAAAAGGATTAGCCACAGTTAAAAGGTAAAGTAATAAACAGTTATTCTTTTCTTACTTAATTAATTTTTCCTTTTTAATTAAAACTGCAGCCATAATTTTCAATCAAATGTCAAACAGAAGGGCAAAAACTTTATTTATAAAAAGGTTGTCCTCCCCAATAGTGGACACCTCCTAATAAAGGACAAAACTTTTGGTCCCGTGACTGTCCACTTTTCGGAGGTACCATTGTGTGTATGTGTATATATATATATATATATATATATATATATATATATATATATATATATATATATATATATAAAGTAAATAATCATGCTGAACTGTTCAGAATGTCTAACAGTACAATTACTACTTCATGATTATATCTGGATCTATAAAAGTCAAAGAAAATTGATTTTATATTCCAGTTTTTTAAAATTTGTATTGCTTTATGGTGAAAAGAAATGTGTGTCTAGAGAAAGATATGCAAACCCTCTAAAACTGTCTCTTGCGAGTTTTTGATTACAACCCTGAAATCACAAGTATCTGCATTACATATAGTATAGTCAAAATATTTACAGAATTGTATTTTAAGGGATGTGTGTCATGAAATCTTTTTCGTGTTTTCAAGGTTAGTAGTTTTTTATTATACATTAGCAGTTTCATTGTAAAAATCATTAAATACAATTGTTGGAATCATCTAAAATATATTGTCTTCCATTCAAGTCCAAATTTCTTCTCAAATTTTAACCTTGTTCTTTTTTTGCTATTATTTTCTTATCACCATGACTTTAAATTTTACACTCAACCCTTCAAATTTTATTTCATAATTTGGAGTTTACATCTCAAGTATATTATATTAAAATATAATAAACAGCACTTTTCCCTTATTCCCATATCATCAATTTGTTTTGTAATGTCATACAACTTTAAAAAAAAATAATAATAATCTAGGAAATAAATAATAGTGTGTAAAATGCTGATATATCGCTCCTGGATATTCTTAGTATTCACCACTGAAAATCCCTTCATTCTTTCGGGTGATTCTTTTTCTGTTGTAGCATTTTGTTTCAGGATATTTAGTTCTTATATAAAAAGTTACTTCCAAATACTACTTCCATTTGTACAAGATTCATTCAAGGCATTCTGTATATGTAAGTTTTGAGTGTCAATAGATCGTAGTATTATGAAGTAAGAAATAAGTGACAATGAAATATAAGGTTTTAACTTAACAATCCTGAAAGTGATATTTTCATTTTTGTTATGAGCCATAGACACTAGTTTCAACTTTGTTGTATTCCTTTCTATGTAATTAAATGAACATATGCTTAAAAATTTTTAATCCATATGCTTAAGGAAATTTGTGAGCTCAATATCTCTTTCCATATAAGAATATTTTGCTCATATGTCAGAACTCCCGGACTAATTAAATTTTCATCACATCAGTACCATTGACCCAAGGTTGATTTAAATAACTATATTCTGGTAAGTTCATGAACCTGTGGTGCCCAAATTTTTACATTAGTCTTTGATCTCAACAATCTTAGTATCAATTGTTATAATATTTTTCTTTTTTAAATTATCTTGAATGTTATAGCAATATCTAAATATGTATTTTTAATTCCCCCCCCCCCCCCTATAATAACCACTTTTGATGTTTAATGTCTATCTCTTTTTTAGGTTTTACAGCTTTACTGCGAATCAGAAAAATGAAATAGCTTGAAGAGTGCTCTAACTCTTTAAATATACAATTGATTATACGTACGAATTTTCTATATTCAAGATGTGACCATGGATATGGGAATTTAGGATAAATGTAATCAAACACACAAATGTTTTATTTATATCTTTTTCTCAACTCTGGTTGTTTGTAAATGTTGAATATATATAGCTAAAATTTATGTAACATGTCTAAAAAATTATTTATTTATTATTTAACCACAGTAATTTAAGTTATATATTTTTGCACCATAGTATTGGTTGTGTCTAGGTATGCTTGTCTAGATTGACAGTTTTTATTTTTCCATTACTATGACGAATAAAATTGTGATATTTTTTGACTTGTACTGTGATTGAGGCACCAGTAATTTACATAACTGAATGTATAACAAATCATTATTTTACAAATTTAAAGGCTGACTTTTCTGATTTTGAAATATATAAACAATTACTTTTGCTGTTACCTTATTCTTATTGTCAAATGTATTTCAGTTTACAAGATAATCACTGTGACTACATTTTAAAAAGTAAAACTTAAAAATGTCTTTAAAAATATGCTAACACAGTTATAATATATATGTGTGTTTTTGTATTTCTTAACCTCTATTTGTGAAGGATCTCCGAGTATAGATAATGTAACTGACCTTCTCACGAAAACTACATCTAGATTATAGATCGGTTTACATCCCCATTGGCACTGATTGTATACTCTTCCTATTAAACATATTTGAGTTTTATTATCTTTTCTACCTCAGCAATTTAAGCGCAAAATTGTTGGGGAAATCTCCTGTGAAGGACAAATATTATTAAATAGGTATGCACGCATACAAATGACATTGACTATCCAGTTTCATTAAAATATTTCACTGGAACTGGAACACATACAGTATTAATAAACAGTACACTTAGTCAATTAGTAACAATAGTTTAAGTGTTGAATTAATTGCTACTTATGCATTCACTAATGAATATTTTAACCCCTAACCAATCAATCTATATATAAGTATAAAACAGTGAAATTTATAAAAAGTCTTATCCTCAGGGTTCCTTGTGGAATTATATAGGTGTGGATATCTTTATGCTTTTTGCCTCTTATTAGTAATAAAAATAATCAAAAGTGAAATATTTTATACCTAAAAGGCAGAAACACACATATAAGAATTTTATATTGAGCTCCAGTACAGATATGAAGTCATGTCTAATGCCATGGAAAAAGCTCACATCTGAACAGAAAAGATAAAATGTCAATCAGTGATCTGAAATAATCCAGGTAATACAATTTTGATGAATACTAGGGTGCAAAAATTTAAATGGTACTCGCTTTTTTTAACAACTAGATTGATGTGGAATTTAAGCCTCTACCTTTTGTTTTCAGACAGGTATGCTAGCCATTAAACTAAATCTTGCCATGAATTTTCTTCTTTAATCTCAAACTTAATAACTGAGAAAGTGAAGGGCTAAAACATTATTTCATGTTGAATCTGGGTTTTGTGCAAAGGAAATTTACTGTCGCCCCTCCGGAGATGGGAAATTATTTGGTCAAAGGTACCAAAGTTACAGTTTTAAGACTTGTACATATGCACTATGTTTAA
Source organism: Dolomedes plantarius (assembly GCA_907164885.2). Lineage (NCBI taxonomy): Eukaryota > Metazoa > Arthropoda > Arachnida > Araneae > Dolomedidae > Dolomedes > Dolomedes plantarius. The sequence goes on from OU015495.1 coordinate 153,782,240, forward strand.
AAATAAATAAATAAAAATAATGAGTGACAGTTTTGAAATCAATAAAGTTGACCATGATAATGCCTGAATATTTAAGATTAAAAGAAGTTGATCAGAAAGCTAACTGATCATTTCAAAAGAGAGGCTTAAAGAGAACTTTAAGCCATTCATCCTGCATGTTTTGAATACCAGAAGGCAATTGGTGCAATTGAAATTTAGGGCTGAGTATCTAAACCCTAGGTTGTAAGCAGGTATGCTATGTAGTTCAGGATTTGGGAAATTCATGAATATGTTATGAAATTTGAAAGCAAGTTTCTAAATTAAGACATTTGACCTTATCAAGGTCTTCATAAATTGCCCTTTTGGATGAACTGAGTAGTAAATCACTTTGAAGTCTCGCACAAAGATAATTTTTTCTTGTAATATCTAATGTGGGTTGCACAAAGGGCATCATAAATCTGAAAGACTATCTGAGTGAAAGCTGTTAATTTGAGATAGGTGGCCTGCTGGCAGCCATGTAACCTTGCAAATAGTTTTGTAACATTAAAAATGTAATTTTTTTTCCCCAGTGTATGCCCCTGTATGTATTGAAGATATATTTTGACATCTATTGCTTTCTCTTTTAGTGACTGAAATTGTTGATAGACTTTTGTATTAATTGATTTCAAGTTCATGACTGCTTAGATAAGTTTCACCTGTTGAAACAATGTATTTTAGGTTTTCCATCTGTACACTATTAATGAGATATCTTTAGTCCTCTGTTAAAAAGTGCCAAGACTCCAGATTCTGTAGAAGAATCTCTGGATTAATAGCACTTTTTAAATTGTTTTTATTGTGTGGGTAAAATACATACAATTTCTTTCAAAAGTGTTGTCTATGTGAATCTTGTTCATTAGATGTTAAAAATTGAAAGAAATAATCAACTTTGAAAATACTGTGGTACAGTTCTAAGAATTAATATAAAACCTAAATGAAATTCCCTTTGTCTTATTTAATGTGGAAAATGAGATTTCAATAATGTTATCAAACATTTAGCAGGGAGGATTATATTTTAAACCTTATTTACTTCATATATTTCTCTTGGATGCTTTTTGTTTGTAAATGTTCCTAAAATCTAAATTATCTCCATCTTAAAACAATGGTGTTGCTAAATAGCACTGTCTTACTGTTTTTTAACCAAACCAGAAATTTTAAAAAGCTGAATATTTCATAATTAAGTAGTATATAAAACAATACTAAATTCCCTTGGGTAAACTGTAAAATGCAATTTTTTGTGCTCTTTGTGGTACTTTGTAAATGACAAAATGTTAAATGATTTAAATTTTATTTATTTATTGAATATGCAAGTTGAATAAGCATCATGTTTGTGAACAGTTAAATTAAATAAATTCTAAGCTAATACAGGTTTTTCTCATTCAAGTTTATCATTTTTAAAGTTTAACACTAGAACTATTTACTTATTAGGTATATCTTAAAATTTCAGTCCCTATTATTGATTTTAATATTGGTAGATCGATATAAAGCCAGTCATTTGGACTGGCTTGGTAGTCTGCCCCCCCTCCCTCTGAACTATACCCTTTTTTTTTTTTTGCCTCTTTCTGAATTCATTAAAAAAATTAATGAATTTCAACTGTTATAATTCATAAATTCTTTTTTGAACATTAACTGGTGCTTTAAATGCCTTTGTACATATAAATGCTTGCATTACTCAATTTGGGAAAAAAAGGGGGAGGTTATTTGTTCATCACACTATATGTTCCTGGTGATTCAAATAACCATATTTATTTTTCTGTATATGATTTGATGGTATCATGTAGTTGATGTCCTTTTATGTAATACTTTAATATTTAAATACATTGTTGTTTGAAAGCATGGGGCATGTGGTTGGTATGTATTTTTCCCCCTTTTTTTGTAATATATTTATTATGTTGTTGGGAATAGGAGATAAGGTCTCTTTTCCTAACATTTGAAAATATTCAGTTTATGTATATAACTTGAAAGTTTATTGAAATAAAATTTGAAATTTCAGTTATGAAAGAAATTAAATACATAGAAAGTTTTTTTTTATTAGCTATAGATGTACAAATCCTCGGGATATTTGATACTTTATAAAACGCTCAATGAAGAATTCGAATTTCTTTTGTAAGAGGTAGCTGGACAGTTAAAAGTTCCTTCATTATGGTATTTATTTCTTCAAGAGCCAACTGTGAATGAAGGCGAAGTACTTCGTCACTTTCTGTTGTATAGACAATTTTCAAGTGACTATATATGTCTCTAATTTCATTTTCTAGAATCTGAAAAAGAATGTGGAAAAAATATTAATCAGTTTCTAATACATAACCGCTTGAAAAGGATTATATAATAATAAATAGTTTTCAATAAGGAATGTATTTGAGGATATTCTATAAAATTACCACTTTTATAATGTGAAATTCAGTTTTGTAATTTAACTGTAAATATAGAAAAAATTATGCCGACAATTAAAACATTCTTCCTGAAACTGATGTTACGTCTTTTGACTGTCAAACATTCATGCATTACAAATAACTTATTTTGTTCAGAACAATATTATTTAAAGAATTTAGTTTTGTCTAAGAAAGCTGGGCCAAAAAAATTTCTATAACATGTTGAAAGCTTCTTGCATTTGCATGAACTTTTGTAAGAAATTCTTTGTCTAAGAAGAAATCTAAGTGTACAAAACCAATAGCATTAATTTTCAAAGGCAGTGAAGTACAATGTGCAATATCAAATTGGATATTTCAGTTTAGTTTCATGCAAGAACTGTAATTCTACAGTGAAGGAATTAATTATTCTTGAATCCAATAAGAAAGTTTAGGGGACATTAATATGTTTTACAGTGATAAATGCGGATAGTTTATAAGATTCCAGTATTTCACAGTTGTCATTTCCAAACCTTTCATGTTCATTGCATGAAAACTACCAATCAAAACTATTTGTAATATGTTATTCATAATTTTTAGTACATAGGTTTTATATTTTCACAAGGCTACGATGCACATTGAGAAAACACCAAGGTGATTTAAATAAGCTTATTTTTTACACATCATTCATTTAATTTCTTGATTTAAATTTTTTATTGTGGTAAGAAATTGTTTGAAATGAGCCCAGACAATGAATGAGGACAAACTGAACGTATGCTGCATCAGCAACTAATCTATACGAAATTTCAAATGTTGTCGTTAGCCTAATACAAAGTACATTATATTACAGTGAAATTAAAACACACAGGAATTACAATCATGCAATTGTAAATTGGTAGGCAGCACCTTCTGACACAGAAGGTTTACAGAATGCTGAAGAAAATGATTCTTTCAGCATAATACTGAAAATCAATAAGTTGGTAGTGAGGGAGGATGACTGGTTGTAAAGCATGCTTACGGTCAGGGGAACATTCTTAGTAACCAGTATATTATTGATAGAGGAATATGACAATTCTAAAACGAAAATTCAATGACTGACAATTTTACATTCCAGAAGTTTTTTGACAGTTATCATAGGATTCAGCAGAACATCTTAAATTTGTTTCTACAATTACATGCCTGATAAAACAGTTTTAAACTAAAGATTTTTGACATTAAAAGAATTTTAAAATGCCAAACTCTCTCTCTCTACCCCTTCACTTTTTATTAATTGATTTTGGACATATTCTAACCCATAATAAAATCCACTGGTACATTAGATTTACTAATTCATAATATAAATGACACCATTACTTTAACATAATATGTAATGCTTTCACAGTGACCTAATATGCACGATGCATCATTTGTTTAAACAACTTATTAACTAATGTATATATTATATTCTTTTAAAGTAATTACTCCTTTTTAACTCCAACAGAGATCACCATTTTCTTAAAAAATTTGGTAATTGTCTTGATGAAGGGGTTGTAAACCACATACATTTACCATCACAGACAGGGGAAACATGCTCTTTCTGGATCTGACAAAACATGTATTCTTCAGCTATTGATCTAAGATTTAGATAAATCTTCTGACCAGAAAACTATTCCCTCTTTAATATTGCTAATATTAAAGCCCATCAGTTTTTTTCTTGATAACCTCCATAATTGATTGGTTGGTTTAGAATGCTATGGTCATCTTTAACAAAATTGTACCTTCAGCTTTAAAATTATTACTGGAGAAAACTGATATATAAAACACTAAAATACAATATTAAATTTTGGAAATACTTTGAGACTACAGACAGCTTGGTCACTTTAACAAGATGTCTACCTTTATTAATGACTAGCTGAATACCCGTGCTTCGCTATGGAATACATTTAAATTAAATACAACTGTCAATGTATGCAATTAATGCCAAAAAAATATATACGGTGGACGCTCGTTAATTTGAACTCAAAGGTTCTCAGAAAAAAGTTCGAATTATCCGATGTTAAGAGAAAATATATAACTTTAAAAGTGTATCACTGAAGAAGAAAAATCTCCAAGTATGTATAACCCCAGAAAACAAATTATACTATGTTATCTAAAATTAAACAAATTAAAAAGCAATACAGATTTACCTCAGTCATAAAATGGAGCAGAAGATATGCAGCAGAAAGTAAACTTAATTAAAAATATGAATTACACTTTTGGGAAAAACTGTAAAATGGATGTTTTGTTTTCTTTATGATGTTTACATTGTTCATTTTCAGAGAAAGGTTCCATCTGAATAAATGCTTTCAGAGTTTTAATAGAGTCCATTATGACTTAATCATTAGGACGCTTAACAGTCTTTGCAATCTCATCTGATTTCGATAAGGTCTCTTCTATTTCATCTTCTCGGATAGTTTTTATTATGTCATCATCGCTCAGTTTTCCACAGACTTCCACGTCTTCATCTACCCTTACATATTCAGAAAAAGTAACGTTATCACCATTAAATTTTTTGAATTCAGATCTTTTTCAAATCTGTATCAATATCGTCCCATTCTTCGATATGATTGTTCTCTTCAGCGTGCATGAATTTAGTATGACGAAAGCAATTACTAATTGTGTTTTCTTTAACATCATCGCATGTGGCGTATAGATCATTTATAGCTGTCAGCATAGTAATGTCATAATTTTCACCACAATCTAAACAAAAAATACAATAGCCACTAACGTTTAGTGGAAATGCAATAGTCTAGGAATGCAGGCATGTGCCTCTTTACACAGAAAAGAAATACAGATGATTTTGACACACAAAATAATAAATACAGCATGTATTTTCTCCTTAAACAAGGAAAAAGAAATTTAATTTGTCAAATTTTAGTTCAAATTAACCGAAGTGATAAAAATTTAGTTCGAATTAATGAGATATTTTTAACATTTATCCCAATACAAGTTTTTGGGGGCCTTTGGATTAGTTCAAATTAACCGAAAGTTTTATTTAACAGAGTTAGAATTAACGAGCATCCACTGTATATATATTCATAAAAAAAATTGTAATGGATATTTTTATAGATAAAATAATGTAGTAGAAAATATTCAAATTAAATCTAATAGAACATACTAAAGAATATAGTACAGTTTGAGTAACATTTCTTTTACTGTATTTTAATATTTTTTTGGATAATGTCTAGTTGTCTGCAACATTAGATAGAAAAAAAAAATTTTTTGTCAGTTTATTCCGTTGTTATGCACATGACGCAAAATTAGTTTAAAGTATCACAAAAAGAAAAGAAAAACCACATGATCAGCATTTAATAAATTCTAAAAGTTAATCTTTAAAAATTCAGGAAAAATTAGAAAATGGAGGTAAAGATTCGAAAAAGATTTCATTTTTAAGGAATTTTTATGATCTTTCTCGTGATATAAATTTTATAACCCTCAGATTATTATTTTAAATGCAAACTTAAAAGAATGTTACAAAAACAACTTAAAAATTTAATTTTAAAAATCTAAGAAGAATGTTTCAAAAATCTTTCTTAGTGCTCCGCTAAACAAGAAGAATCGCCATGCAAAATTTCAACCCTTTAGGTCCATCAGTTTGGTCTGTGCATTGTATGTCAGTGAGTCAGTCAGTTACGGAACTGTTTTATAAAGAGAGATTATAGTGAAAGAAAAATAACATTACTAATAGGAGATCAGCCAATTGTTCTCCTATTCCCCTATACATGGGAGCTCCTATTAGGGATGCTCACTGAAAAAGAAGCCTATTAATAATTGGGGAGTCATTAGACTGAGGTTTGCTATAAGGTAAGAGTACTATATTGGGAGTCATTAGACTGAGGTTTGCTATAAGGTAAGAGTACTATATTAATAATTATGTCTCCATTTATTTTAAATTTCATGATATTTTCCGATTCTTTTTTTTTATATTTTTTTATATTCTATGTATCTTGAAACTTACTCTGTCATGGATTCTCCCAGTACATTACAAGTATTTTCATAGTAGCATGGTTACTTTATGCACTGTATCATCTGAAGAAGGAGGCTATTTAAAACCTTCATACTTTAAATTGAGTAAACGTTTTACTTTTAGCTAATTAGAACTATTTTGGCTGTTTTGTTTTTCTTAAGTTTTGGTGCTTTTATTTTAAATATTTTGTTAATTTTTTACAAAATACATAAAATCTTAAAAACAACATAAGAATCAAAAGCAGTAAATGTAGAAAACAAAATAAACATATCTGAATTAAAAGGGAAAAAAACTATATCTTACCTGGAACATATCTCTTCCAATACCTCTTAACAATAAAGTAATTACCATTACAGCACAACGTCGCACTTCTAAATCTTTATCAGTTTTCAGTAACGACTGTACACAAACTAAAATCTAGGAGAGAGGTTGAAAAAAAATTTTTTAACTATCCAAACAAATTTAATGAATTTGCGAAGATAAATGACTTACAGTGGTGCCTTGACTTACGAGTTTAATTCAAACCGTGAGAGATCTCGTAACTCTAATTACTCGTATGTCAAATCAATTTTCTTGATTGAAATTAATTGAAATGCCATTAATCCATTCCTGGGCAGGATTCTAAAGTTTGTACTTTTCATTTTCAAAAACATAAAATGCATCTGTTTCTGATGATATGGGCAGGACAATATTTAAAATATTTATTGGTTAAATGTTTTTTACATATTTACATGAATTTTGGTACCACAAATGTTCTCACTTTTAAAGAAGCCAAATGTTACAAAATTCAGCATAAATTTATTTCATATGCATGTCTCTTAGCTAAGAAAATAAAAAAAATTTCATTTTTCCCCAGGCATTAAATGTTTTGCAAGAGGAAAAATGTATTTTGGATAAACACCGTATTCTAATTGTGCACGAATTTTCACTAAATGAAACAATGTTCACACAGATATCCTAGGTCTAAATTCCATTGTTACTCATGAAAACAAGTTTGAGTGATGCACGAATGCTATATATATATATGAAGTATGCATAAAAGGCAATTTGCAGTTTCTAGTATTCTGAACTAACTGTAGGTAAAATGATTGACAAGACAAAAGAATTGCAGATCTGTAATCAAGAGGAAGATGAGAACATTCTTTCTCTACAGCATCCTAATTTTAGCAATTCCTTTGCCACTTTAAACAATAAAATTGTAACTATCTAAGGACAATTTTAATGGGGAAATAAGAATTTCTCTAATTAACATTGAAGAAAAGATTATCACTGATATCCCCCTAAAACATGGTAAACTATTTTAAAGCAATTAAAAACAAACGTTTCAAATTATAATTTTGAAAATATTTTGATTGAAATATTAAATATCCTAGAATCATATTTCAGTATAGATTAATGTAGATATTTCCTTCATTGATATATTTTAATAAGTCTAGAGTATTACATCGTCCCGCCTTTTCAGCATCCAACAAATCATAGTACTTGATGATTCTATCGTTCTTCGGGCGCGATGCAATCCCGCCTCGCATGGAGTAGTGCAAGTACGAGTTAGTTTAGGACTTTACGGAGCTACAGGAGTTAATGCCACTTGGCGAGATTCCAGGCCCCATGTCCATTGTCACTCTTAGCCCGGGCCATCGCATCGGTTTCCAGCCGAGACTGCGTGGAAGTGGTTTTAACCACTTCCTCGATATATTTTAATAAATCTAAAATGGAAATTTATTCATGAAATAAAGCAAAGAAAATAAAAGAATCATCAGTGATAAGGGACTTTATTTATTTCCATGTGCAAAAGCATATGGAATTTAACAGATAAAAGAGCAAAATAAATAAAGAAATAAAATGATTCTGTACAGGAATTATTTATTATATGATTTTTTTACTAGCTAAACGTAAATTTTATTCACATACTATTGATAATTATTATACATCTTTTCAGGCCCAGACAAATGAATTATTATAACTTATTATGACAAATTATTTTCTACCATATTTTTATTTATTCAGAAACCTCTTAAAATTTGAAAAATACTTTTACTCAACAGCAGTGTTATAATCAATTAAATTCTTAATATATATATACTTACTAAAACATACTATAATTTACCAAAGCTGCTGAAATGCAGTATTCTCTATTAATACAATTTCCTTCTTAAGACATTAAAATAATTATAATAATAAACGAGTAAAAAAAGTTTGTAATGAAAATAAACACAATAAAAATTTTTGAGAATGATTAGCATTTATGTACATATTTTTATAAATAATATCAATATAAAGAAAAAATATATATGACTTTACCTCGAGCAACCAATGCCCACTAATATTAAACTTCAAATGCATGCAGGCTTCACCCAAATTTGATAGACTGGAAGAGCGTATTTGAGGATCTTCATTCTTGGCTCCAATTAAATAAGTGTGAAGTAATTGATCTCTGTACTTGTATACAGTTTCTCCTAAAGTTATTTTAGTTCATTTAATCAGGACATTTATATTTTTAACATCTACTTTTTCATAAAATAATATGTAATGCATGACTTAAATTCATTGCACCATTAAATACATGTATAGCAATAGAGTTCAGCAACAAGTTAAATTATAATAAATTTTGGAATATAATTAAATAACTTTCAAAATTAAATATCTTTGCAATTATAAAACAAGGAGTATCTTTCATCACAACTTTTTGCACATCCTTACTTTGATCAAAAGATATGGTGCAATTAAGACAAAAAATTCTTTTGAATAACAAATTTTAAATAGTATATAAACATGATGTTGGAATGACACTAGCATACACTTTCAAAAACATTACATTCTAGAATTCGACATAAAAGTTTTAGGAAAATAAATACAGTTTATTAAACTTTTTTGCAGGAAAGTAAGTTATGAAATATTAAATTCAATGCTGAACAGTTTACAAGAACTATATACGACAAATTTAACTACATGTTGTTGTTGTTGCTGCTGCTGCTAATGCCCCTTGGTTGGAGGTTCCATTCACCAGGTCCTAATAAGCTATTTATTGGGTTGAAAGGGGCAACTCCTGTTTTGAATTAGCACCATAAGGGTCGGAGTTCGACTTGGCTAAATGACCAGTCCAGTAATTTTGAACCGAGTCAAGTGACAAGACCAGAACACTTGACAACATACCCCCAGAGGTAAATTTGAGAACTTGGAGGACATTGCAGCCACACCCTATTTTACGTGCCCCTGCCACAATTAGTGAACACTGTAGTGGATTTGCAGTGACAAGCAACGAACCAGAGACGTTCAGATCACTGGCCTGCTGCTCTTGCCAACTGGGCCACCACACCATTTAACTACATATGCACACTCACAAAATACTGACATCTATGAATATTGAAGGGAACAAGAAGAAGTGGAGACAAGATTTGATTACACAATAGTAAAATCAAATCATGGATGGTAGTGAGTCGAGACATCTATTTCATTATCTATTTCATTCCTGGGCTAGTCACAAGGTAGCTCATGACTTGCCCACAGCTGTGGGAGTCACTTATTTCCATGTTCTCACAGGTCATAAATTCCTGCAAAAGCATCAATCCAGAATTGGACTAGTTGACTCTAAACTTGTTCTCTTTGCAGCCTATCTGATATGACTGGAGACCATCTCAAGGTTTGCTCTGATCTTAACGACATTGGAGCTGATAATGTTCCTAATTGTGATTTTTTTAATTTTGTCTCAAGACTATTCAGCTGCCAGACATAAACACTCATGGTGAACAACCCCAGGTCTGACATTATAAAAAAAAAAATTGATAACACTATTAAGAAATTGTCAAACATACCTAAGGAACGACATATTTTCAGAAGAACTTCACCAGCTTTTAAAACAAATTCACAGTTTTTAGCACCAGGATTTTGATATATCTTTAAAATAGTTGGAAGAACTAATTCAGCATCAATATCTGCTAACAAAGACAGACATTGGATTGCAGATAAGTAGACATAGGAATCTTCATTCTCAAGACCTTCCTGAAAACATAAAATATTCTATTATAAAATGCTATTTTGAAGCAATTATAAAAAATAGCCAGAAAGAAAATGATGTAATTTGTGAATATTTCAAATGTTATGATATCTGGTATATTGAAATAAGTACACCTATAACAGAGTGCACTCAAATGGTTATACTTTCTTGGCATTTACATATGCATCATTATAACAGAATAACGAGATTCCTTTTGTGAATCTTCATATCATTAAGAACACTAATTTTTATAATTTTGTAACAGACAAAAAATTCTCATTCTCGCTCGCCCCCCCCCCCCCTAACCTTTTAACAGTCATACCCGAGATAGTCTCAGGGTAGATTTTTTTTCTTGCATTTTATTGTCAAACCCAAATATATCTTGGGAGAAGTTGATTTGGGCTTTATTCAATAGATGGCAACACTAGTATTCTATACCAAATCTTGGGAAATGAATTTTTGCTTCATTCAGTAGATGGCTGTTTATGTATGTTATTTTGTACTAAACATTTGATTTTTGCAATTAAAAAAATTGATATTTTTCGCACCAAAATCATCAAAATAACTTCACAGTTAAAAGGTTAATGCAAAAACCTGTAGACAAGGTCCTTAGGTTCAAATTCTAAATAAGTTATTACATCTATTCTATAGTTATTTTACAACAGATGATTTAAATATGAGAATATATTTTATGGACAATTTGTCATATAAAGATAAAATTTTTTTAAAATGCCAAAATTTTAAACATACCTGAAAAATAGACAAAAGCTCTTTCTTATAGCATAATGTTTCTTTATCCCTGTTACTCAACAGTTTTCCGACTGCAATAAGTCCATGACCTTTGATTGGTATTGAAGAATCTTTAATGTCTTGAATGGCTCTTTCAAATGATGTGTACTCATCTATTTTTTTATTTAAGTCCCTATTAAGTTTCAACATTAATTCTAAATCTGATGCTAAACGACTAGTTTGATCAGAGGATTCAGGAATATGGATGCCAGCTAAAGGATCACTCAAAAAAGAAGCAATATTGCATGAAGACTGTTCTGGGATATTTCCAGTGCTGAAGTTAGTTTCTTGGATTTCTTCAGATTCTGGGATGTTTTGTTCTTTTTTTAGGGTGTCATTAGAGTGCTGATAAAGCTTAGAGATGCAGTTTTGCATTATTTCTTCATAACAGCTGTTGCCTCCAGCGACACCATGAGTTGCCATGTATGTAATGATGCAAAACACCATATCTTTCAAATAGGAGTTTATTGGCTTCTTCATTAGCTGCTCCAAACTAGGTAAGCATTTTTTTAAAACAGCCCATTCAGGTGATGAAAGCTAAAAAGTATGCAAAAATATTTTAAAAGCCTTCTAAATTTATAAAATGCAAAAGATATCACATTTGTTGTTAAGTATTAAAAATCTATAATGAGCAGTCCACAGATTTAAAACTTCACATAAAAAGGCAAATTAACTCACTTTTAGTACAAAGGAATCTAAATTTTTATTCAATAAATTTCTAATACTGATAAGTGAAACAATAATGAAACTAAAATGTTATGTCATATTGAGTTTATATATTTTAAGCTAAAGACATTTACACCTAGTCCTGTAACCTATTTTCCAGAAGTTGACTTCTAGGGTTGTATACAGTTTTGTAAACTATTTTTATACAATTGACAAAGAACGTGGTTTTATGCAAATATCTTCATTACATATCAAAGTTTTGCTATGCATCTCTCGTTTCATTACATATAAAAGTTCCTAAATCCAGTTATGTTCAACAAAATTATAGTGATGAATTAAAAAAAAAAAAAAACTATCATCCCTAGGGGAAAAAAGAAAAAAAACTTAGTAATGAATTGAATCTCTGAGGCATAATTCAAAATAATGGTAAAAATTAGCAAGTTTTCCCACACAAGATTTAATTTTTGTCCCACAAAACTTGCACTTATTTATAATAATCCAAAAGTCATTAATTTCATTGGAATCAATTTTAGATTAACAAGAAAATTAAATCAAGAATAAAATACCAAGAATCAGATAGCCATAAAAATATATCATAATAAATTGAAAAAGGTAACATTAGAAAAAATAAGCATCCTGAAAGTCATACAAACCTCATCATTTCCAAACATTAAAGTATTTAAGATCATTAGCACCATCATTATAGTTTCATCATAATCATCATCCTCCCATTTTAAAACAGTATCCAAAAGAATCTGCAATAAATATATATACTTATACTATATAAGATACATTAATTATCTATATGGTCTCATTAATTTGTTCAATTAAACCCCAAAGGTAATGCTTGCAGAACACAACATGCTTTATTGCACTTACAAAATTAAGTACAACTTTATTTCCCTGCATACATTAACAAGTTAATGATGCTTCTTTTTAGGTAAAATGTATGAAGTTAGGCATTAGAGACACATCAGATTTTCTATGCTTCTTCATCCTGTTATTGCATCATTTTCACAAAGTAAATATCTAAGAGGAAATGCTTTCTAGGGAAGACTTCCAAAGGAAATTAATTAAACAAACAATGTTTTATACAAATTTTTCTTATGTATGAACACTAGCATCTAGAGTTACAGCAAAATGAAAGTAATACTTTTGCAGATTAAAATAAATGTTTTGGATGTGTTTCACAATGCTAAGTAAATTATGATGTTTAAAATGTATATTAACAATTCCTTTAGTTTTATGAATTCCTCTTTAGAGCTTTCCACTGTTCACTCATCCAAAGAAAGCAGAAGGGAAAGCTTTTTTTTTTTTTTCCCCATTTTAATTGTGATCACTTTTCTCAGGATCTGTTTTAACTTGAATACTTACAGCAGAAAGGATGTAAGCAATAACAATAGAATTATTTACATTTTAAAGCAAACAGCAGACCTTCCATTTTGCACCCCAAAACACCCTTTTTGTTGTAACACACTTTTTGAGATTTTATAAAACAATATCAGGCAGGAAATAATAGGTTTCAGACCACAGTAAAATATGAAACATCCATACTTCAAGTCACAAGAAATTATTTTTTGGCAAAAAAATGCTGAATAAGTGACTTAGTATAAATGCCATAGTTGTAATTTTGTCCAGAAAGGGTAGTTTACATTTTAGAATTAGAGAAATAAAAATAAGCTTAAAAACAAATAACAAATTTTTGCTTCAATAATTAATTAAAGGGGATTCTAATCATTTACATTTCCAAAATGAATAGTTACATATTATACAAATCACCTTTTAAAATTTAGTGAAATTTAATTTTGTGATAAGAAAATTATTTCTGCTTTCATTCACTTATAAAGATTGACTTGAAAAATGTATACATTTTGAAGAACAGTAAATTATTAAAGAAAAATTCTAAACATATACTAAAAATTACTTCAATAATAAAAACTATTAAATATCATTATGAATAAGGTGGATGCAATAAAAGTTAAAGCAACAATCTGAATCACCTACAAGAAATATTTACATAGACTGCATGAACTTTATATTTTAAGGCAAAAAACACAAGAAATTCTTTAATCAAAGCTACATGGATCATATGGTTGCACACAATAATAAAACAAAGAATATTAAAAATACATACCACTAAAATCTCGATAACTTCAGAGACGTTTGACATTAATGCTTCTCTAACATCTATATCCCATTGTGGTAATTCCTGTATCAGAGCTGAAAACAAATTACGGAATCTTTCATATTTAGGATCTTCAGGATCTTTAAGAACTTCATTGCGGTATGAACAGAATACCTAAAAAAATTATTTCAGTAAAATGAATAAGTTTAGAAGGAAACTTGTAGCACAAAAACTGCATATTTTGAAAACAGTTCAGTGCAATTAGCATTAAATTACAAAACAAATGTGTTAGCATAAAAAGTATGTTAACTACAGTATATTATTATTTAGCTTCATAGATTGAAAAATAATAAATATCCCTGCAAATACAGTTTTAATTATTGAAAAGTTTTAACATAATAAGACATAAAAGCAACAACACTTCATTCACAATTATTTTACTCTTAAGAGCACATTGTAAGTACTATGCTAAAAGTTTATTACCTATATGTATTACTAGCTGAATACCCATGCTTTGCTACAGAGTACATTAAAATTAAATACAATGGTCAAAGTAAGCAATTAATGCCATAAAAAACAGAAAAAAAATATTTATAAAAAATCATAACAGATATTTTTATAGACAAAATAATGCTTAAGAATATATTCAAATTAAATCTAATAGAACATACTAAAGAATATAGTACAGTTATTATTGTAGAGTTTGAGAAACATTTCTTTTACTGTATTTTAATACTCTTTTGGATAATGTCCAACTGTCTGCCACAATAGCAAGAAAAAAAATCATTTTTTGTCTATTTCATTGTTATGCATATGACACAAAATCATTTTAAAGTATCACAAAAAGAAAAGAAATCACATGATCAGCATTTAATAAATTAAATTCTAAAAATTAATCTTTAAAAATTCACCAAAAATCAGAAAATAGAGGTAAAGATTCGAAAAAGATTTAATTTTAAAGGAATTTTTATGATCTTTTTTGTGATATAAATTTTATAACCCTCAAATTATTATTTTAAAAGCAAACTTTAAAAATAAAATAAAATAAACTTAAAAATTTAATTTAAAAAATCTAAGAATTTTTCAAAAATCTTTCTAGTGCACCCCTACACTATAAGAAGAATCGCCATGCAAAATTTCAGCCCTTTAGGTCCAGCGTTTTGGTCTGTGCATTATCTCTCAGTCAGTCAGTTAAGGAACTGTTTTATATATATAGATAACAGTTTTAAACCTTAAGTTTCATATGAATTATTATGCAAATCCAATGATAATTACCAATAACATGCTCGAAAACTTGCACCATCAGAAAAATCATATGGCAGTTCAGGACCAATTTCATAAAGGGTCAAACTGTCCATTATTGATGTATGAAACAGTTAAAGATGCAAGTTCTTGTCGATTATAAGTTATCAACTCTCAGTTGAAGGACCCTATGCTAAATTTTTTAACCCCTTATGCTATACCTTAGGCTGCATTAAACACCATATGCTTACACCTTATGTTACATTCAACATTCTTATTTGTGAAAGCTAAAACTGCTACTTAGATTAGATGACACTATACTGCTTTTTTTAAAACATAGATTAAAAAGCACAGGTTTAAAAAATTTGTAATAAAAAACTACAAAATAATATGAGCATATTTTCATTGAATAAATATAAAATTCAAATACAGTTTATATGAAGTTTATATGAAAATTATTCATTATATAAAGATAGAAAAACTTACCTTAATTCTGAACAGATCAGCTGTATCAATAAAAAAAAAACACAAGAAGCATAGGACAAATTTTTTTTTTATTTAACAGAAGTGCCACATCAGTAAAAAAGTAACTACCCTGTTGAATTTTTGTTCAGATTAGCATGTTTATTTCTTATTCCTATGCGGTCATACTTTAACTCTTTCTAACTAAGGATGTCACACCATTTGCAAAATATGAACGCTTAAATCTAGTCTTATTTTCACTTGCCCTCAATTTTTCAAAAATTTTTGCAACCTATAATTGGAAATTTTTTCAAGATTTTTTAGGTTAAAAGAAATCAGGAAAAATATCTCTACCGTGCAAACGGTGGAGGTTGTGCCCCTGAAAGGACCAAAAGAGTCAGAATAACACACAAAAAAGTAATTTAAAATGAGATGCAAAAAATAGTGTTAAGAAAAGAAATACTAAAATTGTGTTGTGCTGATATTTAGATTCCTGAACAGATTCCAATCCAACATGACACTCCAGCAAATTTAAATATATGTGTGAGATGTTTAATTGTATATTATTAATAATTATAATAATATAGGTGGCTTAGTATTTTCTTTATTGGCTGATGGACCTTTAATTTTTTAATAATAAAATCTAATACCTTTGTTTAAAACTTTTCCATTTTCTAAGCAATCTTATTTCTCTTCTTCATTCTGGTATCCCACGGTAATACGATACAAAATAGTTGCGCCATTTCGTTCAAGAAGCAAATGTCATCAACCCAGGGATGGAAAACAGATATTGACATCTTTATGACTCCCCAAACATCGCAATTTTATCATTGTTTCTCAGAAAGTCTACCCCACACATCGTAATACCACCCAGACCTTTTCCGAGAATTTTTCCCCGTGAGTTTGTTGATGTCTCGCGGCGGAAAGATATCGCGAAATCAACCAATGAGAAGCCAGGAAGAGAAGGTCTATTTTTCACGCGGAACAACAAAAGAGGCAAAGTGGCGGAGAAGATCCAAACGAACAAAAAGTTTCGATAGGAGATTCGAAAGGTAGAGACAGAGGATGAAGATTCCATCTTGAGAGTCCCAACGACGGTCTGAGGAGAGAGAATCCTGTTCCATTCACCAACAGCTATGGAGAGCAACATTCGCCTATAAATTTCCCCCCTTCTTTGGACATGTCCTATTCCCGAATTCTAAATCTTTCGACTTTCCTATCATGCCTTTGTTTCTAGATTTCTACTTCTTTTTTTTTAGACTGCAGTCATTTCGGTAAAGTACAATTTTAATTATGATTTTCGTTTTCCTTTTATTTTTGAGTTAACTAAAGAATTTTTTTTATAAGATAATGGGTTCATTAGCCACCTAAATCAAATATAATTTCAGTCTATTTTTATTGTGATGTGTAATACTTGAATTTGTTTTATGTGATTAATTTTTTTTATGGAATTGTGCCTTGTATGACAGCTGGTTAGATATGTAGAAAACTTAATTTATGTTAAAATATAAATAAACTTTTTGTAATTATTACCCCTAAATTTTGTGTCTCGTCCTTTCTTTAAAAGCGTAAGCTTAATGACTTTTATTTTGTTTAAATTTTCCTTTTCAGAGTAAAGCTAAGTTTCTCTTTCAGCTGTCGTTTTTCCCTTATTGAATCTGTTGTAGGTTATTGCGGTAATATTTTAAACTCTTAACTTTTGAGGTAATCACAACGCGCCTCATCTTAAATACTATTAAATTTACTCCCTAATACTTAAACTCTAATTAAACTTAAGTAATTGAATTAATATATATCATGATAAATTAAGTTAAACTTTTTCTAATGTCTGAATAAGAACAGGCATAACAATTGTTTGCATAACTGCTATGTTGGTACCTACGCCTAAGAATTTTTTTAAGCCATGTAAAACTTGGTTATTCTCTTGAAATTGTGATGACCATAAATCCCAAATAAAAATGAAGTCTTTGTGATCATATACAGATTTTAGCAATAACTGATAAAAATATTGCTTGGAAAAAAATTCCACTGGAAACTTTTATAAAAAAAAACAGTCTAAGAATGTATATAGATTATCTGTATTAGTTAGAAGCTCCTTTAATATAATCGCTACATTAAAAGCAAAACAATTCAGCAAGATTGTTTCTCTGTGCTGTGTTCAACAGTATTGCAGTCAAACAACCTACAGAAGGAATTAATTTTAAAAAGTACTATAGTATGATCAAGTTTGAGATTTAAGGTAGCATTCACTAGAAGACATTCTGCTAGAGAAGATCAAGCTCTTTTTGTTACTAGTAAGTAGTAGGTCTGGGAGCTCATTATCTTGTTCCAAAAGACAATGAAATAACACATACACTTCGAAAAATTCTAATATGTACATAAAACAATGAATTAAACTAAAACATTAACACAGTTCAATTTTTTAATATATATATACAATTAACAGTCTTACTTTTAGAATTAGCAAAAAGAAGGACCTATTCAGATTCTTGTTTTTAAGCTCAGATAATAATCCTAAGATTGCACGACAGTTGATATCAAGGTCTGAGAAGCTAGGAAAAGCAAACACAATGCATCAAAATTTAAAACACATACAAGCAATTAAAGTTAAAACTTGAATTTAAATATGATAAACAAAAAATTATATTTTTAAGATATTAAAACAGTAACTTATTAAATTATATCAATTTCTATGATAGCACTCATAATTTTCACAAAACACCTATTAATGTGTGGATTCGCAGCAAATTTGAAACAGAATTATCTATCCCACGTAAAATACACACATGAAAATAAAAACCAAAAGAGAAAATAAATTTTATTTAAAAAAATAAATGAAACTTTATCATTACATCACATTTATTTTATCTAAACATTATTGTTTCATATGAACCAAATAAAAGATTAAAACACACAATTTTTTATCTATATATGTAGATAGATAGATAGACAGACATACAGTCGTACACACTTTATGGAAACGAATTTGATAGTTAAGTTTTATGTCTAAATACCATATTTTTTGCAGCAATTTGCTTCTATCTGATAGCCATGGTTCTTGACAATAGCTCTGAAGAAGTTTCAGGTGATTTTACAGGTATTTCATTAAATGGAATACCCTTTATTCCTGTTTCTGATTATTTCTTTGCTAAATAAGCAGCAGTTGATTTAGATGTGTGACTAGAGGCTTTGTCCATATGAAGCTCAACTTTATAAATGTCTTTTCCATATAAGTCTGAAATTCTTTTTTCAAAAATTGGTTCTAAATTATTCTACTGATAGTAGAGTGAATTAATTTTGGCTTTACTTGAGACTTTTTTTATTTTTACTTTGCCATTGTAACAAAATCCTGCAACTATCATGAATCCCTTTGGGAACTGTTCTATACACTAATGAAGCCATTTTGTATGGTCATTCCTGTCAGTTGAACAATAAAAAATTGATCTTTTTTTATTAACAGTAACTCAAATACACCCATGCCTCATCGAGTGTTACTACAAATTTCTATTTTTCAGAAGCTAGGTGTTTTTTTATATAATTTTTTACAATTTGTTTTTCTTTCAGCAATATGCTTTGGCAAAAAGCAGATGAACTTTAGGTTTAAACATTTTTAACTTCAAATCTTTATGAATGATTTTACTTACAGTGCCAGAAGACATTCCTAGTTTTGATGCAATGGATCTTAGAGTTGGTGGATTTTCTTTTAGGATCAGAGACTTCACTTTCTTGATATTTACCTGTGTTTGAACAGTCCTAGGATAAGGTTTCACAGTCATTTTTTCATTTTTACTTTCAGTAACACTTTTTTTCCTTTCAATTTTAATGTATTATAAATACCTTTTTTGAAATGCCATAACCATGATTTTGACACCACTTTATAATTTGTTGCTACGAATATTTCTCTTCGGAAAGTGCAGTTATGTAACCTTCAAGCCATCTATTAATTTTAGGACCATTTTCAAAATAAATCTTTTATTTTACATTCCAATCAAAACAAAACAGCAGAAAACAATTATTCTGAAGATGCCAAATTTTTATCTCAAAATACAAACTACAAAAATAAATTACAAAATCATTTCCATAAAGAGCGAACAACCTTCTGTGTATATATATATATATATATATATATATATATATATATATATATGTATGTAGATATATATATATATATATGTAGATATATATATACATATATATATAGATAGTAATAAATATATATAAATATATATAGATAGATAGATAGATAGATATATAAGAGTGGGAGGGGGGGGGGGGGGAGAAAGATGCATGTTTTAAACAAAAATCCAATAAAATGTCAAAAAGCATATTTTGAACATTATACGATTATAACCTGATTACTTTTTTCTTTGTTAATGCTTATTTGTTCTTTAGGGGGGGTAAAACTTTTTTTTTCTATTAACTCTACATATTTACAAAAATCAAACTTTAAACTCAATCAGATAATAGCACTGCTTTATTTTTTGCTGGTGAGTTTTAAAGATTCAAGGTAATAACAAAATTTGTTGTTCTAAAAGTTTTCATAGTTATTAAATGGAACAGAACAAATGATCTTTTTAAATATCTGAAACATTGGATTTAAATAATAATTTATTTAGTTCAAATTTATATAACAAACTGAAGACATTAACAAATCTACTTTATTTTTAATTGACATTTTTTAAGCACTATAAACGTAAGAACTCAGGAATAAATTAACTTACTCATCTTCAACATGCTTTACTGCTCCTATACCACCTTCTTCCCCATATGCAAAATCAACAGTTGTCATATAAACTAAAATACCTTTATCATCAATTGTGGAAAATGTTGCAGCATGGAGTAAAGAAATAGCATCTACATCACTTGCATTACTCAAAATATTCAGCAACAAATTCTTCACCTTAGATCTATTTTAAAAAAATGCAAAAAGTAAATAACCAAAAAACAAACACACACACAAAATAACCCCATTTTCAGGACTACAGTTGAACCCCGCTATAGCGAACCCACGGATATAACGAATGAAAATTTCGGTCCCACCATTTTCCTACTATATGTAATTTAATTAGTATTGTCAATTTAATGTAATCAATTTTAGTCAATTTAATTCATTAATGATCATTTTTAATAGATTATATCATTTTTTTAATACATCATTATTGAATACACATTGCAACTAATGAGTTATACATTTTGTGCACTCTAGTATTTTTCTTAACAGTTCAGATATAGTGAACCACCGGATAAAGTGAACAAAACCTTTGGTCCATTCAAGTTCGTTATAACGGGGTTTGACTGTATACTCAAAACACCAATTATGTATAGCTAAAATTGCAACTTTACACATGCTACAAACAATCCACAAACCATGCAGTTACGATGCTTTGCACATTCAAGCTTTCCCCACGTGAACCCACATTCAAACCCAAATCTTGACATGGATAATCTTATGATGTTCTCTAATATGCAATACACTGCATGACTTAATAGGTACTCCCATAATAAAGTAACTTCCAAATCATGGTGTGTAAAGATGAATCTCCTCAGAATAAGGTACCTCCTAGTACATTGAAAGAAAATAAAGGAATAAACAATGCACAAAGCTCTGTTATTTTCCTTGACTACATAGTAATGGAAATATTTCTACAATTAAGTTAAAATTAGAAATTGAGATTTCTGCCAAACCATTTAGGTACTAGGAAGTATTCACTAAATAAATAAATCTCACCTAGCTTGTCTTCTAAGCAATCATTCAAAGTAGACAGGGCTAAAATGAAATTTGATACCTAAAATCTACAAATTCAAACTGAGCCCTAGCTGTCTCAGTAATTATCCATCTGATTGTTCATCTGAACAGTGACAACATAGAAGTTTCTATTAAGGAATAGGAATGTTTTTTCAGTAAACCACTATATTACCCTAACTATTTAAACTGGATTTAACTGGAAACAAAATTGACAATCATCTTCTTTTTTCAGGATAAAAATTATCTTAGCTCACTTCCACTGCATAGGGACTACACCAGTGTCCAAAATATGATTAAACTAGCTGAATACCCGTGCTTCGCTACGAAGTACATTCAAATTAAATACAGCGTTCAATGTATGCAATTAATGCTAAATATATGTATATATATATATATATATATTTATAGTAAATACAACGGTCAATGTATACAATTAATGCAAAAAAAACACAAATATATTTATAAAAATACCATAACGGATATCTTTATAGACAAAATAATGTAGAAGAAAATATTCAAATTAAATGCAACTGTCAATGTATGCAATTTGTATGTTTGGTATCCATAAAGCATACTAATTTGAAATAAATTCTTAAAAAACTTCCATCTCAATTAGTCTAGTGGTTAAATTTTATCTTTTACCATACTTTTATATTTTTTTGTCAATTTATTTCCATGTTATGCACGTGACACAAAATTAAATTAATGTATCACAAAAAGAAAAGAAATTGTGATCAGTAGTTAATAAATTAAATTCCAAAAACTAATCTTTGAAAATTCACCAAAAATCAGAAAATGGTGATAAAGATTCGAAAAGATTTCATTTTTAAAGGCATTTTTATGATCTTTTTTGTGATATAAATTTTATAACCCTCAGATTATTATTTTAAATGCAAACTTAAAAGAATGTTACAAAAACAGCTTAAAAATTTAATTTAAAAAAATCTAAGAAGAATTTCTCAAAAATCTTTCTTATTGCACCCCTACACTATAAGGCGAATTGCCATGCAAAATTTCAGCCCTTTAGGTCTAGCGGTTTTGTCTGTGCATTATCTGTCAGCCAGTCAGTCAGTTACGGAACTGTTTTATATGTATAGATAATTTTATGCTGTATTTCACATGTCTTTTAAAATATTCAAAAAAGAATGAATGTGATCATAAAGCCCGGTCTGTAATAAAATATATGTTCGATAAAATTTTGCACAGCAATGAATACATACACTTATAATTACAACTATAAAGTGTTTTAGCTACACTGAAAAGGAAGTATTTATAATTTTTAGTGCAACTAATAATATCAAAAAATAAATTTCAATTACTGCAAAGAGACTATCAGTTAGTCTATTTTCAAAATTGAAAAATTTATTACACTGTAAAAAAAAAACTTAAAATACTACAATGCACAACATCCTAGCACAAAACAGATCTGGAAAATGTTTTAATTTGTAAAATTAATGCTTTAAGATTTACAGAAATTGTTTGCAAATTTATTATTTTTTAAACAATCAGAACACCAGATCAAACTAAGATAATACAGATATGAGAATTGCCCCATGAACACAAAAGCTATAAATTTAAACACACTTATGCAAAAAAGCAATCAAACTTTATGAGACTGATTTGGAAGAAATACCACAAACATTTTAGTCACAAAATAAGTGAATTAGCTAGGAAAGTAAAAGTAATTATTCCAAAAAAAATTAAAACTAAGCATGCAGAAATTAAAATATAATTTCATACTTCAAGGTTGAAACTCCTTCCAGCAGGAAAAAATACATATTGGAGAAACAGTGGAAAAATGGAAAGAGCAGCTTTATGTGTTTCCGACTTAATGGTGAGTTACTCATAACAAAAATCTGGTGAAAGAAAAACAAACTCATAAAAATCAAATTATTAGCAAAAACTACAAAATGGAATGAAATGTTATTTTTTGCAAAGGAGATTTAATTTCATGCCAATAAAATGAGAATATAAATTAGCACAGTTAAAACTATTTTGAGAATTTTTTTTTCTTTGTTAACAATATGAGTGACAATTATACAATTTTAAGTGTTAACAAATAATTTTTTTGAAAAAATGAAAATTTCATTGAACTTTAGAAAATATTTTCAGATGCAGATTTTGAACATATCATTGATTTAAATTACCCTCCTAACAATCTAGGAATTTATGTAAGTATACATGCCAGATGTCTGAACTTTAGCAAAGCTTTTAAAATGTAAAACATAAAAATTTAATTTATGAAGTCTGTTTAGTTAATTCAAAAACAATAATACTACTAAAAATACAACTGCAATGGTAGCGAAAACATACTCATACCTTTATGAAAAGAGAAACATAGATTTGTTAGAAAATTTTAAAGTAGCCCCTCAAAATAATATGGAAAATTAAAATCTATACAACAACATAAAGATTTTACAATCTTAATTTACAATCTTAAGTAATCTTAATTAGCAACTAAAATGAAATCCTGCAAATAAATAGTAGAACATAAGCAAGTACTTCAAAAGTAATCACCATTCCAAATTACGAGAATTTGCATTTACCTTATGAATATCTTCAATACAGTATGACAAGACTTTTTCTTCCACAACAATTTTTGAATCACCTAAAAGAAGTTGAAGTAATTAAGTTACTTGCTATCACATTTTTTAACTACTCAGTATAACAGCACATTAAATCATCAAATTTTAAAAAAAGTAAATTTTTAATTGCATCACTAGTAGAACACTTACAACTTTGTTAAATGAAATATTTTTCATATTTCTTAATTTTCATATAGCTGCTGATATACAACTCCAATTTTTCTCCAACCAACAATTTTTCATTTAAAAAAATTAAGTTATACCTATTATCAATAAACAGGCACCAAATTCTATTAGCAATACAACACTTTTCTAGATTTTATTTTTTTGAATTTTCTAGATTTTTTAAAGAATAAAAGCAAAAGTAATATATCCATAAAATATCCATAAGTTATTATTGAATATTAATGTAGCAAATTTCTTTAGAAGAATGCCAAGTGCTCTTTTTATTTTTGCAGTTTATATATGCAATAAACTGTGGAGTATAAGAGGGCACACTGTATAATATTTACATATAATAACTTGAAAAGAAAACTAAAAACCTAGCAAACCAAGGATAAGTTTAATCTTAAGTGTAGTTTCTTGCATTATTTTGAACTAATTTATGTATCTACTAGCCAGGCTTCGCCCAGCTATGCTCGGGCTTTGCCCAGCTATCAAATCACTTGACGCTTGAATCACAGTTCACTTGAATTTAAATTTTTTTTCACCTTTTAATTGCCAAAAAATCCCCAAAAATCACTACATCTTCAAATGACCTATTTGAGATCAAAAAGTTTTAATTAAAAGTATGAAAAATAAAAAAATTAAAAATTAGACACACAATGAAACATCTCTTTTCAGTGATTAATTTTTTAGTGAGAATCACGCCGTGTTTACATCATAAAACATGGCGGTTACATTTTGTTTGGTGGAGTATGCATTTAGGATTGAAATATCTCTAAAACTATTAAAATAACAGAATAAGTGTATGCAGAAAAAATTATCAGTCTTTAAAGCTCTTTCCAAATATGTAACATTTATGTACTTTTATGAAAAAAATTAATTGATTTCGACATTTTCAAACATGGCCGAATTTCATAACAGATGCCATACTGGAAACGGTCTACCTGGAATTGTTCCCCCAACCAGCCGACTGACAACGTTTTCCTTTTATTTATATAGATCTTAGGAACTAATTTTAACCGTATGTAAAATTGAATTAAATCTGTCTGACACTTAGTAGTAATCAAAATATATTGTTTCATTTTAATCTTTTAATATATGCACAATTTAACTTTCGTGGATTTGATTATTTGTAAGTTTGGTTCAATAATTAAATAGGATTGTGTTGTTGTTATTAAACAGCTTACTGCTATACTTAAAAAGTATAAAAAATTATAAAACATAGAACTGCCCTCATAAGAAATTTGCCTCTTGCTCTACTACACAGGAAGAAAGCTGAGATAGCTTTGCTTTAAACATTTTAATCGAGCCTTTACTTTTAATTAGTGTTGAGTATTAAGGTTTTTTTTATTCCCTGATAGCACTGTACTGCCTATTGTAGCAAATATGTTTACTAATTGTATGAATAAAGTTTGATTATTTTATACGTATCTGAGCACAGTACATTTATTGCATGCCATATTGTTTATATATTGTATTGCCACCCTCACTGTTTGTATATGGGTGTGTGAGTCTTTATTTTTTAAGCTTAAACTGTTGATAAAGTAATTTTAAATATAGAACACCTTGTTGATGTAGAGTATATTTTATTTTTACATGTGTAAAAAGGGTCAATGCAATAAAAGTTAAGGTTGAAGATAAAAGATATTTTGAATTTTTATACTTTAGCAGGAGCCCTGCATCCCTAATCCCAGAGAATGAAGAATGTTAACATATCTGTATACACAGGGTGTGGCAGAAAGAATGTTCCAAGGGTATAAATAAATAAAATAATAATTAACAATAAATAAATAATTTTTTTTACTTTTCTCAGGTATAAAAGATTTCTTTCTCTATCTTAATTTGTATCTTTGTTAGTGATGTTCCAAAACAGAATGTTCTTTCTGCCGCACCCTATATAAACTCACATATTCAAATAAGTTAAGCTAATTTACAATGGTTTGACCTATGATTTATTTAACTTCAGAGTAGAACAAACAAATATACAACCAGTAACTCAGAATTATGAATTTTTATCCTTTCTTGGGCTAACATATGCTGTAAGTGCTCAGCAGTGGCAGCAAACATTATTTGTAAGATTATAAACAATCATTCTCTTTTTCCTTTTTAATACATGAGATATTAAACACTTACTACATGGGGTGAAAAGTCCCGGGACTAGCAATGAAAAAAACATTTGTTTTTGTGAAAAATCGATTTTATCCTTCAACATAGTTTCCTTCAAGAACGATACACTTATTTCAACAGTCCTCTAACATTTGAATACCTTTCATATAGTACGATTTGTCAAGGGCTTCAAAATGCCCATCAGTTTCGCATTTGACATCCTCATTTGATGAAAATCTCTTCCCCTGAAATCATCTCTTCAAGTTAGGAAACAAATAATAGTCGCTGGGGGTCAGATCTGGAGAATACGGGGGATGGTGGAGCAATTCGTATCTTAATTTATTCAATTTTACCATCGCTTTCACTGATGTGTGAGCCGGTGAATTGTCTTGGTGAAACAGCACTTTTTTTTCTTGATATCATCCTTCAAGCAGTCCAATAATGCTGCTTAATACTCTCCTGTGATTGTTTTACTTTCTCAAAATAGTCGATGAATATTGTGCCCCGTGCATCCCCAAAAATACTGGCCAAGACCTTTCCAGCCGATTGTTGCATCTTTGGTCACTATGGTCAGCTTTTGCGAGCTTCCAACTATCCTGCAGACTGCCTTTCTGATTAAAGTGTGCAGTAATGGATCCATGTTTCATCCATTGTTACGAATCGGTGGAAAAACCAGTTTGGATTATGCTTTTATAGCCAAAGCACACTCTGAATTATCGGCACGTTGCTGTTTTTGGTCAAATGTTAGAAAATGTGGCACTCATCTCGCACAAAGCTTGTTCATATTTAAATGCTCATGAAAAATATGTCTCACCCATTCTGTTGATATCTTTACTATGTCAGCTATCTCCCTTACTTTCACTTTGCGATCTTCCAACACAATACGGTGATCTTTTTTGGTTGTTGCCTCAATTGGACGTCCAGAACATGCAGCATCATCGGTGTTCGTACGACCATTATTAAACTTGCTAAACCATCGACAAATGGTTGTTTTCGACTGAGCAGATGTGCTGCAATGTTTTACGAGCCATTCTTAGGTTTGGACGGTATTTTCTTTTCATCCAAAAGCAATGTTTAATCAAGACACAAAATTCTTTTTGATCCTTTGTTTACACAAAATCAAAAGTAGCGTTACTTACACGACCGCAACTCATAAATAAATGGCCGACATGTCATGAAACTTTGATAGCAGTCTTTTGAAGGTTAGTACTAATAGAACATTTTATGGAAATTTCATGGCGGATGCCATTTAGTAAAGAGTCCCAGGACTTTTCACCCCATGTAGTATAACTAAACAGTCATCAGATAAATTTTTAAGCTCAGATAGTTATGCCTAAATGAAGACTAACACAAGTGCTTTCAGCACTTTCCTGTATACAAAGCTAAACTATGATTTTGATAGGTTAGATACAGTAATGCACTGTTGACTTATGTTATTTTCAGCTTACAAAGAGTCGGATGGAACAAATCAGGCTATATTTGCATAATTTCATGACTCACATATAAATAGAAAACAAATGTAACTATATATAACAGGCAGAATTTATATAATTTTTATATTTTTCTTTAATAATGACAAGATCATCATCAAATGAAAATAATTTTACTAAACATAGGACTATATGATATGAAATTCATACTAGAAGTATATAACCTGTCGTCTTCTTATGAAAACCTAAAGACTTGGAGTTTAAACAAGAATTTTAATAATTTTGGATAGTAAAATAACGCTTCATAAAATTTGTTTCCTTACTTTTAAATTTTGTTTTCTACCCTTATAAATTCATATAATTTTATCAATAACAAAAGAAAAATTGTTAAAATCAGATAAATTCTAAAGTGACCACTTTTATACCCTAAAAAACTATAAAAAATTGCTTTTAAAATGGGAAAAATAAATTTCGAGTTCTGATAACATGCATAAACATGCTTAACTTGTAATATGAATCAACTAGTATCATGTTACAAAAGTTAAAAAAAGAACAAGATAACTTTTTAAAACTAAGTAAGAGTTGTTAAATGATTGTTTTATATTTATTAACCTTTAACTTACGGTGCCCATTTTTCCGATTCCCTCTTTAGAATGGGAAATTTCCTACCCCCTTTGTAAGAACGGCCATATTAAGGGGTTTATATATTTTTATATATATTTATATAAATATATATATTCTTTTATATTTTATATATATATATATTCTTGGGGTGCAGTTGCCCAGTTGGCAAAGGCGTCAAGCCAGTGATCTCAGGTTTCCGGGTTTGATGCTGGTCGCTGACAAAATCCAGCGTCGTGTTCACTAATGGTTGCCAGTGCACGTTAAATCTCTTATGGCTGCAATGTCCTCTAAGTTCTGAAATTTACCTCTGGAGGTGCGGGGTCAAGTGTACCGGTCTTGTCACTTGACTCGGTTCTAAATTATGGGACCAGCTTGTAGGGGGTAATGCTGGCCACCTATACGGTGCCCCCTTAAATGAATGGTCAGCAGTCTTGCCCTTTACTGAGAACAAATGGCACCATAGCCAATCTTCCGGGCATTTGTAATAAATATATATTTTTGGGCTCGTATTCTTGGGGTACATGCTATCCCACCCCATAAGGAAAAGGTTAAGTATCTACAGAAACTGGGAGATCTTGGGTTAAAAACATGTATTGTCTTTAAAATTCAAACACAAAATATCATGCAAATAAACTGTATTCAGAGGTCAGTATAAACATAATAACATCTGACCTCTACACATCACAAACATATCAGTTAGCTAAATATCTACTATACTCTTTCAAAATAAAATAAAGCAAATTTTGTATATATTACCTGTTGTGCTAACACACATCCAAAGAGGCTGAAAAAGAGCATCTAAGAAGTATTTCTCAGCTGATTTCATATCTCTATCACATATATGAAGGATGATACTTGATGCAACATAATGCAATAAGGTATCCATTTGTGACCCTTTTAATCTTATTAAATCCAGGACCTGATGAAAAATGAAAAATTTTAACAGTTCAAACATCACTGCTGTCAACAGCTAAATGTACAAATTATTTTTTTTAATATTCCAACAATGACTGAACATATGCAACTTTCCAACAAATATTAGATATTTCACCTTTAGCATAGGATTTTCCAGATAGGTAATACACAGAAAATTTACAAAACACAAAATAAGGTATATTTTATCAAAAATTACAATAATTGCAGTAAAAAATTATAGTAAAAATACAACTGACATATGCTAAATTATGACACAGCTCTCAAATTTTGAAAAAGTATTACCAATAAAAAATCATAATAGACTTTACACAAATGTCTTTCAATGAAATAATTATGTGCACATGCAATTACAATTGACTTCTCTTTACATTATGAGAGTTAATTTCTTTCACACTCTCTTACTTGGCTACTTATGCTCACAGTCAATATTATAAAATTATTCCAGCAGTTTCAGATATAGTTTAAAATATACTAATTTAACTTGATGAGTGTTCATGTGCATCAGTAATTTCAACTGGAAATATAAATAAGGTAATTTTTCTGTGTGGATTAAATGTTATAAATTAGTTGTAATCAGAAATGACTGATGTATACATGTCACTGGTGCTACATTTATTTTTTTTTTTTAAATCCTAAACTCACTTGAGGCATGTCTGTCATACAGCATCCTGCAGTCCAATAGAACTGAGCTTGTAGAGAAACTCCAGAAAAACTGACAGCCTTAAATAACTCTCTGTCTCTTACCAGAGAAGTACAAAGAAATAGATCAGGGGTTCCCAACCTTTTTCCTACATTGACCCCTTTTAAAAGAATGATTTTCTTCGTTGACCCCCCTTCACATTTTTCTCTATAATATACAGCATATAACATAATTATAATGCTAATTAAAATTACAATAATTGCAGTAGAAAATTATAGTAAAAATAAAACTGACATATGCTAAATTATGACATAGTTCTCAAATTTTGAAAAAGTATTACCAATAAAAAAGGATCATGATAGACTTTACACAAATGTCTTTCAATGAAATAATTATGTACACATGCAATTACAATTGACTTCTCTTTACATTATGAGAGTTAATTTCTTTCACTCTCTCTTACTTGGCTACTTATGCTCACAGTCAATATTATAAAATTATTCCAGCAGTTTCAGATATAGTTTAAAATATACTAAGTTAACTTGATAATTGCTATCTTTAAATGTTTTATTGCACATAAAACACTTAAAGATAACAATTTGACTAAGAATGTGAAAATAAATAGAAAAAGTGGTTAATTAGGTTTATGTTTTATTATTTTTGTACTATTTTCATTTTTAATTTCACAAATATAAACAAGATGTCAGAAACACAGATTGTAATTGCACAACATCGCCAAGAGAAAAAACAAAACTGCTTCTGATTGGTTGCATCAGTTGGACCCATGTGCTGTTTAAGGTTCAGTGGATTTCCCCAGTTCTGCCTAGTGTTGGGACACAAATAAAAGTTGACGGCAGCATTCGGGGCATATACAAAAACATCATGACATTCAACTTTAGGTGTGCAGATCACTCCATCCTATGCAAATCTGTATTTATACATACTAAAACAGATATTATCTAAAAACAGATATACTAAAACAGATTTATCATAGATCCCAAATAGAACCCTGGAATACTATAGACCCTTTTCTAAATTCCATCGACCCCCGAGGGGTCCACCTGGACCCCCGTTGGGAATCCCTGAAATAGATGTTCTCTGTTCATCACATCTCTATTTCAAATTGGACAGGTTAGAGAATCCTTTATGCCAATTTTAAAAAGATGGCTTTGTAAACAATCATGTCTGATCAATAGATTAAAACACCTTGTGAACTTCATTTTTGGTAAGTCAACTGGGACTCTACCATGCTATTGGGTTAAACATGCCCAGCTTTTACCTTGAGCACTGCAAGAGAATTCACTTTCAAGGTAATTTTGTAGTTTTGAAGGCTTTTACTGCTTAAAGTACACTTACTCTGAATTTTTAAAAGGAATTATGAAAGAGCATATGGTCAATAGAAGTTTATTTTATCTTTATTTTCTAAGTGCATATTATTTAGAAAAGTGTCTATTTTAAGCAAAAAATGGATTATTTGGGACAGCCCCTGTTCTGATATATCCTCTCCCCTATTTTTTCCTTAATCTATTTTATTCAATTTATCACTCCTAACCTACAAATCACCCTTCAAACTAATATATTTTCCCTTAAATTCTGTTTTTTAAATACATGTGTGAAAGAATTCTCTTAAAACATGAAAAATTTTATTCATTCACAATTGTTTGGGATAATTGTGTTCTGATACATTCTCTTGTTTTTTAACATTTCCCTGTGATGTGTTCAGCAGAAGGTTACAGATTTTTGCACAGATCAGACCCATGTTGGAGGTTGTGCAAAAAGAAAGTGACAAATAAGTGAAATATTAATAAAGGATTGCTTATAATGGACTGGATCAATTGACATTTATTGTCTCCCATGGCTACTTTTATGTTTATGTGAAAAGGAGAAAATGATGAAGACAATGGATACAGAGTCTCATATGTACATACACAAAAGGCGATGCTAACACTTCATATTTTAGCTCTTTAGAAAATCAGAAATTAGACAATCTTACTATTAACAGCTGAAGGTAAACAAATGTTAGTTTGTTAGTCAGGACACACAAGGACAGGCTAATCTCACGAACCGAGCATAGCAGGATATCGCGACTGGTACCGATATACGTGGACAGCCGAGACGTGTGCACTGATGCTATCCTCAACTTTCAAAACTTTAAACTTTTTTAATTATTCAATTAAAACTGACAAACTCAATAGAAGAGAAGAGCAGAAACAGTTGACATTCCGGGTGGGCCAGCTCCTTTCCGTTTCGCAAATTTCCACTATTTTTAAGCATACAAAATTCAACTTTTCCATCTTCCAATCAACAAATTTTTTATTTCTATGTGTTTCACAACTCTTCATCTTTAAGGATATACACATTTTTATAAGTTTTAAAATGTTTTTCACTAGTTTTTCCCCAAAGCAGTTTTCCGAATTTCCCAAAATCGACAATTTTGATGGACAAATATTTCGGTTTTCTGCACCTATTAATGTCAATTTTACGATTTATCGGCATTTGTTAGATGTTCAGCTTCCAAAATATACCAAATACATTCAATAAAAAATGTTTTCATTCTAAAAGAGCGTACTTTCAAAACTCACTTTTAACTGAATGCAGAGTTTGTAATTTTTCGACTTATTATTTTACTCACTAATAATTCGAGCAAGTTCCTGAAATTTGTTTCTAATTAATGAGCAACTGATGAGGATTCTTCAGCCACCAATTTTGAATTCATCAAAACTGTCTTCTATTTTTTTAAGCACTTTTCCCCCCTATGAGATTTAATATTGCCACATTTCACCGAAGTAATGGTGGCTCAGCGGTATCGCTCCTGACGTCTAATCCTAAGGTCCCGGGTTCGAAACCAGCCACCATCAGGTGCAAGAACATCTTTTATTTTAATTTGCTCTGCATGCGAGCTGTATGCAAATTTATCTATTATTTATATTTCAGTTCCGGTTCCTAGGTTTCTGGAATAATCCTTACACTTCCGGTGGGAATGTCGGGAACGTTTCGGAGGTGTATTTTAGGTGATGTTCCCCTCAATCTGGTCAATAAAATCTGTTCTGATCTACGCTTTGTGTCATTTCCGTATTACCCGAAATCATCGTGGCAATATTTTCATTCGGCCATGTTGCCAAAAGGAAAAATTATTAGTTGAGAACGAGTCATTTAATAATTGAAATCCAGAAATAAATTTGAAGTACCAGAAATAATTTTAGTTTTAGGAAAGGAGAAGTTAAAGCCTCTAGAATTTTTTTCTAATTGAATGAGCTTTTTTGTTTAAAATGAAAAATTTGAAAATGGAAATTTTAAATAATTATTTTGTTTATTTAAAAAATCTAATATATTTTTAAAAGTGATTAAACAGTTTTTAATCCTTAAGATATAAAACCATTTCATTTTAAATCAAAAAAGCAACACATCGGGTTGCCACTCAGCTAGTAATATAGAAGTGATGGTTATCAAATTTATACAATTTTATCAATGGAACTCAATATGAAAATAGCCTAGCCATAATTTTCACCAGCATAAGAAAGCAGAACTCTTCCTGAGCGCCTGCATCCCTTTATCCTTCTGGAAATTACCAATAAAACTTCAAACAAAAACCAAATATTTAGATTGTTAACTCAAACCCTGACTTATTAATGGCATACTACTAAAAGAAATTTTAGGTAAAAAACTAAACACTTTTCCTTTAATCCTTGAAATTATACAATATAAATCAAAAATGTTCCTGATATTTTTAATAATGTTATAGTATTAAATTTCAACTTAAAACTTTAGTTTTAAAAAATCAAAATTGCATAGCTCAACATAAAAATTTTTATGCAGTTATTTTAATGCAAGTAAATGAAGCATATTAACATTAATAATTTTTAAATATAAACTTTTAAAATAAACATTTTATAATTATTTAAGTCCAAATTTATTAACCAAACACAGAAAAATGTAATACTATAAGAAAATAACAAAACATCATAAATAATTTTTTTTTAATTTCTGTTGTTATGACATTTTGTTTTTATATGTTCATATATCACACATGAAAATGTTCATAAATCTCGCATGTAATTTTCAATTACAAATAGGATAGCCAAACATATTTTATAAAAATGACTGGTTAACTCACTTAAAATAAATATTTTAATAAAAAGGGATATTTTCTTAGAATACTTTTTTCTTTTTTTAAAGAAACTGATAAAAACGTTTCCTTTTTATCAGTTTCTTGAAATAAGAAACAAAAGAAATTAAATGTTTATTGTTATGATAAAGTCACTAGTAACTTTAAAGTAAATCATAAAGATAAGCATGTAATTTCTGATGGATGATTCAGTCAATGTTTTATTGGAGACTATAAAACATTCACAGACTATAAAGTTGGAAAAAAATACAAACATTTTCATTCAGCAAGAATACACACATTTTCTGAGCTCAAAAAGAAACAAAGAAAGAGTAATACTTAAAAAACTAACCTGCTTTGTTAATCTATGGATATAGTCTTCTACAGATATATGTCTCACAGGATTGTATACAATTAAACGAGCTACTGCATCCAGTCTTACTGTGTCAACTTTTCCACGATGAACATCAACATCTATAACAAACATATACATATTTCTATTAAACAAATTTTAATATATTATGTTTTAAATTATAAAACTCAAGATGCCATAGCCTAAAATAAGATTGTAATATATAACACACCGTATTTAAAGTCATGAAATCTGATAAACATTTGATAAAAGTACATCAAAGTAAAATAATCTAGTCTCCTAGATATTTATTTAAACGTACATAAACAAATAAGATTTTCTCTAGGCTACACACAATAAAAGATGACCTGAGAAAGGGGTTTTTAATGATTTTGTAAGTAGAAATTACACTATTTATTCCTGAAACTCGTAAGTATTTAACTCATATATAAATGAAAGAAAACAGGAGGAAACTACAAAATAATAAATAACATGTGTATTCAACTGCAGTCTTTTCAAATGTTGTTGTTGCTAATACCCCCTGGTTGGAGGTTCCATTCACCAGGTCCTAATAGGCTATTGGGCTGAAAGAGACGGCTCCTGTTTCGAATTAGCACCACAAGGGTCGGAGTGCAACTGGGCTAAATGACCGATCCTGAAATTTCGACCAAGTCAAGTGACGAGACTAGAAAACTTGACCCCACACCCCCAGAGATAAATTTGAGAACTTGGAGGACATTGTAGCCACGACCTATTTTGCATGCCCCGGCCACCATTAGTGAACACGGCATGGATTTGCAGCAATGAGCATCGAACCAGGGACGTTCAGATCACTGGCCTGCTTCTCTTGCCAACTGGGCCACCGCAGTGAATTATTCAAGCATGCAATCTAAATGTTCCTTTTATACACATGACATTTCATTTTCATTCCTTCCCTCTTACACTGATACATATGTGAAGTTTTTATTTTAGTGCTTATTCCAAATTCAAATTACACAGAATAGTTCTCTCCTTTGATTTATCATTAACGTACCTATTTTAGACAGTATATCATTTCTCATACCATGTGCAGAGATTTTTTCAAAAATCCTTTCTCATGAAATCAATCTATCACTTGCTCTGTACAGATAAAGATTACATGGACAAGAACTTTTTACAGTCCATCACTTTTGAAGGGACCTATTGCACTGAATGACAAACATGGGAAAATTATAGATGCGAGAACATAACAAAGTAATATTATCTGGATGAAATACACCACACATACAGGAAAATGTTTGTTCGGGAAATGATCGATCAATGTTCCACTATAATTAGTTTTTTGTATCACTTGGTACAGGAAGACACAATTTTAGAGCAGCTCTATTAGTCTCTTAGAGAAAGAAATGGGAATTTGAAGCACTATTGATATCTTGAGCAGAAAAGTATTTTAGGACACTGAGTATTTTCAAATAAGAAAATACATTTTTTTAGCAGTTTTATAACTATTATATGCATGTACTAATTTTTTTAAATATTCTTTTTTAAATTGATGAATGAATAAGTAAAATGCATTATGCTCTATTTAGGGTACACAGTTTAGATAAACTAAAAAATGTCTTACCTATACAAGAAAAGGAAATCTTCCTTTTAATGTAAATTGTAAGAAAAAAAATATTTCAGGTAGTCTCCTCTAATGAAACTACCGCGGGTTATTAACGCAGGATTACCTATCGTTTACTTAACTGTTTACTGCTACTGGGTTTGGCATGCTGCCAAAATTATAACTCACAGCACAGGACAATTTTTTTTCTCTCCGAAGGACCATTATTGAGGAACGTAATCCTATATTAAAAAATTGTTACAACAGATTTTCATCATTCTTCTAAAAGTGTGGCAAAACACAAATATCTGACATTAATCTGTAAGGAATTATGAATACTGAAATTATTTCTCAACTTTCGTGGCGTATGAAATCAGATTGAAATGGTATTGCATACCATTCCCTCTCATTCGAAATTCAGAGTAAACAAAATGTCTGTATTTCTGACACAAAATAATCAAAATTAATTTTTTTGCATCTATTGAGGGATTAATATATAATGGAATGATTTTCCACTTCTAAAAAAGTACTCTCACAAAATCAAACTAAAATTTTGAGTAATCAATTCAACACCTTATCTCAACATTTTTTAAATAAGAGCAAAAGAAAAAAAATATTTTATGTTGATTTTGAAGAAAACAAATAGTGGAATATTTTCTCATTCTTCATGGCTTAGATGAAATCAGACTAAAATTGCATATTAAATGAGAATCAATGAATAAACAAAATAATAGCATTTAATTTAATATTACCTTTATAATATAATAGTCAAACACAAAAGTTATAATTGTATACATCAAAAATAAAGATTTATTTTATAAAAAAAGAACTTTTTTTACAGCACTCTGATAGAATCAGACTGAAATTCTAGAAAAAATTAAACTTGGTTTCATTCAATTTTTATCACTTTTCCTAAAAAAGCAAAGTAAAAAATCCTAAAATCTAGTTTTTAAGAAAAGGCAAATGATGGAGAAATAACTTATATTTCATGGATTAAAAGAAATCAAACTGCATTAAAATCAAATTACCAAATTCAGAAAATTTTCAAATAAGTTCTAAAATATTTACAAATATAGAATAGTTTGACTCAAAAATTCCTGTTCTGTAATTGTGCTCTTTTATATCCTTAAGTTGAAAAGAGAGGGAAAGGAAAATCAGATACTCGTAACAATTTTTAGTATTAATACATACACAGTTACATTTCAGATTACAGTACAACCTCCCAAATCCAGACGTCTCAAATCTGGAACGTTTTAATAAATAGCCAATTTTACTTTTCCATTTTACCAATAGATGTTGCTACCAAAATGATCAGTTAAGAAAACCCCTTTTCTTTCAAGGAAGTAACAGCAGCAATTTTGAAAGCTTTCAGGTGTCTGGGAAAGAAGCTGAAATAGCAAAATAAGTAGAATGTACAAATAAAGGCAACACTAACTTGGATAAATCAGACATACAGGAAGTTTTAGACATTGACAAAAATGTGCCGATTGTCGGTTCTCTGAGCGATTCTGAAATTATTGATAGTGTGGTAAATAACAAAGATTATGACGACAGTGATCGTGAAAGTGATTCAGGATGCCCTGAAAATGAAAGAATGTCAACGGAAGACCTGATAAAATCATTAGATAACACATTATTAGGCTTAGAACAGCAAAATTTTATCTCAGAACATGAAATTATGGCAGTATATAGGATTCGAGAAAAAATAATTTCTAATAAGCTGAAACTAAAGCAACAGACATTATTGCCTGAAATGTTTAAATTATAATGTAATTATATGTACTATATTCAGGCTTATTTAATAATTAAACAACTTTAAATGTTTTTTTTAAGTATGTTTATTTTTTTTCTTAAAATTTTGTAGTGTTATTTAAAAACCTCTCAAATCCGGAAAATTCCCAAATCTGGAATTGTCATGTCCTGAACCCAGGTTTGGGAGGTTATACTGTATTATACATTTAGGTTATTAAAACATCACCAAGTACACGTGACTATACCAACTTAGTCTTCTTTCAGAATATACTAAATTAAAAAATTTCTGTAAGCTACATTTCAAAAAGAATTTTAACAGACAGTACAAAATTGCTCCAGCATTTAAAATATTTTTGGGGAGAAGGAGGGGGGGTGTATTCTGATTTCGTAATAAAATATAAGCAATACACATAAATCTCTAGTGCTTGACACAAACTGAATTCTGTTATATTTTAACAATATGAAAATACAAAATGCTTACTTATATCTTTTCTGGGCAAAAATAAGGATAACTAATTGTAAAATGGATTCCAAAAGTTAACTTAATGTGACCATTATTTCACTCAAATAATTGGAAACCTTCAATAAAAGTAAAACTTAAAACTACAGTAAATATTTAACAGCACGATCATCAAACATACACATTCAATCAATACATATGCAGTTAGAAAAATTTTACTACAGGAGAAAGACGTAGCAGAGTATCAGAATTTTCTGCTATACAGTAAAAAAAGCACATATGATCCACAGTTGCCAATGGCTTCTGATCAAATGGGTAGAAAAAGAAGGGATGAAGAAGAATTTTGAGAATAAGACTCTTCGATGAAGATGGTATAATAAAATTTATGAAAATAAGCAGAATATATTGGGCAGGATATTTCCTACAAATGGAACTAAATCAAACTTCAAAAGAAAAGTCTTTAATGCTCTCAGACAAAGGACAATAAGGAAGACAGTATAAATAATAATTTTAAAAGCACTGACATAAAGAACTACAGAACAATTGCCCAGAAGTGGGTAAGCTAAGGCAGACTTCTGAAGAAGGCTTTGGCCCAGACACAGCTATTATGCTAATTGTTGTAAACAGGGAAAATAACCTATGAATATTAGAAAATAACCACAAAAAGGATACCTCATGTTAATAAAATATTGTTGGTTTTACTTAAATATTAAATTCAAGTTTTGAAAAGAACCACAAAACCATGTTTTCTCATTGTAAACACAATAACTGAATTCCTGGTATTTAAAAAATATGACAGCTCAATTCCAATTTCCTTGACATACTCTATGTAGGATGATTTAATCCAATTACAAACACCTATATTGATATTTTGAAACAGAGTACTAAGACCCCTTCAGAACAGTTTATAAAGTAATATTACATATATGAAACTTGTGGAATACACATAAAAGGAACACACGGCTTCTTAAATTTTAATTAATTTTTTAGTGGATTATTAGAAGCTGCGAGTACCTTTTACAATAAAGATTGTTTAAAAAAAAAACAATATGAAGGCAATTAAAAATTCTCATCATCCCTTTCAGTAGGAAGCAATATCAAAGTGAATTCTTTATAACCTATAACTATCATACATTACACCTCAAACAGGACATAAGAATCTACAGATTTAAAATGTTTAGACACAAAAACAGATGCATATTGAAACAATATAGCATACTGATAAATAAGAGAAAGATATAATCATACTGTCACAAAACTATAATATACAAAGTAAAAGTCCTTTGACTATTCCTTAGTAAAAAAGTTGCTTAAAAGTTTAAATTTTAAGAAGTACAATGATTAAATTTTTTCAAAAAAAATTAAAAGTATTCAAACTCTAAACAAATCTAAATAACACAAAGTCAGCAAAGTATAAGAAGAAAGGAAATGATTTCAAAATGTACTGTATGCACATAATAGCTAAATGGAAAAGTAGTAAAATCAAGCACAACAATGAATGAGTGTACAACAACAATGAATGTCCTATGCTTAACTTAATACTGATCATCAGTAATACCAATTTTCACTGGCAACAACACATCGAAGACGTGATCAGCATCAGTTCAAAAGATATACTTTTTACAAAGAAACTTACCATATGCTTTATCAAGAACTACTTGAACAAAGGATGCTATTCCATGATTTTGAAGAATCATATCTGTTAACATCTGACTGCAAATTTTTCTTAGCCACAAAGGGACTTTGGATATAGTGAACTCTGAATCCTAAAATAGAGAAAATAAAGAATTCAGAAAATAAGCAAAGAAAGAAACAAAAGTAAGAGAAAGAAGAAAAAACATTTCATACTACTTTACAAGAAACTAATCAATCAAAATTTGCAAAACATTTGGTATTCTAAAAAATGAACATTATAGATGCATCTACGATTAAATTTAAAAGTATCTACTACTACAGTCTAGACAGAAATGTAAGTCCCGTTTCATACACTGTGTTGAAAAAAATACAAAATTTCTGACTCAAAATAATCAGTTAAAAATATCTAAAATGTGCTCTCTTCTAAAGAATAATTTTAATGGTATTTACATTCTTAAGTATTTAGGCTTTTGCCTCATTAAATACCCTTTATTGTTGAAAAATATCCATAACCTTTATTTGTAAAAACTAAATGTCTATAAATAATTACAAGTCATAAATGGTTTTTAAGACTTCACAATAGTTCATACAATAGCTTAAAGCTACAGGAAACTAAAAGTACCATTCTAAAACAAAGTCACTTTCAGAAACTTAATATTCTTTCAGCTATGGAGACTATTTTCAATTTCTAACTCAGATATAAGAATCCAATTCCATTAAGCTTAAAGGTATAAATTTAACCTTGAAAGCACAAATCAAAGAATTTTTTTCTCAGCAAAAGGTAAAATCTAATGAATACTATTTTAAATACTGCAGAAGAAATACAGAACACAGAGAACAATTCAACAGACACAATTAGTTTTTCTCAGACAACCAGCATACTAATTGCAATTCTGACCAGTGACTTAGATTTTCCACCCATACTTGAGCTGCCAACACACTAATATGATCTGATAAAGATAAAGGTTTCATAGAAAATTTATCTCATGAGAGTTAAAACAGTAATTCCGTATTTCTAACTGTAATTCTACAAAACGAATTATAGAATCAACTCACACAATTTTTAACTTCAAAATTTCAGATTAATTTCTGTAAATCAGATTTTTCATGTTTTAAAATCGGTAATTTTTTTTTTTTATTTATTATTTTTTTTTTTTTGGTGTGTGTTTAAGTAAGTAATAAAGTCACATCTAAAAATGAAAAATTTTACACACATGCAGAACATGTGCCACGTTTATATGATTTATAGGCTTTTCTGCTTTAATAGATCATCATAGCAAGAACATTAATCAAGAAAGAACTCATAATCCATACAATAGTATTTTCTTCCTTTCATAGTCCATGGAAGAATTTTAAACCACAATGCAACATTTCATGATTGAGTTCACGATTAGACTTTATTTTAGAGCACCTATAGTCAAGGTGTTTGGTTTTAGAAGGTTAACTAAACCTGTATACATTGATTAGGGAAAGATCAAAAACAAAGAAATTTCAGCTTTGATGAAACAAGAAAATTTAGAAACAATTTAAGAAAAATTTCTGCTTTGAACCTTAGTACAAGAGCAAAAGGAGGTTTTGTTGCCACTACAATGTAGAGGGAAGCTCTAAAGAATGCCTTTGGATTAATACCTTCTACAATGTTGAGGAAAAGATATTAAATCTAATTTATATGAAGCACAAAGAAATGAGAAATATTGATCATTCAAAAATTCCACTATTTTATGATGAATATTTTTTAGCATATGACATGAAATCATTACTTACCTCACTTTTAATAGGGATTCCTTGAAAAAGCAATAGCTCCCACAAAAGCAATGATGGACATATTTGCTTCAAAAATCTCTCCAGTTTGGGTGTAAAATAATTACGGTCATCTACCATTTCATTGATCAGTTGTTGATCAGAGAATGATGAATAATCTTTAAAAGAAAAAAGAAAAATTTCATAAAAATGAAACTAATGATAAATATTACAAATCAGATTAGTAGTTGAACAGTCCCACCTTTAATGGTAGACAATTTCATGGCAAAATACTTTTCTTTTGATTCTGAAGCACCATTGTCTTTATAATCAGTATCTAGAATTAACATATACTCAATCAGATATTGCACATACACAAGTTAAATTATGCATAATATAATAAAGTAATATATTATTACAAAGTATTGTGCTAATTAAATGTTAGATAACGAGTAGAACAAAAACTGTAACCAATAAGTTCTAAGACATAGAATATACAAGATGCGCAAGAAGCACATAGTATACATAGACTATGTGCTATTATACTTACTTGCTATTAATATTTTAAAGATCTCATATCAGTCAATGCAAAATGTGAATCTGAAGTACAAAAAAACAAATCTAAAGATACCCAAACAAGATTATTCTTAATTCTACCACCTATTAAAATTTATAAGAATTTAGTATAGTTGTATAAGTTGAAAAACATGTGATTAAAAAGAAAAAAATTATTAATGATCTATGACCAGGGCCGCCAAGAGACTTTATGGGGCCTGGGGCAAACTTCTGTTGGGAGCCCCAAGAATTCTGATTAATCTTTTTTTTTTTTTTTTTTTTTGGGGGGGGGGGGGGCTTTTTTCAGGAGATTATTTTGAATTTTGAAGTACAGTACAAGTTTCAGAATTTTCTTTCGGAGGAAATCTAATAAATATTTTTTTTAAAATTTTTTGGGGGCCTGGGACAAAGTGCCCCAGTTGCCCCCCCCCCCCTCTTGTCTATGACTTTAAGAAAATGAAGTAGAGTGGTTAATTCCATGTGACAATTTGCTATACACTAATATAAGATTGAGATATCATTATTCAAATTTAAGAATTCATTTTCCTGATATCTCACTTTCCCTAGACTACTTTTCATATAC
Organism: Dolomedes plantarius; assembly: GCA_907164885.2. Lineage (NCBI taxonomy): Eukaryota > Metazoa > Arthropoda > Arachnida > Araneae > Dolomedidae > Dolomedes > Dolomedes plantarius. Next base: position 153,824,859 of record OU015495.1, read on the forward strand.
TTCAGCCTATAGAGTACAGTGACTGTGATTAAATTTAAAATTATTTCACTACATTACAAAATTGCCTAAGATCTTAATTCAAAACTAATGAAGTAGCTCAAAGCGACAGTAATGATGATAACTGTGTTGTTTACAATTCTCAAACAAGACTAGGGAAAACCAAGGATATAAACCTTTGTAAATGATAAGATGATTTGAATGTTTGTCCCTTTATTACACTCCTTTTAAAAAATTTTAGAGCATTCCCATACCTAAATTGAACTTTACCCTGGACATGATCTATTGCAACTGATCTATTAGTCAAAGTTCAAAAATCATCATATATAACAGGTTGTCTTGTTTGTTTGCTCATGATGTATCGTTAAGCGACTCTTGAAGAGAATGATATACTTCTATATATTTTTTCAGAAATTCAGACTGTATTTCCCATGACAAAAATTTTTTTTAAAGTATTCCTCAGTTTGAAGAAACAAAAGTTTTTGAGGTGTTTAAACTGTGAAGTTTATTTAATTTCATAATAGGGGGTGTTTCTTGCTGTTGCTTATTGGGAAGCAGTTTTATAAATCTTTATTACTGTGGAATAATGACAAACTTAAGATTAATAATCTAGAGAGAATAATGATGAATATTTTCTATTTGCAATTGGGAGTCTTCAAAGTACTGTTTTTTGGCTACAAAGTTTAATTTGCTGAACCAAAACTGCTATTTTCTGTCTGACTCACTGTTTTAATATATAATGTCTACAAATTTAGAGATTATTTATTTTAAAAAATAATATATATATATATATATATATATGTATATATAATTTTTTTTCTGGACATCATTATCAAGAGCAAACTATAAGATATGACTTATTTTCTATCTGTAACTTTGTGCAAGTGAGAGTATGAAGATTTTTAAAAACCCAGAATTACAATATTGACATGTGTTTTCTACTTATATCATTATTCCTTTTCTCTTTCGGTAGAGCCACATTGGTCGGATACCACATAGGCTTTTACGAACCTGCATGCTTAGCACTGATAATAAAATATGTAAATTAAGTTCCTATCATAATGAATAAGTTACAAATGCAGAATACTGACATAAACCAAAAAAAATTGCAATTAACTAGAACTTACTGTTTATAGATGTTGCAGAAGAGGAATGGATGTTTTGTGTTGTTGTTGGACCAACTTTACAATTGTCACCAGATTTGCTCTAAATGTATAATATAATAATTAAAATACACAAAAATGCTTCTTCAAAACAAACAGATGATTGGGAGGTTTGTATTAATGCCTAGTTAATACTATATCTTACAATACAAAGCTACATTAAAGCAATTAACACCTTTTTCTGGGTTTGCATTAAGGGCAAGAACTTTTGAAGGGAATAATAATAACCAGAAAATAATTGTTTATAAAATTCTCTATTAAAATTCTGTATTTAGCATTCAGCTTTTAAATTGTATAATATATGCAGCCTCTCATTTTGACAAGTTCCAGACCTTTACAGCTTAAGATATCTTACAACTTAGAAAACAAAATTACTTTTTTTTTAGTTGCTCTCATATTATCAAAAAGGTAAAGAAGCACTATAATCTAGAAATACAGGTAACCTCCTCCCCCCCCCCCCATATAGCAGGTTCTTAAAAATTGTTATGTTACATTAAACAAAGTAGTAGCCAAACAAGTAATATAAAAACAAAATTTTTTTAAGTCAATTCCTACTTAGGTCAACAAAGAAAAATTTGAGTGTGTACTAATAGTAGGAATTGAAAAAAAGGATTGCCTGCTAGAACCTTGCCTACTGTGCAAGATTAGGAGGGGGAGGAAGAGAGAGAAAAAGTTTGTCAGGTTAGGGATTCGATGCCTAATTCGATCCGTCTCTACAGGACGGGAGGAGCCCGCGCTACCGCAGTGCTACCATTTACAGAGTAAGAAGAGAGAAATTAATATTCAAGAGCAAGACACGCTCTAGGTCTAAAACTAAAATCGATTAATTAAATTTAATTAATGAATTAATATTTGAAAAACTGTATTAACATCAAGTGTCATCCACTACAAGTTTAAAAAAATGTATTTGAACTTGAGTGGATGAATAAAAAGTATTTTATTAACGATTGAAAATTTGAACAAGATATATATAGGGAGAGTGTGAACTAATAGTAGGAATCGAAAAAAAAAAACAGATTATGTTCCAAAAATTTTAAAAACTATACTATTTTCCGTTTATAAGAAAAACAAGTTTATTAAAACAATTAGTAACTGACAAAAAGTATTACACATTCAATATTACAAAATGTTTTCTTACCCTAATATCCTGAGCTTTATTCTGTAGTATCTTGATTTTAATGTTCTCCCCCCCCCCCCAAAAAAAAAAACTGTTTCATTTGTTTGTATTTGCCTAAGAGATATTTTGAAATTTTATTGTAAAGAGTTAAGCATTTGTGAAGTTCTCTCTTAAATTTTGCACTTACTTTAGAGGAAGGATCTGCATTTAGAAAATAGATTTCCAATTGTTTAGCTAAGTTAACTTTTAGGAGCATTCTCTTTGACTGGTATGGTCTCTTAAGAAAATTTCTCCTTTATATATATAATATGTATATCTATGTTATTTTATTCAGCTATTCTATTTTTTAGTCCAAAAAAGTTTATTATTCACAATAGCTGAAAGTACCTGGGGTTCTGGGATTGCCCAAATTTTGTGTAACTGGAATTTTATTTTACTTTTATTTTATTTTTTTAACACTTCTATCAGACATAGTTCAGGTTTAAAATTTATTTAAAAAACAAAACTTAATTAACATCTGGTGCATGCAAATCTATCACGCAAATCTGGCACAATAAACATGCTTGCTCAAATGAAAAATATGCAAGGATGATGCTTGGACTTAAAAATTCTCATCATGTGCAATGTTGTTTGAGGATTTTTCTAACCCTCAAACTGTTTTAAAATAAAACTATGCTGTAGGAATGCCATGATGCATGGGAGTTGCCTGTATAAAGAATATTTTCATGACCACTTATAATATACAAAAGAATTATAGGAAAAACAAATAAGTTTGACTCAAAAAATTAAAGATCAGATCACAATATTTAAATCAAAAATTTTAAAGCTGAATCTATAAATATAACATCCCATTAATATTATTTTATTAACCATGAGAAATGAACTCCTTACAAAGCTAACAGGATATTGCCAAAGAGACTGCAGTAGTTCTTGAATTCATATGGCTTTTACATGGTGAAATTTCCCATAAAATGCCATTTAGCTACAAAAATATTAAAACTAAACAGATTGTTAACATCAGTCGTGCATATACAATGTTACAAGTTTTCTGTCCTAGTTTGGACAACTAAGCACAGTATATTTCATCCATATTCTCACAGAATATCAACATTCCTTTGAATCCCTTACTTCCTAGGCAGTGCATATCCAGACACTTTTTGTGAAACCTAATAACATTTTTAATAAAAACTGCCCAAATAATTTAAAATATTACAATATTATTGATAAAATTCACAATTTCAAAAGCTATGTAAAATCTGTCTATCATGCCTCTTGCTATCTACTGAAGAGGAGAACAATGCTGTGGGTGTCCTATGAAGAGAGAACCCATGGTGGTCAGTCTGTGTAAGGGAGTTAGAGTGAACAGTGCGTAGGAGTGTGACCCCAAAGGTGCACTGGATATTTGTTTGTTCTCAGTCAGACTGAGGAAGATGACTGAGGAAGAGATTAGTTAATGTAAATATTATAAATAAGTTTAAGTGTGTGTGTGTTTGTGAGTTGTGTGAAAAAATTTTGAATATTCATCCAAGTGGTGTTAAATTCGTTACCTTTAATGTCATTGATCAAAGGGAGATTGAGGAAGGACGATACTGCCTTTAATACCATATTATTAAAACTAATAAAACTGGCATAAAAAAGGGAACATTATACTAAATAAATGATGAAAAATCAAATGAACTACAATTACCTTGGTTTCAATTTTTTTGATTGGAGCATGACATAACTGAAATAATGCTGCTAGTAAATCTGTCCCATGATATGTTAATATAATACTCTGTAATGCAGTTCTTTCCATGCAGCTGAGTAATGTCTCTAAACATACAGCTATTTGTGCCTGTTTCTGACGAGGAGATATATCTGATGCAAAATGTTCTAACATCTTAGCATATTCTAATCTTTTACTTAAAGGAACTCCAATACCACGTAGTAGATTAGGTAATATTCCTAAAGCCACTATAAATTGCAAAAGTTTTTTCACAATCTTCTGCTGACATATGCTAAGTAAACCTTTAGGCACAGATGCTTTTTTGTTTTCTTTAGAATTCTGATCATTTTCTTCAGCAAGAAGAGCCTCACTTAATAGCTTTAATAAGACTACACTCAATTCCAAAAAATTCAAGTAATCACAAGTTTTACATTTCTTTTTATGGCAAATTATAATATACTGCTTAACAGCAGATTTTAAATCCTCATATTTCTCAATGATTTCAAAAGCGAAATGGACATTCTTTTTCAGTTCATAGAACAGTGCTTCTTTTTTATCTTTTGGATTACACTTATTAGGCGATGACTCTAAAATAAAACAAAATTATTAATGTTTCAAACATTATTAAGAAAACTAAAAAACTAAAATTATAGGTAAATTATATTTTAAAAAACTTCAGCTATACCATAATTTTAGATAGATAAATAATGGCTTATACAAAAATATGTATAATTAATTTAAAAATTAAATTTTAATTTTATCATCTACACGCATATATACCAGGTACAGTCATTTCACTCAGAACTCTTTTATAAATTCCATAAAATCAACAACCTAAACTCTGTAATAATTTGTAATGATGATGATTATAACAGAAGTTACATGCATGAATGCTACTGACTTCTCCCCTTTCTTTTCTTTATACAAAAAAAAAATTGTATAGTCACAATGTTTTATATTAACCTCTAGGATCACAGGTTGATGCAATGTCACTTCTAATTAGGGGAGAACCATTTTTTTAGAATTCTGAGAATACAACCAAATTATTAGTACCTAACAAAAAAGTTCATATTTTTTGCAAAATATTGTCAGTGATACTCAATATTTTGAAACTGAACAGCATCATTCCATTCTGAGATAGTCACCACTAAATTTTGAAAAAAAAAAAGGCATAACATTGGATTCAAAGAATTAAATATACAAGAAGGCTGATTTCTTAAACAGTGATAATGATCCATTTTTACCCTTAATGATTCAAATATTATTTCAGAGGTCTGATTAATAAGAAAGCCAAAGTACCACTGATAAAGTGACATTTTTAAATGTTAAAATAATTAGTTAAATGTTTAAAATTTGTCACATATATATTATCAACTCAGTGATACTCAAATTAATTCTTTAATGTACAAGATTTCTAACAGCAATAAAAAATACTTTCAGAATGAATATCAACATTATGTATTAAAAATATTGTATTTAACTTTGTGAATTTGGCCAGGTCTGCACAACTTGAAATGTGATGAAGGCCATATGACTCTATAGAAAGCTGCAGATACAGACCATAAGAATGATAGATCGAAAAGTAAAAATTACTTTATTTAACAAAAAATAAATGATTATTTAAAAAATTAAATATTTATATTCATTGATTATATATTCCTCTCATAATATTATAAATCTAAAAATAGTATTCCATATTTTTTAGAATTAAAATATGCGTCTTTACCATAGGCCTCACAGACCAAAGCGTGAGTGCTGACGGGCTACATATGGCCTGCAGGCTGCATGTTATGCACACCTGATTTAGGCAAATTTAGTTGATTCTTCACATTATTAGATCTTATAAACCACAAAATACAGCTGATAAGGATATACAAAGTAATTACCAGAATGTTATTACAAGAACATTCATTCGATTAATCACAAATTCAAAGCCAATTTTATTTGGTAGTTAATGGAGAATGAAGCTACCATGTAGGCCCAGGATTCAAATCCTGGATAAGATAGAGATGTTTTTGTGCTGTACCCTTAGACGAAGTGATGTTCATTCACCAATTTGGTGCTCACATAATAGACAGAATTCTCGAATTCTCAGAATATAAGTCACTTCAGGATAAGTGACTGCCACATTAAAAAAAAAAGTTACAACTTCAAATAATTTATATTATTAAAACAAGTACACAATGAAAAGCTAATGATAATGTATCAAATAATTTGTGGATGTATATGTCAGTATAGATTTTATGCTAATTGAAATCATACCAGCAATCAGTTTTAGCAAAATACAGAATAACACTTTTCAAAATACATACAAGATAATAATGACATGACAACATAAGATTAGTATATGTGCCAGAAACAAACAAAAAAAAAAAAAAAAAAAAAGAGGAGGTAGAGAGAGAAAGAGAGAAATTAAGCAATCTAGAAGTAGAAGGACAGTTAAATACAAATTTGCTGGAATATTATTTTTAAAAAATGAGATAGCATTTAAAGCGTGATTATGACATTTCCTTACAGTAAGATCTAAACATAGCACTCTCTTTACTTATTAACACCATAACTGACAATTTAAAATAAAATATTCTGAGAAAATTAATTAAACTGAAGGTATGTATTCCTAATATGGTATATATTATGGAAGGTATATATTATTCAATACATTTCCAAAATGACAAAATTTAGCACAATTGATAAGTTACTAAAATAAAAAATGTTAAATCATTACCTGATTTCCTTCCATTAATGAGGACCTCCAGACAACTACATATTTTCTCAACAAGGTTTTCTTTACTCATTGTGATAAATCTCAAGAAAAAAAATTAGATATAAATATCTTACACATACAATGGTATAAATGTTTAAGAAAAGACATGCTCTTAAATTTATATGTTGTCTTAGACTGTTATAAGCTATGCAAATTGGCAAATATTAATTCTCTGAACATAAAAAATAGCTAGAAAAAAAGAAGTTCAAAGTGTAAAGTAGGTACACTTAACATCTTCACAACTTAGAAGATAACTGTATGATTCAAACAAAATACAGCAACATGCTTACTATTGTACCAATAAAATTGGCAAAAGAAAAAACATTTTAAGAATGTACTTTGCCAGTAGAACGTGATTTCATGACAGTAGCCTGAATTTTAAAAATTAAATTTTCAGAATTAAGGGGCATTAAATATTACTCAGTTCATTCATACGAATACTTAAAACTATTGTTTAATTCGTTAAAACAGAAAATATTCGGCACGGCAAATTTTACTCACCAAGTGTGTCTTGACGAAGTTACGATAAGATGCAATGAGAACTTCACACGTGTATTCAATGTAAACATGAGCATATTTAAGATAAATAGACTAAAAATCTGAAGTTTATGAGCATAAATTTTAGATTACAATATGACATTTACGAAATTAAGCAAAAAACAAATAACCTGTAACAACATTATTTTATATTCCAAACAAAACTTTTATTGGTAAAAATATTTTAAAGGGTACATACATATAACAAATTAACTAAATAAATATTAGCAGTTTGATACAAACACAAACTACGCAGTTTTATACAATAAAAACAACTTTTGATGCAAATTTTAAAAAGAAAACCTTAAACTATTATTACTCACAGATTAATTAATAGTGATAAATAATAACTTCAGCACAGTATACAGAGTACTATATGACATTTGTAAATGTCACAACATAAACACCTATCCGATTTCACATTACGAAAGAGATTTTCACATTTGCCAGAGAGAAAATGGAGTGCAGAGCCTTATTTTTTTTTGGGGGGGGGGAGAAATGCGAGGATTGAAAAACAATTGTTTCATTTAAATTCCACAAATCTTCTATCATAATGTTAAGATCACGAACATACTAGCTGTAATAATGCTATAATCAACACAATAAGACATGTCACCAGGCCCGGATTTTCCATTAGGCCTGGTAGGCCCGGGCCCAGGGGCCCTCCCGACGGGGCCCCAGAAAATTTTTATTTTAAAAGAAAAAATTCCCAATTTAATTTTTTTTTATTTTACCCATTTTAATAACAATTTTTTATATGTCCTTTTGAATTTGATTGGTTGGTTCATCATATGTATAGTTATATGTATAGTTCATCATATGTATGTTATAGTGTATATAAGGGATTAATAAGTTCTTCTGGTTGCATTGTATTAGTGTTTTAATGATGAAGTTAATATGTCGTATTGCTTTTTGTTATTTGATAATGTTCTACGCTTCTACGCTTCAAATAGCCAATTCTTCGCAAAATGGTACTTTCTCAATGATTCATGATTATTTTTTTTGTGTGTCGATTTTGGAAATTTTACACTCACATTGGTGTTAGGGGGCCCCCATCCCGAGTTGTGCCAACAGTCAAGAATTTTCTAAATTGGGCCCTGCATGTCTCTGAGAAAAGAGGCAATCTTCAGAAATCAGAGGGGCCCGAAAAGGCTAAAAGCATCGAACTCCGAAGACGGGCCCCGATACTTATCGCCTTCTCCGTACGGTGAACAACTTCTTGCCCCCCCCCCCCTGCCACCACTATTCAAATTCTTCCACTCTCGAAATTATCAAAATTATTAAAAACCTTCCTAATGGTAAACCTTTCTAATTGTAACCTTCCTAATGTCCCTACGGGCCTGTTCACATAGGAGTCCATTGCGTAGCGTTAAGGGAAAGATGATGTTGAGACAAAAATAAACCAATCATAGGCGTTAAAATTTTCATTGCTAATCGTTTGGAGGCCGATGATTGGCTTATTTTCGTCTCAACGTCATCTTTTCCTTAATGCAACGCAACGGACTCCTATGGGAACAGGCCCTGGTGGTCCTGACTTGGAAGAATTACTAACCGCGAGATCAAAAACTTTCCTTCAAATGAGGCGGTGAAAGGCAAAGTGGTGTAAGTCACATTTTCAAATTTTTTCATTTGAGGGCAAAAATGTAATCTCCATGTCCATGTCCATGTCCATGTTCCTATGTGGAACTGCAAATAGTTATTATTTGCAATATTTGTTCAATTTATGGTGGAATTTTTTGTAGTTTTTGATATAAAACTCTTTTGACTTGCACCACTTGACTTACTGACTTACACCACTTTGCCGTTCACCGCCTCAAATATTACTATTTACCTCACTGCAATTGTTAACGCCATCATAAAATTTTCATGCACCCCTCCATAAAAAAATCTGGAAATAAGCTGTAGTCTGTCCCATTCCCAAGCCGGGTTCAAATTTAACTTTCCCTATCAGTTATCGCTCAATTAGTTTACTCAGCTCCTCCTTTCTAAAGTAGCAGAGTGGGTTATTCTGAATAGAATTAACAACTTTCCCAGCCTCAATAACATTATTATTCCAGAGAAATTTCATTTTCGTAACCTCCACAGCATAACACACCAGTTGCTCCGTGTCGTAGAGTTTGCCTCTTGTGGACTTCAAGAGAGGAGACCAACTGGAATACTCCTTTTAGATTTTGCAAAGGCTTTCGACAATATCACTCATGCCACCGTTATATACAAACCAATGACCTGTTCACATAGGAGTCCGGTAGCGGAGCTTTAAAGTATTGAAATATATTTAACCAATGACAAACCACCAATCGATTAACAATGAAATTTTTAACTCCTAAGATTGGTTTATTTTCGTCTTAACGTCATATTTCCTTTAACGCTCCGCTACCGGACTCCTATGTGAACAGGCCCTAATTCAGCTTAATATGCATGATAGTTCTATATATTTTATACACAACTACCTTTGCAAAAGATCTTTCCGCCTAAAAACACGTTCTCCTCACACAAATCAATCATTGCTAGTTTCTCCGAAGGCTCCATTCTCAGCCCAACCTTAATTTATATGGCGCTCTTCGCTAATTTTAAGAACGCATAAAATAAAGTTCGACGGACCACAGCTGCCTTTTCTGCTTTAAATTTAAAAGGACATGAAATTTTTGTGACGAATTGTTAATAGATTAAAATTGTTAATTGTTTAGGACAATTTTTGTGATGTACACATGTTATGTACATCACAAGACAGCTGAACATTTATTGAGTTGAAGCAATTGTGGGTGTCGAGATAAATATTAATTACCCACTTCTGGTTATTGTTGTTATCCTTACAGCGTCTAGTAGTCAACTGAAGTTCGGCTCAGTCGGCTCGGGAATTGCGCATGCGTGAATATTTTCACTTCTCTTCAGTGACGCACATGCGGCAGTGACACACATGCCCGGCCTTGCCATGTTCTCGTGCATGAACTTAACAATTCTATTTTTTTTTACATATATATATAGAAGTCCAAACATAAATGAATGCTTAATTTTCAGTTACAATTAAATAGATACTAATAAGCAATAACTAATTATTAAAAACACAAAATCACAATAAAAGGATAAACAGTATATGTCGAACCTCCTCACTTCTACGGGTTCACTTTGGTTCGTTTGTCAAGACGTTTTCAATGATACACAAGTAAATTTTCACAGCATAAAGTTCAGTACACACCAGTGAATATTCAAAGTTTTATTTCTTTCGCAAGCACAAACGCAGCTGTCTACAAACTTATTTACAGTATTATACAGTCAATTAACTATTTCAGTCATCTCCCAATGACTGTTACCTAACAAAGACCTAGTGCGTCTTCGGGGTCTCAATACACCCACGCACCGTATACGTCTGCCCGACTCTCTCAAGAGCCAACACCGCAGACTAAAAAAACCACACGCCTTCTCTCTCGTGGGCAAGCACTCTCTCCCACGTCCCCCTGACTTCTGTTCGGGGCACCGTCAACAATCTCGAATCCCTTATCGAGCCGGGGTCATTGCCCTACCCCCCTGCTTTCTTGAGAGGAAAGTACAGGGACAAGAAAAACAGGAGTTGACGCGGCAGACACGACACCTTCCCCCCAAGATGGTGGTTGCAGATGCAATCTGCAAACACACATCTGACAATTACCTGTCTGCCGGCCTTTACACACAATATTCTATTTACCAAAATTTCACAATAATAATAACAATAACTACAAATAACATAAATCTCAATAATAATAATAAACAAAATAAACACTCCTAGCACTAAACATAATCATAATTACCAATATTTGGAACTATATTTCCAAAACTATTAATAGCTAACGATACACAGGTAAAATAAAATGAAATACGAATAATCAAAATGCCTATCTTCCTAACCCTGAAATAACTAAAGATAACAGAATAACATGAATTAGAAATAAAGGAAATGCGCTTCTTACCAGACTGGACACCACATAAAATAGATTTATCACTTAACTACATAATATCAATACCCGTTAAGATACTGCAACTAAGAAAGAAAGAAAAATATTGTTAAAACACTACATATAAAGAAAAGTATTTAAAAAGTTCCACACTAAGTCCATCGTAAAAGTTCGTGATTTCTGATAGTTAGTCCTCGACTGGAGGACACGACACAACATCTGCGTTTGCCAGTTTCGCTCCTGGCCGATCCCTATAATAATTGCACAAACCTAAAAGACTTCGTAACTGTGTTTTCGTTTTGGGATGTTCAGTACAATAACTGATTTCACCAGCCTTCTTTATGCTTCTTTCTTCCAGACAACCATGCTTTTCCCGGATATTTCTTTGCCTTTTAGAAGACCTGCTTTTGGGTTCTACTTTACGCTTAATAGAAAGCGTTTCTGCAAACACTGATTTGTTATCTTTCACATCTTGGCAAATTGCCTGCTGAGCATTTTCAGCATCAATGCTTGATTTCTGTGCTAAATGCAACACTTTACTTCTTCTATCGTAAGGCAATACCAGCTGCATCTCTGTTTCTCCTAATATTCTATCTCGATGGAAATTGAGTCCGTCAATCGACACCAAATTCCCTTTCTGTCGTTTCAAAATCCCTCTCACGGATTCTAAAGAGCCGCATTTTTCTTGTTATTCTCTAAATTTCAGTGATTCCGCGCCGGGCATTTTAGTTTCGTTATCAGCAGCCTCATTATTTCTTGCTTCAAAACATACAGTGCGAGGCACCCCCTCCGCATTTCGTTGACCTCTTTCACCCCCGAGTGGAGGGTCGGTATTTTCTCCCTCACAAGGCACTCCCCGTTCCTCAGTAAGAGGAGTTCTTGTTTCATAATCTTCGCCCCAGCTGTGTTCGCCGGCGTTCACAAGCAACTGATAAATGCTGGGGGGTAGGAGACATGCGACGTTCAATTTATCGGTAACGGCAACAAATATTTCTATGGGATGGAACATCCTATTCCCATGCTTTTTCGTGTGTAGACTAATTGGCACCTTGCAGATTTTTGCCTCGATTACCTCTCCAAAAGCTGAGGCGAGAACTATCCTTCCATTCGTCTCAGTATTCGACACGTATGATGCATGCAAGAGAGGAATTTGTGATCCGCCATCCAAAATCGCTTTAATTTGGTGTTCATTGATCAGAAGGTCTACATACTCCTAAGGTTGAATCGGGATTTTTGTTTGGAAATATTTCACTTCCACCTTTGCTGCTAATGGCTCGTCGCTATTATTTCAATATTTATCTGGTCAGGGCCCGACTTAGCCTAATTGGGGCCCGGGGCGAAAACTTCGTTGGGGGCCCCCCTGTGCTTCACTACTTCAATAATGAAGAACCGAACGTTATGGAGGTATTTAAATTTTTCACCTCATTATAGATACATAACAAGAAAATTGACTAGAACCTAAAATAGCTATAAAGTCACCCCCCTCCAATGGTCAGACGAAATATCGTTCTGTCCATTTTATTGATTTTCTGACAATTCTATGTCCATCTTTAAAAGGGATATAGCACATCTAAAAAAAGTTCATTAAAAAAGGAAACATAAAATAAAATTTCTATTCGATTTGGGCCCCCCCCCTCTAATGTGGGGGCCCGGGGCAACTGCCCCGTATGCCCCTGCCTTAGTCAGGCTCTGTATCTGGTACAGTATTGGCCTCATGCGAACTTCCCAAATCTTGTTGTTTCTTCCCACAATCACGTGCGAGATGTGTATTCGAGCCACACACATAACAATCTTTACTTCTATATTTCGAAAAGGTTTCAGTCTTTCTAACATTTTCATTTCGCATATGAGGTGGTATGTATTTCCCCTTCTCAGGTGTTGTACGGACATGTTCTGTATTATTTCACGTGTAATTTGAATCTGGGTAGGCTTGTTTATGTAACGTTTTTCCCCGAGCTACGTAAAACGTATCACATTCCCTTCCGAGATCAATCGACGGAAACCACTCGTTACCTTGCCGCACACCTATGTGAGTTTGTGTTTCTTGATCGAGTGTGGAAAACAATTTATCCGCAACCATCAAATCGCATACGCTTTTGTAATCTTTGCAGTTTCTTAGACTTAAATAATATTGAAAGGTCGTACTGAGTAGCGACGCAAATTGTACATGGGTCTCCACTGAAAACCGTTTCGCTCGTCTAAAATTTTCCAAACTTGTGCAGTTGGTTCGAACTCTCGTAACACTATTGCCTTTAACGCTTCATAATCTTTAATTTCTTTGTCATCAATGTAAATTAAGATGTTTGCTGCTCTCTCGCCCAATAGATTTATTAGAACTTCTGCTTTATGTTCTTTCGCTACTTTTTTTGTTGAAAAAGCACGTTCTAGTGAGGCGAAAAATAGATTCCACAACTCAGGCTTATTAGGACAGGGAATGGTCAATGATTTTACACTTTTAATAATATTTACTAGACATCAATCCCCGTTATCGTCTTGCGTATTCGCTGTATTTATGTTTGCGTTCTGGGCCCTTATTATTTCTAATTCATGTTGTCGTTCCTCGTGTTTTTTTCTATCAGCTACCGAGAATTCAAAACAGCTTCTATCTGGGTCACGAGAGTTAGCAGTTCTTCATAATTACATTTTGAATTCCCAGCAACACGTTTGAAGTGATATTTAAATTCCTTTATATTTGCCTCCCAGAGGCCTCCCCAATTTGGACTTCTTGGGGGAATAAAAGACCACTCTATGTTTGCTTCCGCTAAAAGTTCAAATAAAGATTCCTCTTTTTCTTGAACAACTTTAAATAAAGATCTAAGTTCTCTATTAGCCCCTACCACGTGTGTCCCATTATCAGAGAATATTTTATGGCATTTTCCCCTTCTCGAAATAAATCTTTTCAGTGTGTTTATTAGAGCTTGTGAAGTTAAATCACTGATTATTTCGAGGTGTATGGCTTTTGTTACTAGACATATGAATATGCAAACATAAACTTTAATTTCGGGACCTTTCCTCTGATATCTATTTTTGATCAAGAATGGCCCACATAAATCAATTCCAGTAGAATTAAAAACTTTATCGGGTGTTATTCTTTGCGTTGGCAAATTGACCATTGGTTGCGAGGACTCCTTGGGATTGGCTTTAAAGCAAATGGCACAATTGTGCACGATTTTTTTGCACAAATTTCTTCCATGAATGGGCCAATATTTTTGCCTAACCTGAACGAGTAAATGTTGAGGTCCAAGATGAAAATACTTCTCATGATAATATCTTACGATAATTTCAGTTAACTTACCTTTTTCGGGGAGTAATATAGAGTGTTTACTTGAATATGACAGCTGGGAATTCTCTAGTCTGCCTCCTATCCTTAAGATACCTTTACTGTCTAAAATTGGTGACATATTTAAAATCTTACTTTTATTAGGAATACTACCACTGGATTTGAGAGCTGAGATTTCCGCAGAGAATTCCTCACTTTGAAGTTGTTTGACTATAAACCCTTCAGCTTCTGAGATCTCATCCGATCCCAGGGGACCTTGTCTTTTTTTCTTAGGGTTCCTACAATTATTCACAAATCTAAAAAGATAACTCAGAATTCGAACTACAGTTAAAAATTTGCTATTACGGTTAACTAGATGATCAAAAATTGTGTTTTCAGAATTTAAAGTCAATAAAGTGTTTTCATTAGAGTCTGTAGATTTTAGTTCTGGTAAATACTCTTCTTCATTCGGTACTGGACATTCATCATCAATTTCTACGAGTTCACCAGACTGTAAGAAAGAAGGTCCATTCCACCATTTTTCATTATGTAGAAGCGATTCAGCTTTAAGACCCCTGGACAAGAGGTCTGAAGGATTGTCCTTTCCAGCACAGTGATACCACGTATCCGGATCTGCTAACCTTGTGATTTCCTCAACGCGATTCGCCACGAATTGCTTCCACCTTTTTGAAGACCCTTTGATCCAAAATAAAACAATTTTGGAGTCTGTCCAATGAAACACAATGCATTTCCTTTTCTGACTGATGATTTCTCGAACCTTTGAACTCAAGCGAGTTGCTGCCAAAGCACCCAGAAGATCGAGACGAGGTAATGTAACTCTCTGCAATCGTGCTACTCTGACTTTAGAGGTTACGAGGTTTACAAGTACTTTACTTTGTTTTTTAACTTTCACATAAACTGAAGCTCCATATGCAAGTTTGGAAGTGTCACAAAAGGTATGGATTTCTATGACGTCATTATCTTCTCTGGTAGAATCTAGTACCAATCTCGGGACTCTGAGCTCATTTAAGAGCGGCAGCTCCTTGCACCAATCCGTCCACTCTTCTTTAATCTCTGGAGGTAAATTTTCATCCCATGTGATTTTCTTCGACCAGAGTTCCTGAATGAGGCATTTCATTCTTATTGTAAAGGGGGTAAGCAAACCCAACGGGTCATAGATTTCCCCAATGGTTTGCAAAAGAAATCTTTTAGTGTTTTCATTGCCCGAAATGAATTATAGTAGACCTTTTGTGTCCACGGTCAGACAATCTTCTTGAGTTTGCCAAGCTATACCCAGTACTTTCGTCTTGCTGGTTCCCAAGCTGACAAAATTTTCAACTGGATATGTCTCGAAACCTTCTGCAGCCCACTGACTCATCAGCGTAGCGTCATTGGAGATCCATTTTCGTATTACCATCCCTGCTTCTTTCATAATATTTTTGGCACAGCTGGAAATAAGAAGTGCCTCTTCACGAGTGTCTTGTCCTGTGATCCAGTCATAAACGTACATGAAAGAATCTAGATGTTGTACAGCTGTGCAAAACTGATCTTTATACTTAACAATGTGATGTTTAACAGTAACCGCTAACAGGAACGGGCTAGCGTTAACCCTAAAGGGTACCCTGTTGAATCGATATATTTGCAGGTTTGGCCTTTTGTCAATACGAGTGTTACTGTCAGTCCACAAAAAAAAATACAGCATCTTTATGGTTTTCTTCCAGACAAATTTGAAGGAAGGCTTGACGGATATCAGATGATATTGCAATTCGATTAAGTCTAAAGTTGATAAGCACATCTAGTAGGTTTGGATATAAGTTGGAACCCTGCCACAAGCAGTCGTTTAAGGACAATTCATTAATCTGGTGCGATGCTGCCCCAATTACTATACGTGTTGTAGTTGAAACCCGACCTTCCTTTTTTACGGCTTGGTGGGGCAAATAATATGTTGGTTTGTCTTTGTTTATTTCAGAATTTTCGACTTTCTCAACTATTCCTTGGTTTAAATAATCTTGAATAATGCCCGAGTACTGTGAATAAAGTTTCGAATTTTTTTTAAACCTTCTCCACCAACTATGGAATAGCTGTTTTGTTACCGGAAAATTATCTGAAAG
Organism: Dolomedes plantarius; assembly: GCA_907164885.2. NCBI lineage: Eukaryota > Metazoa > Arthropoda > Arachnida > Araneae > Dolomedidae > Dolomedes > Dolomedes plantarius. The sequence goes on from OU015495.1 coordinate 153,841,441, forward strand.
CTGTTTCCAATCTTTACGAAATGGCAATTCCACTGTATATCGCCCATTTTTGTATCTGACTGTTTCTTCAAAGATTGCCATGGCCTGATCATCTTCACGAAAGCAAGGATCATCTTTTATGCCAAGAGATTAGAGTTAAAAAATTGTTTCAAAGTGTCCTCTATAGAACTATCGTCTTTAATAAGAAAGTACGATGCTACATCCTTAGTTTTGATTTCGTCGAGTCTGCCACCCGCGACCCAACCAAATTCAGTTTCCTTAAACAGTAATTCCTCATTCACTTTATAAAGATTATCTTTCCTTATTCGAGAAAAAATATCTGTATTTAATAACACATGAATTTCTTTGGCTTCGAAAAAATTAGGATCAGCTAATTTCAAGAATCCAGGAATTTTTAATTTTAAAATATCTAAATTAACACTAGGCGTTAACCCCGTAATCTTGTCAGTAACTAAGAACTCAGTAGGTTCCACAAAACTTTCGTTTTCATTCGAGATGAAAGTCGTCAATTTCCCTTTCACATTTTGTTTTGTTGAATTTAATCCAGAAACCGAAGTTTGTACTTTTTCTAATCCAATACCAAGGAAATCACTCATTTTTCTGAACAATATATTAACATTTGACGCGCTATCAAAAATACATCTACATTTTATTAATGTTCCATATTTATTTTGCAACCAAATTATACCCGTAGATAATAAAACACTCTTTTTATTTTGATTAGAAATGCTTGTTAAAACAGCATTTTGAGAAGTGGAAGAATTTATTGCGGTAGACGAGATTTCATTTTGATTTTTTATTTCTGAATCCGCTGCTGGCATGTTTTTACTTTCGGCCAGCGCCATTTTCACACTAGCGTCAGCATGTCTACAAATTGATTTAGAATGCTTTCCACCGCAGTTACGTAAATAATTTGAACGACGCTCATTTTTTTGTGATTTTTTCGTAAGCACAGTTCACAAAGCTTATGAAGCCTAACAAGTTCGTATCTTTTATCAAGGGAATATTGTAGAAAGTTTGCACATCTGTAAATAGGATGAAGATTCTTTTCAGAACAAATTATACAGCTTTTATTATCATTGTTTTGGTTTGTCAATAAAGTTTTGGATTAAGAAACGAAATTAAAGGATTTTCTCATCGTTTTTCCATCGGAAATAAAATTCCTCTCTACAGCTAACAAGACTGCTTCCCGTTGTTGTAAAAAGGCCATGAATTGATCAAGTGTAGGGACCTCTTTAGTTTTTTGTGTCAATTCAAAGTTTTTTTCTAGATTCTTTATCCAATTTTTTAGCATAATATTTAGCAAAAAAATGTTAAATAAATTATTTTGTTCATATTTTAACATCTTCAAGGCCCGTAAATTCTTTTTAATGCAATCAATCATCACACGGGTTTCTTCTTCCTTCTCACGTTCTATTTTCTTAAAGTTCAAAATAGATTGTATATGAATATCAACAACCAACCGTTGGTTGTTATACTACGATTCCAGTGCTTCGTATAAGGAAGAAAATGAATCGAAAGTAGATGCAAATTCCTTTACTTCCTCTACAAGACAAGAATTTAAATAATATAATTTTGGGACTGACTAAGTTTATCGTTCGACGTTATCAAATCATCAAATTGATTTTTGAATGCACTAAAATATTCATATTTTCCCGTAAATGTGGGAAGCACGACTGGTGGAATTTTAGTCTTAACTGTCAAAGTTTCAGTTTGTTTTTCGTCAACTTCAGTCACAGACACACATTTCTTATTAGAATTAATCAAAAGCTTAATCCTTACCTCTAAATTCTCGAGGCGTACTTCACACTGTTCTATATCATCCTGAAATTCGATTAATTCAGCTGCCGGGATTTTTTCTATGCAGAAGAAGTATTCTTTCAGTTTATCCAACTTTTTGTTGCAACTGGTCTATTTTTTCAGTTTCACATCAAGTTCCGTTTTATTTGTGTCTGTTGACACTTTATCCACAAAGTTTTCAATTCTAGTAATACTTCCTTTTAAGGAAGTTTTTGCTTTTAAAAGTTTTTCTGTAGTATCCATTTTGCTGATTTCAGGCTCCCGCTCAGACGGGATCAAATGGCAATCTTCGCTAATTTTAAGAACGCATAAAATAAATTTCGACTGACCACAGCTGCCTTTTCTGCTTTTTATTTAAAAGGACATTACACATGTTATGTACATCACAAGACAGCTGAACATTTATTGAGTTGAAGCAATTGTGGGTGTCGAGATAAATATTTATTACCCACTTCTGGTTATTGCTTTTATCCTTCCAGCGTCTAGTAGTCAACTGAAGTTCGGCTCAGTCGGCTCGGGAATTGGGCATGCGTGAATATTTTCTCTTCTCTTCAGTGACTGCTGCAACATTATATATAAATGACATTCCTCGAAATAATTACATGTCTCTTGCCCTGTGCGTGGATGACACTGCCATCCTGGCCACTGCTCACTATCAAAATTTAATAACCAGTTTTATTCAAAATCACATTGACTCTCTGCAAAATTGGTTTATTAAATAGAAAATTAAAGTTAACCCCTCTAAATGCCAAGTCATCTATTTCTCATTAAGTTATAAAAATCCTCCACGCCTTTAGATTTCAACTGGGTTATTAACTGACAGATCTCTGTGAAGTACCTGGGTGTAATCCTCGACCGATCACTCACTTTTAAACCCAAATTCAAAATGTCAAAAGCAAGATGATCGGTAAAGTCAAATCGCTACGCTCACTCCTTTTCGATCCCCACCTTAACAATAGAAATAAAGTGCTACTCTATTAAGTCAGTAATTCTTCCAACGTCGCTCTCTATGCTGCACTTGTTCTGGAACCAGGCTGCCAAATCTAACATTGATAACATTGAACGCTTCCGAAATAGAACTCTGAGGAAAGGCTTTCAGATACCTCTGTAATGTGGCTATTAGGAGAGATTTCGACATCCAAACTTTCCGTGGGATCGCTCAACAGCTCTCGGTCAACTTTTATAACAATATGGACAAGATTCCTAACGAAATAATTGCTGAATTCCCCGATTATGATTATCGGGACAGTGCTCTCCGTAAGCGTCCCTGCGCTGCTCAACTTGAGACAGCGCCGAAATAATTCTCCCCTCTCACTCGCGTTTTTCTGTTGCTTTGTCACTTGTTAGGACAACTGTTTCTTTCTTGATCACCTTTTAATTTCCTTTCTTTTTTTCTGTGTGTGTACGCCTTTTTATTTAATCAAAACAAATAAAATATAAATGAAAATATTAATTAAAAATAAATAAATAAAAATCAAGATAAAAAAATTATAGAAAAAAATAGATAATATAGAATTGAAAAAATATATAAAATTAAATTTAAATATTTTCTGTGTTTTCTAACTTTTTATGTTTCTCTAACTTTTAATTAACTACTAATAGCTTGTTTAAATTTAACTTCTCTTAACACAACACAATAACCCATTGAAAAGTAATTTTATCTTAAAACCTCTACTAACCCTTTTTACGAGCAACCTTAGTGAAGTTAATCATAGTAATCACTGGAGTTAAAGCCTTTGGCCCAGGTACTCCTAAAAGAGTCATCTCTCTCTCACTCGGTACTACACCGGGCCCCCTATATTATAGCCTAGTCCGATTCTAAAGACAGAGAGAGAGAAAGTAGAAGAGGTTCCCTTTACCGCCCAAATTTAAGTCCTTCCTATATTATAACTTTATTAACCAAAAAAGGCCTTTACGTTTACGTTGGACGTTTTCACTCACTTACTCTGAATTTTTTTTCTGGTGACTAATTATTTGACTCGCAGGTCAGGAAAATCTTTCTGGTTCTCCCTCCGGCCATAGACAATTAAACACCGCTGGGGTACCGGTATGATCTAACTCTCTGTCTCACAGGGCCTGACACCAGTTCACGACACCTCAAAAGGGCCTATCTACTTTCTGTAATAGATACAGCGATAAATTGCATTCTACAAAATTTTTGCCAATTTTTGATAAGACAGCTATTAAAACTGTAGCTAAATTAAAAAGAGAATAAATTTGTCTAAACCTGTATGCCTAGAAAATTATTCATTTATAAATGCAAAGCAGCTTTCTCAAATAATTTTGTGACTGCGCAACGTTATTGGTTATATGAAGTTTATTTTTACACCCTCATCTTTTACAGTAAAAAACTGTCAGTTGTCTACTATATGTCCAGTTACCTCTTCATTCAGCTGCTCTTAGCAGTTTGCCATCGGCAAATATTTCGTATCTCTACTTTATGGTGAAGAACCACTATTTTCTCAGTAAAACGTATTTTTCATTCCTGCAACTGTCTTCATATCCTAGATTTACTTGTTCAAAGATAGAATATTACATTAGTTTTGAAAATTGACCAAATTTTCCCTTACAATCTCCGGAAAACACTTTAACTTCGTCTCGTTTTCGAACTTTGCTTGCTAATAATTATTCTATAACTTTCATAGAAATGCATAAAATTTCAAAGCCTCACCACCTATATTATATATATATCTATATATATATATATATATATATATATATATATATATATGTGTGTGTGTGTGTGTGCGTGTGTGTGTGTGTGTGTGGGTGGGTTAGGATAACCGTGCGGTGATTTAAAATAACTACTATTATAAACTACACTAACATTTAATGAAAACTTATTTAAAAATATATTTAGAAAGTTGCGTCGTTAATTAATAACATATTAGGCTAATGAAGGAGCAGACGTCTTCTGCCATCAAACAAACGCGTCATAGCTCATCGCCGTCCATCTGCTGACTGACTGGGGTTTCCAGATCTCTTCTTCTTTAGTTGAGTTGGAGCGGCGCAAACGGATAATAGTGTCATCTAGTAGAATATGCAGGTACCACTCTCCTTTGTAGGCTCAGGTACCACATATATATATATACACTGCTGACCATTAAAATTGCAACACCATGAAGGATGGATGATACAAACGTCAGATTCGCATGAAAGGAAGATGCTGTGATATGTAAATCATTAGCATTTAAGTGCAATCTAACGACGCAGGAGGGAGAAACGGCTTCTCAAACTCTGTATAAAAGGAAAGTTACGCAGTGGGTTTCTCATTCGGAAATCACATTTGAATGTTGGTTGTTTGTGAGATTATCGTGTTATGCCTCGTATAAGAAGAAGAAACAGCTAACAATTATCATGCGAATATGGAAACGATGGGTTCGGAATGGTCATACTGAAGGCCATGCAGGATCTCAACGGCCTCCCGCCACTAACGCCCGAGAGGACAGATATGTGTTCAGGTCGGCTTTGCAGGATCGTACAGCCACGTCACATACCTTGAGTCAGGAAATGGTTGTTTCAGCACGACAAGTATCCGCACCGACAGTGCGATGACGTCTGGAGCAGCACGGACTGTCTGCCCGGCGACCATTATTGCGGCTTCCTTTGGCATTGCAGCATAGAGACGCGCGTGACAGTGGTACGCCCAACGACAAAACTGGATACAGGAGTGGCACCCCGTCTGGAGGCAGAGTGCCAGTTCTGCGCGCAGCATCATGATGGACATATCTGTGTCTGGAGGCAGAGGAGAACTCACGTGTCCTGCTTTCATTCGATATCGTCATACGGGACGTGCACCTAGTGTGATGGTATGGGCAGCCATTGGGTACACGACACGAACATCTCTTGTTCGCGTCGTCGGTAATCTGAACAGCCAGCGTTAGATTTTTCAAATATTAAGGCCAGTGGCTATGCCCTGTCTTCAAGCCTTCGGAGACGTCATCTTTCAACAATATAACGCAAGACCGCATGTTGCCTGTCGTGTCCTGACCTACATCGACACAGAGGGTGTTCAATTTTTGCCCTGGCCAGTCCGTTCTCTAGATCTCTCACCCAGTGGAAACATCTGGTCATGGGTTGCTGAGAGACTGGGACGCTACTGGTCTCCAGCCACTACGATTGATGAAGTGTGGCATAGACTTGAAGCAGCATGGAATGAATTGCCTGTATCTGTCATCCAAGCCCAGTTCGACTCAATGCCTAACCGGATTAGAGCCAGTTTACCTGCCAGAGGCGGCAGCTGTGTGTACTAATTTCGGACCCTCTATACCCCCAAAAGTACCATACGTAATAATAGGTCGAAGGTAAGAATTATACAAGAGCAATTTGTTACTAATACTTAATTTGCTGTTTCGAGAAATTAAGGGGTAGATTAACCTGCGAGCTGCTCGAAACTTGTCCCTAATATGTGTAATATGTTGTTTCCAAGTGATATTTTTGTCAAGAATAATGCCGAGGTATCTAACAGTGTCAGACCAGGGGATTTTTGTATTACCTATTGAAATTACCTATTGTAATTTGATGATTTTGGAAAGTCTTTTTAAGTTTAGAAGGGAAAAGTACAGCTACACATTTTTCAGAGTTAATTTTAATTCTCCATTTGTCGAGCCAGTGTTGAATGGTGGTCATGGTGTTTATTAACATTTTTAACGGCATATTTAAAATTTTTGCAAGTGGAGTACAGGGCTGTGTCATCAGCGAAGATAGCTAAATTTAGATTAGTGTGTTGGGGAATATCGTTTACGAAAATGTTAAAGAGAATTGGTGCCAGAACGCTGCCTTGTGGTAAGCCGCTATGAATTTGGAATTTTTCAGAAAGTTGTCCGTTAATTTTGACTTGGAAGGTGCGATTGTTGAGATAAGAAATTAAAATTTTGATGATTTGAGGGGGAAAGTTATAATTAATAAGTTTATGAATTAAGCCGTCAATCCAAACTTTATCGAAAGCAAGTGCAACATCAAGGAACAGGGCAGCAGTGGATTGTTTATTTTTCCTTGCTTTAGTTAAGTGTTCGGTGAGGCAGTAGACTTGATGAGGGGCAGAAAGGGATTTTCTAAAGCCGAATTGGTAAGGGATGAGGATATGATTATTTTCGAGATGTTCGTTAATGTATTTAGCAATAAATTTTTCAGTAATTTTGCTGATGAAATTAAGAAGACTAATGGGCCGATAACTAGTGGGGGAAGAGGGTGGTTTGTTCGGTTTCTAGAAATCCTGGAGCTTATAAGGCGAAACGTCGCAACGTCACTGGCTACGTCAGTTTTCGTCTACTATAGATCACGTGATTATCGGGTGGCAGAAAACAGAAGCCGTTCCTATGCGTTTGCATGTATTTTTGGACGATACCTTCATTTTGAGTTAAATAATTTAAGTTTATTTATGAAATTCCTCATATTAGTTGTATGTAAAAGGTATTTTAACACTTTTTTCAATATTTCGCAAGGTTTAAGAGAATATAATCATTCTTTCGTTGAGAATGATTATTATTATGTTGAGATATGTATAGATATCAGGATAAGTTACTTCAGGCCAGCGTCTTGTATCGTAACTCCAGTCTTCCTCTGTCAATAATTACGGGTCACATACCGAATAAACCTTTCCGGGCTGTACTTGAATGTTTAATTTAGTGATATACCTTTGTTTAGATACCGTATCTAAAGACTGCGTAATCTGAGAGCATTTTATTCAACAAGCTGTAAGAATGCTCATTAAACGCCATGTTAAATTATGCAATGTTTTGCCACTCCTCGCCAAACAAGAAGTAAAATCTGCAAGAGTTGAGATGTGACATGCTGCGAGACACTGCCCTATTGTTGTAATGAGATACAGGTCTATCTTTTCCTTTCTTTTCTTGAAGGTAACTAAATTGAAAGCACGAATCACTTAGTTTAAAATCTTATAGAAAGAACTCCTGCCAACTTTTCAAACCACTCATTGCATGAAAAGTTATCCTCATTTCTGTCAGCCTATTCTAACCGATCATATACATACCAAAAGTAAACTAAAAGCGATTTTTAAGACAGAAACAGCTTTCAAAGCTATAAAACTTCCGTATAATTTATACAAGAAATGTCCTACTGTTTCTTTGTAGTGTTTAAAATTATTTTCATTGCCGACAAAATTTTGTTATATATTCTTCGTAGCTTTCTGGTAAAGGAATAATCTCCGGCCATCGCTTTCATGTGGGCAAGTATTTTGTGAGGAATGCAGTTAATTCTAGAATTGATACTCAAGTATCTAAAAGTGCAACTGAACTCTAATGAAGTAAATTTTTATTCTTTCTAACTTCAATATAATTTAATCGGCACATTAAAACTGAAATTGGAAGACTGTATGAATCGGACAAAAAGAAATAAAACTCTATGAAGAAGCGGTAGACTGCTGGCAACATGGAAACGTATACTTGCCTTCAAAGTCTCATTATGAGGGACGCAGCTTGCCACATCTCAACTCTTACGGAAACGGAAGGCAAAACGTTTGTTGTGAAACAAATGAATTGATAAATTTTACAAGGAAATGCAAGCTTAAACAACTGCCCTATTTCAAATCGAAACAAAAGGCTCCATGTGTTAAACTGATGGCACCCATTTACTGCTCTTATTTTTTACATAGTTTCATCAGTGACGTTCCATCAAAATGCCTTATAAAGTAAAATTCAAGCTTTATCGACTGCTTGCCGAGAACGAGAATGAAAGCAACTCTTCCGGAATTCAAATCCAGTCTCCTAACTGGTAGAGCATTCCAGTTATATAATGAAATCTCACTGTGAAATCTATATTTCACATAATTCCAAACCATCTCTTAGGACCTGTTCGCATAGGAGTCCGGTAGCAGAAGCGTAAAAGGAAAGATGGCGCTGAAACGGAAATAGACCAATCATAGGCGTTAAAAATTTCGTTGCTAATCGTTTGAAAGTTTGTCATTGGTTAAATATATGTCAATACTTTAACGCTTCCGCTACCGGACTCCTATGTGAACAGGCCCTTACTGTCAACGCATAAAATGTTTCTATTTTACGGCTCATTGTTGGCAGCAATTCTTAACACAGCATGGGCCATAATCTAGGAGCATATGAAAATTCCTACGTGAAGAAAATGGGCGGACGTATATTCTAAACTGACGATGTTGCTCATTGATACATTTCATAAATATGCGTCTCAATTACGCCACTTTCACACAGCGAAATTTTCGTATGCCCTCAGACTAAGACCCCATGGATAGTTGCCACATGCTACGTAACGTCTGTTATCTTTCTTTCCGACAATCGAGCACTGTAACAATAATCTGTCGAAGCGGAAACTGAACCCACGCCTGTGGACTTCAAAGCCAGCGTGCACATCACCAGAGCATCCCGGCTGTGTCAGAAAAAAAAACCAATTTGAATTCTATTCCTCGTAAGGCAATAAGAGAATTTTAATGCGAAAAAAGTTCTAAAATTCTCTAGTTAAAATAATAACACTTGTCCAAGTACTATCACTATCTAATAATATTTGTCAGAGAAATATGCTCCACCAAATAATCGATAACATTTTAGGCTTACAGATAAGATATATGTACAAGTATGCTGCAGACCGTCCATATTCTGATCGACTAAGGTTAAAGGACTGACACAAGTGAAAAAATTGTGAAAATTTCCAATACCCCCACAAAATTCTATTTAGATCGAAATTCACATCTTGAATTTGAAAAAGATTTTGACACTCATCTGTATCGAATATTTTCTCTCTTTATTTAAAATTTAAACACTCTGTGTTTGAAGTCAACACTTCCTGAAATTAATTTGGTCATAGCTCTCGAAATTGTAGTAAATTTTAACGTAGGATTACGTTCTCAATAACGGTCCTCCGGAAAGGAAAAATTAAGAGTCCGTCACGAGTTATAATTTTGGCAGCGCGCCAAACCCAGTAGCAGTAAACAGTTAAACAGAAAAGTACCAAAATGCGTTGAAAAAAAAGAGGTAAGCAACGATAAGTAATCCTACGTTAATAACCCGCGATAGTTTCGTTGGAAGAGACTACCAGAAATTTTCTTTTACTCTAAATCTCATTGTTTTTAAAAATGCTCCTTCTTAGAATGGTTTGTCTAGCAGTGTTCATATAAGTAGTTATATCAGATATTAGTCTGATATTATAGTTCATTATTAAATTTTACTTATATCGGAATTGGATATAAAATACTATAACAAGATAAGGAGATATATTTCTTCATTTTGAGTAAACAGTTCGTAAAATCAGCATTTTTTGTTTAAAATGAGAAAAGCTATTAGAAACCACAATTTCTAAAATTTGTCCTCAATTTGAATCCGGAATATTGAATGATGTGCTTTGAAAGTATGAAAGAGGTTAAGAGAATAAATTCATATATTTTGACCTATAGAAATTATCGTACGGTTAAGGGAATGAATAAGCGCGGGACAGTTCCGCAATATTAAATAAAATTGATTTAATTTTTACCATAATTCAAATAATTTTCTTCGATAATTTGAAAACAGTCGGATGACAGTTTCGATAACAGAAGTAGAATAAAAAAAGCTATTTCACCGTGTAAGAAAGGCTTCATCGTGAAGTATAGTTGTAAAATGCACCAATGAGCAATATTGTCAATTAGGGATATATGTCACAATGACGCATTTTCGCATACCCCGACGACGCACATAGGCGTAGCGTCGGGGGGGGGGGCACGTGCCCCCCAACTTAATTTTAAATAAATTAAAACATTAATAGAAGTTCGGTTAAAATCGGAAAATTATTGAAAACTTAGAAAGAAAGTTGGTTTTTTATTCTTTTTCAAACTATGAAACTGAAGATTCCGAGTATGCCTTTAGACTTACCATAGTTTTTAACAATTATATGATCCATAACAAAAATTCGATGCTATATATTTTTTCTCATTGTATAACTTTTGAAAACTACTCAAATATCAATTCTACAGTTATTCAATTTTTAAAAAATCATAATATTTCATATTTTAAGGACCGCCAGGCAGTCAATGCGTGGAGGAGGGCCCTAACTGAATTCAGTTCGTGTGTCCCTCCCCCCTAAAAAAATAAATAAAAGTTAGAAGCACGCTACTCCTATGACGACGCACCATGCCCCGTCCGACCAAAATGGATGAAAGAAAATTATTTAATGACTTTATGCTTAAGATATTATTTATTGTCTAAAAAAAATTCATAAAATATAAAATAGGATATTTTACAATTTTAAAGTAGTGCATCTAATGAGAAAAATTAGCTTTATAATCGCGAGGACAAAAGCAACAACGGAGAGTCTTCTCATTTGTGAACAAAATGGGGACACCCGAAAGAAAAAAATCAGTTTAGAATTACAACCCTCCCCCCCCCCCAAAAAAAATGCTCTCTCTATATAAAAAACTGTGTACTGTTTTGTTAAGTCGTTTCAAACAAACAAACTTTACATAAACTTTGCAACGCTAATTAAGTAAAAATAGGATTATGACACTTGTACTATTAAAGTTTTACTAGTGTCTGTTTATTAATTCTGGGATTTTAAATCTGTATTTAGGAAATAGTCTGCATACATTTTATCGAATCATTGTTTTATAGCGTACTGTTTTATTGAATATTATTTTTATATTCTAAGGACATTTAGTTCAGAAATTTACTTAAACTGTGATTTTCTTTTCAGTTTTAATTTATCTTACACCACATTTTCCTTTAAGAATTAGGAATACCGCGTTGTTCCTGATTCTTATAAGCTGATAAAAAAGTGTCAGCTTATGTATATACAATTCCTTCTTAAATCTTCAACTTAGTCAGGGGAGATTACAGTAAGAAATTAGTCATGTTTAAGATTGAGACAAGAGAAATAGATCTTCAGTGCCGTTTGCAACAACATATTAACACACGAGTATATATGTTATTACATATCTACTTCACACATAGAATATTCATTGCTTAAAACAATGTGTTTTTGGATAAAAAATATGCATTCACGGTTTATATATATATATATATATATATATATATATATATATATATATATATATATATATATATATATATATATATATATATATATATATATATATCTCACGGAGTGACAATAGAACTTTCGAACTTTTTGAAAATAATAGGCAAGGTATTACAAATATAAATTCAAATTTTAATATTTCATACGAAAATGTGATTGTTGGGCTTTACTCTTAAGAAGTTAAATTAGCAATCTTAATTATATTTTGAGCTTGTAACAGAAGGGGTTTATCAATCATCGCTCCTTGGAATAAGAAAGCTCCTTTGCCTTCCTTTTGATGTAACTCAAATTGCTTTATAAGATCTTTGGCCCATTTGAGCTTCTCATCTGATGGTGAAAATGCTTTCTGAACAATAGAAACTTGGCTAGGATGTATAACTTGTTTTCCTGTGAAGCCCATCATGGCACCCTCTACTGATAATTTAAATAAACTATCTAGATCTTTATAGTTAATATGAACCATATCGATAGCTTGAAGTTTAAAACACTTAGCAATCATCACAAACATCTGCCGAGCAGTAAGGAGTTCTAATCCTTCAGTACTACGAGTAGCTCCAATATCAGCACAAAAATCATCCGATCCAAATACAAGTCCATCCAACTGAAACAAATGAGAATTTGGAGATTTCGTTGCTTTTTCACAAATTTGCTTCAAATTCAATAAACTTTTAGCACTTTCAATAAAAAATACTAGACTTAGCTTTCGATAATTTTCAGATAGTTTTAAGTGAGACTTTAATTTATCGTCTATCCAAGCTACTTGATTTTCATCTTCTACTTTCGGAATCATAATAGTATCAGGGAGTCTTTTTCCGTTTAAAATGGTTTTAAGATCTTCCTCTGCCAGCCCACTGTCAATAGAATTGATTCTTACGGCATATTCTGATCGACCAAAATCATATGTGTCATTAATTTCACTAATTATTTTTCGAGCTTCGGATTTCATATTTATGGCAACACCATCTTCGCAGTCCAACACAGCGCAGTCTACATCAACAGAACGTACTTTGTTTATTTTCCGAAGATCATTGCCAGGTACGTACATTATTGCTCTTCTCGGCTTAATAGTATCTTTGTTTCTGCTGCTAGCAGATGAAAACAATCCACGGATGTTAGAAACAAATGCATTCCTACCTTTATTGCAAGTCGAGAAGACGCTGAAACAACTTCGGTAAAATCTGTACATTTTAAGCACACAAATTTGAAATCTTCTTTTATCTTGGCTTTTCTTCGTTAAAAATTAAACACCGAATAGTATTCGCAAGCTAATATGGCGTTTAAATGACCCTGACGTCTGCTCATGCGCTAGTTTAGGTACCTCCTTTTACTACGGGGTTTCATTAATGCACGCAGGAGAACCGCACCCTGTGTATGAGTTTGGAATGTGTGGAATTAGGGAGTGAAGAAATTTCCTTCCACTATATACAAATTATTTTTGACCGGTGTGTGCACAGTTAGTTTTTGTACAAACTTTTAGTGTTAAAAATTTTATAAAATAGGGTGAAGTGAATGCAACTGTAGTTACAAGACCACTTCAATGCAGCACATATCGGTTCAATAGCGAAGCCGCCAGGGACAGATAACATACCATCTCTGGCGGATCGGCCGGTGTTAGCTTTAACATCAGCAAAGAATATTAAGTGTTCCCTTGTTCCTTGCAACAGGTATGGATAGATCACAACTACATGTAGCTAACTTTTACACTTGTGAATCGTTATTTATATCTTACTTTATACAGTTTAAGTATTACCTGGAACATTTAAAGGCTTAACAAATTTCGTATAAGATAGTTCCCTTTTTCTTGTAATATTGCTTCCTAGACTGCATAATTAATATCTATGATTCAGCTTTATCCGCTGATTTTTAGGTTGATTGGGGTAGAAACGATAACTGTATATCAAATCATCTCTATATCATGTTTAGATGCGTTTGACACATAGGCTTATGATAAGTTAAATTAATGAAAAACAAGTGCGGATATTTTTACAGCATTATCACTTTTTGGAAAATAAAAGGGATGAAACTCTTGTTTAAATATCTAAAAATTTTTGTTTATGCTTTTAATATTTGGATTTTGTGTTCTTTCTTTCTAATGTAAATATGATATGGGTGGGTTCATTTAAAGTGTTTTGTCGTTCATTTTTCTTAGTGGGATTTTTTTAGTTTAACGAAATGAACTGTGCCTTTGTTTAATGTAGGGGTTTAAACTGGATTTCAAGCAAGTGACTTTTCATAGAAGATCGCCCAATTTCGTCAAAATCCATGCCGATTTAATAGAACTGTAGTTAATGTTTTTAGCCCGGCCGGGTAGTTTGCGGCGGAGTATGTCATTTTCACTATGCATCCCACAACTTATATTTAAATGCTAAGTTCAAATATCCATCTCTCTTAGGATATAAATATTTATAATGTATGAACATAACTTTTCGTTTATGTTTATGATGGTATTTATTTTGTTTCAGTTCTTGCATCTAATTTAAGAAAACAAAATGAATGAATTAGACAGTCTTCGCCAAGAGGCAGAAACCCTCAAAAACACAATAAGGGTAAGTTTTTTTACGTACATTTCTGCATTCTAAATCTTTAGTTGCAGATGTTAAAAGTATATTAGTGATGCTGGCGGAAATAGGTAGTAAGTAGGCTTAGCTCCTAAATTTGGAAAAATACTATCAAAATTGAATAAATTTTGTTGTTAGGTTGTCAAAATACCAGTATATGAATTACAATTCAGAGTCAAACATTTTTCATTTTTGTTGTAATGAATATTCATTGTTAATCATGATTGAAGATCTGCTAATAGCTGCCTACTGTTATGGATTGTGAAGAATCCTGGTATTTCAGTTTAACAAAATAATGTATGATGTTTAAAGTATCAAGAAAATTTGTTAAATTTTATAGTTATAAATTATAAGTGCTTTGAATAACATTTTTGCTTTAGTCATTCAAGTATTGATTTTTGTAAAATAAAATATTTAAATTTGCCCAGTACCTTATGCTGGTAAATTTACTTTAATGATTTGTTTAAAAATTGTGTATTCCTTTATAGCATTTTTTCAACTGTATAGATAGTGGGCACATCTCCAAAAGATGGCAAATATGTCTATACAAAATTCGTATCATTAGTATAATTTCTGCTTTTAAAATTTGTGGTCTAAAAGACGATAGGCTGATACTTCTAGTTTCAGTTTCATAGATTCAAGTATTCTAAATAGTTATTGTAGGATTTTGAATGTTATTATTTGTAATTGTTCATGTGTTATTTATTTGTGCATTTTAAAAAATTTTTAATTACTGATCTAGTTTGGGCCGCTAAATGATTTTCTGCCTTTAAAAACTGATCTCTTTAAGAAATCAGCATTTTGATTGATTGATAAATTACTGCAGTGTTTCTAATTTTATGAGGCATCGTAATTGGCACTGGAAGAAAATAATTTTAATACTGTGTTGGCTACATGTATATATTGGGGTCAATTATCAAAGTTCTTATGTTTCCTAGCATTTTGTACTGTGTGATGTCTAGGGTTTCTTTAATTATATCTTAATGATGTGTAAGATAATTAATACCATAAGATACTAAAGCTGTAATATAGTGTAGAAACTTTAGAGGACAAAGAAACAGTTTGTTTTGCTTATATTTATGTGGAAATTGAACTTATTTTGGCTATTGATATTTTCAGACTTCTATTAAATCACTGCATTTTTGTATTCTTATCTTTCGCCTGGTTCTTTTAAGCTTTTATATTTGGGGCAGTCTCATCTTGGTGTTTAAAATGATTGCTTGTGACTAAATCAAGGATGAATATTAATAACTTCTGGTTGAATAAATAGCTGGTATAGCGACAATCCTTGTAATTCTCATAACAAAATATATCCTTATTAGTAATGCAGCGGTTATTTGAATAAAAGCATACATTTTGAAAGATATATGTATTGTCTTAACTATAGTATTTTATTAATAACTAAGGGTAATTTTAATTTTTAACTATAAATAGCCACTCTCTAAGTAATTAAAAACATATTTTATTAAAACTTATTTGTCAGTGTAGTATGTTGGATAATAGTAATGCACTATTTTAAAAAATTGCAGTCAGATGTAGAGTATGGTATCTTCTCAAATGAAACTCTCCATATTCTTATATAGCCTGCTAATACTTTTTTAAAAATTATGTATATGTAAATATTCAATTTACTACAATACTCTAACTTTATTAGACTACTATTTTTAGACACAAATTATTAAAATCTGTCTGGGTATACTATGACTACATGCAAGATATGAGGAAAAGCTGAAATTTATTTTTAGATTTTTTAAAAATTTGAATTCCTTTTGTATGATTCCTTTATTATTATTATGTATATGAAATTTTAAGTTCATGATTTCCTTTTCTATGAATTACTATCAAATAAGATTTGATAGAATCAGAATGATTGTTGGGATAAAGTAGTTCCTTTCTGCCTCTTAATTACCGTATAATATTATCAGTACTCTTCAGAGCTTCTTTAGCAGTAAAATTAAGAGTTTTAACTTAAAAATTGCATCTACTCTCACTCTGTTTTTATTTGTCTGTAAGAATGGGAGACATGTTGAGATTAAATCCATTGTAAACCTGAATGTTTAGTGAAATCAACAGTCTAGAAGTACACTGTATTTCATTGACTTCTGCTATGTATTTACATAATCATCTATATTGAAATAAACTTGGACATCTCATTCTTTTTTTGTGATTGGTTAGTTTGCTATGAATACCCATTAATGATTAATTTGAATAGTTAAAATAATTTTGAACTGATATGAGCTGAAATTGATTAATCTTGAAAGTAATTCAAAATTCATTGCATTACTTCCATCTATAGGAATTCTATTATAATATATGTAGGAAGAATAAATTTTGTACGTTCCAAAATTATGATAAACTTTAGAGCTGTGAGTTGTCCCCGCTCTCTATTTGTTGAAGAATACAAACACATGCAAGTTTAAATATTCAAAATATAAAGAAAAATTTATATTTTAAGGATTTATTTCTCCAGTCATGTAGATATATCCATTTTCTAAAAAATGTAAAAATTAGATATAGTAAACCTTATGTACGTATTTGACATTTTGAATGCACATGCATAGATTGTATTACTACTTATTGTTTAATCATTTTTATGAAAACATAATATAAATGTAAATCTTTTTGTTTAAGGATGCACGCAAAGCAGCTTGTGACACAACGTTGGTCCAAGCTACTGCTAACATGGAACCAGTTGGCAGGATTCAAATGCGTACACGTCGAACGTTAAGAGGTCACCTGGCAAAAATATATGCTATGCACTGGGGTTCTGATTCACGGTAAAATTTTTTAATATTAAACAAAAGGTCATATTTCTCATCCCTTGAAAAAAAAAACCTAATATTTAAATTTTTTCACAGTTACCTGGTCTCAGCTTCACAAGATGGCAAACTTATTGTATGGGATGCCTACACAACTAATAAGGTATTTTTACCACATATACATATATAATGTATATTTCATATATGTATATACATAAATGTATTTATTATGAAGTCTTATTTTCTTACTAGTTTTTTAATTAATTAAAAATTTTTAATGTAGGTTCATGCTATTCCACTTCGTTCAAGTTGGGTAATGACCTGTGCCTATGCTCCTTCAGGCAGTTATGTAGCTTGTGGTGGTCTTGATAATATATGTTCAATATATAGCTTAAAGACTCGTGAAGGGAATGTTCGTGTTAGTCGGGAACTTCCTGGTCATACTGGCTACTTGTCATGCTGCCGATTTTTAGACGATAATCAAATTGTCACAAGTTCTGGAGATATGACATGGTAAACCAGCATTAAATAATCTTTTGCTTACAGAATATAAACTTATATTCTGAAATTTCATATGTATCATGCTGATCTATTCTTTTGCATAAATTCTGATATTGATGCTGACCTGCACATATATATGCAACATACATTAATCATTATTGCAAACAATAGATTAACAATAGATCATTATTGTAAATAATAATTAATTTTAACTTAAAGATTATAGATTTAAATGCATTTAAATCTATAATCTTTAAGTTAAAATTAATTATTTATTTCCTAAACTTTTCTTTAATTCTTTCAATGGTAAAAGTTTTAAAGTATTACAACAAAATTGTTACAACAATAATACTTTACCAGAAATGTTTAATAATTTTTTAAACATGCTGCTTTTACTTGAAGCATTGTTTGAGAGTGATAGTTTCATTTGTAATTATGCCATCTGCTAGTAAATGCAAAAATCTTAGTCTTTTTCAGATGTTTATTTTAAAAATCTTGTGATGTCAAATAATTAAATTTATGGTACATATATTTAAACTTACTCGTGATTAAAGGTAAGAAATAGAACATATCTAAAATTATGCATAATTTGGTTTAATGTGAAAAACAAATTTTAAATGTTTGTTATTGAGTTAATAACACTTCCTTGCATTTTAAATACTCTGCTACTAAAAGATGAAGCATTATACTTGCTCAAACTTAAAATCAATCAAGCTAGAATGGGTTGGATAGATTTCTTAGTTAAAACTTCTTAAATACAGAATGCTGGATTAGTGCTAGCTTGTTGAGGTTGTGTACTAAATAGCTGTATAACTTAAAAAATCCATAGATTTTTTTCTCTGCGTAAGATTACAATTGAGGTCATAGGTCATAGATGTTTGTTTAATAGCTGGAACATATATTGATATAAATTTCTATAATTCATATTCAATTTTAAAAAAATAGCCATTATTATCTTAAGTTAGAATCAGCTTGCATGGAGTGTGGTGCATTGAAATATACCCATTTTGTTTTCATGTAATTCTTCAAATGTTTCATATGTCTTGGATGTGTACATAAGCAAGTTAGTTAGAAACGTCTGATATCTCTATACTGCTATTCAGTGAAACATAAATTAATGATTAATGTCTGCTTTCCATTGATGGCACTTTCGACAGCACAAATATCATTCTTTGCTGACGATCATTCTCTTACCCTGTTTCAATTGATCATTTTTATCAATCTTCATGATGATTTAGGGATTGGGAAACAACAAATAACTTGTTTTCATACAATGCAACTCTCCCAACTTTAACAGTGGCAGACTGTAATTTTTTGTGTCCTTATGTTTAATTCCATTATGATTTTGATGGAAAAACCGTTGTAATATTTTTCTTTTTATAAACAATTAGTGTAATGGTCGATAGAAAATTGTTTAATAATTAGCAAAATTATATTTTTTTTAGAAGCAGTTAATTCTTTTTTTTACTTTCATTTTTTTCAAAATTGGAATTTTTTTCCTGTAATCTGTTGTGCCTTTGTCATTTTTAAACACTATTGAAGAAACTTTAATGGTATGTGTGTTTTTAAATTCAGTTTAAAAGAATGTTAGAGCTTGCATATTTTGCCATTGTTGATATTCTTATAACAATGTTTATGTTAAGAAAGGATAAATTATCATTGTATAATAAAAAAAGAGCGTCAAGAAGATTTGAGATTTAACATTGTTGAAAATTTCGTTAATAACATCTTCGAGATGTATATATCTTTGTTTAAAAAAATTTAATAGATTCTGTAAATCATCATGGATTTTAATTTTTTGTCACTGAGAAACTGTGGGTACAAGTATGATATCTCTCCCCCAAGAGATTTCTCGCCAAATATGGCACCCTTTGTTTTGGTTGTTGTGTTGCCGGTTTTTACTTTGGTGTAATGCTCCGTCAAATTAAAAAGCAATTGTTATTTAATATTTTTTTGATGGAGGTTGGGTTGTTAAAGAGCGCAAATTGCAAAAAATGTGGGTCAGAGATGAGGATTAAAGTTAACAGTCCCCCCCCACTTAACAAATTTCTTATTATTTTTCAGCTTTTATTTTTTGTATTTATGTGTTTTTTGTGCTTTTCTGTGGTTGAACAGTATAAAAAATGCGTATTTTTGGGAATTTCCCGTTTCAAAGACACACGTTCTGCTTGGCGACCAAAAAAAAATCGCAATGGGGGGGGGGGATATCATACTAGTTCCAAACTGTGTTGTGAGCTGAAATAATCTTTGATCTCTTGTGATACAAAACTCATACACTGTTGCCCAATTAAGATCCATACAATGTTGCCAGTATCCAGATTCACACACATACATATCTACTTAGTAAAAAGATAAACTAAAATCTGAAGTACTATAAGAATTTTCAATGTAGTGGTTTCATTTATTTACTATATATATAGACAAAAAATTTGTTTATGAAAAAATGTGTAAAATATTTTCATTCCCCAAGGGTAGATGACTGAAGGCTGCACAGCAGAGCACCCTAGTATATACATACTTTAACTGAATTCATAATATCTTTCTTGCATTTAGTGATAAATCACTGGGGTGTCCATACTGACATTGGCTCTCTCTGGGGGACTCCAATTATGATGAATTGAAATTATTGTTCATAATCTTCATTAAGCATTTTTATTTATTTAAGAGGAGCCTTCTGAATTGAATCTGATGCTCTTTTAGGAGTATTTTGAAGTTTCTTAAATGGGATGTAAATTAATTATACTACTTAAACTTCAGTTCTGCTGTTGCTTACTGACAGGATTCATTTTAAGAAGCATATGATATTGAATTATTAATGAGTTATAAGTTTATGTTGCGACTCTCAGTTTTAAGGTGCCTGTTGTTTTTCTTTTTTAAATTTTTGATGGTCCATAGTTTCATGGAGCATATTTTGAATTTCTCCTTATTGTTATTGTAGTGACTGGATATCTTCTATTCTGTTTTCTTGAGAAATTAAGTCCAGTAAATATATGAATAAAGTGTAAGAAGTTGTCACTGCATTCTCAGTTGATGAAAAAAGGAAAATTTGGTTTTTTAAACTGTCTCCATATGTAAATCCAGCTTTAAATTGTTAATGATTTTAACAGATATATAATTCACTTACCAACAGAAGCTCATGGAGCAATACTGTACTTTATTAAACACTTTCAGTTATGATTCATGTTTTAGATTTATAAATCATTAATTCCACTGAGTCCACCACTCAACACCGTTCCTTTGATTTGTCCTTATTCTGCATTTTGTTTGTTACTGATTACAATATTTTTGTTTGGTCAACTGTTAATTTTTAATCTAAAACACAAGTTACTTATTTCCTGCAAAAATGTGAATGCTATATTTAAAATTATTTATGCATAAAGTGTGTTATTGCCAATTCGTTAGTATTTTAATATATTTTGAAATTCTAATTGTTTGTGTCTGCAGTGCTTTGTGGGACATAGAAACAGGGCAACAGTGTACTTCGTTTACTGGACACACTGGTGATGTAATGTCATTATCATTATCCCCTGATATGAGAACATTTGTATCTGGTGCTTGTGATGCATCTGCAAAGGTAAGTTCAATCATTGAAAATAATTTACTGATTTTGTGAATAAACCTTTTTTTTATGTGTAATTTATCTGACTGTATGCTTTCTATGCATTATAAATACACAGGCTTTTATTTGATCACTAAAATCACACTACTTATAATGGAAAAAGTAACTATTGCTTGCTTTTTATTTCTTTCACATGGCCAATTTATTCCTATTTTACAGAGTATGAAATATGAAGCTATGTAGAGTAGATAACTTTTGAGTTGCCATACTACATATTTAGGACATTAAAGTTTTCAAGAGCTATTCTGTGAGAGTGATGGTCAATGTAAGATAGATATAGGACTAGAAAGTGTTGAATGAATTCATAAGATATTATGTGATTCAGCCCAATGGCTGCCTGTATGTTACTAATACACTCTAATAATTCTTTTTTAAAAAAAATCATACTTTTAGCAGTTTTTGAAACATGAGTCATATTCAATTGAGATAGAAGCTGTATTTTTGATTTGGTTTTGCTTATTTGCTTCCATTCATGTTTTTTAGCTTTGTAAGGTAATTCATAATTTTTTTTTTTCTTTTTGGGCAGCCAATTCAGTACAAAGCCTGAATATGTATATATGTAATTTTTTTGATTAAATCATTAATTTATTTATCTAAAATTAATGTTAAAGTGATTTCTTAATACTGTTCTCATTTCCTTAGATTTTTTTCTTTATGTTGTGCACTGTTGAAAAACTCTAAGTCTTGAATTTTTGTTTTCTCCTAGAAGAGAATGAATCTTGAATAAATTGGTGCTAAAAATATCAAAGTTTATTTCACTAGTTTTTAAACTAGTATCTTCACATAATATTAAATTATTTAAAAGAGGAAAAGAAACCCAAATCCAAAATACAGTTTGTTAATGTTCTGGAAATCCATATAATTCTAAGAAGAGTAGTGTTAATGAAGCCTCTTTTTCACAAATTGTCTTTTTAAAACATCCCTTTCCCCAAATCTTACTTTTGAAACATACACGAGTCAGATTTAATCATTGCATTTTAATTTTTTTGAAGGAGAACAAAAATTCATTCTTCTGTAAGAAAAATTTTCATTTCTCAATATTTGTAGTTTTGCAAAATCATTTGAAAGTTGTGCTAAAAATTTCACATAATATTAAATTACTTAGTTTTTACTAAAAAATAAAAACTATGTATATAATTTATCATTAAATTATGTAAAATATGAATATCTTAGTTGTTGACTCTGATTTTAAAGTAATTTAAGATCATAGTGTGTAGGATTTTACAAATCAATGTAATATTGATATATAGGGATTTTGGTACTAATTTGAGGTCATGAATTTTTTCTCTGTAGTCCTGTAAATATCACATCTAATCAAATCTGGCAACTTAAAAATTTTGTGCATAGTTTTAGGAATGTTTATAGCGATAAAATCTTAATGTAATTGTTTGTTGGTAGCCAGTCTGAAATAGTTTCATGGTTGCTACTTATAAAAAAAAGATGCTAAATATAGCTGTTGTTCTAAACAGTCATATTTAACATCTTTTGTTTGAATTATAATGCATAGAAAGGTCCTGCAGTTCAACTCTGCATGAAAAACATAGAAAATATTTTTAATTTTAAGAAGTGTAAGCGATGAGTATAACTCTGCTTTATTTGACTTTTTTTATTAATAAAAAGGCTTGAACTCTGTTTTCACTTGACGATTATACATTACTATGATAAGAGCCATTTGCACGTGGATGTTTGTGTACACATTTTCGTTAGACATTTATATGAGTGTCAACTGAAAAATAAATGATCACTTACTGCATCAGATCTATTTTTTTAAAAAATTTTTTAATCAGTGGTTTTTCATGAAATGAAAAGCATTAACCTGTTTGGCATGGTATTATGTTGCATGGCATTTTTCTGCCATTAAAAATGTGTTTTAGTCATTAAAATTTAAAAAAAAAAAATAGAAAAAAGCCCAGAATAAATTACGTTTAGGAAAGTATACAAATACGTTTTGTTTGTTTGTTTGTTTGTTTGTTTGTTTGTGTGTGTGTGTGTGTGTGTGTGTGTGTGTGTGTGTGTGTGTGTGTGTGTGTGTGTGTGTGTGTGTGTGTGTATGTGTATATATATATATATATATATATATATATATATATATATAGCTAGCTCTGCATTTGGTTACAATTTTTAAGATCTTAAGATTATTTTCTCTTTCTAATCTTTAGCCCAATGGCAATGTAATGCAGTGTAAAGTTAATTGAAGTGGTTTTCATTGCTTTATGCTTAACACATTGTTACTGCTCTTTAGTTAACTCTAGTAATCTATATAAAATTATTGTGGTATATATTTATGGAAATTGTATAACAATTTACTTCTGGATGTAATAGATTTTGGATTTCATAGTGTATTTTATGTTTTCTACATATTGGCTACATTTTAATTGAAGTATATTTGTTGTTCCACTTATTTAATGCCAGGGATCTTTTTGTCATTTTTTTTTCATCAGCCGGGGAAAAAAAAAACTTATGAAATTTGATTTATATATATATATATATATATATATATATATATATATATATATATATATATAATTTTTTTTAGCCATTTTTGAATATTTGAAGTTCATGTTATTAACAAAACATCTGAATTTTTCAGCTGTGGGATATTCGTGAAGGAATGTGTAAACAGACCTTTCCTGGTCATGAATCTGATATTAATGCTGTTACAGTAAGTCACATTTTTAAAAAATGTTTTAAAGTATATTATATTTATAATAAGTGTGCAGTCCAGTTTAATTTATCTTGAATTTTAATATTTTTTTTCTTTTTGCTGTTTTAGTAGTTTAAATTTCATTTATTAAATAATGTCATTTATTTTATTTTTTCCTTTACTGTGTAGTTGTTTCTTTATAGTCATTTGTATTTTAAATATAGTGTACATTAAATGAGAATAATATACTCAAGAATTATTTGAGGAAAAATGGTAAATATTTTTAATAGCTTGTGGCTTCTTCCTCCTCCCTTTGCAACCTTAAATTTAAAAAAGAAAAAAGTCCATCAAGTTCGGCAATCCCTAAAAACCCTAAAGTGATCTAACAAATAAGGTTTTACTCTAGAAGCAGAAACTAGTTTTCTTCTAGTATTTTAGGCTGGAAAACGTCTGTTGATTTTTATGCTGCCATTCTAGTTTTAAACTAGCTGCATCATTATTTAGTGATGTCATATAAAAAGTTTTGGGTAATTTTTTAAAAAATTTCATTTATTTATTTATTTTTTTGGGGGGCTGATATCTACATGTCACAAAACAGTTCTAAAAGCTAACTGACTTTGTAGACCAGGCCTGCACAATATACAGCCTATGGGCCACATGTAGCTTGCCAGCACTCAATTTGTGGCCCACAAAGTCTTTTGTGAAGATGCATATTATAGATCTAAAAATTACAAAATATTATTTTTCGATTTATAATATTACAAAAGGGATATATAATCGGTGAATATTAGTATTTAATTTAAAAAATAGTCATTTAATTTTTGTTAGATGAACTATTTTTCACTTTCCCATCAGTTCTATCTTGCAGTCAGCAGCTCTCCATAAAGTAATATGGCCCTCATTACATATTGAGGTGTACAGGCCTGTGCCCTTAAAAGATTGTGCTCTAAAATTTTGAGTCTAATTTAGAAATTAACAACCCCCATCTTATTTTTCTTTTTTTTTCCTCTCTTTTTTAATTTATTTTTTTTTAAGTATGAATTTCCTTCTTTGATTTTGGCTTGTACACAAAAAATCACTATTCTACTATTCTTAAACTAAATTCAGTTTTTTATAGATTTGAAGTGTCAATTGAAACAAATTTTATGGGTTTTTTTAATGGACAAAAGTTGAAAAGTAATGGTATCTGTATTCTGTAAAATCTCGTAATTTATAAATATTTTATTAAGAGTGCAGTTACCACTTGATTATTATAAATATCAGACTTTTCATTATATTTATATTTTGCTTGATATTTTGCAAAAGTTTAATTGGTAGTTTAGTTAATATATGCTACAATTTTTAATAGGTTGAACTGCTGCCTGTTCTGAGAAATTTTCATCAAAAATATTTATCAATACTTTTAATGAAAATTTCTAAGAACTAATTCCAAGTATATTTCTGTGCTCAAATTTTTCACTGACATTAAGCAATTCATTGTATTTATTATTCACTTATAAAATTATAGTTCTGCAGTAGTGTAATGTAATACATTGTATAAGTAGCAATACAGTATAGTGTTGCTTTTTATATAAATATAATGTTATTTATTAATCCTTTGTGAATGGCATCCATTCTCAGCTCTGCACCAGAGGACCAAGTTGTCTACCTGCTGTTGTACCCTAAGAGACTGGAGAATTTGTGAACAAAACCGAGTTATGATAAACGATTTGTCAAAAATAGCTTTGTTAATCGTGGTAATTTTCTCAGAAATAAATAATTAGTGAAAATTATCTACAACGGGATATATATATATATATATATATATATATATATATATTTTATCCTTGAAATTATGATAAACTTGACTTTTGCCTTACTATTGCAAATTATAATTTTTTTATTAATATAAAATATGGATATGGGCCCCAGACAGATTAGGGGTTAGCTTGTTAGAATTAGATACGGAGATTGCTCGAAGCACCATTGAGTGCTTTCTTGTCAATATATGGGCACCTTATATTCAGAGGCCAGAAAGTTCTGTGTGGTGGGTGATTGCACAATAATTGGAGTAGGGTACAAGCTGATCAGATACCCTTAGGGGTGATCGGTCAAAAATGCAGTGGCAATGGGCATAATATGGACTCCATCCTTTGTGGTGCCTTATGGTCATGTGCCAAAAAACCAGAGCTGTAACCTGTCTCTTCACCCTATTACCTGTAATGGACCTAGTCTGGATTGTCTTATGACCAGGGGGCATAAGAAACAACAAACATGGCTATCGCTAAATAAAATGTTTTCTGGATATATAAATTATATATACCTGTTTGGAAAAAATCATTTAATTTTTTTAGTAAATTAGAATATGTATTTTCTTTTGCTTATTTCTGAACATTTATCAATCAAGTTTGGCATCAGTCTTACCTAAAATTTCTCTCTTTTTTTTTGCCCTTTTCGATGTTAAGATGTCAAATAATGTACTTTCCTTTTTTCTCTGAATACTTTATCTTAAATATCATTTTCATTTTAAAGCCCCTAAAACATCCCTCGGCCATAAACCAGCCTTTTCTTATAGCTATTCATACATATTACTTATTTTTATAAACTTATTTCTCTTTTGCACAAGACCAAAAGTATCCTTATTAGAAAAATATTTAAAGTAAAAATATATACTGCATGCAGAATCACATGCAGCTGCCTCTTAAAAGAACCCCAGACATTTTTTTTTTTTATAATGAAAGTAAATACTAGGTTATTACCTCTCCCCATCTACAAAAATCTCTGGTAGAGATCTGGGACCAGAGGTCAACATTTAGATAACGTTACTTTCCTCTCTAACAGTTGAAATATTTATCATTTTAATAATATATTTAATTTATATATTAAAATGTATTTATAGAATCATAAAGTATAGTAACTCATCTGCAGGGGAATAATTGTTTCTGGATTGTTATTAAAGTATGAACTTGCTTTTTGTTTCAAGTAATGTATACATAAACTGGCATTATCAATGTCTAATCAGAGTGGAAAGGATTATGACCTATGTAAAAATGAGTAAGCTGAAAATGCTGAGATAAATAAAAGTAAAGAGTTTTAAAAACCTGAAAACTGAAATCATTGTTTCTCTCTCTTCTGATTAAATATTTAATTTCTGTCATCTTAAGGTTATTATATATTTCTTCAAAATGTTGTCTTCGTGTTTTGTTCAATTTGAGGTATAATTACCATATTTGAATATTGTATGGTTTTGCTTTATGAAGTTTAGCTTGTCCCCCCCCCTTTTTCTAAGTCATCAAAAGTAAAGGCTAAACACTGGTTTGTTTAATATATACTCTGTTAAACAGGATTGAACATCTCCAGTTCCTATTAATTGCTATTTTTTCATCTGGTGTAACAGTTGCATCTGTGACCAGTTAATACATTTGTATTAGACTCCCCCCCCCCTTTTCTAATACTTACCTCTTTTCAGATTTGTTTTCTCAACACTTGTAAATTAAACAGAAATAAACTAGTTTTTATTTTCTTCCCACCTGTGAATATTTAGAATTGAACTGGTATTAATGAAATTTATTAATGTTAATATCTTTTTAAATCAATCTTTTAATTATTTTACATCAATCTCTCTGATCTCTTGTTCATGTTAGTACTTTGTTAATGTAAGTTATATTTCCTTTATTACTTAATGCCCGTGTTATCCAGTAAGCAACAAAAGCAATCAGGTCCAAAATAATAAGAAGGCTTATATGTTTTAAGGTTAGAAATCATCAGTGATGACAAATTTCACTTATTTACTGTATTAGACATGAAAAATTTCACACAAAACTTATTTGTTTTACATTACTGTGCCAATACGCTAGTCCAGGGATACTCAAATTGCACCCCGTGGGCTGCAGACTGCTCACCAAGCTTTTATGTGTGGCCTGAGACACTAACATTCATCACGCAGGTTCTTTTGTAAGCATAAGTTTTGGAAATTAGAACCTAAAAAATACAAAACTGTACCAAAATGTGCCACCTGCTGCTCACATTGTTTGCAGCAACGTATATTTGTAAATAATACAATTTCAAAATGAAATATGCAAAGAATGCTTATTGAAATTGGCTTACTGATTCTTACCTCGATGAGGTATTGAGGCATGTTGTAACTTAAACCTGATTTGTCTAAAATAGTCAAAAGTTTGTCTAGAATTTAAAAAATCACACTAATTTTTAAATAAACATTTGAATATATTTAGGTTTTGAGTTTTATTTTTGACATATTATGAGGTTAATTTTTGACATATTATGAGGTATAGTGTACTATGTTGCAGCCGACGAAACGTAGGAAACATATGCAGAGAAAAATGATTGGTTGTGGCTAGTCTATTCAATTTATGTATATGAAAATATTTTTAATCCTAGGCTGAAAGTACATAAATATTATTCATGATTAATGTATTAGCTTTATCAACTAATTTGCACAAAAATTTCTTTTGTCTACAGTTTGTTTTGCTTTAAAAATTATTAAGTTTAAAAATTAAGGCTATATACCTGTATCCTCTTGTTTCCCATTGTAGTTTTTCTTTTGTGTGTGTTTATATGCATTTGGAAAAGCATCTTGAATATATTAATATTTTTAAAACTATACATTTGTTGCACATATCCTAAATTATCTCTTCCAGTTTTTCCCCAATGGATATGCATTTGCTACTGGCTCAGATGATGCAACTTGTCGGTTATTTGATATTAGAGCTGACCAAGAATTGGCAATGTATTCACATGATAACATAATTTGTGGAATTACATCAGTAGCTTTCTCTAAGAGTGGAAGGTTGCTCCTTGCTGGTTATGATGATTTTAATTGTAATGTGTGGGATTCCATGAAAGCTGAACGTGCTGGTGAGTGTGTTTCTTTCTTTCTTTTCTTTTTTTTTTTTTTTTTTTTTTTTAAACCTTTTTAGCATCTTTTTACACATGATTCAGTTCATCAATATAATCCATGCATAAAATGAAATCCAAGAATAGGTGGTAATCCTCCTGTTAAATTTTCAGTAAAGTCTTAATTATGAAAACTTGGATGGTAATGTAATTGAACTTGTCCATTATAATGTATTTATTATTTCTTATATATATTTATATAAATGCATGTATTCTACAGGGTCTCTCAAAAAACCTTGACATATTTTAAAAATTTATACAAAAAAAAAAGTTCACAAGGTTGGAACTAGAAATTCACATATGTATTACCTTATATAATATTTTTTTTTTCTTAGTATAGTCGATGGATTTCAATATGTGTACCCTTTGTGCAAGGTTTACATCTAGTTGGTAATCAATCTCAGCCTATGTGTGTTCCAAAATGGATTCTGTAACACATGAAATTGCAATGGTTATGCATCTTTTGAGTTCTTCAACACTACAACCAATTAACAAGGACACTTCTCGTTTCCAGAAACTTTTTATACCAAGCTAGGATGTTGTTATGACTTCAAGGATCTTTTTCAAATTTTGTTGCACTTGTATAGCAGATTTCGTATCGAAATACCAGCCAACACATATTGCTTTCTCTAATGGAGTAGCTGTTTTACAACTTTCGCTTTCATGGAACAGCTAGCGCTACCTGATTAACTTTTTTGACACAGAAAAAAATTCAGTATATATGGTAACACATCTATTAATTTCCAGTTACCTTGTTTGCTGTTTGTATAAATTTTAAAAATGTGTTGGTTTTTTGGGACACCATGTATAATATAGCATGTGTTTTTCAGTAGTAGACAATTTTGGCATTCACCAATGGTGTAAAAATTATGTAAATGAGTTGCAAATTTTGTGGGAAATTGGAGAAATTTTCACCTTCATATGGTGTTGGAACATTGACTGGTTTTTGGAGCCCATGAATAATCATAATAAATAATAAAAAAAGTGGGAACAGATATTAATATGGTAGTTTACCTTGATGGCAATCACAGTAATATTAAATTTATCTGGGATAATTTTTTCTCAGTTGTCATTGTTTAAAAAATTGTTTCTTTTTGTATTAAGGAATGTTTAGGGGATTTTGCAAGTGGGGGGAGAAAGATCTCCGCCCCCAATAATGTATTCTATACCCTGGGTTATATTCAGGATTATATAGCCTTATTATGCATTTTAATGAAAGTTTTCTCCTCAGCTTTTAAAAAGAGTATATGATAAGGGGAAAAAATCCCAGTAAATTTCATTATGTCACGAACAGACAATTTATTTCAAAATAAATTTCCTAGTTCAATAAATTGTATGTTGGAAATATGTAATATTTAATCTTTTAGTGACAGTAGAGTCAGAGCTCAGTTCTCACTCTATTGCATCATAAGCCAGCCCTTGTATCTGGATTTAGCTTCATTAGCACTGCTTGAACAAATATTCTAAATTTATTTCAAAACAATCTAAAAATGAATGGAATATGAGGATATAAAAATGCTCCCCCCTGATAATTACCTTTTTTTTTTTTTTTTAGCTTTCAAACATTTGCACTATTCTAAGATTGTTAATCTCATGGCTTAGAAATCTTCTCCAGAGTCTGTTACTCTTTAAAATTAAATATAAATCCATATATACAACACTAGCATTCATTAAATGTGCAGAATTTAAAGACTATAGAAAAATTTAAAGACTATAAAAAATTTAAAGACAATTACAAGAAGTATAGCTTTTTTAGACATCTGTGATTCCTGTATGCTGGTTGTTTTAAATGCTGCATCAAAACTAAATATATATTAAGTCCTATGGTCATGAATTAGTATTACAAAAATTAAGTTTGTGTTGTGATATAAAATGTTTTTATCTGCGAACTACCAGTAAAATAGTTAAAAAATGATAAATTGGTTACATTGTATCCATGTGCTTATTTTTAACCAATGGCTTGATATTTGTGAACCATGGTCATGAATTAGTTTTACATAAATTAAGTTTGTGCAGTGACATCAAATGTTTTTATCTGCAAACTACCAGTAAGATAGTTTTAAAAAGATAAATTGGTTCCATCATATCTATGGGCTTATTGTTGCCAGTGGTTTGATATTTGTGAAGGGTTTTACAGGTCTAAATTTTAAATCTTATTCTAATATAATTCATATAATAATAAGCCTCTTAAAATGTTCATAGCTCTGTTTCAACTAGGCTGTTTACATGTTGGATTACCAGAATTAGCACATTTTTCATTCTAGTTCTGATGAGGGCCTCCTTGATCTTCTAGTTGTATAGCACATGCAAATTATTTGTTGTTCAAATATATATATGGATAAGACAACTGTTTCTCTCTGAATTGCAGAGTAAGATCTGAGCCTAGTTTTAAACTGAGAGGATTGAGCTAGTCTTTCATGTATGTAACCTGTCGTGTAAACTAGTGTTAATATTCATTTGTATTTTTAGGTGTTCTTGCTGGTCATGACAATAGAGTAAGTTGTCTTGGAGTAACTGAAGATGGCATGGCAGTTGCCACTGGATCCTGGGACAGCTTCCTCAAGATATGGAATTGATGCTAAAACAAAACATATTTCCTGGACCAGTTATTTGTTGTTTACACATGAACACAGTAGTGCTGCTTCCTGGCCTTCTTTTGTAACTTTACATCTAGCACATCTTGGGCCTGAGTATGTGTTGTGAAGAAATTTTCCATTCGTATGTGTGATTTGGCGTTCATATTCAGACGTGCATGTTTATATCTATATCTGTGAGTGAGTGATTCAAAACAGCAACAACAGTAATATCTTTTTTGAAGGCCCTTTTTAATTTTCTTCATTGCTGAAATACAGCTCTGTCTAGTCATACTCTGTCGCAAACTGCCTGAAGCACAGTGGCTGAATGCACGGTGCTTGCTGTCTTTTGCTTGCATAGTATTCACTTGACAGTTATAACTTATTGTTCCACTTTAATTGTAGTTAATTAGATAAATTTGAGTTCTGCATGTAGAATCGAGCTTTCCCAAAGTTTCAGAGTTTTATAAAAAAAATATGGATACGTGTTAGCTGGACTGAGGGATCAGCTTGAGCCCCGACTGTTCTCTCGTTCACCAAACACGTAAGTGTTGTTCTGAGAAGGCCGACTCTATATGCAGGATGCATGTCTTTTATTTTGAGATTGAAGTTCAATATGGATTTGGGGATACAGACATGCATCAATTTGTGTCAAATTCTATTCCAGGCTTTAACTGAATGTATTGTTGTAACCTTATTTGTGAAATCAGTTATGTTTCTAAGTGCTAGATGTGTGGATTCCATTTGTAAATAATGTGAATTCGTTATTCGTGGTTAAATCACATGAATAATCTAGGTCTTGACTATTTAACTTTAAAATTAATGGTTATTGCCTGTTATCAAAGGCATTATCCCAATGCACAGTTTCACTCTTCTTGGGACCATTGAGATGATGTGGAACTCGCCCAATTAATCACTGCTGAAGTATACTCCAAGTTGGACTCAACTTGCAGACCATGAAGTCTGTAACTGCCAATGCAGTGGTAAGAAAGTTTACATATGAAGCTAGACAAGGAGAAAATGAAGGTTATACAAGGACTCTTAGATGCTTCTATTGCGCAAAAGAGTAAAACTTTTGCGTACACACTATTTATAGTCTGATTCTGTGTGTGTGAAATGCTTTTATGTTGAAATTTTATTATCCACACAGGCATAGACTATGTTTATCACTACTGTGGAAATCAATCCAGAGCAGTTTTTGCAAAACCCAAAGTAGTAGTTTTGTATAAACTTAACTGTAAACATCCAGCTGCATCTGCCAAGATGAGTGTCTCTTCTGCTGACTCTGGTCTTACTGAAGTGAGTGAAGAGGTCGGGTATTCTCTTAACTGTTTTCTGTTTCAATTCTCGTTTCTTCAGTCAGGTGAGTGCCTGGCTCTTAAGTTAAACTGCAACAACAAAACCTGTGCATTTCATGAAGAGGCTCTGGGCCTGCCACTCTTTGGTATAGTTTAAACTTTAATCAGGGCCTTACTAACAGGATAATGCTGCTCTTATTTACTATACTTTTGGTGCATATGTAATTTCCAATGTGACTGCACTTTCAAGTGATTCATCGCAAAATATAATGGTGTTACTTTCCTGGCTGCTCTTATTAAAAATACAAAAAAAAATAATAATAAAATTCTATCTTTGCTTTTTCTTCTTAACAATGGAAAGGAACTACTTTGTAGGCTCCTATGTTCATATAAGTAGATGTAGTGAAATTGTAGCAGCCATTGTCAATTTCAAATTTTACTTAATTGTTTTGTTCTTGTTGTTGCTCCCGTTAGCCAGTTAGCATATAGCTCAGAGCATGCAACCTCTTGTGTGTATAGTATTAAATCCCTGTGGTGTCATTTTGCAGCTCTCAATGAGAGCAGCCCTTGGAAACACTGTTCTCTGATATATTCAAAACCTGTATTTCCCTATTCATACATATTGGAATCTTCCTGTGTACAAATGAGCTGTGCATGTCAGCTTCATTTTATTTTCGCCATTGTCAGTGTGAAAGTCAAATTTGAGTCTAGTTGTGTTTTGTCAGTTATGAAATTGTATGTAATTTAAATTGGTGAATAAAGCTGTTTATCTTTAACTTGATTCCTGTAACTTTGTGATGCACAGAAAAGGTTGGAACATAAATGAACAACAGTATTTGTTGCTCTCAAATTTAACCTTTCTAAGAATTTTCATGTCTGTTCCTAACAGCTTTTCTTCCCACTTATAAGCTCAGTTTTATTAACTTTATACATAATGTAATAAAAATGTATTGAATAAATGCACTTCGTACATGTCAGTTTTTATTTTTAAGTAAAACTTTATTTAAATATTCATTTTGAAAAAATATATGCAAGTTTTGGTTATGCTAGGAAGTTGGAAGCAAAATTTCTTTATTTGTCTGGGTATTTTGCTGATTCATCATATAAGCATCTCTTTTACTATCACTGATAAAAAAAAATAAAGAATGGGGGGGGGGGGGTCATCATTGTGTGATTAATATATATATATATATATTCTTTATATATATATATATATATACTTTATATATATATATATATATATATACTTTATATATATATATATATATATTCTTTATATATATATATATATATATATATTCTTTATATATATATATATATATATGAGAGAAGTAAATAGATAATCATTAAGGTTTCATCTTCTGACTATATTAATGAATTTTTTACTAGATGTGTAGGAATGAGATATGCATATATTTTATTTCTTCCAAGAGGTGGGTCAAAATTTCTTACTATTATGTAAAATGTCTACTTCATAATTTTTAAAAATTTTTTATCACAGTACATCTCGAGGGGGGGGGGGGATTTTCAAATCATAGCGACAATGGAAGAAAGGATATATAATGTTCACTTGAATGTGTTCTGTGGTTTTTATTGTTAGAAATATAAAGTATTAATATCTTGGTGGTATAATTTTTTAGGTAATTTTTTCCACTCCTGTGTATTTTAAATTAAAAAGATATTGCTATTTTTGTTATATCGCATTAATTCCAGACACGAACACTTGAATCCCATGAGCCTGTAACAACAGCCATTCCATTATCAGGCATACTGAGTGAAGTAACCCTATTTTCATGTCCAGTTAGGCAACCTGCAAAATAAAGATATAATAATTTTAATTAATTCAAATCGTTTCAAACTTTTCTTCTTTTTTTTTCTCCTGTTCTTAATTTTTTTTTCTAATAAGCACTAAGTTTTCAAGCTAAAATAAATTAATTACAATGATAAGACAATGTAGTTGTCTTTTGTTTATACCATCTTATTTTCATTACAAAGCAATAAATCATCTTAAGTCGCCACCACAGGTCAAAGAAACCTTTCTATGGGAAAAACTATATTTTTTTAGTTGAAAGCTAAACTGTGATAGAATTCCCCATCTTGGTATGGTTTTCATCGTATATTCCATTGGTGCGCAAACTGTGGGTTGCAATCCACTGAGTAGTCTAGGAAAAAATTGTAGAGGTTGCAGATTGTTTGAAGTAATTTTGTTATATTGGATTATTTTATTTAAAATTTCTATAATTACCTATTTTTAATATCTGTATGTTTTTTATGTGTTAAAACATTGAGTGATTGTTAAATAAGGTGCCAAACAGTTTTAACAAAAACGTGCAGATAAATCATAAGCCATACATTTTTTTACTGCTATTATGCAAAATAAATATATACCCAAAATGTACATTTTTCCCCCCCCATTGCTTTTTTTTTTTTCTTTTAAGAAAAAATTATGAAAATGTTAACGTGTTTCTACCCAAAAAATTTTCATTGGGGGTCAAGTGGGTTTTAGTTTGAAGTGAGTTGTAGTTGAAAAAAGTTTGCACACCACTGGTATTTC